>OZ034970.1:33644442-34366942 GCA_964030785.1 Siderastrea siderea
AACTGCTGCGTGCCTGGCAATGTTTACGCGCTTGTCCCCAAACGCCTGCCTGTTGTTTTGCAAGCTATTATCATCAGCACTCTTCAAAAGCTCGTTTACAACTAAGGCAAGTGTCCTAGACAAAACGTTCTGTTGCCACTAATCTTCGAAATATCTGATTTACCTATGCAAATTAAATACGTGATGTGGCGCGCACTGAGGTGAACTGGAGTGTAAATTTAGCAACTGAAATTGGACACTGCTATATGCTCCCTCTATGCGAAGAGAAATATTCATGGCTTGCTCTGAATCAAGAATTTAATTAAATTGCGCTTTTGTAATATTACTTTCGAGGCCTGAATGCGCAATTTACGTGTTCGTTCGATGGTTTACCGGCAAAAGTGAACGAAGCAACACAATACACTCAACAACACGACAGACATCGCGACCAGATGGCTCGAACATAAGCATTAAAAAACGGAGTTGTGACAAATTTGTATCCATAATTTTTATCATTATCAAATTAATACCAAGCGAGATAAATTTTTCGAGTTTTAAAACTCTCACAAAACGTGGCACGTTGCGCAATTGGAAAACATACTGCCACAGCTTAGCTTGTTTGGCATCCACCTCGGGTTTCATTTTTACGATAAACAGAGCAAAAGTGTAATGTAATCAGTTTTTGCTTTGGTTTTGACCGATGTGTTTTCGTATGCGATGGTGAGAGCACGTCTGTACAGAATCACTGATCACTGTAACTAAAAAATTGTTTGTCACTCTGGATGTCGAACATTTCAGCATTCAGTCAAGAAAATGACACTTTGGCGAAAACTTCCATCCAAAAAGCTGACATCTGCTAATTAGATGCTCATAGTTATCTCCTAGCGCACGACGTAATCATTAGCCACATGAAAATAATTTTAAAACCATTACACTCCCAGTACTTTACATGGAAACAGATGAAAAATACTCCGGTCAAGAAACTAAGTTTGCCGACAAGCAAGGAACGTAAATTATTTAACTTGGGTGGCTTGAGATTAAACAGAGCATTTTTGAAACAACAGAATCAAAACCGCAAATCGCATTCCTTTCTCGAAAAAGTTTCCGCCAAAATAACTTATCTGTACTACATTGCGGGCCATTGTTATTCAAGCTGATATTTTTTCAAAGATCAAAATCTAAGAGGCTTGTTTTCTGTTGTTTTTTGTTGGACATGTTGTTTTGTTTAAACGCATAAATGAAAGACAGCGAATGAGAAAGTTCGACAGGGTGATAACTGCTCAACTAGTAAACCACGAAAAGGTGATGTCTGTGACAAGCGAGGCTTGAAAACTGCGCAAGTTTTGACACGTTATAATCACACAGTCTGATATGATCTGTTTGAGTTGTCTGGTCACGCATGGCCAAAGGACATCCATCTTGGCCGCCACAAATTTTCTGTGGATTTCATTTCTTTCAATTCATTCTTTTTGGTATATAAAATGTCTAATTGTCCTTCAAATATAGTTTAATGCTGCGCTTTGAGGAAACAATGGTTCGAACTTGAAATTTCTGACAGAGGTTGAACAAATTAGAAATAAAAGCGGTTTCCAAACCCAATAACTGTGTTCTTTCGACCCCTTCGTTTGGGCCCAAAGCCAAGGTCTATTATAAAAAGCAGACAAGTCTAATGTAAGTTAATATACATTGGTAAATGTTTCCTTTAGAGCTGATAGAAAATCGCTCACCACTAAACGTCTGAAAACGATTGGTGACAACACGACATCCACACTCGACTGCTCCTGAAAAGACTGTTTGAAGTTCGTACATCATGCATGAAATTACGATGACTCTCCAATATTCACAATAAAATCTGTCATTACAAGCAATGGCCCAAGTGTCACTATTGTCAGGTTGCTGTTTATTTCTTTCGCTTACGCTTTTCTTTGCCGCCGTGTGGGGGAAAACACTGTTGTTTGTGTTATCGGATTAAAAAACCTTTGCCCCTTTAATAGACGTTTTTAGATTTCGGTATCGGTGAAGACCGTAAACGACATAACAGCCTTGATTTGTCTCAAAATATTAGAAACAATACTTCAATTTCACAACAAAGGCATGACAACTATGTCGTGTCCATTAAACGCTTTACAACACTCTCGGCGGTTAGCGAACGGTTCAAGTATTTCAAGATGAGCTACATGGCATCGATCAGACACATTTCAAAGTCTGGACGTGCGAATGTAGCTTTCTTTGGAGTGCAGATACTTCGAATTATAGCCTGCGCGTGGATTTAGAAGACTCTGGAGCTCAGTTATGAAACGACAGTAGGTCAGTCACTAGTGATGCATTTTTTCTTGCAAGATGACGTGGAGAATATCTTGATAAATTGGGTGGAATATGTTTTGCTGGAGCATCAACATGCCTGTCTGGATGAATGCATTTCTCTATTCACTAGACAAAAAAAATCCGTGGTGTTCGGAAGATGTAAACAGATGACTAAAAACTGGAAGAACAACAACTGACAGGCAATACCAAAAGCTTTTCTTCAATGCTGGTGTGGTTGATAATCAAATTATTATGGCAGCATTGATTTGTTTGATTTCAATATGGCTGTACAGGAATAAAATCATTTCGAGGACAAGGCGCAGCGAGTATTTATTAACTGCAACTTGGACCTGGCAATATATTTTACACTTCGCTAGCTACAGTGCATCATTAAATGTATTGCCTTTGTTCAAACGGCGAAGAAGTGTGTTTTTGCATTTAATACGTCTGCTTTGTCCGCTTGCTTGGCTTGTTTGTACACCAACATCAAACATGTTCTAAGGTTGCAAATCATTTTACAGTGTTAATTCACAAACGGTCTTAGTCGCACTTCAGGCGAATTCGTCTTAAACGTTTTCTTGTTGATTGTTTGAAAGGTTGGTTTTTACACCGCGTTGTGTTCATGTGAATTCTTATGACCTAAATGGAAGCCGCAGTAATTTATCCACATATTTTCCACGTTGGGGTGACGACTTTGACACTGCCTAGCATATTAGCGGTGATAAAATATGAGGGCTGTAAAACTCTCGTTACGACAAAATGCACCAATAAAACTCTCCTCACCTTCACTCCATCACTTGTTCGCTTTTCAAATAATCAGTTGAGGCTTTCGTTACGTTTATGTGCCTGCGTTTTGATCTTTAACGTCTGCAGTTCGTTTCAAATCGACCTTTAGATACTTCAAACGGCTACCGTAGTGAGCGACATATGATTTCAATATTCCAACGACAGTGGTTCGGTTTAGAATTACACAATCAGGTCTTTCCGTGCTATAGTTCAACCGCGAAAGAGATTTTTTCAAACGCCTAAAAATAAACCACTTGTATCTTTAAAAAATGCAACTCAAACCCGTCGAAAATCGTAAGCCCTCTGGATTAGAAGAGGCTTTTGAACTGCAACTCATGCGTTAATCAGGCGAGGTTAGGCCACTCTGCACATGGATTGTAAGGGATGTGTTGCTTTCATAATATTTGCGCCATCGTTTCGCTGTATGTGAACCGAACGAAGCCTGCTTCTAAATCAAGCTCCTTTTTGTCACTCTTAATTCCATTTCGCTTGACTTTAAGAGCCACCTTGGATTCTTGTACAATACTCGAGACTGTACAATACTGGGCTAAGGGCCCAGTACGGTAAGGAGCAGGCCGTGAAGCCCACGCCGCGATCCGAGAGCTTGAAAAGTATCTCCCATAAGTAGGCCCATCCGCTTGTGGACATGATTCAGTCAACAGGGATTTACCTCAAAATGGAAAATCCTGGCGGGAAATGAAAATTTCCGCACCTATTTCAGAAGAGTGTTTCAAAAAGGTTTAGATGCATGTTTGTCGTGGTGATGAAAAGACGACTTATGCTCGTGCAGTCTTTACTTGACATCTGCCCTCCATATTGGATTTTGGAACGAAGACATGTTCAACTTGATCTTTACACACAAATCCTATTTGCTCGGGAATACCCGAAGAAAGACAACCAAACAAAGATTGGCTCTCCAAAGGGGAATTTGCAAAATCATGCAAAGCTTTACAGATAAACTGCGGTTGAAATGTTTAAAGTCTTTTATAGAGTGGTTGTTTTCGATGTGTAACTCTAGTTTTTAAAACAAGGCTTCATTCAAATTTTGCTAGTATTAAACAAACTGTGCAAATAAATTGATGTACCGATGAAGTTTTTATATTTGTGATATATTCTCTTGAAATCACTTCATCATTCATCGTGTTATCCCTTTCTCTGGCTCGTCATTCTCCATTTCAATCAGCTGGTCTTGAAATTTTGACAACTACACTCGGCGCTAAACCGCTCAGTGCTGCTAATAGCTTTGCTCTGTCTCTTCTAATTATCCCAGTGAGAACAGGCGGAAAACCTAAGGTTAACTTGAGTTTATTTTGAAAAGCTTTGGACTTGTCAATCTACTGTCCGGGAACGTTTAGCACCAGACGATAATTACCATCCGCAGGTCGGGGTGCATCCAACACCATCAAAACACATAAGCCGTCCGCGAACCGGATGACACTCTTTACAAAAACATGCTTTAATGGAACAAACTTTTAATACCATTAATGGGTTTGCTTTTCGATCAGCAATACAAAGCTGCTAAACAGCTTATGGAAGCGTCTATGAGAAGTGGATCTAACAAATTGCAACCGTGACGAGTGCCAGTACGCAGTCCCTCTTCGTTTGGAACTTAATACTGAGCCATTGACCGAATACACTCAGAATTTATGCCAAAATGTATTGCTGGGCCTTAGTTTTGTGCTTTTTTATTGTTTCGATTACTGATGTTTTATCGTGGCCGGTGCCAGATTGTATTAAGCCATTTATTTAAAAACAAAGTGGACGGCGCAAATGTCCGTGTAAATTTGGGACAACCAAACAAAAATCTTCCCGCCCAGAAATTGAAGAACACATGGATTCAGGGATGCCTAATCCTTTGACTCAGTATATTTGCAAAATCAAGATATTTTTAGCTTCCAACTTTACCGTTACCTGCAGAAAATTGCAGCGTTTCTTTTTATAAATTAATTTTCTTCCTATTCTGTTAAACCTGATAAAATAAGTTGTAGATGCTACTTCGAGAACCCCCTTTGAATAATTACTTTTGTCGGCTGTTTAATCTATGTGGGTAGATGTCTGTCAACAAAACACGGTTCTGAAAATGCTATCAGGGATGAAAAACGCAACATAAAATTAGTTTTAAATGCAGGTCTTTCTAATCTCCAAATTGAAAGGTTTTCTGGAACGCGTTCTGTTATGTCTTAGAGATGAAACCTGGACGACTAAAAAATTCTCTCGTCTTCCCAGCTTCTGCACACGAACGAGCAGGTGGCCACACTGAAATTTGTGCTTTTTCTTTTCTTTACAACAAGACACAATCCCTTCCTTCCTGTAGTAATCGTTCTTCAAAGTGTTTTTAGTCCACATTCTAAAGCCAATATCACCATAAATTGCACATTGGAAGACGAAAAACTTCATTATAAATCTTACTGAGGGGAACAAAAAAGTGGTCGCTGGCATCGCCTTTGACCAGCTCATTGCTGTTTGCCCAAGTGCATTCCCTCCAGCTCGTTTTCTGGCCGTTTTAAGATGTCGTGTGCTATAGAAAATAGCTTGAAATAAGTAAATAAAAAACACGCGGTCCTTTTCAAGCGTCTAAGTTCACTTTACAAGTGTAGTTTTATTCTTTTATTCGACTGTCGATGCCGCCATGACTATTAATATGCCGTGTGTCGGTTGTGTTGACTTAAATTTGAAAAGGCCTTGAGTTATAAGCTGTGACATTTCTTCAGAGTACCGATCAATTGGCACATTTACCGCACAATCAGCAGGCCGAATAGCGAGCCGAGCGAGGATTTATATAAATGAACGACCATCGCGAAAAGCATTCGATCGGATTTTTTTGTGCCGGAGAGAAGCAAAGGGAAACATAAAAGACATCGAAGAATAAATGACGCCGATGGTGTTTACAGACGGAAAAAAAAGAAAAACACTTACTAAAAAGATCACGCTTATAGAAAATGGTATGAACGTACTTCGTTTCCTAAAGTAAATGCTACTGGCTCTTCGGAAATCTCACGAATTTGCGACGGAGTAGCTTTCGTTGCCTTAATTTCATTGTAGTTGGTTCGGTGGCAAGATGCCTTCTGATGAAGTTGAAGACTTCAAAGCACCAATGTGGACTAATTATTTTGAAGTACGGATCTACTTTATTCCTTCACAGTAGGCGCGAAATGGGTTGGCGCCGAATATTTCCTTTACTTTAAGTGTTTAAGGATAAGCATCCAAACGTTGTATATTTCGAGAGGTTGGTTATTTGATAGCGATGGAAAGCGAACGAGCTGTCCAAAGTGTCCACATCTGTCTGTCAGAACACGGGCTCGAGGAAAGCGGATGAAAGGCGACCGAAAACAAACTCAAACATACCAAAAGCACCAAGCAAATGTGGAAAATATAACATCGCTTTTACAATGATTGCAATTTATTGTATTCAGTACTCCTGCACCTACAATAAGCTTGGAACCTGGCATCCATCTCACTGGCATCCATACAGTTCACACGAACTTACTCGCGTCTTTTAAAGTATAGTTGAGATATTTCTCCGCAATCAAGATGGGTACAGTTGGGTCAAGGTTTTTTTTTTGTGGAGCGATGGCTACCGAAGGACGTAGCTGTACGCCTTAAAATCACAAGAGCAACACCGAAGTGACGAAGGAGCAACCATAAAATCAGGTAAATAAGAATACCTTCTGGACCATAATGGGTTGTTTGGTCTAGGCACTGTCAGTAACTCTAGCTAACACTCGTTCTCATGTATGAATTTTAGCTGTACCTTCATTACAGTGCCTCGAGCGGCGTTCGCTGACATGATGAGCGTGGCTCTAGTGCTAGTCAATCTAACATTAATCATTTTTGAATGCTTTGTCAGTTCAGTGTTTATTAGTTTTCGCTTTGTGTGCTGTAAACCTGTATGGTCTTAAGTCAATTTTTGTTTTACTTTGTTGGTTTGCTTGAGGTAATCCGGCGGATATAGCGGCTCAAACTTGCTAATTTTTCCACCATTTGCCTTCTTTACACAAGGCGAAGCTGTGCCATGCATCATGGAAATATTTCTCGTCCAATTCCTTACCTTAGACAACATCAAGTGATACTTCGAGAATTGTACTTCAAAACTGTATGCTCAAGTGTGTAATGGACCCGCCGAGTGAAAAACGGTAAACCAGTATTATCAGACACCGAAATATTAAAATGTTTTCCATCTTAATCTTACGAGTTTACTCGGTTTTTCATACTGATATAATACGAAAGAGACAACGACAACTATAGTACGGAACGTTTTGCGAAGGTAATTGCCTTTCACGTTGTGAAAACGTTTCATTTTATCCAAATATCGTGTAAACAATTTTTGCTTGACCGAGGTGGATGCCATCTTAGCGAGATCTAAAACTCACCCCCTTGTCGTCGAACTGAACTGGAGACGCTGTTAGACTTTGCAATGCTTGAAGATCAGGAAAGGGATGTACCGACATTTTGCTATCTCCTTGTGTATTCCAATTTCCCAAGGTTTTTCTCGTGAGCTGTAATATTTGAAGTCTTTCGGGCGAGTGCCGCTCCGCAGCAACGCTCCGAGGTAAATTGTCGTGACTCAAGAGGCGATTGGGTGACTCGAATGAAGGCCCTGCTGGGTCCTGTCGAATCCCCGTTCAGAGCCCAATTGAACTTTTGTAAAGGAGCTGAATCTCGAGAGACATTTATAGCTCATTGCGGCTTTCCATTTTTACCCTGAATATGAGCTGATGAAGCATGTTCCTGTCGATGTGTTTTGGTTTCGAAGCTGTTTAAGGAGCAATTTTCACCCAACTGTAATATCAAAACAGAGACAATGTGCTTTCGTAGATTTTTTTAAGTTTCCTGTTTCTTCCACTCTTTCAAGCTATGTCATGTTTCGTTAAAAACGGGTCAACAACCGAGATCAAATGCCTCAGTTGTTGCCAAGTTTCTTTTCGTAAACACTTTCTGGTGAAAGCTCTTCATACGAACTTAAAAACCGCAAATGGTACTAAGAGTCCATGAACAAATCATGAGCAAAGAATTCGAGTGCTTCCTGCTAATGACCTTAAAGTCTTATTTTTGTTGGGGCTTTGAATAATGTTTCTGAATTCCTAAAATTATTTTACAAGAACTGTTGGGAAATATCATGCGTGAGACGTCTAGTCATGCAATTTTAGGTTAATAAATCGAGCCTTCCCACGCCGAGCTATCATGAAATTGTAACTTTGTTGTACTGCAAGTGAAAGTTTCATAAAGGAACTTCATTGTGGGGAATTGGAATAGGTTAGACTGGAACGTAAATGAATTCCTGAAGAGATAGGCAATTCTGTTCTTAAATAAGTGTTCCTGCCCAAAATGCCCAAGAAAGAAAGGAAGGAAACTCAAAGTGAGTAATACAGATAAATTGGCATTTTATTGTCTCGTCACCGCCGCCCAGTTTTGAATCTCTAATAAAGGAACACCGAACACTCATGATGAGTTTTCCCCTTTTTTATTTCGTAGCAAAACGGAGTTTACAACTTCATGAAGAGAAAACAAAACTTACGTAAAAGAAAACCGAAACACATCGGTACCTTGGCGTTTGGAAAAATTACTCGGGTTGCTTGTCATAATTTTGGAACTTGAACTGCTTCGCGTGTGAATCATAACACCCTTCCACCTCCTAGAATTAAAGGATGAGTCATGTGATGATTCTCTCGAGTTTTGGGTGAAACCCTAACGTATAAACATTCGAATAAAAGTTAGTGAGCATTGTTACTTCCAGCAGTGCTTTTTGTTTCAATTTTCTCAAAGAGAAAGTGTAAAAAATTGTAGAAAATCAGCTCTGGACTTTGCCACCTCTCACAAGGTACACCGCGTTAATCCACGTCAACAGAAAGAGAGCATTTCGAGGTATCCTGTGGTGCAAGGCTTAACTTTATAAACTCGTTAAACAGCTATGCTAGTACCAGTTGCTTCAAGTAATGTAGAGTACATTTAACCAGTACAACTATTATCATTTTATTATCCTTTACTGGTTGTGTGTGTGTTGGTTAATTATGAAGTACTTTACTTCGTTTGCTTTGGGTTTAACTGAAATCCGATTTCAAAATGACTGATAGTTTGGCATCGTTTTCTGAGAATTTATCTGCGTCACAGCTCGTAAGTCATATCAAGCCATTATACCTTTCAAAATATTAACAAAGTGTCTTTTACGAGCGAGTCTGATTCAACTACTTTCCTTCTCAAAACCTGAATTAGACCATCGGAGGTTGGACACCTCATATTCGCCAGTCCTGAAATTCAAGTGCACATGTAAAAGCGGGACTCGAGTTTGACGCCAATGACGCGACAAAAACACTTTTAGAGCTTACGCACGAGTGTATTGCGCTGCTGTAAAAAGTCTAGATCGTGTTTCTAGTTGAAACCACAAAAAACAAAACGAAGATGTGTATTTAGCTGGTCACCACGTGTATATGAACAACACCTCTGATTGATATCTCTTTTCACGGGCCGAATTTCATCCACGCGCTGCTGTTTCACATAGAACTTTTTGGCGCCAGAATGGTTCCTGTTTTCAGAAGTGTCCATTTCTTTTCCTCGGTGCTTAACTACAGAGAGAGTTTTTTCAGACTGTTCAGTTCTCAAGTAACAACCAATACAAACGTTATTTATTCTAGGAAGAATACCTCCCTTTGTTTCCTTACACTTTGCATTAAACATAGAATCACGAAAAATTTAAGAAGTCATTGCCTGTAGTCTCAGTTTACAAAGTAGCTTACTATCTTTTTCTTTTACTGTACGTGCCTTAGTTGGTTTCAACTTGGATTTTATGTAAAAAAATCCTACGTAGAGTCAACATTCAAACGCCTAAAGCTATTGAGCTGTACATTGCTGAAGTACTGTTCGTTCGGTGTTGGTCACGTCTTCCCAATTGAGATTTAAGAAAAAAATTTTTCAACCAGTCTTTGCTTTGGCACTTCGACCTTAGGAAGGAACGTATTGTGTGGCAAATATCGAGAACAAGACTGTAGAAGATATCACATCCCTCGTCTCCACCAATACCAGTGAGTTGGGCATTCATTCATCCACACAATCTGCTTTCCTTTGACTAAAACGACTCACGGAAATTTCAACTCATATTCACATTTAAAAAATTTTAGAGAAGTACGCAAAGATTTTGATGACTTACAAGGCTGAGAAAAATTGTGGTCAAAGACTCCGCTTTTTGCCATAGAGTAGAACGTAAATACACTTGTCAGAGTACTACGTGTAGTGTCATTTTGTGAAGGCGGGACTCTGAGTTGAGTTTATTTTTTCTACATAAGATAACATTTCACAAAAAAATAAAGAAACCACTTCTTCTCTTATCAGGAGATAACTAAAGGCTTTTCGTTTAAAGAAACAAAATAAAATGCCAATTATGGTTTGTGGATGGCGTTCGCTCCAACTTCGCTAGACATTCTCTTGTGATGAAATTGCTTGATTTGCCTACTAGGACCAAGCGAGTTATTTAGGGTTCTTAGAAGAATAAATTTGCAACAATAGCCAGAATACTCGAGCAAATAGATCCAAGTCAGTAAACGAGAAGGAAAACTGTTCGTAGCTCTGTTTGTGAATCTGATACTTAAAATCTAAGGCTTGTTGAACCATTCCCACTCAAAAACAGTCTTGAAGTTTGTCTATTTAGAAGGATGGGAAATGGAATCACACTAGTCTTCATAGTCCTCACTCTTCTTCTTAATGTTTAGAGGATTAGAAAAGGCTTCCACAGTGGAGGAATCGTGGTGTTTGATTTCGCCATTTTTCCACTCGACTCATACTAAAACACTGTACAAAGTTTCCGGACTATTTTGAAGGATGAAAAAAATGAAATCACAGTGTTCTCTACTACCACCTTCATTCGCTTGCCAGTTCGTTTTGCTTAGAGAACTTGACAAGCTCCAAAACATACGAATATTGGTGCTCAGTTTCGCTATTTTTAACCGGTTAATTTTAGCAATATAAAGCTAAGAAAGAGTTGTTCAAGACAAGGACTATGTGAACTTCGGTTACACTCCAAATGTTTTTTTTTTCTTTTTACATCTGTTGGCTGAGCGAGTAGACATGGCAGAGATGAGGTTTATTGAGTTTCCTTTGTTGGCATCAAAGAAATTTAAAAACTTTATGGGTGAGTCGGTAAAGAAATATCCGTCTACGGACTTGTTCAAAGAGGAGTGCAAACTCTCCGCCTACAAATCTGGAGCGCTCTTCCGCTTTTCAAAGATATGAGCTATTTTTATTTCTGCGGCTAACTTGATTTTCTTGTTAGGAGGAGCAGTTTCCATTTTCTTGTCGCGCTGTCGCATAAACGAGATATGATCAAGAAATCCGTTTCCACACATCAAAACACCTTTGAATATTAGCTATTTTGACTAGCCATGTTCAATATCTCCGATAAAACAGTCTCGCCTCGAAGTATCTATGATTAATTTAGCTTTAAACCATTATGCTCTTGAAGATGCCACAGTACAAATTAACAAATCTTCCCAGCTTTCCGTTCAGAAAAGATCGAAAAATAAGGAAAGTGCTGCCCCAAAGTTCTTATTTGAATAATTCATCCACTGACTCAAAAGTTAGAATCACCTTGTTACAACAAATAAACTGAGTATTACATGAAAGTATTTCTTACTATATTTCATTTAAATAATCACACTTGAGTATTTTACTCTCAAACTCAAAAGTTAGAACCATCTTTCACAGTATAATAAAGAGCACCACATGAAAGTAATGCTCAATAGCCTTCGTTTGAATGGTCCGTTCGATTTGGGATGACATCCTCAAACAAGCCCCTTGTACAGCATAATAAAGAACACCACAGGAAAATACTGAACAATAACTTTCATAGTTGGAATAGTCGCACTTATAGATTCATCGACTTCGAATCTGGCCACAGACTCACCGTATTTTACACACGGTCACACGTCAGGATTTCATCTACAGACTCAAAAGTTGATCGTCTTATTACACAGCATAATAAACGGCACATCAGGAACGTACTGCCCAATAGCCATTTGAATGATCACACTGAAACATTTCACCCACCGACTCAAACCTTGCAATCACGTTGTAAACCGGATTAATTGAGCATCACAGTAAAGTACGGCTCGCTGTGTTTTATTTGAATGGTCACTGACACTCAACCATTTTGCCCAAACTAAGAGTCACATTGCGTGGCGAAAGGTGTGACACAAGAATAGAAATTGTGCTATTCTTAGAGATTGGTTTGCTATTTAAAAGGACGGGTTCATCTTCATTATTTGCAATGAAGATTAGAACGTAAGTTAAAGATACGTTTAAGTTAGTTTTTCATAGAGGGTTTCGCCAAAGCGTAGAATTTAGAAATACCATAAGATTCGTTTGTTTTCCTAGAAACAACGTAAGATTGGTTTCTTTTAGGAGGACAGGTTCGTCTTAATTTTTTCAAATAGAGATTGGAACAAATGCAAAAATAAAACAGTTTTGCGTAGAGGTGTTCACCAGAAGGAACGTTCAGTGCTATAAGAGTTCACTTGAAGGGATCAGTATGTCACTGAAGTACTATGTCAACATGGCGTTAGAAATTTCTCTTCTTTGCTTAGGAAGAAGAGTATCTTCTTTTTAAGACGACTTCTGAGCCGACACGGTTATCCATAATCCACGTTGATTTTCGTTCTAAAATTTAATCATTCTAGATAGGTACTGACAAAATGTTTACGAAGTCTAGAAAACCAAGCTCTATGTCAGCATGGAGTTGAGGATTTTTCTTGGCTCAGCAACAGTGCTGTTTGCTCCTCAGCAAACTTCTTGGCGAATACGTTCATACCTAGCCCAAGAAAAAGTTACCTTGACTTTCATTCCAAAATGTAAAGGTTCTTGATGGATGAAAATTTTTTACTGATGTCGACAACAAATTTATACCAAATGACAGCAAAGGCGTATTAGTTTACAGACTGTAAAATTCACGGTTTTCAGAACGAAGATAACATTTTGTTTTATCTTTCAGGCTGCCGCTTTCGCAATCACTGTATGAAGACGTGAACCCTACTTCACACTTTGGTGGGTGAAGAAGCAATCCGTTGCCTAGGAGAAAGAGTCTAAAAACAGAGGACTGAACTTGACTGACTATCTCATCGGAACCCAGCTCTGTCAGCCCGTGGTTAAGGTCTTGGCAGATTAAGTAATAAAGTTTGGAAATTATAACTTGCGTGTTTTTCTTTATTTGTTAATATATATTTTTTTTTTTGCAAGGTTCTACACTTACAAATGTGTTAGAGTGAGCAGAAAGGATCTTCGTAACTCTTGCTATGAAAAGCTTCGTTTTAAATGCACTTAGCAGAGGAACGCCCTGTCAATGATCATAGTCAATTATTGTAAATTTGCAAAGAATAAAAACAACGACTTGAAATCAACCGAATGTGAAGTGAGCGATGTATACACACTTCAGTAGTCTCGACTATTGATTCTAGGATAAATACTACACCTATCGATTCTCGGATAAATGCATGATATCTACAAAACCAGCCATTTCCTTCGAAAGAATTTTTCTCTCAAAAGTGACCCTCGCGCTGCAAATACTGACATGTAACCAGTCAACTTATCGGCTGAAGAAGACTTACAGAAAGCAGTCGAAACATTGCGATCTACAACTCAAGTAACTATAGTAAAACAAGTTATGACAGACTCTACTTATATTTTTAATTATCTACAACGAAGAACAACAACCTTTGCTCATTTTCGCTCGTACGTATTCAGGGTCAAAGCAATCAAAGCGTTAGGAAACATTTGTATACGCGATTCTACTAGAAACAAATTGCCGACCGAAACCTGGAAAACAAAGTAGTTAAAAACGCTAGAAAAACACGAATGAAAATCTTGGGAGGAGATACTGTGAGCATGGTTACAATTGGGCAACGCGGGAATGGATTATTTGATAATCAAAACGTGAAATTGTTAGGCCGAGAGAAATCCAGCATTACGGTCACATTTTATGTGGAAACTCTTGGTTTAAGTGGTCATAGAAATAATCATTACTGATCTCTGTTTTGTCGTTTTACTTATGAGCATCGAAGATTTAAGCACAGTGGAGAGGTTAAATAAGTCACCAAAAATGGCGTTTTCTTTGTCGTCATTTCAGTGTCTAAAAAGTTAAACTTTGTTGCTTCAACAACTATAAGTGAACTGCACGAAAAGGCAATTTCATTAAACCTTAGGTGTGCTGGCTTGCAACTAGGACGCCCCGATCATCTCAAAAGCTCAAGGAAAAGAGAAAACTTTTTGAGAAAGCAGGGATTCGAGACACAGCCCCAGGTAAATTACCGAACAACAGTACCCAAGCGAAACGGATTTCTGTTGGAGAAGCCCAGAACCTCGAGATGGCGGGTCTTCGAGAAAGTGGAATAGTACTGACTCTGTGATTGATAAAAAAAAAAATGCCCGCGCGTTTAATGACAGCTAGTAGGTCGCTCAAAATGTAGAGCAACGGATTTGTAGCAACAAAACTTGCGCTTACCGTTACGATACTGCTATAAAAAAGCAGGTGGATTTCTTACGACAAGAGATGTGTAAATAATTTCCAGGAGTGGAAGTCATATAACTTCACTTCGCAATGTCAATACATTGTATTGTCAAACACAGAAATTTATATGTGACAAAATAATGAAATATCTATGTATTGTCTTGTTCCTTGTAACACCAAATTGGCAGAACTAAGTTCAAAAACAAATGTGTGGTAATCGTCACGGTGAATGAAAAGAAATCAGTATTTGAGAATTGGGCTAAAGCGCTGAGGTCTTTCGGATTATAAACTTGAAAATTACCCGAACAATTTTCGTGTTGTAGTATTAAAGGGCTTTTATAGCACTTTACGCTGTAAAATAGACTTACTGAATGTGCTTATGTATTTTATCGAGAAGGGCGTCGACAGTTTTCTCACATTAATTATGAAGCAGGAGACCTAAAAACCTGACACTCAACTGTTGATCAGTTGGAGTCATTTGAATGAAGAGTGTAATCCCCGGTTTTGAGAGTTAAAACTCCTGTTTTAAACAACTGCAGTCAGAAACCGGAACGCGGCAACACGACCGTCGAAATTAGTAACACGAAATGCCTTTTGAAAGGGGCGAAAACAATGAACGATCCAGAAAACTTTGTCTTGAGAGTAAAGCTTGTATTTTAAATAAACTGCAGCTATAAAAACAAACCCTGACAGCACAACCATCGAAATTCGAGTGACAGAAAATGGGTTTTCAAATCGGCTACAACAATTAACGATTCAAAGTCTCAACTGGCGCACTTGAAGAAGCTCCGCCTTACACTTTGTTATGTCTACAGCACATCTGCTACAAACCGCAACAGATCTTGTTTGTAGTCTTTTAAGTTTTATTGTCTCTAGCGCGGTAGACGAAACACACGATTCGTAAGATGAAATAAAATGCTGATGAATTCACGTACAAGGGTACAGGCAACGACTAAAAATCTTTTCTCCCCTGGTATTGAATACTTTGAATACATCCAAATTAGCAAGTTTTCCTTGTCAAGTTTCTTGGCAAATCTATTTGCTTGCGCGTTTGGGGTGAACAAGGTTTCTTTGACGAGTTATCCTTGCCAGTGTAAACAATTTGAACAAGCTTCCTTGACACGTTTTCCTTGGTACTGTATTGGACTGTATTGCAGTCACATTGTTTTTCGACAAGTGGTTTGTGACGGAAGAACTTGTCGAAATTTTTCCATACAGAGAAGATCACAAAAACTCATCAAGGAAAACCTCCTTCTTGAGCAACGCCTGATTACTCAGGCCACAACCAGCCTCCCAAAAGTGTCAAGAACAAATTGAACAAAAAAAATTCTAACTTTGGAAACCGAATGTTGGATGGGTTTCGTTTCGGAGTAGTATCATCTATCAGAAACAGAATCAGCCAGGAGTAATTTTGACCTTTTCTATTTCAAGGTGAGAGAGGACCACATGTCATAGATTTTGCTCGAAACAATCCAATATCGATACACCAATATTATTCCCATTATTAAAAAGCATTGATTTCCCCTTTCTCTTTGAGTCACCAATCTCTAATCTTTTGAGTCACCTTTCATGTTACTGGTTCTAACTTTTGAGTCTCTGGATGCAATCATAAGGTGCGAGCATTGAAAAGCGGAGAAAGCTATTGAGCGGTACTTTCGTGTGGTACTTTTAATTATGCTGTACAAGGTGATTCCAACTTTTGAGTTTGTGGATGAAATACTGGAGTGTGACCATTCAAATGAAAGCTGCTGAGCAGTACTTTCCTTTAGTGCTGTTTATTATGCTGTACAAGGTGGTTCTGACTTTTGAGTCTGTGGATGATATCCTAAAGTGTGACCATTCAAATGAAAGCTACTGAGCAGTACTTTCCTGTAGTGCTGTTAATTTACGTTTATTATGCTGTACGAGGTGGTTCTAACTTTTGAGTCTGTGGATGAAATACTATAGTGTGAACATTCAAATAAAAGCTACTGAGCAGTAATTTCCTGCGGTACTGTTTATTATGCTGTACAAGGTGGTTCTAACCTTTGAGTCTGTGGATGAAATACTAAAGTGCGACCATTCAAATGAAAGCTACCGAGCAGTACTTTCTCGTGGTCTCTCTATCATGCTGTACAGCGCGGTTCTAACCTTTGTGTCTGTGGATGAAAAAGTAAAATGAGACCACTTAAATGAAAGCTATCGCACATTACTTTCTTGTGACGCTATTGATTATGGTATACAAAGTGCTTCTAATTTTATAGTCCATTGATGAAACCCCGAAGTGTGTGTGTGTGTCGTTTTAAATAAGAGCTGTTGAAAAATTGGGTGCTGTCCATTACTCCAATTTAGAACAAGTGGAAATTAATGAACTGAAATATCTAACATTTAGTGAATCGTGGCCCTCTCTCACCTTGATGCAAAAGAGCAAGGTTATACCCCACTGATACTGATACTGTTTAATCAGAATCTAGTGGTTTAATGTACGTTTTAGTGACTACGATTGTAGTTTTTGTTAAATTTATGCTTTGTATCTATAACAACTAAAGGGTTTATCAGATAACACTGCAAGGAATATTCAGATGAAAAGGCTACAAGGGGGTAGTCAAGACTTGTGGTCGTCACCTCTGTGAAACACACTCTGTTCCCTCAAGCTAACTTTTAACAGTAAACGAGAGAAAGCATTCCCCCAATCATCCTTGCCCACCAAATTACCAATATAACCTACTAAGAAAAACACAGCTTTCACCATTCGTAGCTTCATGCAGACTTAGAAACTTCTCTTGTTTAGATATCACGTGGGACTATTACTTCGCTTTAGAGTGGTTGTCTCAGCAACATTCGTCTTTCTCTTACCCAAGAAAGAGGCTTTTAAAAATGCGTCGACATTAATACTGAGCTATAGAGCTAAAGCACACTTACTAAGAGTAAGTCCTCGCACCTCACGGGCGAAAAAGAGATGATGTCCATGAAAATACGGATGCAGACAGAACTGATTCAACTCTGTCTTCGATGATACAGGCATCAATGATGTGGATATCGGATCGGTTATAAACTTTAATGAGATTATTCAACCGATACAGGGTGGTTAAGCTTGTATCTGGGCGTGGTTTGCCAGTTAGTTTCAATCGCTTGTTCTATTTTTAGATTTTCAATTCATTCATGTTTTAGTCCTCTCGAAGTTTATTTAAAGTCTCTTCAGGGGTGAGTAACAAATAAATTTCTAAACGTTGCTATCTCTTATAATAATAACTACGTTACGGAACGCGCTTCGCAAGATGAAAATGCGATGGTTCATTAACAAAAAATTGCAACAACAGAAGACAAAGGCGAACAAAAGTAATAAAAAACACGTCACTGGTTGCACTGACCTCATAGAAATCAGAGTAAAATTGAATAAAAGAAGAACTTCCCCTCTGACAATGGTTGCGTGATTATGCCAAAAGAAAGAAACATGAATTCATCAAAGCATTCTACGAGCATTGTTTGTACGCTTGGGGTTTGACGGGCTGTCTAGACCTAGGGACGGGTATTAATGACACGTACAAGCACCGCACGTGCATTGTCAGCATGGTGCAAAAAGAGGCACCTCAAGTAACATGCATGCGTAAGAGTGAGGCATCATGAAACAGCCACAAGACTACGTCTCTAGCGCTGTAGGTTATGCTTTCGAACAGTACTCGCCAAGAAAGTTTTGAAATTATGACGCCGGAGTGTTGGCACCAAAGTAACTGAAGATTACGGTTATCGTTGCCCAATCAAAAGCAGCAATGCACCTGGAAAGTTGTCGCGAAAATACTCGAACAGCTTGCGATTGATATTGTCCAACAGGAAGTTGCAAAGTAATTCGAACATTGCGACAAAAGCTTCTGAGAAATTCTTTGTCTCTTACTGTCCAATCAGTTGTCACGAAAGTTCTTGATAGAGTTTCGATCGCTATCGTCCAATCATAACTTGCAGGAGTCAAAGTTGATTAGCAGCATTCCTACCAAAATATGCAGCTTAGTCAATGCTAAATGCCGGGATCCCGACTTAAAAGTTCCCAACTTTTCATCTACTTTCGTTAGGGTCAGCTTGCCGTTTATATTTCATAAAAATCTCCCCCCCCCCCCCCCCCCTTTGTGTTACGTCATGTTGCGTAGTGACATTACTTACCATCGTCAAAAGCGCAGGCTCACGGAATTCTGAGCTAACCAGTTTCAAAACACAGCTGTAAACTATGTGGTCTGTTGAAAATTCATTGATACGAACTTGGTCCATGGAAGGAAACCAAACGAAAAATCCGTGTCATACCCCGCTCCTCTCCTCCTCTCTCAACCCATTTAAAACTCCTGCTCTTCGTTGATTATTCCTAGGCCTAGTGACGACCTCGTAAACTAATCGTTAATTTAATATACAGCCAAAAAAGGGTCTTGATCGTTTTAAAACGTCATTGTTGGTGTTGGACAGTGATAAAAACCGTTACTGACTACAGGTGGATTATAAGCTTGGTTGGAAAGGTCAATATTTACCTCAGAACAAACACCTCCTCTTCCAGCTCTGTGTGACTGATTCATCTCAATGTATACACGTGCCTCTTTCACACCGGGTCACATAAACGAGACAATAGACATTAATTATTTGGTAACACCGGCTATTCAACTTACTGCTGTTCCATTTTTCTTGGGAGATTCCTTTGAGGTTAGCCGTTGCTGAACAAGCTCTTCGCATCGCTGAACAAGATCCTTGTCCACCCAATCACTGCCCTTTGGCAGCGAGCAAGGGCGGTCCTTGAAATAGTGGAAGATTTCCTTGGGGCAGGGTGTGGGGGCGTTAAGGTACATGGCGTGACAACCCGAGGAACCACTTATTTACCTGCAGGCAAAAAAAACATGATAACAAATATCACAAGGGACCTCGAAGAAACTTACCTGTGTGAAACAGATAGTGAACTGATGCTGTGAACTTTACATAGTGAGCAAAGAAACATTCAAAATCACAAACAAAACAAACAAACAAGCAAATAGGCGATCTTATGAATTTAAAATGGCAAACAAACATCTTGGATATCTGAAACTTGAAATACATTAAACGTTAAGTCTCGCAAACGAAATTAAACTAGTTAAGTTCTCCGTCTATATTAAACAAAAAAGAAATCATTAAAAGGTTTCTAAAAAGCTCGTTCTTTGGTGCTCTTACGAAATAAAGGGTAATTCGTGCCAAGTAAAATCTTGTCACGGTTCTCTCTTTTAATTCTCTTGGCGCATTTGCAAGAGTATGAAACAGTCCGGTTTCTTGTACCACTTTTTCCAGGCTGTTGTGTGTTTGAAGATAATGTTATACCGTTTCACTCAGCATGGGCACCCAACGAGAAAATTTAAGCAAAATACTTGAGATGCTATTTTCAGCTTTCTTAGATTCTTTCAGGACTTTTTGAAAGGTTAGCTAGGCAAGCCAATACAAGTTGATCTGTTCGGTCTCTTCAGCTTAAAATTTAAGTCGCAGAAATTTGGGGGAAAGGCAATCTTATCCCCAAATATCTGAGCTGCTGTTGGCTTCTTCAGCTGACCCTATTTTGCACTCTCAATGACATATTTGTTCCTCCGAAAACAATAGAAAGTGAACAGTCCCTCGTTCCGAAAGTCTGAGGTGACGTTTCGCTAAAGAAACTTCCAGTTTTTCATCGAAATTAACTGACCCGAATATCTCAGGCAATGTTTGCCTTGCGAACAGATATTCAGCCGAAACAAAACATTGGGTGCCCCCTGACTAAAGCGAAAAGCTTACCTTTCAATTCCTCACAACTATATTACTGTCTAAAGCAGGGCACACAAGACCAATATCGAGACCACCTGTTCCTAATGGATCCATTACGATGCGGTTACGGGAATTCAATAAATTACACATGTATCCTCTTTGTCTTTCGATCTTACTCAGTTCTCCAAAGAAGCGAGTTTCCAGAAACGGTAAAAGAATTGCAAATTTCATTTTTTTGAATATGGCGACGAAGACAAAAAGTGCAGCACCACATCAAAGTACCACTCAACAGCTTTCATTTGAAAAGTCACATTTAAGGATTTCGTTGACAGATTCAAAAGGTAGAACCAACTTGTACAGCATAATAAATAGTGCCCTAGGAGAGTACGGCTCAATAGCTTTCATTTGAATGGTGACACTTAAGGATTTCGCTGACAGACTCAAAAGTTAGATCCACCTTGTACAGCATAATAAACATAATCAAAAGAAAGAAGGACTCAATCGCTTGTAACTAAATGGTCACACTTTAGGATTTCATCCAAAGACTCAACAGTCACGACCACAATCAGGGTAATGGGCTCCTACTACATTGTAGTACTTTCTTCATCTTTGTTATCCTCCCCAGCTCATCCACCCACGATCACCAGAAACTGCCTTGTGAGTAACAGTAAGCAGGTACTGGAAATCAATTATTTTTGGCACTTTTGTTTGAGGAAAATAACAAGTTACCTTGATTATACGAAAAGCACCAAAAGTCAGCTGATTTAGTAAAACTGTATTGGAGAAGTGCAGGAATCTGCTAGGAAATGAAGTTGGCGAGGATGTAAAAGGATTTTCAACGGAAACTTGTCTCAATCATTCCAGCTGGTAAACAAGGCCAGAAAAACGTGACCTGATTTCTCGGTTCTTTAGTTAAAATGGAAAGTGCGTTTGCCCAAATCGGGTTTGTATCACGGAATTTTATTTTCTGATTTGGGACACAACGCTGCACAACTTATTGTGATTTGGCCAATTGTGATTTGGGACATTGGGCGACAAAACTGAGGTGTGATACAAAGTCCCGGTTTCCAAGTTCGGCTGGAAGTATGTTTGTCCAAATCATGGACCTCCTTTCAATGATTTGGAACATAAGGCTATAAAACTGACCTAAAATATCCCAGTTGAGTTTAGCTGAAAAGCGAGTTTGTCTATCTCGTATTGGACTAGTAAATTACTTCACCTGCAACTCTCTTATACCGTTCACATTTCTGAAGACAGGTAATTGAAGAACTTCCACCCGAATGCGCTCTCTCTTATAGACTGCGAGCAAAGTCGTATTTTCCTCAGATCCTGCGTGCGAGCGGAAATGTACAAGCTATGAAAATCAACAGCAAAAATCAGGAGGAATTGTACTGGGAGAGGGAGGAAAAAGCGCGAAAAAAAAAATTCAAGAAAGAGGCTGCTCGTACAACCCTTTATGTCCTTACAGATCCAAAAGAAGACATTTGTCAAATTTTTAAAAATTCGTGCAAGCTATGTAATTAAATCAGAACCTGTATTATTTCCAATGTTCCCTGAGACGAACGCTGAGTTCCTCTTTCCCTCAAAGGCATGTTTCAGAGCACGACAATAATACAGATCATTCAAGCTCTATTATCTATACCTTGTCCATTGTTCTCGACCATAGATTCTGCTCTGAGTTGCTAACCTATTTCAACTTCTCGCTGAAGTTCGACTGCCTGAACAAAGGGAGACGTGATACTGAATAGATCACTTTTTCAAAAGGTTTATTTTCGACTCGGACAGTAAAACCATCGATACTGCTGTTGAACGTTAAACTCAATAAAAGACTATGGGGTGGTAGAATTGCTCATCCTCTGGTTCTCAATTACCGAAGCAAATTTCTCAGAAAGTAAGTAAGAAAAACAGCCCCATTCTCAAAACATAAATTCTCGGTACTGATATCATACTTTCCTTTTAATGATGATTTTAAGAATTTCAATTTCAATTGCACTATCGTGAATACTGGAAAACGATTCTAAGCGCTTTAAAATCCTTCATCACAATGACAAGGCTTACATGAAGGAAATTCCCTTCTTTTTCGGTTCGTCATCTGCCTGCCTGACATTGTATCAATATTGTAAATTGTGAAGGACTATCGATGGATGTTAACACCTTTGAGGCAGTTGCTTGTAACTTCCTTTACAGCGAGATCGTTTGGTTACAGTGAATGCAATGCGTGCACGAGTGATAGCAGGTCGGTATATTTTTAAAACCTAAAAATCGTTAAGCGGCCCTAACTGAAAAATGGAACAGAAAAGTCTCGCGACAGACACATTGAAATATATTTGAAGATTTTTTGCCAGATTGTAGAAAGGAAAATACGAGAGAAAGAAGAATTTACAGATTGAAATATTTTAGGTATAATTGACAACTGAAGTAAAACTTGTCGCATTTCACAACTTTCGGAGAATTTGAGTGAAAGATGATGACACTTTGGATCGGTTTATCAATTTTTCTGATTCATCTAACATCTCTGAAAGAACTGAGAACGTCGTGAGCTTGTGTCCTTGAAAAGTCCTTGAAATGCTGTGTTATTGACCAGTCTAGCGCAAAATCAACCTGCGATGGAACGCACTTACATTTCGCAGGTAAGCGGCATTTGCATGCAGTGACACTGAACGAATAACAGGTTGAGCATATCAAAATAGAACAGAGCATAAAAATGACACTCTTACAACCAGTCGCCACAAATTCTACCAAACAACTTCTTCATTTTTTCTTTAAGCCGTTCACCCCCAGCAAGAAGTAAACTTCAATCAGTTTTGAAATATGGTTTCAATTTTTCACAACTTCTGGCGAATTTGAATGAAAGATCTTGACATTGATTCAGTTCAGGGTATCAACCTTTAGATTATTCAGTTAACTTCTCTAGAGAAATTCCTCTCCTTGAATAGAATATCTAAAAAACTGTGTGTTATATACACCTGTCTTTTTCAAACCAACCCACACTTAAGCTTCACAAGTAACTATTTTTGAATACAATGGCATACACAGTACCAAATATCGGGTTGAACGTTTTAACATAGAACAGAGCTCTAGCACTAATGGCCACAAATGTTACACTGAGAGTCTTCGGGCATTTTCGTTTAAATCCAGCCCCTCTCAGAAGCACGCCTTGAGTGAGTTAACTTTGTTCTACGTTTTGAGTCTGAGGATGAAATCTCAAAGTGTGGCTATTCGTACGAAAGCCGTCGAGCAGTATTTTCCTGCTGTTTATTTCGCCGTTCAAGGTGGTTCTAGCTTTTGAGTCTGCGGATCAAATCCTTAAGTGTAATTACTGAAATAATAGCTACTGAGCAGTACATTCCTGTCTTGCTGTTTGCTATGCTGTACAAGGTGGTTCTAACTTTTGAGTCTGTGGATGAAATCCTTAAATGTGACCATTCAAATCAAGCACCCGGGCAGTACTTTCCTATGGTTTTCGTCATTTTTTGATATTTTACCAAATGATTTTTATATACATTTTCCATATTTAAAAGTTAGTTAAAATCAACAAATATCGTCTTCAATCATTCAAATCATTAAGACTTATTTGGATCCTGTGAATACACTCCTCCTTGCATCACGGCTGTTTGACTTGTTCCTCATTTTTCCAGGTTATATATTCAAAGACGTGACATAACTAAGTTGCTTTTCAGGATAAGATGGAAAAGAAAATGGAAAAAGCAAACGAACAAACCTTGTCTGCTTTGTATAGCACTGTCGTGGAAGATTTATTTGCCCCGATACCGATCAGTTTTGCTGAGAACTTCTTGTCACAACGCATTACCCGCGCGAAGACTAAAGTTATGTCCGACACGACACCAAAGAACACGCGATGATTGCAAACAATTGGCTGAATAAATAAAACTTCGACTTCCGCTGTCTATCTATTAAGCTGTGGAGTGGGCAGAGATGGTGTTCTTACTAGAGAGGACTACATGTACGTTCACACAGTTTGGAAACAATGTGTTCGGATTATTTAAAACTGATCGCACTGAAAACATGACCTGTTTTAAACAGATAGTTTCTTCACGGAGACAAAACTTAGTTCTACTGCGAGAGCATAATGATTTATTTACTTTTGTCATGTTTATTTATGATACTGTGAATTATTTCGTGCGCGTCTGAATGCTGCACGAATATGAGCGGAAAAATATAATTACTGAAATGCAAGTGAACTGAACATCGCCAAGAAAATGAAATTTAATTTTTTGAACATCTTTAGGCCTTCTACGTTCCATAGCACTTATAAGGAATGAAGCATTGAAGACCACAGTTTATGGAAATTCTAAAACTTCCGCTTTCTGTAGCAATTCCTGTTTACTTTCAGAAAGGATTTTTTTCAAATCGTTTTGTCTAACTTAATTTAAGAATTCGTTAAGAAAAAAGGGTCTTTTTGTTTCAAAAGAAACTTTAAATATTACAATTGTCTCACGCACGCAACGCGGATGTAAACCTATAATTCTTGCAAAACTATTTCAGGCTACACAAATGGCATAAATTAAATTAAGTGTAAAAGCGGACAGGAATAATAATTGCAAAAGACGTTTTCCCTCGCTCCAAAAATTGCCCCATTGAATTTTGAAATTAAGAAATGCAAAGCTTATGACAGTTTCAATTGCACTAGATTACTTATCTAAGAAAACTGCGACTTCCAAGATTATATAGAATATCTCTTTAGTTATTCTTAAGTGACGTCATTCTTTATATCATCTCTCCCTGATATGTTACGGCTCAGTACTAAGCAATTTATCACTTCCGTGATCGCAATGTAAAACCAGTTGAAAGTGTCAGCGAAACCTTATAAGAACATGACAGAATAATTGACAGGAATATTTTTATCGGTGGAGGCACGTGCGCTACGAATACTAAGTGTTAAGAAACTGAATCGTTCTCCAACTTTAAAACTTGTTAGTCCAAAACAGAAGCAGATATAATTCAGTAAATAATTCACTTGTAAAACATAGCTTTGCCCTGCTCGATATTGATAAGTTATTATTAAGTATAGGCAAGATTCAAAACGAAATGAAAGCGATTAGCAAGGCAAACACAGGCGCAAGGATAAGGAAAGCGCTTTTGAGTCTTCTAAGGGCCGATTTAGACGGTACGATTTTAGCCTGCGTCGCAGGCGCTTGTATGGGGCGCGCGGTGTTGGGGAACACGGGATCGATGGCACGAGAAGCTCGGGCGAGGGCAACGGGAACGCGCGAGCTCCTCACGCCTCCGATCGCGGGCTAATACGATATTTGCTTACGACTTTCGTATGTGACTTTTGTAGCTCGCTGCTCGCGTCAAGCAAAGATCGTAAACAACTCGTCATTCTACCATTTTGATGGTGGCTGCGACTGCCGTAGAGTTTTAAGACATGTTTCAAAATCCTACGACATTTTTCGTGTTGTGTGCAACTGTTGTGAGGATGTTGTACGCCTGACTTATACGACATGATACGTGTTGCAGACATGACGAGAGCAAGTCGCATACAACAGTTGTAAACAGAAACCGTACCGTCTAAATTGGCCCTAATGAAAACGTTAGCAGGATCAGTGAAAAAACACAGTAACACTTATTGTTCGTAGAGCGGTTTTCAACTGAAGTCGCAAAACCAAAACCATAGTAAATTAACTGACCAATCACAACAGACGTAAACAACACAATGAACCAATCAGAACTCGAAGACAATACATGCAACTAGCGTCAAGCGCATAAAGCAAGTCACAGTTGCTATTGGTTTTTCTTCTGATTGGATAAGAAAGTGGCGGGAGATTTTTTTAACCAATCACAGAGCATAGTAAAGAAAAACCAAAGCGAACGCAACTTCCTTTCGACACTCAATCCACTGTACGGAAAAAGATGGCGGCTGTACATTTTACCACAATACCTTGCGAACCTAACACTGCCAATTTGCACATAAAAAGCCATATTTTTTGCATTAACGTGCCCCCGTGCCTGCAACATTCTGTATGCTAAGTTTGATGTTTTTAGAACTTTTCTTTGCCTTTTTATGGGCGTTTTCAGGATTCTTGTTCGCTAAGAACTATGGGAAAATGTACCAGTCGCCATCTTTTTCGGTACGGGTGGATCGAAAACTGTTTTATCTGATTTTCACTAATAATCACCGCGACATAGTTTATGCGTCGGCACAAGGAAACTTTTCATCCTTCCGCTTGCGTCGATTTCTTAATTGCTGTTACCCCTTTAAGCCCTGAAATAAAAATGCGTTTTCTCCTTACTGTTCTCAGTACATTTCTTATGGAACTAGTAAGGAGAATTTGTCTAAATATGAAGACACCTTATCCTTGGTGACCACTTTCTTTATTCTCATCACTTGAATGTTTGAACAAGTAGTGATAATGTAAAGAGAAATTCCATTTTCGTCACTGTTAGGGCTTAAAGGGTTATTTTTTCGCTTATGTTTGTGGTCTTGGTAAACACAAAACTGGACTATTCCCCTTGGACGCACTTTCCAGCAAATATACTCGCGAAGAAAAAGGAAGAAAAGAGATGCTTTTGCACGATGAATAAAAAGCCAGTGAAATAGTCCAACTTTTGAGTGTGTGGATAAAATCCTGAAGGGTGAACCTTCATTCAAATGAAAGATGTTATATTGAGCAGTACTTTCCTGTGGTACTATTTACTATGCTGTACAAGATGGTTCCAACCGGTTTGAGACTGTGGATGAAATACTAGCGTGTAACCATTCAAATAAAAGCTACTGAGCAGTACTTTCCTGTGGTACTGTTTATTATGCTGTACAGGGTGGTTCTAGCTTTTGAGTCTGTGGATGAAATCCTAAAGTGTGACCATTCAAATAAAAGCTACTGAGCAGTACTTTCCTGTGGTGCTGTTTATTATGCTGTACAGGGTGGTTCTAGCTTTTGAGTCTGTGGATGAAATCCTAAAGTGTGACCATTCAAATAAAAGCTACTGAGCAGTACTTTCCTGTGGTGCTGTTTATTATGCTGTACAGGGTGGTTCTAACTTTTGAGTCTGTGGATGAAATCCTAAAGTGTGACCATTCAAATGAAAGCTACTGAGCAGTACGTTCCTGTGGTACAGTTTAGTATGGTGTACAAGATGGTTCCAAGGTTTGAGTCTGTGGATGAAGTACTAGAGTGTAACCATTCAAATAAAAGCTACTGAGCAGTACTTTCCTGTGGTACTGTTTAGTATGGTGTACAAGGTGGTTCTGGCCTGCTACTCTGTTGATGAAATCCTCACGTGTGATCGTTCAAATGTGAGCCAAAGTGGCAAAGTGATGCAAAGTGGTTTAGGAATCCAGGGCTCCAGTTTAAAAAGTGCAGGTCTCCAGGGCCCCAAAACGGAAGAATTGGGGCTCTAGAGATCAATCGCTTCATTCCAGGGCTCCATTTCGCCGACATCACCAGTTTTGTCCGGGCAAAGATATCGGGGCTCCAGGGCTCCAAAGAGCCCACATCCCCACATCCTCCCTCCCCCCACTCCACCCTTTTTTCATCTATTTGGCGCGACTTCTCTACTCGTAGGATATGAACTGAGAGTTTAACCCTTTAAGCCCCGATATAAAAAATGCATATTCTCCTTACTGTTCTCCATACATTTCTTATGGAACTAGTAAGGAGAATTTGTCTAAATATCAAGACATCTTATCCTTGGTGATCACTTTCTTTGTTCTCATGACTTGAATGTTTGAACAAGTTTTGATAATGTAAAGAGAAATTTCATTTTCGTCACCGTTAGGGCTTAAAGGGATAATAAGGAGCCAATCATAAGGCTTGCTTGCTCGTATCCAGGTGCTGTCTAGATCACAACACGAGATAGTTCCCTATACGAGAGTGGTCGCTCGGAGAGATTGAACTGTAGTTCAAACTTGCAGGTTTTTGCGGACGTTCAAGCATCCACGTGTTAAAATGCAAATCAGGTAGTACAAATCATTACAAACTTAAGAACAGTACTGTTTGTTTCAGTATGCCGTGTTAGCGTAAATTTTAGGTTTCGCTCATTATTTTCATGACCTTTGGCGCTCTTAGAAAAAGCCAATATCCTCTTTAACGAGCCTCCTTGCGCAACTTGCAAATCCTCAGGTGGCTGAGTTGCCAACGTTTAAGCACCAATATCATTTTAGACACGAAAGCTTCACTCAAAACAAAATGAAAATGAAATATTTTAGTTCTGTGTATAACGTCAGCCTTCAGCTCAGATCTTATCTTTGCTCGTTATTTCTCATTTTCCGTTTTCACTTGTTCCTTCATTCAGTTGCAGGACCGAAAGATAATTTTCTATAATAAAGATAATTTTCCATGCACATTGCCAATGCGTCTTAAATAATAGTTCCAAAAATCTGGTCACAGTATGTCAAAGCAGTAGTTTGCGATTTTATCTATATATTCTAGCAACCAGCCTACCCGAACCAACATTCCCTGTAAGACACAAAAAAGCTAATCTCTTTGCACTAACCGTAAGATAGCGAAACTTACAGCCGACTTCATCGCTACTCTTAGTAGAATCATGGCACGCGAATCATGTTCGAAAAAAACCGGAACTGCACACAACAGTGACATCAGAGATAACATGACTTGATCTTGTAAAGAGATAATAACTATTTAAACGTTATTCAGTGTGGACAGTTGGGTGTCCGCCTCTCTTTCATCCGAAAGCGTTATGCTTGCAAGCACTAGATAAATACAATATGCCACATTTTACTTTCAAAATACCATTTCAAAAGATATTTACTTAATCCTTTTGAGCGAATCCCCACTTCTTTGTTTTAATCCCCTCTACCAAACAAACGCCTTGCAGGATTTGCAAATTCAAATGGCGCTCTATACAGGCACTTAACTTCACCTAGCTCGCATGGAGGGAAAAGAAAGAAATAAGCTTTGTTTACGACACAACAACAATACTCGTCTAAGCCAAATTTCTCCCTACATCGCTAAAAGTTAATCTGATTTTCAAAATCTCAGGGCTTAAAATCGCTAACTTTACATGAAATAAATAAATGTTCACAGCTAACACAAATGTTTCTAAATTTACAAAAAATGACACTGCAGAATTACCTTGCGCTCCTTTGCTTTTAAAATCCCGTTGCGCCAGCCAAGCGCTGTTGAAAACGTTCCAATGTTTATAAGCTGAGATGTCCAAGTAGAGAGTTTTCGACAAAACGTCTCCGCCCTCTGGCATTAATTTAATGTTATTTACATAACAAACTTTGTCTATTGTCTCACGTGCAAATGGCTCGATCGCGTGCAGGGGGACAAAGGTGGAAGCAGTAATTATCACGCTATACCATTTAAACCTTAATGCATAATTCAAACTCTTATAGCCTTTAAATGAAAGCACATAACAGTCACAAACGCAGAGGCAAAATCCGGTTATTAAACCCAACAAACAGGGCTTTTTTTTTAATTTCGCAGTTTGAACACTTTCAGAGCCAAGGACACTCGTGCTTAAAACTAGAAAAAAAATAGTCGCAAAATACTGAAAAACAAACATTGTTACAGAGAGGTAATGTTTGTTAGCTTTCACTTGAATGGTCACACAAAGATTTCATCCACAAACTCAAAATTTAGAACCACCTTGTACAGCATAATGAACAGCACCACAGGAAAGTACTGCTCAGTAGCTTTCATTTGAATGGTCACACAAAGATTTCATCCACAGACTCAAATGTTAGAACCACCTTGTACAGCATAATGAACAGCACCACAAGAAAGTACTGTTCAGTAGCTTTTACTTGAATGTGACACTTTCGGATTTCATCCGCAGACTCAAAAGGTAAAACCACCTTCTACGGCTCAGTAGCTTTTATTTGCACGGTCACACTTTAGGATTTCATGTCATCCACAGACTCAAAAGTTAGAACCAAGAAAAAAAGGGTTTGCCTCGCAACAGTGGCAGTTTATTTTGTTATCCATCTGCATAATAAGACTTTTTAAAAAATGGCGAAAGAAGAAAGCCTTCTTTTGCACGTAGACATTTTAAAACTGTCTTTTCGCAAAAGGAAGAACGTAAATAATTTAAGAGTGCATTCAGTGGAACAGGTATTTAAGTAGTAGGTTCACGGAATCTTAAAGAGCGAAAAAAGTAAATATTTCTGTTAAGGGGCAAGTGTTTATCGGAGAACAAAAAAGGCGATCTACTTTTGTCGAAAAAAAGAAATAAATCGTTGTTTCAAGTTTTAGCATAACCGTGCACCCACGATTTCAAGAAAAGAAATAAACGCATAGCTTTAATCGTGTTAAAAATACTCGATTTACAAGTGCCGTGAAGTGAAGAACATGTGCTGTTTTGTACACCTCTGTATTGGCCCTCCATGCATCTAAGCTCGTAAACAATGAAATATCGTTACTTTCCACGAGGCACGGCTGCACGCGAACTAAGAATAATTGACGTTTTCAATGGTTTTAATGGGTTTATCTGCGCTGAATGGAAAGCATACATGAAAAGAATACAAGAAAAGAAAAGAATTTAACTGAACCGCATATATGAATAAAACTGGTTCAGATATTTATACGTAACACCCAAGTGATGGAAAAGTTTCCAAACTGCAAAATATTAACATGCGCGGAAAAAAAAATGAAAATTAGCGAACGTGGCGCATGGATTTATTTCGAGAGCCGAATAAAAAAATTGAAGTGCAACTGATATTTTGTCAGCGTTTTCGAGCTATTTATCTTATACATTCAGCGCAACACGATGTATAACGAACGAGCCTTATGTGGAACTGACAGTACAGTCAGTATTTCTGAAGACGAAACCGACTGGGATTATAAGGGACATTACTTCGAATTTCCATTTCTTCACAGGGCGAACAATTTCATTGGTCTCAAGCCAAAATTAATTGAAAATTCAGTTAAAATTCAGTTTAAAGGAATACCTTACCCCAAAATCCTACAAGAGAACTGTGTTTGCGTTTTAAACCGATTTTATCAACTCGTTAAAACATTAACCTAACGTTTGAGATCGAAGGTTGAGAATGTTAACTTACTTCGTAAGGCTAAAACTCGGACTGCGAACATTTTGTGGAAGGTCTATATGAAATTCGCTAAATTCGAGTACTGTTTTTCGCGAACATCTCGGATATATAGGATAATTTTTAGGCACCATTTATAGGTCACTTTTTCAACGGAGTTTTTTATCGGAATACCTAAAACTTTCGTACAGCAAACGCAATACTATGATTTTTGGCCTCTACATATCATGTCACCGTGCATGGCTCAATGGCTTCGTACTCCTAGCAGACATTGTAAAGATTCTCTCAGACTAAACAGTAACAAATCTTTTGTATCGCTGACAGCTTTAAAACGATTATGACTTCAGGCTTAAGCTACTGACAAACACCCCTAGACGTCGAATTTGATTTACTATTGTCGCTTTTCTGAATTTCCACTGACAACTTTTCAATTCGGGTATGTTTATGTTAGTCCTAATTATCGTTTGACAAGTTTCTATCTTTCTAACAGCTGGTATTCGCGAGATAAAATTAATTTGTAATCTAGTATAAGCCTCTAATCCATACGAACCTTGGTGCGGAGTCCACAATCCAGATTTTTTCGTAGAAATTCAAAACCCGCGGGAACTTCTACGTATAGCGACTCTCTCTTAAGACTTAAACCAGCAACAAAAGGCATCAAATGCAAAACATAGCAGACCTTTTAATGAAAAATGCGCGGCTCATCGCAGGGGGGCTAATTACAGTTACCAAGGCGGATTCATTTACTTGTCATGTTTGCTATAAAATAGGGAATTATCGAATTGCAAAAATTGGAATTTTCAAAAAAAGGCACTGAAAAGAAAATAGAGATCCAGGGAAATTCAGCGGAAATGCCCAAAACTGTACGTAGTCCTTCCAGTTCAGCTGTTAAAAAAAGCGGTTGTATGATTGGAGAGTAATTCATTGTTACCTGCTGTATGAAATAAGCGTCGGTTGTTAGGGAAGAACTGCTTTCTGAGCACTAAGGCAATGTCAGTCTTCGTGGAAACCGTCTTAAACTACAGCGCCTCTGGGAAAGACACTTTCCAAGCAGGAACTTGACAAACAAGATTACGTAATTTTTTTTATAATTTGACGAACCTGAAAGAGTTCAGCGAAAAAAGGAGAAAAAGAAAAGAAACAAGAAGAAAAAAAAAGTGAACTTTTTAACAGATTTCGCGTACTAAAATAACGGAATTTTCTTTAGTGTAGGACAAACTCGTAAAGGAAAATGATTTCAATTGTTTAAAATTGCATACTCTCTATCACTTTCTTCAAGGTCTGAACAGAACAACAAAATTCTTTTAAAACTGCTTCGTTGCTAACATATCAACTAACTGAATATTCAATTGACGGTCTCAAAAGCGTGCACTCGGTCATGGGTTTCGGGTAGAGCTTTTTTTTCGTCCCGTGATAAATTTCGAGATGTGCCGGGTGAAGTCCAAACCAACTTGCTTGTAATCTGTGTCATTTTAAAAACACAAACAGCTCTAGAATCCACTGACCCACCTAGTTTAATTAAATCTTTAAAGAGAATTACACTTTATTTCTACAAGTTACAGGAATAAATGCAAATTTATGCCTGATTTAAAATACCACTAAATGATAAAATTGGTTCAAAATAAGTATCATTAGACTTCTCCCACCTAAAGTCAACATAATTTTGTACCATAATTTACCATTCACAAATTCAAAAACTTTATTTAAAACTACAAGATGGCAACTGGTCACCCAAAACAACATAAATCTAAACCAGCTGGGTCACTCAACTGTCTAGTTACGTGACCAAAAATATCATTTTAATAGTTATTATTGTCAAAAAGTGGACATTGGACTATTGCTTTACAATAAGAACAATTTCGTCATGTCATGTATATAACGTGTTGTTATTAATTTAGGTCTGTAAACGAATCCTAAAGTGTGATTGTTTATTGAAAGCAGCTGAATATTTTCCTAAGTAGAAATTTTTATTGCTTTTTCAAGTACAGGCGGACCTTCGAGGGTAAGGAAAACGTTTACGACTTTAAGCATATACAGCGACACGTTATAACACATACGTGAAAGAATCGCGTGGAATGTTTAATGGTACCTAGCGTCACGTGAGAGTATTGAGAGCATCACGTGCAACACTAAAAGCGGTTGGGACAAAAGAACGAACGTGCCACTTCCATCCATACTCCTTTTGTTTGGCTTCCAAGTATTTCTTTTGAGTTTTGTTACAGCTTGTTTAGCTCAATGCAATTCTTTTTCATTTCTGTCCAGTTTTGATTATCCCTGCTCCAATTTGGCCTCCAAGTACAATATAACCTGGTCAATATAGAAACCGCAAAAGTGTCCGTAGTTTAAGTGAGCTCTTGGGAATAAACCTCACGGAGAGATGATTTATCAATACTAGGACCAAAGCATACAAGCTACATCAAAGCAACAGAACAAACTTTAGTGTCTCTAACTCGTGTTCTCTTTGGGAGATCACATGTATACTTTACAACACACTGAAGAACCATCATGATCTATCAAAGTAACTGAAATTAATAGTCAAATGTTTTGCACTAAAGTGTAAATGTTCTTTTGTTTGAAATGTGCATAGCACGACGTACTCTATTTTAAATAGAATGTACCCTTGCTTTGCGTTCACATTTTTAGTTTGCAGTTCAGCCAGCATTGGACAACATACCACAAGTGTACAGATCTTTAGTGACCGTGTTAAAAAGCGAAGTTAACTTTTTACTGGAGCGTGTCATTCGGCCTTCGGGTGAGAGAAAAGTGTCCTTTGTCCATATTAACCAGTGTCTGTATTAAGCGGGCTAATGTAGGCGTATATATGAGCATTCCGTGAGGACAAAAACTGACCATAAAAAGCGGGTACCGTAAACTGGGGTTCCTTCCATTGTTTTTGTTTTGTGTTGTTCTACAGTCTGTTTACTTCACTGATGCACTCCGTTTTAACCTTTCAAATTCGCGTTAACCTTTTCGAGTTTTAACCATCCGTGTTCTCTTTACGCTTTCTAGATTTTTTGTCTTTTTTTTTTTGTTTTGTTTTTTTTTTCCAATTTTAAACCATTATTGAGCTACAATGGAAGGAGCCGGTGAACTTCTAAGTTATGGTTACGAAGGTCTGTCAGGGATGCGTTATGTCGGCACCTCTCCTATACAAAACCACTGACTTACTCCTGCCGCACACAACTGAGGGTAGGCTGAAGACCTTGATTTTGCGTGCACAACCAGAAACAGGACAAGAAATCAAACATGAACGCCTCTGCCCAGAACACGAGATTGAAAATAACCATAAAGAAAACGAAGTTATGACTTCAGGTGGCCTTACCAGCTCCAGGTTAGAAGAACAAGATCTCTGGGCAGCGTACGTACTATAAATGGCGGCAGCAACGACATCCCAAGTAGACTCAGTGAGGCGAGGTACGCATTTTGGGACCTGATATTGTCTGGCGTTCCGCACAGCACAGTAAAAAGACCAAACTAAGGATATAACAAGGCTGCGAGTTACTGACACTTCTCTATGGGTCTGATCGAGTGCTGGCGTATGATCGAATATCTCACGAGGAAGCTGTTCTCCTTTCCATGTCGCATGCCTCAGGAAAATACGATACTGTCTCTCTGGCCAATGATTATCTCCAACCCAAGCTTTTCTTGGCACATTCCACTGAAAGCTAAGCGGACTATCGTTGAAAAGAGGCACTGGAACTGAATTGTGGTAAGAATGGAAGGGAAATCATGCCAAAGATTGCAATTTATTGGACGCCTGAAGGGAAAATAAAGCGCAGAGATCAGTTAAGGGTGAGCTAAGGATCCTCTGACGAGCATTTCAGCGACTTCAATAATAGAAGTCTCCAGAGACAAACGTGTTTCTAGAGAAAGGCTTTACTCTAAGGTGAATCACTTTCTTAAAGTTTTTATTCTAAGGATCAATCTCAAGATTTTTCTTCTCTTTTCCAGAGCCCTCGCTCCTTGTAGTTCCCTCTTCCTCGAGAATAAGCGTGACAGATAATACTCTAACGCATGCGCACAGGATTTGAAAGGACGTACTCGCACTCGCAGTCCTATCTGAAGAATACTACCCTCTAGTAGTATTCTATAGCAGCTTTTCCTCCCCTTCAATCACCCTCCCAAAAAACACGATATACGCTGTTTGGATCATTGAGTTTTGGATCATTAAACATGTTAAATTGGTTGTTTTCTATCATAAAAGTTCCACAACCCTCACATTTTCTTTTCCTTCTTTTGTTTTTTTTTAAGGTTTTTGAGGTTGTTTGTTTGTTTGTTTGTTTGTTGTTTGCTTGTTTGTATCTTTTGTGTATGTGTGTGTGTGGGGGGGGGGGGGGGGGGTATGCGAGAGAAGCTTCTACCCGATAAACCGATAAAACCCGTAAATGCGTGGTGGTAAAGGGCTGCAATAGCGAGACGGTCATGCGGAAAATTAGTGCGATTTACTTTTGAGAAGTTTCCAAATTTGGAAGCTAGTTACGAAAACAATCCTAGCTAAACAAAAGAAAGAAGCTGCCCGTCTGACATCCCAGCCGGAAAAGCTTAGCTTATTTTATAATATTATGCGCGACCTATAATTGGACACAGTAGATGCATTATGCTAGCGATTATAATTAATTGTTACAATTTCGACTGCTAATCAGCTGTCACTGCAGCGATAAATTTTAGTCATTCAGAAAAAAGACAGCGTGACAACGAAGCGCTGTTAAAATCCAATTGTCTGGCCGTCTCGAGGAAAACAGTTTAAATGGGAGCGAGGCGCTCCGAACCGCCAGAAAAATACGCTTGTTGGCGGCGCTACACTTTGTAGATCTGGGTCTAGGATCCTTTATCAAGATCTTGTGAGTTGTGGAAAGTTATCTGAGCGCCTGAGCGCTTAATTGAGACAGTTGGCGTTGAAAGCCTTTCGATAATAGCCTCGAGCAAAATCGACAAGAGAATAAATTTAGCAAGACGAAGCATCTTCAAAACATCAGACAATACGCTCATTTGAACCACCAACTACGAATACCTGCATCTAGGAAGTCAACATCGAGACTGCGTTTTGAAAGAGATATCTAGGCGCTTGTTACCTCTTGAGAAAATAACGGACTTGAATATTAGCATGTTTATAACGATTTATTACGGCGATCAGAAGTCGCTTTTGTTCAATCCAAGTTGCTCGGTGATCAATCTACTAAATTCGATCAAGGAAAGATGTGGTTATGGGGACACGGACCGAGTGCTGGATCTGACCGACGAAACAGGTATGTATCGGCTGATAAACAGCATTCAACTGTACTGCACAGCAGACGAGCGCATAAGGGATGGTCAACGATTTCACTCCAATCAGGAAGTATTTCGGTTAAGTTTCTTGAAGGCTCAGTCTCATCCCAAAATACACTAAAATTCGACTACCACTTGGGAAATTGGAAAAATGAAGAGCACCACAGCAATATTTTGCTGGAACAACTTTCATTTTAGAGGTCAAACTGAATAAAACATTACTCCTTACACTACTTTGACGTTAGAAATGAAAGGTTAACGAGGTACTGAGATCGACTCGATTTTCAACCATCCTTTTATGGCTTTTTTAAGTCCACTTTCATTCCTTATGCTACTGAAAATTATTAAACGACACGATTTCAAACACACAGGTTCTCGGTCTTTTGAGGCCTTAACTGTTTGATATAAGTAGGCAACTGAATGAACCGGGCACTATAAGGAAGTCTGTTGACAAATTCTTCGCTGATTCCTGGCATGTATACAACAAATCCCGCGGATATTATGACTGACCGAATTCCTTCGAATAAACCGACGCATCAACCACCATTTCTAGGCACAAATGCTGAAAACAGAGTTTAATTAATTTGGGTCTAGACGGCGGTATAAATTTTTAACGCCGATCCTAACTTCGGCGCCAACAACTAGCGCCAAACAAATTCGCAAAAATCGCAACAAATGGACACAATAATCACACAAACCATTTCCCTTTCAAAGACAAGTGCATTGCTTTTTTTTGTTTTTTGGGTCTTGGGCTGACTTACTACGACCAGTAGCCAATTTCTGGGTGCTTGAATTCAATTCGATGCGACTGAATGCATTTTACAAGCACAAAACTGATGATGTGGTAGAGTTTTATCCAGTCAAGTGAAAACAAAAAAAGAAACAAATAAACAAAGAACATAAATAAATTTTTAATGTATATGTCCATTTATAACACGTCAATGTGGATGTACATACATGCACTACGAAGACAATTATTTTGTAGACACCACACAGCGACCATTCAACGCTGATGCGAGTTTTCCATTGCTGTTAGACGTATGTTAATTAGACTTCCCAAGTACAAAACTCAAAACATGCACAATAGCAATCCGAGCTCATTTAGCATAATAGTGAAAGACAGTCGTAGAGAAACTACTGTCTTTAAATGAAATTAAAAGCTCAGCGTTCAGCTTTTATTTGAACTGACATAGTAACAAATTTCACACATAGCTATTAAACAAAACATTCAATAGGGTTATAAACAGCACCACAGGAATTAAGTACTTTTCAATAGCTTTAATTTGGATGAAACGCTTAAGGATTTTGCTGACAAACACAAAGGCAAAAGCAAATTGAGGTTCGACTTCCCCTTCTTCATCACCAAGGCTCTTGACTGCGCATGATGTAACGCATCGTTTGGTGCTTTTAAAGGCTCGTTTAAGTGATAACGTACTATTTATTTACTTACTCGAAAAAAAAAATGAAATATCAGGCGGCTCACTAAATACTGCCCCTTTTAATTACCGAATTTCAGCTCTAATCCACTGTATTCTGTTGTAATTAAAAGGGATATTCCACGTCTGACATGAACAAACTATTGTAGCTGTCAGAATATCACTACAGCTTATGAGTAATTATCGCAGATAAAGATCGAGCGGAATATCATTTCGGATCCATTAGCTTCGTTTCACTTCAATTCCTTTCTTTTGTTTCCTTCACTTGAAAAAGCGATCCACTTTTGTTCGCTAAGCTCACGGTGAACGTCTTTTGTCCACTTATCCTGTTGCAATTAAACGGAGTATTTCACATGTCTGACGTGAACAAACTATTGTAGCTGTCAGAAGTCAATACCCTGGATTACTACAGCTTATGGGCAATTATCGCAGATCAAGATCGATGGCCTCGATCGATGATCCATTAGCCTCGTTTCAGTTCAATTTCATTTTTTTTTTGCTTCCTTCACTTAAATAAGCTAGCCACTTTTGTTCGCTAAGCTTACAGACGTCTTTTGTCACCGAATACAGGGGAAATAAACGTTCTCCAATCAGCAGTGTTTTAGTCTATTTCCTGCTGGTAATACGCTAGAACAAAGACAAAAAAGACAGGCATTGAAGGAGTAAAAATCCGGGATCAACGTAACTAATGGCCAATTAATTTTTGGAGTGTGTTCGATAACGAAAACAAACAAAACCATTCATTCCTTGTACTGATCAGACTAACATCAGTTGTAGTATTGGACGCTGGTTTTCATAGACGCGACAAAATTGAGATCAGATAGTCTTTTATTGATATCTTCGTTAACAGGTTAACAGGTATACTACAGAGCTAATATTTACGCAAACTGTTTCCTGCCATCTATTTAGTACTCCATCGAGCCGATCTTACGAAAAGAATATTTTAAGGGTTGTCAGTTCAACAGTTATTCCATGAAACTGAGTTGTACTTGAATTCACAGCCAACAAGGGGCGCTATGAGTGGTAGCCAAACTTGAACTCTTGAAGGACTCGACTCTTTGGAAACATACCCTTGCTGTCAGAGGAAATGAAATAATAAAGAAATGGAAAAGGGGGCGCGCGCTTGTATAACCTGAAACAAACACGAGAGGGACTTCTTTTTCTTTAGAAATTATTGTACATAATTCAGTATAACTTACAGTAATAACAGAAAAAAAAAGAAAAGAAGGAAAGAACGAGGCACAATGGGAAGGTCGCAGACGAAGTCCTCTGCCAGGGAGAATCCGGAAGTTTACGTGACCCCGAGCCGAGTGTTTGCATCAGGTTATGGGAGCTTTAAGCGAGCGTATGCATTCATAAGTTCGTTCGTTCGTTTATTTATTCATGTCTATAAATTAAACTTACACATTTTGGTCAAACCCGATCGAAAACGGCGCGACGCACCTAAGATTTATAACGCAAAATAAACAGTACCACACAAACGTACGTCTCAACAAAAACCTTTCATTTGAATGCCAAACCCTAGGAGTTTACAAGACTCAAAGGTGGAACATTAACCACCTCGTTCATCAAAACTAACAGTTCCACAGGAAAGTACTGCTCAGTACTATAGTCAGTAGCCGACAACTGAGTCGACAAACTTCGGGAATTTATCCACATTCTCAGACGTTACGCTCACACAAGATCTCTTGAATGCCATTACTAGACGAGAAAGTTAACTGAAAGCTTTTGTCCATTACTACCAGGTCTGGTCTTGGAACTTTCAAGCCACAAAAACGAGTACGCGACCAAGTACCTTGCCTCCAAAGGTTTTTACGTTCTGGTTGAAAAACGGACCATCCTCTCGCCTTCGAACGATCCTAACGACACGGCGCCCTCTCAGGAAGTCCAATATGTACCCCTGCTACACAGCCCCAATGATACATTTAAAGGGTACAATGCTCGGGTGGCCGAAAGAAGACCCAAACAGGAGCAGTCATCAAGTAGAAATACGACCAGCAGAGCGGGAAAGAGGGCCGGAAGATTTAAAACAAGAAAGAGTTTTGTGGAATCTGCTTAGGCTGTTGAACCTTATCTTCAACTCGAAAATTGTACTTGATAGAATCAGGACAAGTTTTGGAATAACCCGCGACGTTTACATTGCACACAGCAAAACACAAAGTGATCGTGTAGTAGGATAAAATGTCAGGATTTCATATACAGACTCGCTACCTCGTCAGTACAGCATAACAAATAGTACCAAAGGAAAATACTGTTTAATAGCCTGAGAAAACAGCCGACGTTTCACGAGGTCGCCACTTGAGCCCTCTCAAAACGACGTCTGAGTAACGAGCACAGAAATTCCATACTGATGACGTGCACTACCCAGATCTTGGTAGTGCTTCTGATTGGTTGAAAGAAAATTCCTTCGCGACACAACCAATCAGAAGCACTACCAAGATCTGGGTAGTGCACGTCATCAGAATGGAATTTTTGCGCTTGTTACTCAGACGTCGTTTTGCGAGGACTCAAGTGGCGACCTCGTGAAACGTCGGCTGTTTTCTCAGGTTACTGTTTAACAGCTTTCACTTGTTATGATTTCATCCATAGACTCAAACGAGGAACATCTTGTACAACATCATACACAGCACCACAGTAACACATTGGTCAGTAGAACAAATTTTTTCCTTTGTCGGATCAAAGAAAAAATTTAGGGAGGTAATGCAGCAAAAATAATCATAGCTTAAAAATGAGAGTTTATAATATTAATAAAAAAGAACACAAAAGAAACACTAGAAGTCTGTAAAGAAAAGGTATGGTTTGTAACCTGAAAGCGAAACTTGATGAGCTTACAACTCTAATGAATGTATTCTCAAAACGAGAAAATAGAACAAGAGTTCCAGTTTATTCAGGTGTCTCTTCTACCAGGTGTCTCTTCTACTGACTCTGCATGTGCCAACGTTTTCGTGTTTCTAAAGGCGAAACACCTGTCTTCTCTGAAAGAAGTCCGCCATTTAAACGTCAGGCAGTCACGCAACGTTCTACCCCGACAAAGGTGAAGCTGAAGACAGACCAAGTACGATACAACACATTGCAGAACTTGAAATCTTTAAAGTGTTTTAACAGACACTCTACAATCAATTAAGAAGACCGAAGAAGCTATATGAAACACTCAGTATCATCAAAGTAAACCAAAGTATTTTCCATTAAGCGGACGGCTAAGTGGACATGCGACAGTGTAGTGGTCATCACGTAGGATTGGGTGATCGGGAAAGTCGGTGGTTCGAGCCTTGGTTCCTTGCACTGTAGGGTGTTGTTTCCTTCGACAATAAACGCAGGGTTAACGCTAAGCGTTAACCCTGCGATGGACTAGCATCTTATCCAGAGGGGGGGGATGCTCCTTGTCGCTTCACGCTACAGAACCGGGATTAAGCGCCAGTCTTGATGGCTCATTTAATCCACTGAATTACACACAAAACTTAACCTTTTTCACTCGAAGATAACAACAACAAGCTTAATTACCAAATAGAAAAAGGAAAAAAAGTTAAACTTTACAATATAATATATTAATACAAAAAGAGGTAATGTTTACTCAGGATAACTATAAAGCTAATCGAGCTGAGTAAAACTACAGGACCACTACAATATCGCAAAAGACCACTACTATCGCAGAAGACCACTACAATATCGCAAAAAAGAAGCTCGTCAAAAGGATGGTTTCTTTTGCCAAGTACAGGGTGATCCAAAGCGACCACCCCGTGCCTAGCAAAAGCATTCAATAACATTACATCACATAGAGTCCCCTTACCTCAGGAAATTATTGATAGCAACAGCAACTCTACCTGAACAGACATAGAGAAAGGTGAAGGCTTTCTAGCAAGATATCAGAGCCAGCTGTAGCAAAGAGCAGAGGAGCAATTAAGGGGAAAGTGGGAATAAACTAGTCAGGGAAAACCGACATTATCAAAGGGGGCTTTTTCACCTCTTCAAAAGCAAGAAAATTAACGGAAATGGGCTAAATGAGAATAAAAGTTAGTTGTTTCTAGGGAAGAGTCACAACATATATGCTGTGTTAACTGTACATGTAGGTAAAGATGAGTCAATGTTATGCCCAAAAACTGTTTGGATTTTTTTTCGTTTTGGTACCAATGACTTGGACGTCATGACACGTCATAATTGACATGTCATAAGCCCAATCTGTTAAGCTAATGACGTGCTACAAACGTACCAAGTTTCATCACAAGAGTGTTAATACTTTTCGAGATCTATAGGCCCCAGGTTCAGAGACTCAAAAAAAGCCCAGGCGAAATAGGGTTAAGCCTTGGTCACATGGACTTAACAACATCCAACATTTTTAAAGTAAACTTTGCTGCACTAATGTTTCATGGCAATCAAACTCTGTTCAACACCATTCGGCATCATTCAATGTCCTTCAGATTCATTTAACATCATTCTACGTTGCGCCCAAACGCGTTTAACTTGCAGAATGTTGAATAGTGTTGAATGGAAGTATTGACTCCGTTTTGCCGGAACCTTAAAAAAAAACGAAAATATCCGCGTTTTGTGCCTTGTAACTCAGCAACAAGTGAGTACGGTAACTTCAGATGGAATTAAGAAAAAAAACTGTCTTGCTCTAAAATAGATTTTAAAAAAAAACAGACGCGATATACAGATTATGCATTATGTATTACACGTACTTTACATTTAAATATTTGGGATGGTTGTATCTACAAATTTGAAAAAAAATACACAGAATATTTAGAAGCTGTAAACATAAGACTCCGTTACGTACGTTACGTTACGTCTGTAATATTAAAAGCTTAAACTGTTTCGTCACAGGATTTTCTGTTCACTACTTCGTACATACTTCCTCCTCCTTCTGTTTTTAAGAGAAGATAGACTTGAGATGGAAACAGAAAAGAGGCGTGCTAGGAGATAAGCTTCCACTTCTGTCTGAAGATGGTGTGACCATGTAAAAGAAAGACATTTGGAATAGGAGGAGGAGGAGGAGGAGGAAGAGGAGGAGTTCCCCTTTTTTGAAGCCTTAAAATAACACTAAGTACTGCGAAAATCTTTCTAAAACTATATCTCTTGGTAGTCTTATACAGGAAAAAGCTAAAAAGTACATTCTCAGATCTTTTGCTAAGAACTACAAATAAATCTGGACGATTTTCAGCAACAGCGTTCCTCGTAAGGGGAACGGCCATGGAAAGGCACGCTTGTTCCTATACTGTAGCCTTAAATTTATATCAGCAAACAAGGGTTTACCCAGAGCGATTTTGTTTAATGATATCTACGTGAGTTTGTCTCCGGCATATCCGTTGTATCCGTTGAGTTTATACAATCGATGTTGGATTGCAAAAATTGTATTAAAGCAAAGGTTGATCACGATCTTTGGTGGTTCACCGTTAAATCCGTAGGATCCATCTTTTCCGTGTGGATCTAAATGGAAAAGAAATGCATTAAGCATTGACTGCTAGTGAAATTCACACACGGTAAAACTCTTAAAAAGAGTACCGGAGATTACGGATTTCCCGGAGACATGAATGTTTAATAAGACAACTTGCAATCCTGACTGACTGCTAACTGAAAAAGACTCTTAAAAGAGTAGCGGAAAATACGGATTTCACGGAGATATGAATGTTTAATATTATTCAATGTTAATTTAATACAATACTTCTCTTTTTTACTGAAAGTATCTTTATACTATTATTAATATATAATATATATATATATATATATATATATATATATATATATATATATATATATATATATATATATATATATATATATATATATATATATACACTCGTTTTCAAAAACATTGCTACTTGAAAAATATATTTAACAATTATTCTACGAGGGCGCGCTGGATATCGAATGATAGATAACCAACGAGGCGCGTAGCGCCGAGTTGGTTATAATCATTTGATATCCAGTAAGCCCGAGTAGAATAATTGTTTTATTAAAAACTTAACCACTATTTTAAAAAAATCAAGAAAGAACGGGAAAACTGAGAAAAGAAATAAAAAGGGAACAAGAATCGATCACATGACTGAACGAAAAAGGCGCCAAAACCTTGCGAAGTATTGCAGCGTTTCATTGCAAAGCTGAATGAATCAATGAAAACTACTCGAAAGTGAACAAAGTGGCACAAGTTTTGGAAAAAAATCTTCTAACTTTTGGCTCTAAAATATGGTACATGTTTGATTTTTCCTGAAACATTGTTGTAATCATCGTTCAAAGCGGATTGAAGCTGTACAATTTCACCATATTAGCTGCCGGAGTTGAAACTGAACAAGTTTGTAATCTGTTCGCACAACGGAGCCATCATGTGCGTGTTTGATCGAACTGAAGACAGAACAAATTTGATCTTGAAGAGGTAATTTCTATGCATCTCAGAAGCAAGATTACTGTAGCGAGGAACATTAGAATTCACCATCATAGTTTGTTAAACGTAAAGCGCAAAATGCAGTTGTTCTCGGTTTAGAGGTTGCGGACGGAATGGTAAAAACAACATTCAAACAACTGGAAAAGCGATTCAACTCCGTTTACATGGCATCCGATTTCCATCTGAGCATTTGGATCTGTTGGAACACAGAGCTACAACGAGTGCAGGTAAACCAGTGTCAATTTTGCGTGTTAAGCCGAAAAAAATCTATTCCTTCCTTCCTTCTTGGTAGTTTGCAGCTGTATTTTTTAGTACTTGTTTAGACTGCTTCATGACCTTTGCATCGACTTGCCATGAATGTGTGATAGTTTTTATTAAATGCTCCTTCCCCATTTCACTGTGTTTTATTTTATGTCTTGTCTTGATATTTTGAAGTGGAAAGCCTTCCTGATAAAACCTACCGTTTGTTCAATTTCAATGATCGACGTGACGATCGATGAAAGAAATTAAGTTTAATTGTAAACACAACGCTTGAATTTCTGTTTCTGCACAGTTTCTTCAAACAATTTTGACTTATGTTAGACGACGCTGTTGGTGATGCTTGTTGATGACGCTGTTGGAATTTCTGCTTAATTTAAATTCGCTGCCAAGTGATTTTTTTCTCGTCCACTTTTCTCGCCGGGTCGCTCGCGAGGAAAAACCTTTCAGCTCACTTTGTTGTTGAGTGTTCATTGACCACATTTGGCCGCAGCAGGTATATGAGCTGATAGCCTAGCTCCGTTCAGCCAATCAAAATGCTAGAAATCCAATATACGTAGTCCAGTTTTTAATAAATACATATATACATCTTTTGTCTTCACAACGCGAAAACAAAAGAATAAATATGAAAACAAAAGGTAAATATATATGTATATATATTTTTCAAGTTGCAATGTTTTTGAAAACGGGTGTATATATATATATATATATATATATAATTGTATTAAGATACTGACAGTAAAAAAGAGAAGTATTATATCAAATTAATTTTGAATAATATTAAATATTCATATTTCTGGGAAATCCGTGAAATCCGTATTTTCCGCTACTCTTTTAAGAGTCTTTTTCAGTTAGCAGTCAGTCAGGACTGCAAGTTATCTTATTAAACATTCATGTCTCCGGGAAATCCGTGAAATCCGTATTTTCCGCTACTCTTTTAAGAGTCTTTTTCAGTTAGCAGTCAGTGAGAACTGCAAGTTGTCTTATTAAACATTCATGTCTCCGGGAAATCCGTGAAATCCGTCTTTTCCGCTACTCTTTTTAAGAGTTTTACTGTCTATGAATTTCACCAGCAGTCAATGCTTAATGCATTTCTTTTCCATTTCAAAGAACTTTTCACCACACACGAAAAAGATGGATTTTACGGATTTTGTGGAGCCATGGAGCTTCGAGTTCATACATTTTCATACACTTTTTGTTTTCGTCTTAGACAATTGTTTTTTAAAGATTTCCCAGAGACATGAAGCTTCGGTTGAGTTTAAGTTCCACCTTGAGCATTACAGAAACTTCTTTTAAAAAAGGTCCGTTGTGAAAAGGCATGAGAAAGACAATCATTTCTTGCATTTCATTACCAAGTTTGCTCCTAAATGGTGACACTAAATGCATCACATCTTTTCGGTCGTTCCTTTGAACCATTGTTTGAGAAAAGGCACCGGCTGCTACCTGGATTGAATGACAGTTTTGATTGCATTGTTTGAGCGTCCGAGAAAACAAGTCAGGGAACAAGTCTAATGATCCTATCGTTATTGTATTTCACCAAAAAGGGTAGGTTTTTTGCTTCGATTTTTCCTGGGGAGCACTATCATAATGAAGCGATTGCATTTTTGGCGTTGAACTTGCCCTCTAAATTACATCAGAGCGTCCTTATTGTCCTGCGCTAACAACAGCGACTCATGCTTTAAAGAAACGTGCAAAAAAGAGGAACGCCCTTTATAACGCTCATTTCATAGTTACATCATCTCCGACACGTCCTCGTCAACAAATTTGACTTCAAAACATGACAAACAAACTAATGAATCATCTTTCACAGTTATTCATCAGCACGCCGAAAACATAGCCAACAAAAGCCTAAACTTTCAAATTTATTCGTCAAAATTTCACAGCGCTGATCCACCATATAAACACCGCACCCATGCCACAACATTTGTGCTACGAAAGAAGAATGCAGCGAACAAGACAACCATGTCGACAGCTCAACAGTCAGGGTATAAAGAGTACGGCCTTGGGCTACCTTACGCCAGTTATAAGCGGAAGCTGTAGCATTATCAGCGCTAAATGTGTTTGCAAAGTCAAAGATAAGGCCTTGCCAAAGGCGTGGGCAACTGTTTGCGGAAAACGAGATTTGTGCGACCGTGCAATATCAGGTTAGTATTTGTTGCAATACGCCGATTTCAGATGAGATTTCAAAGAACGTTTTAGTGCAAAAGTTCGACGCATTTTATCTTTCTAATACTGCAGGTATCCACAACGTAGCATTTTTCTTTAGCACCATAGCAAGCCAAGAGAAAAAAGTGGAAGTATCAACGAGAACACAGACGAGGAGAACAGTTCTGGCGATGAAATTCCAAGCTCTATTTCCCAACAATGGCTTGAAGGAAACTTAACGAACGTAAACAAATCACTCTGCCCTGCCATCGCATACTGCATGGCGTTGACTGCAGTAAACGGTGCGCCCGCCAACCCAATTTCTGTACACAAAACCCTGTTGACTTCAGAACTGGAAGTCACAGCAACACAGGTAATTAAATTATTTTCTTACTTTTCGATAACCCAAGCATTCCCTTAGCCGTGAACATATTAGTCAAAATTGAGAACTAAAAAAATGAAGAATCAGAGTAAGGAAAAGCCAAAGCCAAAGAGGTTTTGTCCAAAACGGTTTGCTCGAAACTCGGGAATCAAAAACAAACAGGCAATTATTGACCCTCTCTTGATTCATCTAATTCTTTGCTAGCATTTAAGATGTTTTCTCTTCTCAGTTGCTTTGAAAGAAAACCTAACAACGAAGACTGTACTTTTTTCTTGTGACGCTGCTATTATCAACTTGAATTTTGTGACTGGGAACGATGAACTCAGTTTTCAATTGTTTCTGTTATTTTCTGATTGAAAATGTGCTTGTCCCACGGAAAAGTCATGTCAAAGGTTTACATGTCCAAACTGAATTTCTACCTGTCCCGGACAATCGGACACGGGTTTTGGTGCACACTGATTACTGTTAATAATAGTAATGATGATAATAATCAACGATACAAGCGGTCAGTCAGTAAAGAAAAAGGAAACATAGAACCGTGTTTGGTAAAATGCTTCAATTTGATATCCTTCAGGTACAGTTTCAAGAGGGAAAAGAATCCCCAGCCACAGCAGAACTCTACAAAGTGTTGAAAGACCACAAAAATCCTTTCATGCAAGACCTCGTTAGCTCGTCCTTCAAACACTGTTACCAAAACGAAGCGAGGAAGGTGGTCGGCCATGATGGCTTATGCACCCACCGCAAAGCGAGAACGGCACTGACGACGACGAAGAAGACGAACAGGAGATGTACATCACGCAAAGACCCAAAACGCCTTCCTACATGCCTTCCTACGACACTTCATTCGACTTTCCGTGTCCACCGTCGCCCTTCTCGTTGGCCAGAACCGCGAGAAAAAGACCTCGCCTTGCCGAAAGCCAGTCGTCCATTGGACAGCAGAAGAAAATAACCAGTTTTTCCTGTCGCAGCAACGCCCTCGAAATTAGTATTTTGTTCAAGTGACTATTTTCAGTCAGTGTTATTCGATGTAATTTGTTAACTGAAAGCGTAGAAGACACAAACAGTAGGAAAAAAAACATGTGTGAATATTAAGTTGTTTCTTTGACATTGTGCGAGATGAAATCAAATGTATTTCTCAGTTGAAATGATGAATGTCATTTATGTTTTCTCAGAATGGTTTAGACAGTCCACAAGAATGAACCAGTGGAATTTGTCAGTTGCGATTTATTTTGTTATCTCGTCGATTGAAAGTTAGCGTATCGATTAAGTAATGCATGTAAGGAAAGGAAAGGAAAACGTCAACCTTGATTAAAAGAAAGTCACTTTTCGAGTGCAACTTTGCTCACTTTACTTCAACTATCTCTTACACGATAAAGGGTGCGTCGGGTCGGTCCCATATTTTATTAGACGAGTTTTGGCACATTAGTTTGTTCCAGCCCTTTTCTTGAGAGAGTCCGCCGTTCTTCCGTCTTGGAATTTGAGATCGGGATCCCTCAGAATTGCCGTCCACTGCCCAAACCCGTGCCGATCGATTCCCTTCTTCAGAAAATCGTCCTCGTCTGCCGTGAATTTCAACACCCGACGATAATTTCTTTGAACTCGCAATTGGTTTGTGGGCGGGGAATCCTTTTCTTTAGGGGGCGCGCTCTTTGTGTCTGCTGTTTCGACTGGAGCTGCAAGACTTGAAGTTGAGCCGCTAAACCTCGTTTGCACTTCCCTATCCACCTCCGAGCCTTTCGTGCCTTGTAGCTTTTGTAGACACTAGTGAGCTTTGACAGCAACTTCGCGCGATCTTTGCTTTTGATAGTGAACTTTTGCAACGGCAGAACTGTCTTTTTGGTCTTCGGACAAAATTTGTTGCTCCTTGCTTGTGAGCAGATTGAGGCTTTGCGTCTCGACTATTTGACGATAGCGCGTCTGATGAACTAGTTTACTCATGACGTCGCCCAATTTGCTGTGCTGGCCTCCATTTCTCGTGACCAGAACGAACTCGCACTGGGGTTTTAGCAATGGCGTTACGAAATTTATGTAGCTATCGAGCACCTGCATGCTTGCATCGGTCAGAATTAAGGAGTCAAATCCATATTTGCTAGCAGTCTTGAACTTTTTCTGGTCGATGAATCCCCCGTTCTCCTTAGCTGCTCTGACCATGTCCACTGTCAAATACCGATAAGACATAGGCCGAGATCCCTTCACCTTGATGAACAAATACACTGCGACAAATTTCGTGGCAAATGTTAAGTCCGAAGGATTAACTTGACCTGGAATAGCTTTGCACGTCTTCACAGTGTTCTCGTAACGAGGCAAATGAAATGTCACCACTTCTAACAGTTCTTCCATGGTTACCCAGTGCCCCCTAGCATCCAAACTTTCAATGTCTAGATCTTGTGTCCACTGCAGTCTCATCATCTTTGCCACCGTCTTGCGCACTCGTTTAAGGTACAACTCCGATGAGGACAAATTTCGAAGAACTGTGTCTGATGCACCGTTTATTTTTTTGAAGTCGATTAATTCGGAGATCGCATCAATGTAGCCCAATCGGCCACCGTGTCCGAGTTTGCATTCATCTTGCAAGTAGTCGATAAACTTGAACAACAGACTATGAGAACACAGGCTAAAGTCCAGCACTTCAAAACTCAATTCCTCTTCATCTTCGCAGCAAAATTTGAGAAATTTAAAGCATCTCTTGGCTATCTGCTGAGCTGCACGATCTTTCTTGCAACCCCCACCACTTCCAGTCAACCATTTCGTGAATAAGTCGCCAATTTGGCTTGAAACTGAAAACGAAGGCATTACCCTGGCAGTTTGTTTTGTGATTTCACCCGATGTATCATCATCGGCAAGTTCTTTGGTACTTGAAACGTCGGGTTTTTCGTCAAAGAAAAAGAACCATTTGTGCTTGGTGTGCACATGTTTCCTGCAGCCACGTTGACTTTTAAATCCATCGTGATCACACGTTTCTATTGGACAGTGATACAAGCTATCTGTTTCTTCTTTTTCCAAGTGAAGCCGTTTTGGTTTTGGTGATGAGCCATCAATTTTCGACCAGTCAACCTTACCCTTTCTGTTCATGACGGACATCTGAGTGATTCACACAATTTGTTCCACTTACATAAATAGTGAAGAAAACACAAAGGCGACAAAAAAACAATGGCTGTATTGTGCAAGTTTAAACTTGCCCCAACCTGCCCCAACTTGCCCCTGCTTGCTCAGGCATGTGTCTGCTTGCCACTGTTCATTATTCTTAAGTAAGCTTACAAATTCAATGTAAGAAATGGCGTTGTTGCAATTATGTTCAACCTTTCCCGGACAAGTCTATAAGCGCCTCGAAAAGTCTTTTACAATCCGCTACTGACTCTGCTTCGTGATGTTTGAAACATAAAACACTACACCAAATGTTTTTGCCAATTAAAAAGCGATAAAATCATAGATGGCAAGAAAAGAAGAATGTTTCTGTTGAACAAGATGTACAAAGGAACTGTCATTTCTAAATAGGAACCATTTTACATAAATAGGAACTAATGGTTAGGAACAAACTGTTCCACGTGCCAATAAAAAGGAACATTTCGTTCAAAACGGAAACTGTTAATGGGAACAATTGTTCCTCAAGTGAATAAAAAGGAACCAATTTTTCAAAGCAGGAACAATGTTAGAAAGGAACAAACGTTCCTTTACAAAAAAAAGGAACGTAATTAATTGGGAACCAAAGTTCCTCGTGTCAGCATAAAGGAACAGCCACTCTACAAGGGAACGCACTAATAGGAACAATTGTTCCTCAAGCGATTAAAAAGGACCAAAATGAGAAAAGAGGAACAATACCATTGGGAACACCTGTTCCTAGGCCACTCATTTAGGAACAAAAAGTTCCTTTCAATGTTAAAAATTCGGAACAAAAGGTTCTTTTTAGCTCTAAATGAACACTTTGTTCCTATTTTTAACAGCAATTTGTTCCTTTTGGGAACAGTGCTCAAAAATAAAAGTAAGTTTAAAAGCCACTTAAAGGGTGAATAAAATATGCCAAAGCATCTTATGACTCTCTATATTGAACAGATACAACAGCCAAAATTTGATTGATAAAATCATGCTAGAACATGTTCAAATTTGGGAGTAAAAATTTTGGGAAACGTAGAAGATCGTTTCCCAAAATTTAAGTTCCCTTTTTGTAAGCCTTAAAATAATACCAACTACCGCGAAAATCTCTCCATAACTGTGTTTCCCTGTAGTTTTATGTAGGGCTATGCCCGAAAATACGTTTTCCTGTTTTTTTTTTTTGGGCCAAAAACTACAACTCAGACAAGATGTTTTTGCTTAAAAGCGTTCCTCTTAAGAGGAACTGCTATGAAAAGGCACACTTGTTCCTATAACAGTATTAAGAGATATTGGCCGTACATTTATATCAGCAGAACTTGGGTTAATCCAGAGCGATCTTGTTCCATGATACACAAGTGTTTGCCATCATCTCTGGACAGAGATGATGACACACATTACGTTAAGTGTGCTTTTGGTTTCCGCTGAGTTTGCTCGCTGAATTTAAGAGCATTAATTTCATAGATGTCCTCGAAACTCTGAGAATGAAGAAAGAGGTCCAAAACAGTCCTCTCTTGATTAAAAGTTCACTTCTTGAAAGGAAACTCTCAGAACACCGCCAAATCCGTAAAATCCGCCGCATTTTAGACAAAAAAAACCAAAATCACCCCGTCAACTTCCACTTCAAACTGGAAGTACAAAGGCCAGCAAGAAATCTGTGGTTAGGGCGGATTTCACGGATTTTACGGAAACTTTAAACTGTAAACATCTTTGAAGAGAATATATGAATATATTACATACATGTGATACTTGCAGTTAAAAAAGGAAGTATTAAATCATGTATGTTCTAAATATCCGTGAAATCCGTAAAATCCGCCGCATTTTAGGAAAAAAACAAAATCACCCTGTCAACTTCCACTTCAAACTGGAAGTACAAAGGCCAGCAAGAAATCTGTGGTTAGGGCGGATTTCACGGATTTTGCGTAAATGTTTTATACAAATATGACTTAACCCTTTCACTCCCATTACCAGTTCTCATTCTCCTAACCGATAACCATACATTTCTTTGTTGGCCGTTCCTGAGAATTTGGTGTTAAATCAACACCGTATTCCCTAATTGATTATCTTCTTAATTCTCATTATTTGTCTCCTTGACAGTGTATTAAAATGATGAGGAGAATTTAAATGCTGGTCACTCCTAGGAGTGAATGGGTTGATACTGCTCTTTTACAGTGTAGATGTCTTATATTGTTCATCGGAAGACAGTTAAAGTAAAAAAAAAAAGAGAGAGAGTGAGAAGTATAAATAACATTTATCTAACACTTGCATGTACAAATTCTGCTGGTGAACTAGCACGTTGTCAGAGAGTGGAACTTCTTGCTGTCCAAAAAAAACTGTAGATAGGGCAGATTTCATGGTATTTGCGGACAAAAGAACCTCCACCCAGCGATTTAGATTCATGAACAAATTTTCATTGTCAACTTTTTATGAAATATGACATGATTAACAAATGACCCTGACGGTACCAGATGATTATTACCCCTTTTTGTCATGAAAAAGTGCAAATAACAAATCTCGCACCAAGTACTCGAGACATTTGTTTCTTGATTTTGCGATGCTTAGTAAAGTCCGTAACAAATGTGAAATAAACATGGAATTGAGCTTGGGCTGCTTCAATAGTCTTCGACTGCTAATTGCTACCTATTATCACGGAAAATAATGGAACCAATGTTTCATGGAGTCTAACGAACAACATCGACACCTGTTGCTTCGATCGTTTGTTTTGCGTTATGTGATGTACATCAAAGCTATGAAAAACAAGCTCGAACTTGACCTTGGATACTTCAAACGTTTTTCGTCAGTAATAAGGCTTCTTGGTTGCGGCAAGATAACAAAACCGGGAAATAATTGCACTAAACATGAGAAGGATATGTCATTTTTCATCAAAGTCCTTTCAAACTTTGCTAGGAAATCTCTGGGGTAACAGCAAGACTGTAGCGTGTTAAAGCAGGTTACAACTTTGGACCTCAAATGAAACACTTCGATCAGTTTCCTTTGATTTTCAAATTTATTCCTCTTGATTATCACAAGTAGATTTGCGTATAAAATTTGTGCCTGTTCTGAGAAGAAATCATTCCCAACATGAACAAGACGAGGTATCCTTGTCGGCAATTGAACAGTAACGCCATAAAGAGTGGAGCTTTATTCTTTGTGAGCCCTATCATCGTTGGAAAGTGTAGTATTGTCAAAGCGCAATGTATATGTGAAATCGACGAAGGAGGCCTACAGAAAGCTTGGTATAACGTCTGTAAAACCAGAGACATTTGTGATAAGGCAATTTGTGGTAAGAATTTGCTTCTCAATTTCCTGTCTTGCCTTTCAATTCTTGAAGAAGGTCTTGTTGCTTAAGAATGATCGTTTTGTTTCCCACAGGAGTAGGAAACGTAGCATTTTTCTTTGGAGCTATAAGTGCCCAAAGCCCTCAAAAAAGACGAGGAAAAAAGGGAGCAACCACAGAGGAATACAGAAGTGATGAAAGCAATGATGAAGCATTGACATCCAGTCAAGTAGCAAGCACAGCAAGTCAAAATTGGATTTCTAACCATCCGACAATCATCAATGAGAAATTATGCCCTTGCATCAATTACTGGATAGCTTTAATTACGCCAAATGGTGCAGCGGCAAACCCCATCGTAATTCACCGTGCGCTCTTGGAATGCGGCGTGGAGACTGTGGCATAACTGGTATGTGAATGTTCATTTTAACATCGTTTCTCCAAAGTATTGTGTATTCGGATAAATAGCATATTTGAAACGTAGGCCTTGTTTTCTGTCCGTTTTAATAGCTTATTGCAGAATACCATTCGAACACCACCTTAACAACAACCACGGTGAGAAAATCATGCGAAAACAGAACTCCATGATATCGAAATGAGTTGTGTTAAAGTTGGACCATTCAGAGTCACTATTCAATATTTCGAGACATTTCCAAACAGAAAACACAACACACTTAAGACGGATTCCGCTCAACGTTCGAGCAATAAGTGCAAAAAATATTTACCAAAAAACTACTCATAGCACGGTAACATTTTAAATGCTATTTGAAACATCTCACTCTAGTTCACTTGCCCAAGTGACCCCGCGATGAAATTCTCAAGCATTCTCAAGAAAATTAATTTCAAATCTCGTAAAAGTATGCTAAAAACGGGCGCCATTTTGTTTTGAACTGACATGAAGCGTCTTTTTAATTGAAATATGGATAACTTCAAATCCAATTTTCTCTCCCGGGGTCAGCTTGGGAGCAAAAGTAACGATAAATTCTTCTTATCTGTGCTCAAAATGTGACAGTGCTGCAAGTATTTTTTTGGTAACTTAATTTTTGCACTTACTGCTCGAACGTTGAGCGGAAATCGTCTTAATCTTCTAACAGTGCCACAAAACCAAATTAATGGATTTGCTGCTATTCTATTGTCAGGTACCCTGCTATGAAGGCAAGGAGTCGGCTGCCATGAAAGAACTGTTCAAGGTTTTAAAAGATCACAAAAACCCTATGATTCAGGAATTAGTAAACTCTTCGTATGAACACTGCTTCCAAACTGAAATGGATAGTCTGCTAGGCGAAGGAGACTTGATGGACTCGCAAGATTGTGGAACAGAGAAAGTGACCAGAGTGTGGCTCACAAATTTGAATTTCGGCTCTATGTTGAAGTTGTCCGTCAATAAGCTTCAAGACGCGAAGTTAGACATCGATCTGTTTGGTTTTGAAGAGAACAACGCACAAAGTGCAGACGAAGAAGCAAGACTGTCGCATAAATTGACTGTGCTCGTCAACGACGTAGGATTGGCAATGAAGAAAATGGAGTATGCTCTCTTTCGCGGAAAAATCTACAAGAAAGTTCCCATGGCCATGTACACTTACGCTTACAAGTGCGAAATCCGAGTTTTCATAGAGAGCCTTGCAGCGAACGAGTTCTTTAAGGCAAGACTACTAAAGGACATGAGAAAGATAATTGACATACTCTCTGACCCAGACTGCGAGGTGGTACATCCAATTTCCAGCGACTACAATCTCATCGAGGTTAACGGCGGACACTGCTGGTCCATTAAGAGAAAGGCGCTTTGTAAAGAACCCAATTCCAGACGAGAAGATAGGCATCATCTCTCCGAGAGGTTTCACAACGTACGAGCCAGGTAAAGAGCCTGACCCCAAATACTTCAAAGAAATTTTAGAAAACAGCCTCTCAGAAGTGGAAATTGGTGAATTTTGCGAGGATTTCCTAAAGCTTCTCAACTTCAACAAAAAATGCCACAAGGACAAAGTTCAATGTCTCACTGGTGATGCAAATAGCGGCAAAACCAGCCTATTCCATCCCATCCTCGGGCCTGTATACCGCACAAACATTGCAACAGTCACCAAGCAAAGGGTATTCAACAAGGCCATGATCTCGAAATCCACTGAAGTGATCTTCATTGACGAGGCTTCGACGTCCACAATGAACTTCGACTACTGGAAAATCTTAACCCAGGGGGGATATACTGCATGCGATGTGAAGTATCAAACAGCAAAGTCGTTCATCAACCGCTGCCCCATGTTGTTAACGGCACGAAACAAATTGGAGTTCAAGCCTAAAGACCAGCCCGCGATGGATCGTAGGCTTCGAAACTACAACTTCACGAGTCTCCCGGCTCCCAAGAAAAGAGTCTCGACATGGCTACGGACACCCGATGGAGTACATTGTGTGGGCGCCCGCACAAGCCAGGAGGTGCACGGCATCGGCTACTGAGGACGAGCTAAGTGACGAGGATAGCGTGGAGGATGGTGTATTGGGAGCAACAGAAAAGAAAGAGCTTCGTGCGTTGAGCTTGGACAAAGTGCTAGATGAGTGTGATCGCCCAACTATCGGAATTGGTGCGCAGGGTGCAACGGAAAACACTCAGGATGATTCGGACGCAAGTCAGGACGACCAGACCGTCAGTGCTTTGAGGAGAGTTGTGGAGCAGTGCGCTCAGGAGTCACTCCGCCACCGCCAAGTTTCCGCCATGTTGCATGCGCGACTCAGCGAGCGAGAGATACGGAGGCAGGCAGAGGAGATGGTGTACCGACAAAGGCAGGAAAATCTCGTGTCGAAGGGCGTCACAAGCGAACATGTGGCCTTGCTTCCGAGGGATGCATCTGAACCCATGCCTACGCAAATTGAAGACGACTTGGCCGCCTTCAAGCAGCAGACCCTTGGAGAAGAGTTGAAGACAAGGTGAGAAAGAGCACTTGCCGCGTTTCAAACACCCTGGTTAGTAGAAACCGAGCGGGAACTTCACAAGCTCACCAGGACACTAGAGCGGTCAGCCCTGAATCAGGAGAGAAGGGCGTCCATGGAGGCCTACCGCGAATTGTTGCAAGATAAGCTGAGACAATTTCATCAGAATTATGGTATGACCGGTTGCCAGTTTGCCTTGGAGCAGAGGAAGCGATCGTGCGTTGCTCTGGGCCTCCTGAAGAAAGAACAAAGGCATGTCGTCACCAGCCTCTTCCATGTCCTGCCGACCGAGGACGAGTTCGGCGAATCTTCCCGATCGGAAGATCACGGAGATGACAGCACCACCTACGAAGAATCCGTGGATTACATACCTTCAGCTACTGACAAACCAGCAGTCCCCTCAGTGCAAGGTGCCACCTCGGAGAACGAGAATAGCAGTGACGGAGACATCTTCATAACGCCATTGCCAAGCCTGCAAACACCCAGTACAGCTCCTCCCGGTTGTTCAAAGTTTGCCCAGAAGAGACGAAGGCCCGCGTTCCCTGACGGAAAGGGAGCGAAGAAACCGTGCAAAAATAGCATCTTGAAGTACTTTTGCTCTAGTCAAAAGTAGCCTAAACAAAGAAATGACACTTAACGCTATGAAGGCTTTTGCCCATTGATTCATTGTGAAGACTCGACAGTATGATAGTATTCTGTGTGAAACACTAATGGCTTCTAGATCAGTTTCGTTCATGTATTAGTAGTAGTGGTAGTATCTTGAAATTAACAAGATCCTCATTAATCTCAAGTGGTTCTCAAGTTAAATCATTGTCCCTTTTGTGCGCATGTCAATCGCAGCCCAGCCCTTTTTTTTTAAAAGAGGCTTCTGTTCTTCTCCGAGTCAACAATAAAAAAAATCCACTTTTCATGTTGTCATAAATAGTGAACAAAGCACATAGGCGACAAAAAACAATGGCTGCATTGTGCAAGTTCAAACTTGCCCCAACCTGCACCAACTTGCCCCTGGTTGCCCCAACTTGCCGAAACCTACCCCAACTTGCCCGTGTTTGCTCAGGCATACCTCTGCTTGCCCAGTGTTCATTATTCTTAAATACATTTACAAATTCAATGTAAGAAATGGCGTTGTTGCGATTATGTTCAACCTTTCCCGGACAAGTCTATAAGCGCCTCGAAAAGTCTTTTACAATCCGCTACTGACTCTGCTTCGTGATGTTTGAAACATAAAACACTACACCAAATGTTTTGCCAATTAAAAAGCGATAAAATCATAGATGGCAAGAAAAGAAGAATGTTTCCGTTGAACAATATGTACGAAGGAACTGTCATTTCTAAATAGGAACCATTTTACATAAATCGGAACTAATGGTTAGGAGCAAACTGTTCCACGTGCCAATAAAAAGGAACATTCCATTCAAAACGGAACCATAAATGGGAACAATTGTTCCTCAAGTGAATAAAAAGGAACCAATTTTTAAAGCAGGAATAATGTTAGAAAGGAACAAACGTTCCCTTACAAAAAAAGGAACGTAATTAATTGGGAACCAAAGTTCCTCATGTCCGCATAAAGGAACAGCCACTCTAAAAGGGAACGCATTAATAGGAACAATTGTTCCTCAAGCGATTAAAAAGGACCAAAATGATAAAAGAGGAACAATACCATTGGGAACACTTGTTCCTAAGCCGTTCATTTAGGAACAAAAAGTTCCTTTCAATGTTAAAAATTCGGAACAAAAGGTTCTTTTTAGCTCTAAATGAACACTTTGTTCCTATTTTTTTGCAACAATTTGTTCCTAAAATGCTAAAAGGACCACCCCAAAGAGGAACAATCATCCCTTAATGGGAACGTTCCCAAAGCAAAAATGGGAACAGTGCACAAAAATAAAAGTAAATTAAAAAGCCCCTTAAAGAATGAAGAAAACATGCCAAAGCATCTTATGACTCTCTATGCTGAATACATACAACAGCCAAAATTTGATGGATAAAATCATGCTAGAACATGTTCAAATGTCGAAGTGAAAATTTTGGGAAACGTAGAAGACGACGGCGATAGTTTGTATCGAAAATTAAAACAAATACACGGATTAAAAGCGCTCCATGAATGCACCATAAACAGTGCAGTAAACGGGATCACCGTTTGAAAAGCGCAAATAGGTGGGTCGTCCCAGCCCCACAGAAAAATGGTGCAAAACATAAAAACAAAATGTGGAACCACACATAAAATAAATGCCACTGCTATGGCCACTGACAATCGGATAATCTGCATGTGGTGTTGATGGCCGCAGGATGAAGCACTTTCGGAAATCTCTCCCTTTTCTTCCGTTTGATTGCTCCTTCGCTTTAAAAAACAATGATATGGCTCCATAGACAATGATGAGCGACGATGGCAAGAAACGTTGCCGTGATGTATCTCTTTGCGGTTTCGTCGTGGTTAAATGCGGGCCCCAGTCGTACTCACAATAACACTCATTCCCGTCAGTGAACAGTCTCAAAGTGTAAAAATAAGGAGCATGAACAGCAGTGGCCATAGTCCAGGCGCAACCAATGCAGATTAAGCGCACTTTGGGTGTGATGCATCTAAACTTCAGTGGAAAGGGAACAGCCATGAATCTGTCGAATGATATCAACAGAAGGCTTTCGACAGAGACAAGCACAGAAACGTCAGGGAGGAAGAAGCACAGTTTACATAAGATGTTTCCAAACATCAAAGGGCTGTGAACGATGAAAGCATCCGACCCTCGAAAACTTTAATCGGCATGATGTTCAACGGTGTGAAAAGATCGGACACGGCCATGTTGACAACGAAGGCTGAATCTACTGACATGCGGACGTGCTTGTTCTTCCAAACGACCAGAATGACGAGGACATTTCCAACTAAAGAAACCAAGAGAATGACCAGATAGGCCAGGGATTTGAGTACGATTGCCGCAGTGGAGTCTGCTGTGAAACAGTCTCGGTCGGTACTGTTCAGAAGTTCATTAGTGATTAGTGACCTGTTAGTTGGAAAAACGGAGCTGCCGTTTTCAAACATCAGTGTAAAATGGGGTGACATGCCTGAACAACTCCTACGCTCGTGTCTTTGCCGTTCTCATAACTTTGCTCTCACGCGTGTATCTTTTAAGGACCCTCCTAAGTTATATGATATTTACTGAGTGTGGTCCTTAAAGCATTTCGTTAAGTAATGTTTGCTTTCAATTAAAAGCCATTTGTTCAGAAAAATATGTTTCAAATTGGGCTTTTATGGTTGGAATTGAGTGACAAGGGGTAAGGCTCAGCTATTTTCTCTGCGTTTTTGTTGGAGGGCTTTTCTTTCTGTCGTCAAAACTCACTTCTGAAAACGTATTTTGTATAAAGCTCTCTGGGTATCCTCTTTTTTGAAGATGTTTTTCGGAGTTTTTGATCTTCTGTTTAAAACGTCCTGGTAAAGTTTGTTGTCCTGACAGTCTTAAAGTCCCTCCTTTAATGAAACCTCTTTTGACACCGGTTGGTTGGCATGAGGAAATGTTTGTATATTGAAATGTTTCAGTGGGTTTAAAATGCGTGCGTACATCAACTACTGATTCTTTTTTTATTTCTCGCCTTTGCAAGCGTTAGTATTCAAGAACGTCGTTTCTGTTTCAGATATGTCAGCCGTAAATTTGAGTGTAGTGTGGGTATATGTGCTTGTCCAATGAAGTTAGTTATTTCCTCCTCTCTGCTAACGTTCCAGAGTGAAAAACGTCATCTATGAATCGTGTCTAAATGAGCGGCTTCATCACGCTTTGGCTAAGGATATGTTTCAACTTTCACCATGGAAATGTTAGCAAATTCAACCGCCATTTTAGTACCCATGGTGGTGCCGTGTGTCTGTAGATAGTTTTTCCCATTAAATTGGAAGGAAGTTTCCTGTAGGAAAAGCCTCAGCGCTCGTTCTAGTGGTAGCGTAGGGGCGGGAATTTTATTTTATAAGAAATAGACGTATGCTCTGCAAGCGGTCTGGTATCCCCTTCTTGTGGTATATTTGTATATAGCCTCGTTACGTCCATTGAGACAAGTAATACTTTTTTTCTGGTACCTTTGTTTGTTCTTTCAATGACGTTAATGAAAGCGGTTGTATCTTTTAGGTGCGACTTCTGTTGTTGTGTAACAGGCTGAAGTAGTTTGTCAACAAAAGCTGATAGTTGCTCTGTTGTACCTCCACATCATGATATATAAGCTTTATTTAAATATACTATGAATACTGTGAATTTTGAAGACAGAAAGCTAGCACTCCCACAAAAACGCAGAGAAAATAAACGAACATTGCCTTTTGCAACGCAATAACCACAATCAGTGCCCAATTTAAACAGATTATCATGAAGAAATGACATTTGATTAAAAAACAACCATTACGTGACGATACTTAATCTATAAGGAAGCGCCACTAATATTATACAAGAAAGGGCAGTCCTTAAAAGATATACTCTTGAGATTCGGCTAAAGCACGAGCGTGGGAGTCGTGCAGGCCTGTCACGCCCATTTTGCATCATTGTATTGTTTTGTATTGTTTTAGAATCAGTTTTCGATACTAGTTCCCAATAATGTAGCGCCTTCAGCCATATACCAACGCCATTTTGCTGAGTGATGGGCGTTTCTGCTGGAAATTTTGCCCTGAAAGATATGTTAAAATTTTAAGTGTCTGATATCTGTTTACTTAATACCAATTTAGCATAATGGCTTGATGTTCTTTACTTTTCCGATTTGTACCATAGAATGTCTTATACAGTTTCAAAGTCTCAAGTTTCGTTGTTAAGTACTGTCATGACTATCTTTACTTCTCCGTTTTTTTTTTTAACGGTGTTTGAATTAATCGTTTCAGTAAACTTTTTTTCATATTTTGGCACAACAATGGTTTTACCAGACAACTCAAAATTGAATTAATATAACTTGCAGTTTGAACTTCCAACCTGCAGTCTCTCTCCCTGGTAATCAATAATTACACGCAACAACGTCAGCAGTGAAGTTTGCGCCAAGGATCGCTCACTCGTATGAAAGTGCCAAATATTCCGCAAAACCAAAGACGTCGGCTATGATGGCAAAAGAGACAAAACTGCAAAATAGATTTCTTTCATAGTTTTGCTAGAATAATGTAACAAGTTACCAATGTCAACAAAAACATGCCGGCTCACCGACATTTTTAAAGCGTGTGTGAAACACCGATTTTCTTGATTAAAAAAGTCATTGTAAATCGACAAGCCCTAAATGGTTATTAGTTGAAAACATTAAAAATGTTGTTATTTGAGACCCACTTTTTCGGTCAAATTTCATTGAGTAAACGATTTGAACAGGTGTCATCCTTTCAATTAAGCTCAGCCTTTGGGTGAGAATTTGCGAACGCCGTACAGCTAAAATGCTAGAGAATTGAAATTTAGAAAAAAAAAGTGAAGAAATCAAAGTTCCACAGCACATTTTATTCATATTTTCATAAAACGTAGAAAATCGAAAAAAGAAGTAATCTATCGTACGAGAAACTAGGGTCGATGAGGATTAAAGATAATTAAATCCTTAAACTGATAACACAATGCCCACCTAGAGCGCGCTCAATGCATGGCGTGAGCTGACATTGCCACACGTTGCAAACATTTTATATTATTGCACTTGAAAACCAGAATACTATAGAAATTTTTTTTGAATTTTCGAGTGAAAATGCAACGAAGTTTACGCTACTCCCTTTGCTAGGATAAGTGACCATCGACTGCTACTCATCACACTAAACAGACAGAACCAACTATGATGTGAGAGACCAGTGCACGCATTTACCAACGACATCAAGGGGGGAGATGATGTGTCAACGTCAAGAAAGCTTCCAGTCATGACAAAGGATGTGCAACTCAAAGAGGCAATTTGATAATGACAACAACGCTTACGTTTTGTTTTGTTTTGTTTTGTTATTTATTTATTTATTTATTTATTTATTTATTTATTTAGTGTTTAAGACGATTGTACACAGGCATTTTTCCTTAAATCCTTGGAGATGAACCTGCTCTCCAATTGCAAACAAAAGCGGCGCGAGCACTTGTGACCATAGCACCATCAGTGGAATTTCCAGTTTTTTAACCCACGTTTGTCCGGCAAAATATGCGCGATGGCTGTGTAAGGACTGTGTGAGAAACTCTCCTATCTACTTGAGCTATAACCAAGATCCTCTTGATACCTCTTTCTCCACCAAATACCTCTTTCTCCACCAAATATGTGACGTCGAGTGTAATAACGTTATTATAACTGACCCAGTCTACTGTAGCTTGTAAGAAAATCCGGTCACTCGGCTTTTGGTGTATAAAAAGCAGTTATTTCACCAATCAAATTGTTTTTGCTGATGTACTCGAGTTTAGTAACGTTATCAAAAGTGAACATATGAAAAACCATATAGTTGCGTGCACAAATGCGATGGTCCTCCATGTATAGAATGTAGTAAAGTTGTCGTTATCTTTGCGAATTTGCCGACTTTGTTTGACTTTCCCATCGCTCTCTTTACGTCAGAATAGGAACTGGTTACTGCCGTACTCCAGCTTCTTTACTCCCCTGTAACAGGTCCATTTTCATGGTGGGGTTTCAATGTATTGCTCCGAATGTTATCAGCATATGACATGTATACACCACATCCACAATTTAATGTCGAGTGGTGGGAAGACGTGAGATCCTCGCGCGAAGGTCACGCTCTCGCACTCATCTCGCGAGCCCCACGCGTCAAAATGTGTTGTTAGGATAATCAACGGGTTCAACTGACTAACCTGGTGGTATCCAGTCCCCTGATTCGCGCTCTCGGTTAAGGCGTTTTCAGAAGGGAGTCCAAAGTAATGATGTCCGTAGGAAAGTCACCTTTCAGGATTATCCCACGCTCTCTGTTGCAATCCAGTTCATCTATGAAGCCAAACCAGTAAATAACCATGCCTGGACCAAACCTGGAAAATAAACAATCAAATAAATAAATAAGGCAAATGCTAAATTATGGCAGGGAAAACCATTAACAGCCGATTATTCAAACGAATTTTAGACAGGGTACAACGAAACCGGGCCTTAACTCGGAATTAAATTGGGCAAAACGAGTAGTTGTTGGCGTTAAATACGGAATAGTTGTAGTTAGGAGATGACATCGTTGAAGAAAAGTTAATGTTTGTCATTGACTTATATTTTTTTGATAATACCATCAAAAACGTATGAGTCAGTGACAAACGTTGTTGGCGTTCTTTACCATAAATAACAATTAAAGGCGTGTAATGTAGATTAAACAGCTAAATAGCAACTTAGACAGACTTCATTACGACTGAGAAGTAAGACTTGTGACGTTAATAAGATCATATGAACAGTAAGGTAAAGTCGCACACGAGCCGAGGTGGCCCCCACGAGCCGGAGCTTATCCCGGTTTCTGTAGCATAAAGCAACTGAGAGTATTGCTACTCCCCCCTGGATGGGATGCTAGTCCATCGCAGGGTTATCCCCCAGCAGTATGTTGCCGGTACCCATTTATACACCTGAGTGGAGAGAGGCAATGTGGGGTAAAGGTCCTTGTGTAAGGAAACAACACAACGGCAGGGACTAGGCGTCGAACCACCGACCTTCAGATCTGAAGTCCGATGCGCTAGCCTCGTTTAAGTAAGCGATCCTACGAGCGTACGAGTAGTTGATTATACGCCCAAGCGTCTTTGTATGCCGTCCTGAGAATTTGTCAAAAAAAAAAGAATTACCTGTTCCAGTAGCTCCAGAACTGGTCTTTCAAGTACGTTTGATGATTGTACTCGTCTCCGAAGGATGCCTTGCTTTCAATCCAATTCACAACGAAACCATCAACAGCTAAAAGAAAGAAAGATATTTCAATCCTCCCAGTTAGCGGAGTAACAAACAACGTCATTGCTGAATTTACAATACACTCCAAACCTTCAGTCTACATGGTAAAGTAGTATGTTAATTTTGTGTTAAATAATGGTGAGAATATCGTACAGTAAACGAATTATTTCTTGTTTGCCTCTTGCCGTTCGTTTTTCGGGAATATTCTTTATATTGCTTTTGCCTCAGTGACCGATAATTTTGCAAAATCGCGAAATTAAAATCCTTGCAAAATCACCATAAATAATTGCCTTTAGGTAAACAAAATTTTTTAACCCTTGAAGTCCCAGTAGTGACAATCATCTAATTTCTCCTTACAATACCAATACTCGACCAAACATACAGTTCATGAGAATAAAGGAATTCATCACCAAAGAGAAAATGTCGCCATGTTTAATCAAATTTTCCCAACTATTAATAATAGAAATATAAGGGTAACAGTAAGGAGAATACGCATGTTGATATCGGGGCTTGAAGGGTTCATTCAGTTATCCAATAATGAGCAATACTGTACTTACCGATAGGAATTTCCAGCTTGCAGTCTGGTGTTTTGTCATATCCACGAGTTCTCATGTCATCCTCGCCTTCCAATCAAAACAAAGAAAAATCACTTGGAGAATCAGTTAAGTGCCACGAATAGAAAACTGTAGACATTTATGTCACTTTTGATAAGAAATGGTAATGAATCAAAAACATAAAAAGAATGAACAGGCCCCCATTTCATCTCCCATTTTATTTATCTTTAAAAGGCCAACCCCTTACGATTTAGGGGCTAAGCAGTCTCTCTTCTCATGTCACGAAGTCGTTTTTTGCATCTCCCTTAAACACACCAAAGTGGACAGAGAGAGCAACTGGTTGGCGGTCTATAGTGCAGAAAAAAATCTTGCACGAAATAATTTTATTCCTTCACTTTCTTACACTCACCAAGAAATGGTATGCCCCGGTTTTGCAGTTTCTCTCGTAGAATTAACTCGTATTCATATCCTACGGACCTAAAACATCCGTTAAGGAAAATACCCAGTCATAATGTTGCTCTAAAAAAGTCTGCAATGGACAACTTGTGTGTTTGCTCGTTATTAAAATTACAGTTCAGTAACTGGAAACGTCACTCGCACCAATTTCATCTACTGATTACATCACAAAATGCCAATTGTTTCTTGGCCTTATTTCACTACCTCATATAATTAGGTTACATGTCGAAAAATGTTGTTGAAATTAATAATGTTTGTAACAGCGTTAAACATGAAATCTGGTATAATGAGCTAGTAATACAGAAATGCACATAGGTCAAGCCAGGTTTACAAGGGAAACTAGGTTTACAAGCTAGGTTTACATATGAAACAATTATAGAAAAAACTATCTTGCAATATCTCTGCAATACTTAAAAGCAGCATAACGATTGAAAGTAAAATAACTTCAATAAAATATTATACTTTTCTGACACATTGTACACAAATATGAAATAAAAATATTCTTCAGAATCTTGAGCCTCTTCCACTCGAAAAATTGGCTAACAATAATACCCAGTCTGCCCTCCCCATCCCGAGCACACAGAGACCTGCATAAATGCCAAAACTGGCCCTCCACACAATTTAAACAGAACCACAGTATTTTGTTTGGTTTGGCCTCATTTGACCCTTCTTTCTCCTTCCAGCACACACCAATTCCCTACTTTTCTAAGCTGAGGGACGGGTGACAAAGGAGCACCACAAATCTTCTATCAAAAGCTCCCCTCTATCACAAATTCATTTGTTTCAAGCAACTTTAAAGGATACCGTTTAATGTTGTCCATCAGTGGTCCATAGTTCGGATCGTTAAGGATACACTAAAAGGATATAAAGACATCTTGCAAGGGCATTGACTTTAAGAGCAAAAAGATGGGCATTCCCAGCTACAAAGAGAGGAGGTTGGTTGAGAGACACCAATGTTTTGGTGGGACTGAAGAACTTTTAAGCATAAAATATTTTTGCCTTCCTGTGAGTTGCTTTTCAGTTAGCCAGCCAGGAATTTTCCCCCTTTTTTTATAGTCATTTTTTCTCTTCTATTTTGTACAAACAGACCAGACAAAAAACACAAATTATAAACACAGTTGTCACCCATCCGGATAAAACAAATTTCCTAACTTTTTATTGAGCACCAACCGATTTTCACTGATCATGCATGATGAATCCTTTGGCGGTAAAAACTACAAAACATTTTTTTCAAAATATTTTTTGAAACAACATTACTGTTGTTATAAGCAATAAAAGTCCCTATCAAACCTTGTAAGTAAAAAAGTAAAATTCCCTGACTTTTCACTGACTTGGAGGTACATGTAAAATTAAGGATTTCCCTCACTTGATACAAAATTTCCTGACATTTTCCTGACCTTGAACTGTAAGCCTTTCCTGACTGTGGCTACCCTTATAAATAATTCCTGCCTACGAAATGATGGGAGGATTCACTTTAAGACTTAAGGCTACATGTACATGGTAGTGAATTTACAGGACTAATCAGTAATCAAACAGCTACCTGGTGCACTTCATTAGCAAGCGTCTTGTCCTCTATGAGGGAAAGAGGATCTTTCATCATCTGGCTTACAATTCCCTTTGGAGCTGAGACATCAGAGAGAACCAAAAACATACAGTCAGTTGATTAATAGGCGTGTCACTCACACACCATGATATATTATGGTCACTCAAACACTCGTGTCTGAGTCCTAGGTACAACAATGAAACTTAAGATGATCTCCACTGAATGTTTGAGCGATAAGTGCAAAAACAAAGTTACCAAAAAAAGTTACTCATAACATGCTAACATTTTGAATAAAAAAAGAAGAAATTGTCAATACTTAACCTCCCAAGCTGACCGCATGAGAGCAAATTGAATTTGAAGTTATCCCTATTTTAATTGAAAAGATGCTTCATGGCAGTTCAAAACACAATGGCCCCATTTTTAGCATATTTTCACGAGATTTGACATTAATTTTCTCGAGAATACTTGAGAATTTAATCGCGGGGTCACTTGAAGAAGCAAATTAAAGTGAGATGTTTCAAATAGTATTCAAAATGTTACAGTTCTATGAGTAGAGTAGTTTTTTAGAAAATAATTTTTGCACTTATCGCACGAATGGTGAGCGGAATCCGTCTTAAAACACTTGCAATACTTAATGACACTTACGATTTTCTCCCTGATAACAGGTGTGGGAAAGATGCCTTTCAAGGACGATTCTTGCCAGAAGTGAATGAGACAAATCCACTTCCTCAGCAATCCTTAATAAAACTTGCTCCCCAGAATCCTGTGCAACCCCAGCTAAATATCTAAACACAATTTGGATATCTATTAAATAAAGAAATATCTAAACACAGCTGGGACCCCTGTGCAACACCTGCCAATTATCTAAACACAGTTGGGTGTTCGGTGCAACACCTGCTAAATATCTAGTACCGGTAAGCACAGTTGGGATTGACATGTCACTTATTATCAGGAATTGTTATTCACATGATATAATGCAGGAGAAAAGAGGGAAAAGAAGTGAAACTCCCAGCACCATAGCTGCATTACACAAACCAGAGGTACAGTTCAAAGAAAGGGACTGTATTTGTAGATACGAATAGATCTGCCATTCAATTACAGCCTCATTAGCTCAGCACCTTGAGTATGTAATACACAGAATAAGGGCAGAGGTTCAAATTTTGACTAGATCACTAACAGAGTTAAAGGGGCTACTCTTGGTTTTTGATCAGCAGGTTTCTATAACAAGTCACATTTCACAGGTGACAAGTAGAGGTCACTGTGCTACCGATGTATAACCAAGCTAAACAGTGTCATCTAGGTCAGGCTAGAACATCATCTAGCATGCCAGGAGACACTGTCCAGTTTGCTTATACAGGGCTCAAAGTTAACGACCAGCTGGTCGCACATGCGACTAGATTTTTTATTGTGCGCCTAAAAAATCATGTGTTATCGCACGTGCGCGCCTAAAAAGCCCAAGTTCAGTGCAACTGAATCGCTACTTGACTCTGCTTTCTAACCTGATCGACCTTAAGTACTCCGACTGGTTAGACACGAAACAGAAGGTTGAAATAATAAATTCAAAGGTAGATATAACACAACCAGGCTCCAAATAAAGTTTCATTATTTTCCTTGCATCAGTGTGTGTTTTATTGGTCGTTTCCCCCTGTGGTTTCTCCGAACTTGGAGATCCATTTCTTCTAAACGTTTCCATTCCATCACAGACTCTTTTCAGTTTTTTAAAGACTCCGCTGACACGTGTGAGTGAAGGCTACCTTTTAAACACGTGCTTCTTGCGCAATCGGGTTTGCGTTGTGTTAGGAGACAATCCAATAATTCGTGGCTTGAGACTAAAAACATAACTATAATAGATTCAAACAGTTTTCGCCCGTGTTTACCGTTGTTCTTTTAAAAATTCAATCAGTTATCGCTTATGTTTGCTTTTGGATTATTTTGTTTGCACTTTTTCTCGCTTTTAGATAAAAAGAGAGAGATCTTTGACGAATCTGCCCTTTTGACTAGGTCTAGCAACTGAAAATACGAAACTTTCAATAGATAAAAAGCCTTAAGTGAAATTCGAGTTTCTGTATTGTACTCGCTTATAAGGACGAAAGGTTTCCTTTATACCCGATGTGGTCTTAGCTGTAGCCGTTGTTTTGAATTCGCTGAATAGCGTTCCATTTCATAATAGACCAGAAGCTCTGCTTGTATTTTTAGCTTTTATTCCTTTTCTCTATTTCATGGATAGAGTCCAGTTTTACAATAAAATAGGATTCTTTGAATATCGGTTCTACTTCAGCAGAAATGTAAACTTCTTTGTATTTCGAATAGTTCCTTTTTGTCGTATTTGCTAAGCTGGCTTTATTCAGCCTTTCCTGATAGAATGATTTAGCAACCGATGGTATAAATCGAGTGTTCATGTAATTGTGAGTGGATTCACATCGGGTTCACCTCTGATTCACGTCTAGAACGCATGTGATTCACATGATTCAGAAGTCTCGAAGATTAAAGTGTGTTTGAAGTCAATCTCCGTGTGTTGTCCGCGGTTCAGTTGTTGTTAGTTCCCGTGCGTACCAGGAATTCGTGGCGAGATTCAGTTCCCGCTAGCTAAGCGAGTTGCAGAGCTACGTTCCCCAGTCAAGTGTTCATTTTCCCGCCAATTGTCGCCCAGAAGGTAACGTTTTCCCCTGCGTAGCTTGAGAGTGGAAAACCCTATCGTCACAGTTGCCGATGTGAAAGTCAATGGATGCGACAATTTTAATCACGAGACACTTAGCACTCGAAGAGTAAGAGCCGTAAAGTGTAATATTTCCTGAGATTGAGAAGTAAGGTTGATTTAAAAAATGTGACAGTATTAGTGTTATCTTCAACATATAGTAAGAGCCTGAAAGGAACAAACAAAGGATTGAAATAAACGATGACATACTGATAAATGAATACTTAACCAACGTCTGAAGCTTTCTGATTTTTCTTTTTGGTGCCACCAGTATTTTAATCTGTGCTACTAACATTTTTAGCTGTGCGCCTAAAATTTTGGCAGTGCGCCTAGAAATTTACACCTGGTGGCACAAGTGCTCCCAAAGCCGAAAATAAACTTTGAGCCCTGTTATATATAGACAACACAGTGACCTGTAGAATGTGACCTGTAAAAATGCCTGTATGTTTTTATGCATAAACTGTCACAGTGGTGAAAGTAAACACCACTTTAGCACAAGTAAAAAACAAAATCATTACCCCGCCGTCAGGACGGAGTCTAGTAATACCCGTTTATTTATTTATTTATTTTTTTGATGGTCACTTGCCCCAGACCTCTGCTTTTCGGTCTTCCAAAAATACTTGTCGCCTCTTTCGTTACACAAGTTAGGGCTCATATCTTGAGTGGCCGTAATATTTTGCACCCTAGGGGAGGGACAACAACACCGGGGTCCAATGCCCCTGGGGCTTTTCTTGTTTAAAATGGATAACCTTGAAATCCTCTTTCAAGATGCCTTGAACACATTATGTAAAATGATATATTTCAAAAATTCTGAAGTCAGCACTACAATGATTTTCAAGGTCTTCTTCTGAAAGGTGGCCTTTTAATCTATGTTTTACAGTCCCCAAAATACCTTTACATGTGTATGCCTCCTGAAATAAGACCCAATAGTTTCAAGACCCTAACCTTTCATAGTAGTTTTCCATGACTTCTGGCTTGTGGTGCTTATGGTGGTTTTTACGGGTCTTTTTCTGCCAAGGGAGAAAAAAAAAAAAACTTTTAGAAAACAACCAGGAAAAATTTTTGATGGACAGCAAATAATTCACATTATGGAGGTCCTGTTAGGGGGTATTGCATGCCTTCTGGGTGAGTTTCAAAACTTATTTTGTTACAATTTCAAGCAGTTAGCATTTCCTTGTCAGAAATTTTGTTCTGATCAATGGTTTTACTTACTTCCCGTCACTGTTGCAACTTCATGGCAGTGGTCTTGTGATTTGTCAGCATTACATTCATTCTGTTATTATTATTCCCTTCACGTTGCTGTCTCAACACCATGTTGGTTGTGGTTAGAATTTACTCTGATAAGACTTCCTTATGGGGATATACAGAGTTGTCATGCAACTACAGATCAGCAGCATGTGGCATATGTGGTTCGGGTTTTGCTAAAAGCAGGCCCGCGGCCTGGCGGCCCACGGCCCGCGGTCCACCTCACGGCCCGCGACCCAGCGGCCCACCTCACGACCCACGGCCCGCGGCCCACAGATTTTTGGTCAGTGGTATATTAAAGCGCATGCTCACCTAGGCATCAGCCAGGAGGGAGTGATGAACTTGGGCCTGGGCACAAGCGCCGGTATTGGCGAATGAAAAACCGAGGTGTCTGGCCATCGTGACGTCACATATAAATCTGCCCCGGAAATTCAAAGGAAAGTTAACAAATGGCTTCCTCGCAAATGTTTACAGTCCAGTTTCTCAAAAAGAACAGATCAAAACAATAAAAGAACGAAAGGTATGTTGTATGCTATAACATAAAAAGTATTCTTAATGCAAATTGGTCCTCAAAACAAAATAACCAATTGGCGATAAGACTCAAAAGATTTCATGGACGCTTTGGTCGATCGATTGAAATCGTGATCAAGATCACCTTTCAGAAGCTGTATCTCACAAACCCTAAGATGTGTCGCTTGGAGACAAAAACATAACTTTTATATGTATAAACTCTTTCCAATTTTAGGAAAATAAAATTGCGTAACAATTTCATTAAAATGATCAGTGGCTTTAAACATCATTAAAATGTGGAGAAGAATACGCCAATACAAAGAAACGTTTACTGTGAATTCATGTACTTGGTTCGAAGTTAATAATGGACCACAGTAATTCCTTACTTTGCTAAACCATCTTGTAAAAAACGACAAAGATGACAACATTTGCTGGAGGCAAGGCAAAACAGCTGACACGCCGGCTTTCCAGCCAAATTTGTGCTGATCTCTTATCGAATAATTATAAAAAACCACAGTTTATCTAAAACGCCAACTTTCTCAGGTTACTGATGTTAAGGGTTAACAAGGCTCTCTCTTTACTAGAATGGTCCTCAGTTTGACTGTTTTAAAATTAATTAATCTTTGAAAATCAAATGACAGGACCAATTCAATTTATTTGCGAAACGGTCATCGTCAGTTGTGGATCAAGTAGACGGTCAAACTCTTTCTAAAACACTATGCAACCTGGACAGCAACTAAATCTAGAGGAAACTGGAGGTATTGAGAATGAATCACTGAATCACTGATCCAAATGGTACTCAAATATATCTATTAGTTTTCATAAAAAAGTACAGAACCAGATCAGCGAAGACTTGTTTCCTCAGGCGCCCGCATAATTTGCGAGCTGATTCAGATTTTTATGTTGTTCTGCAAAAGTGTAGTTTACACGGGTTAAATGAGGTGGCAAAAATTTACTAAGCTCGATTACTCTTTCCCTAGAAATTGAATATCACTATTCTTTCCTTATACAGAAGATGGAAGCAAATACTGTAAGAAAAGTTAACTTTTAAGTGCTAAACAGACCCTTCTAGGTTCGCCTTCTATTATACTCAGCCAAACAAACGGACTGATCATTTTTTTGGCAAATACTATACCACTTGTTTCAACTTGGGTACTTTTGTTAAACTATAGGCTAGTCCGTAGCCAAGTTTCAAGTTTCCCTGTGGTATATAACTGAAATAAACACACTTTTTGGGACGCGGACAATAACAATTTTCCAGCATAATTCTTCGATCGCAGAGAGTAAACATGACTCTTAAAACATTATTTAAGTGGGATTTTAACGTAAAGACAAAGAGCCACTTACCTATATCGAAAAAAGGGATGACTAAAATTCCATTACCCAAGAAAACAAGCTTAGCTGAAAGCTTAATAGCACAAAAAGTACGTTTGTAGCCCGAACTCTAACATAGTTGCCAGCGCCATTTTTGAAGACTCAGCAAACTCGCGCGCTTTTCACGTCGTGACGTCACGATGGCCAGACACCTCGAACCAGCCGAGCGGCGAGTTCATCACTCCCTCCTGGCATCAGCGGAGTGTGGTCGACTGTGGACTTGCAAAAACAACTGAACACGAAACACACACGAGATAGTTCATTACATAAGAGTTTCAATTCTGTTAAAACTTAAATCGTTGTAGGACGAACGTCTGCTGTGTTGACAAAAGACAAAATTCTGTGGGCCAACCCGCGATATAGAGGTACGTACTCGTACGCGACATAGAAGTATGTTCCCTGAACGAAAAGCATCAAAGAGATACAAGGATTGCAGAGGATTAAAATGATTGAAATTGCGAAGAAACCAAAAACTCACCATCGTCCATTTTAGACCACAGTCGACCACACTCGCCGATGCCTATCTGAGCATGCGCTTTAATATACCAATGACCAAAAATCTGTGGGCCGCGGGCCTAGACGTGGGCCGCCGGGCCGCGGGCCGTGAGGTGGACCGCGGGCCGCAGGCCGTGGGCTGCCAGGCCGCGGGCCTGCGTTTAGCAAAACCCTATGTGGTTCTACTCAATTTTCTGATTTCTAGGTGTGCACTTCATTTGTCTGTTCAGATGTGTAAACCATGTTTACATAAGCTAATCTAAAGTGATCCAAGTAGACCAACATGATCAAACTTATATGATCAAACTGTAATTGCTTTCAGAAGGGGTTAATGGTATACTGTTCAAAATGTCTAACCTGATAATCTTGTGAGTATATACTAACAAGTGTATTGTATGTCACACTGGAAAAGAACACAAAATAAGAATTAGAAAGATACCATATTTCCTCTATCTAGCCCTCTTCCTCTTATTATTAACTTCTCATAAGCCCCCCCCTTCCCTTTAAAAGCCTTCTCCCTCTATTAAGCCTTCCCTTCCCAACTCTTATGTCTTTATATCAACTAAATACACCAGGTGAAATAAATACAGAGAAGTATTTTAGTAACTTCATAATTTACAACCATTTTTCCATAACTTGAGAATTCCATTTCGTGCAATCAAAATCCATTTTGTGGAAACAAAATATGGCTTCCCACTAAAAATATCCTTTAGGCTCATCACGCACACCTTCCTTGCAGAGGAAAGAATTGTGTGACGAACCTTAAGAATGTCTGTGTTGGAGGCTAGTAAAAAACTTTATCATACTATAGTTATGTTGTTCCTACAATTTCCTTTGTCATTATTAGAGGAACATTAGCCTGTCAAATTACACATTGGTTATGAATGTCGACCTTCAAAATTGAAAATGTAATAAGCCCCCTCCTATCTCCTCCACATGGCCAAAAAATTTAATGAGGACACCACAAACTCACCCAAAATGCTGAGTGGTCACCTGAGTTAGATTCCCCAAAATAGAATTTGACACTTTTGATTCAAATTCGTCATCCCTCCCAGGTAAAGGTTATTTTAAAGGGGCTAATCCGATCGCTAAAGTCCTAGGAAGACAAAAACTTGAGACAACTACATGTAAAAATGCCTCTGGAACAGTCAAGCATGACAAGAGTTACCAGTTTATACTAACCACATAGACCCAAGTGAAGGAACAAATTTAAAGTTATCCTCGATCGGGGCATCAAACCCTTTGACATACCACTGATTAATTCTTTTGAAATCTATTCCTTTCCCTGAACAAAACCCAGGGAGGAGGGGTACTCCCTGTAGTCGGCCATACAGGGAGGTTCCACCCAAAAGGGCGTCCCTTTTTCTTGCTTCTAGTATTCAGAAGGGTAGGGACATTTGTTGTCTTAGTATTTTAACCCTTTAAGCCCCAAGAATGACAAGCATCTAATTTCTTCTTACAATAGCACTAGTTGATCAAATATATGGGTCCTAAGAATAAAGTACCGGTAAATGATCACCAGACATGAAATGCGTTGACGTTTAATCAAATTCTCTCAACTAGTAACATAAGAAAAATATGGAGAACAGTGAGGAGAATATGCATGTGGATATTGCGACTTAAAGGGTTAAAAAGTTGCCAAAATACACTTAAAACTAAAGGGGAAAGCAGCTAAATCTGAGTACCACCTATGGTTGCAAAATTTTGGCAGAAATCACATAGGAAAAAGACACATGAAAGCTTGGAATATTCAAGCAGTGAAAAGCACACAAAGATCTACTGTTTTTAGCTTGTTTTTGAGATAAAGAAAATGTTGAACTTTCATTCTAGGTATATGAAAGGGGAACTGCTACAACTGAAATTAGCATATCAAAGGTTAAGGGTTTGAACCCTGGGGCAAAGCCTCCCACTGTACATAGCAGAAACAACAGAAATGGTCAGATTTGTTAAGTTTAGTTAGAAAGCGCAAAATTGTGTTCTTCCAAGGAGTTGACATTCCGCTTATTCTGTTATTGCTAAACCAGGATTGGAAAACCTAGGATAAAGCTAAAATACAAGCCCTATCCTGGAATAACCCATGTTATACACCTATCAACATTAAGCCCCAGGGTGATGGAAGGAGGGCTAACCTCAGAAAATTGACATACAATGCTGTCCCCTGGGTAGGGATTTTGAACATACACGGTTCCCAATTATTTGACTTTCAGCGAAAAAGTTACGCTAGGGGCTAAACTTTGACATTCATTAGCTGTCCAGGGGTAGGGAATTTGACTCTGGCTTCCCTAAAAATGTCAAATTCCCCTGTGTCTGCCCGCCCACCCACTAGCTCAACATTGATAGGAGCATAAGATAACCCATATGTAAGACATTACCAGGAAATTTCCTTAAATTGCAGTCTACAAAAGAATGATTGAGAAAAAAAAGAAAGACCAAGTTGGATGCTCTCATACAGACAAGGACGATTCTGTATGCAATCGTTTACCTTTCGTTCTATGGATAATATTTGTTATGTCTGTTATGTGTAAGAAGGGGAGTTCCTTGTGATCTTCAAAAATGAATATTATGCGCCGATCAATTTGCGCCGGGGAATTTGAACGTTGCATTGGAAGGGTGGGGAATTTGAACCGGATTTATCTCCCGGGCGGGATAAAAGGGACGGGGATGCTCGTCGGAAAATTAGAATTAAGCCCCTCAAGGAGACCAATCTGGGCGTGGCTCAGGCTTCATTTGACCCCTAAAGGAGACCATGCTAAAACAGACAACCAAATAAGAGATATAGTGATTGAGAGGTGTGAACAACGAAAAGGGATAAAGATTGTGCCCTTTTTAATATAATACATATTCTTACTTTTTAAATATATAGATTTCTTTACGCACAACCCTAAGCGATACCTGTAGGGGTAAAAATATTGGCTTTCTGTCCTGGACACCCTAAGTGAGACCAAAATCTGCAATTTACACCCCTAAGCGAGACGACGAGCATCCCCGTCACTTTTATATGGGAGTCCTCCCAACCCCCCGGGATTTATCTCTTGTTCTGACGTAATACGCCCGTGAGTTTTTTCGGTTTTTGCAGGGTTTGACGGATTTACGTATATGTAATCGCATGAGGCCGAGTAGAATTAAGGATAAATTTTCACGCGTATTTTCAAAGTTTTCACAAAATTGCCCGAGTCGCGTAGCGACGAGGGCAATTTGTGAAAACTTTGAAAATACAAGTGAAAATTTATCCTTAATTCTACGAGGGCTCAATGCGATTACTTGTTTATAACACAGAGGGCAAAATTTTCTGAAAACTTTTCACTGCACATCGAAACACAATCCGCCGCTGGCACTCAGAATAAACAATTCTCCACACAAGCAGTTTATTAAACTGCTACTCAGCGTCCAGAACAAAAAAAGAAACGATCTTTTATGCATATGTTCATCTTTTGAGATAATTACAATTCTCGTTCATTGACAAACTCACACTCAAAACTCAAACTAAGTAAGCTTAAATTTATTTAAGCTTAAGCTTACCTGAGTTGCAAAGCAACCTCTCGCTCGCTGAATTAACCGAGGTTTTTCGTAGTTTTAGAACAAATAACCATTTGCTGTTTCCCATAAAACGTTCAGGTTCACCTTCTGGAATTTCTCTTCGGACTATCACCCGATTTCCATACCATTTTTGCCAACCAACTCGGTTAAATTTAAACTCTGAAACTATATTCTTGTGTTGAACAACTCAAAATCCAATTCAAAATCTGCTTTTCGTTTCAAGACGCTTACAAAATGCAAATGGCGCGCTCTCGCGCTTAGCCAATCAAATGAGAGTATTTTTGGCGCTTGGCCAATCAGGAATTAGTAATTTTGCCCTCGTCCGAAAGAAAATTAAGAAAAAATGCCCCCCGTCTCAACCAATTAGCAATCAGTAATTTTGCCCTCTATGTTATAAAAGGTAGAATTTCGTCTTTGTTAGTGAATAACTCTTTCAAAAGGGTCTTTAAAAAAAGTTTGAAGGCGTCACTAAGGCATATCTCTCCCTGAAAAGCGTGTAAAGTGTTTGATTAAAGACGAAATTTGTCTTTGAGGAGAGGTAGTTCAGTACTAATTGGTGGGGCATTTGAACGGCTTTTTTGTCCCGAGGGGAGGGAATTTGAACAAGCCAATCTTCAAAAGTTCAAATGCCCTGGGGGTTGCCCGAGGGGATGTTGAACTTTCGAATTGATCGGCGCATTATACGAATTCATGCCACACTTACCCAGGAAACTGCAAAGCTATGGTCTTCAAACAATCCCGTGAGCCGTACGTATGCATCAAGCTCAATATCTGGTTATAGATTTCGAGTTTCATGGCTAAAAATACATGAAATTAATCCTAATCGCCTGTGCAAAATAAGACATCTCTTCGTCTCTCTTCGTCCATTTCTTCAACTTCCCGCCACGAGGCTTGGTAGCCACGCCATTACTTAGTAACCGCGTGTCTTCCGAATAAACAACTTTCAAAAATGGCTTCCTATTTCACCTTTCTTCAAGATTTTGACGAGCTGCAATTTATCTATATTGCGTCCAAAGTTATCATGGTTACTTCAGCATTTGTCGCGATCTGCTTAGTTTTTCTAAAAGCCGAATACGGAAGATACTTTACGGGGAATTCGTGGCAAAATGTCGGGTTTTCAGTAAACCCCAGGGTAGCGTGGTTTGTGCAAGAGCTGCCAGCTTTTGTTATTCCATGGCTTGTACTTTGTTATGCTCGCAAAGATTTCTTTGGATTTACTCCGAATGCAATCCTACTCTCGTTGTATCTTCTACATTACACTCACAGGTGAGAAAGATCTTAGTTTTAGCGTTGATTGAATTTGCCGTGACTGCTATATATGTTTATCAAGAGGATTACGTAACACCTTGTCAAGGTTTCTATTATGAGCGTAAAAGAGATTCAGATACAGAATCCAGTCGCAGATAATTCCCATAAAAAAGGCAAAAGATTCAGTGGATCAAATTTAACGGATGTATCGGTACTATGCAATTGTGAATGTTCAGCCGTGGAGGGGGTGGAGTGGGGGGAGGGGCATTTCTTCTTACGCCTCCAACCTGAATGGAGGCGTTCTTCAAGCTTTATCCTTAGCATATTCTCTAAATAACTTGTTGGGGCACAATTGTTCCCTTAACATTTCAAAGCGCTTTTACTTTTCTCATCAAAGAGTGCTTTAAGTGTATTATACCAGTGCATCACGAAAAAAAAAAATTATGTGTCTCTAGGGTCATGTTATGTACGTCTATCCAATATCTGCATCCGCCACAAGCAGCACCCTGGATGAGATAAATTTTGATTTTAAGTCCTTTGCATAGTAGTTAAATAATCTCCTAATTGCTTTCAACAAGTCATGCAGCAGACAGTGTTGCAAGTTGAATCAAAGTAACAGTAACTGTTCTACGTCAAGAATACCCCATGGGGGGATTGCGTTTGTTTGCATATCAGTCTATGTGCTGGCAGTGTTCTACCAGGAGAACAACATAATTCTGACAAATGTAGTTGCCCAGATTATGGCTGAGCTCCATTAACATATATGTTTCATAATTAGCCAGCTGTCGCCAATATGGCGAGGACCAGATTTAGTAATACCCATTTTTAGGGGTTTCTTTGTACATTACTTGCCCCAGACTTGCGGTTTTCACTCGGCCAAAGAAATACTTGTCAAAACTTTCAGTAAACATAAGCATCATCTTTGGTCGTTAAGCGCTGATTCGCCAAAATTTTCATGAAAGTTGCCATAGAAAATTACTGGGGATTCAATGCCATGTGAATCCCTTTGACAAGAACAAGGATGAGGATGCTAGTGAGCTTTGAAAGTCACCAATTTGATCTTGTTTGTCAGAGAGTTTTAACCACTGTTAACCTTGTGGTAGCCTTATGTGTCTTACATAAAACGTATGGGCAGAAAGTTAAGTTTCTAGCATTGTTCATATTGTGAGTGATGCTAACATTTTTTAACCCTGGGGTTCAGGGGGGAGATGACAGCTGGGTCTAATGCCCCTGGGGCATTTCTTGTTTCCTATTGGCTATTGAAATTGCAGTGTGTGTCTACCCCATATTCTACTTTATTATTTTAGTTAAAATTGTTGGATGCACTGTTGTGTATGACAATTTAAGGCCTGACACATGTTGCAATTAAGGAATTTTGTGGAAGGTTGTATCATGTATTCAGGCCACAACTGCAGAAGAATTAGAACACTTAGTTTTAATTTGAATTTGAAAGTATGTCTCACCATTTCCTCAGGTCTTTGATTTATCCCTGGCTCATCAAAGGTGGAAAACCAACTCCTGTTCTTCTATCATCCATGGCTTTTGTCTTTTGTGTTTTGAATGGATACTTGCAGGCAAGATACTTGACAAAGTTTGCTTATTATGAGAAGTCTTGGCTATCAAATCCCTTCTTTGGCTGTGGTATAGTGCTTTTCTTCATGGGAATGGCAATCAATATTCACTCTGATCACACCTTGCGAAATCTGAGGAAACCTGGTGAAAGAGGGTACAAGATTCCAAAAGGTAGGTTGTTTAATTTTCCTCAAAATATGCAGCTCAATGTTGCTGATGAACCATTTCCTTTCACAAACCTTTCTAATAAATTATTAAACTTTATTTGAACCCATTCTCAGTCAAATGCTGTAAAACTCTTGCTGTAAGAGACTATTTACATCCAACATCTACCTTTATGAAGTACAATACAAATCAGGTTTCAGCCAAACACTGTATTTAGAATATCTCATAGACAACCTCGTTTATGAATCCCAATTAAATCAATTCTCAGTCGTCAGTTTATTTAGAATGTCTTATATGTGGCCATGTTTTTTAATTCCATTTGAATCGATTCTCAGTCACACATTGTATTTAGAATCTCTTATAAGTGACCATGTTAATGAATTTCACTGGAATCAATTCTTAGTCACAGACACTGTACTTAGAATCTCTTATAAGTGTCCACGTGTATGAATTTCATTTGAACCAATTCTCAGTCAAACATTGTATTTAGAATCTCTTATAAACGACCATGTTTATGAATTTCATTTGAATTGGTTCTCAGTTGAACACTGTATTAAACATCTCTTATAAGCAGCCCTGTTATGAATCCTTAAACCAGTTCTCAGTCAGATGATGTTCTGTGAAACCCTGCCTTACGGCCGCTCGATTAAATTGTGGTCACCTTGTTATTATGGCTCATATAAAGATTTCTGTGATTATTTTGTTTGTTTGTTTGTTGTTTTCGTTTTTTTCTTAAATATTCAATGGCTTTATTTCTATGCAAAGATATATCCTTGAATACCTTATTTAAAGAGGGTGTTTATCAGGTTATCTAACATCCCACATTTCATCCAGGATGCCCTCCTTTGCATCATGTTTAATCTCTATTGTGTTCTTTCTCTGTCGTAGGTAGTATGTTCACATATGTGTCCGGTGCCAATTTTTTTGGTGAGATTGTAGAGTGGAGTGGGTTTGCACTGGCCTGTTGGTCAATTCCTAGCTTGGCTTTTGCTGTGTTTACTGCTCTTAACATTGGTCCACGGGCAATTCAACACCACAAGTAAGAAACTAATTGTTGTGGCATAGCTCTTTTTTTCAAGGAAATCTTCATCACAGAGAGTTCTTGCTCTATCTTCAAAGTATCAGGATAGTTGGACTTCTCTTCCATGTTGATCTTTATATGGGTTTTCTTGAAGTGGAACAGACACTGTGTCTTCCTAGTCTTAATGTCTATTTCCTGTTTTAAATCCAAGACTGGTGGTGTGTCACACTCTTGATGTTCTTTCATAAAGTGTATCACTCCTGGGGCCTGTTTCTTGAAACTCCCGATAACGTACCAGGTGCAAAAGCTATCTTCAACAGACTCAATTTTAATTGATTTTCAAAGCTAAATTTAAGAATCTTTATAGTTTAATGGAAACTTTTAGCAACTTTGGCCAATAATTACCACCAATCGATACTGAAAAATGGATTTGAAATAATACTTATCGCACCCGGAAACTTATCAGGATTTCGAGAAACAGGCCCCTCATTCAGTGTCAAGGGACATTAGACCATCTTAATGCCATGATCGTAAATGTCAGTTCTTATCCCAACCTATTAGCTGATGCAAAAGGACATTTGCTTTTTGTGATCCATGCATTTGATTGGAGGAGACAATCAACCTCTTCGCCAACCATCTTTTTTCATACAGGCCAGGGACAGGCAAGATGGAGCAGAAGGATTCATCTAAGTGTACTTTAGAACAAAGTTTGACTTGAATGTAACATTTCTTCAAAATCAGCCAAAATTTCCTTTGGTAACAGTTGTGACAGTGCTATTTGCTGGCCAGTCGTTTCCTTGTAGTGCAGTGGCTACAGTGTCCCACCATTTTGCAAGGAATTTGGGTTGCTTCCCTCTGGGGACTCGAAATTTGTTTCTTTGTGACCCTTTGTATTGTAGCCCATACAATGAATTTGTTTAGTTGCATCCTCTAACATTGTTTCTCACATTGTTTGACCCACACATTTGCAGTAAACATATCACCTAATTTTGTCTTGCAGATGGTACCTGGAAAAGTTTGAAGATTATCCAAAGTCTCGTAAAGCTATTATTCCATTTCTTTTATAACAAGAACAAAGCAAAAAGAAAAGAATAATTTATTAAACAGGACAGTCTTACGGGGGCTTTCAGGCTAATAGTTTCGTACTTTTCTTTTTCTTTTTTTTTTCCTCTGTCTCTTTGAAGTACAAATGGAGTTGTTTCTAGTTTTTATTAAGTATTTTGAACGAAAAGTGTTGTCAGTTAAGATTCCCTTAAACAAATTAACAATGTGTAGTTCCAGAAAATATCCACTAAAAATGTAAGGCAATGTATGAAGCTAAATTGGAATTTCCAGAGGGGTGGGGGAGTCATAGGGCAAATCCTTTCCATGGGGGATATGGATATTTTCTGGAACTACACAATGGGAAAAAATGCACCCGGTGTATGAGAAAAAAAGGAACAAAAAAATCTCCTGAAAACACCACAGGAATCAAATTAGAACTCCCGGCCGGGCACGGAAAATAGCAAATGCAAGTTTATGGTATTGATTTATTAACTTATTTTATAACATATCACAGACTCTTTCAAACTGCATCATTCTCGTCCAGATCCTCATAATCCCTTATCACTAGGAAATTTATTATAACAAAGGTTCAGGTTTGTTTCTGTTAAAAATAGTAAATAAAATAAAATAAACGGTGCCATTTTAATAAATTATCATCAGGAAGCTGTTCACTCTCTGGTTAGGTAAAATAGCTTGCCTTATGGGCGTATAAAGCACAGATAAGAGAGTTTTATTGTTTTGGAGGTGCGTTCCGCGAGACAAAACTAACAATTTTTTTGAAGAAAAGCGTTTTGACGTACAATTCTGTGCAGAAATCTTCGAAAGAATAGCTACGAATGAAGAGAAAGTTATTTGGCGAAAAAGAAAAGAAACACTGTGTGTGAACTCGTTTCATTTCAGCCGGTTTCGTGTTACCATAAAATTCTAAATCGTAAAGCAGACGATGTCATCAAATACTCAAATGTTTCTCGTGTTTAATGACAATTTGACACGTAGTTTCGCCTTCTGCTTCATTTTCTTGTTTCCTTGTCTAAAGCATAATTGTAATTTCCAAAATGCTGGAGATCGAGCGCATTTCCGAGGACCTCTATTTCAAACTCTCCCCGGGGGAGCATGCCACCGGAGCCCACTAGATACTTCTGCATTAGGCTTTCGTGAAACCCGTGTCCTTCACATCCGCCCTAGAATGTCGCTCTCCCCGCTTGAAATTAATAACGCTCCCCAACCCATGAAAATGCCCCATCCTAAGGTCTCCCTTCTTATCATGAAATAAAATTGAGATTTGTTGCTGTGCAAAAAGATTAGGCTTTGCGAAACCGTCGGGCTTCTGAGCTGAATAAAATTACGCACAGAAGCGACCAGTTGAAACAACTTGTCGGCCCCGGTAGAATTTTTATCGAATTCCTGATACATGCGGGTTTTACCAGGTCTGTTACGGAGGGAGGAATTAACTTGAAGTCCTCGCGGTAATTTGATGTAGGAAATCGTGGCCATCTTTTAAGTCTGGGAAAAGGACTACAAAGTTGTAACTCCATTCACCCCTGAGGCGTTTTAAATGCTGTCGCCAAGCTGTCTACCAAGTATAAAAGGGAGAACCTTGTAGTAATCTGCTTTCTGTCACGCTGGCTGAACTTCTTTGTACTGCCTAATATTTCGCGGAGTATCTGAGATTTCTCATTAAGGAAATCACTCGACCTTGCTCTGTATAACACACGCAATGTTTAGGGTGTTCCCAATTAAAGGAAATGCCACAAATTTAATTACTTGTTTTTACTTTTTGATCCCTGTCGATCGGTTTCTATAGTGACGCAAGCGGCAAACGGAATTATTATGATTAAGACAAAAAAAGCCCCAACAAATTTACAAAGTGCGTCACCGATTGCTCGTGACAAAACTCAACTTTAATATACCGAACTAACGATGGAAACTAATAAGTTCATATCAGTTTAAATTCATGTCAAGGCATTTTCATGTTGGGGACAACCAATATTTTTATAAAGCAAATCACCGTTCAGAATGATACAGCGCCCGAACTTTCAATTGAAAGTGGGTGCTACCCTTTGTGTTTCCTCACTGATGCATATGACCTTAAGTGCAAAAGATGGTTGAAATGTGCAAAGTACGCTATTGATTAATTCTATCATATCTCCCAAGTCCGTTTAGACTTCTGTAGTTTTCCCTTCACTTTCGGGAATTGCCAACTCAAGCCGTTATGTTCATATAAAACAGTAAAAATTTAATATATCAGTGCAGCCAATTTTTTCTAATTAATTGAGTAAAGTCATTGAACCTTGCTGTTTATAACTCACGCATATTTAAATCTGTGAATGAAATCCTAGAGTAGGGCCATTCAATTCAGAGCTACTGAGCAATACTTTCCAGTGGTGCTGTTCATTATGCCACACAAAGTGGTTAAACTGTTTGAATTGATCCTGTGGACGAACTTCATTAGTCGCGAACTTCTTAAGTTCACAGTGTGAACATTAAGAAGTTACGGAACAGGGGAAACAGTACATTCCTTTGATGCTATTTATTGTGGTGTGCAAGGTGGCTCTAAGTCATCGAGTCTGCGGATGAAATCCTTAAGTCTAACCATTCAAATAAGAGCTACTGGGCAGTACTTTCACGTGGTACTGTTAGTTTTTAAACATTTCGCAAAATCATATTTGAGACTTTCATGGACTTCGTAATTAGATGTTTTTGAAGATGGAAGAGAAGCATTTCCTACAAATGCCACGCACCGATGCCATCTAGTTGTTTTAACTTACCGAGGCGTGTCAGAAAAGAGAAGCAATTAGCAATTGATCTATGCCGACTCAGAGGTAGTTAATTATGTTGTGCCATTGGGTAAATTCTCTGTGTCAGTGAAATAAAGCTTTTGTACAAGGGAAACCGCGCGTGTTGAAATCATCAGTTTGCTTGGTTGAGCTTGTAGTGACAACATCTACCAGCGCTGATCTAGCTATTCAAGAGGTAAGCGTGTTCCTTACTCAAGTTAACGTCTTGTCGAGTCAGAGAAAGAACCACTGTGTGTTCCACTGATTTTAGCCCACGTAGCCTTTTATTTTCCAACTTCAGTGGAACTACCATTTTTATCATTGTATCAATCCATCTGTGTCGCTTGCGTGCGCTAACAAGGAGAGGCCTCGGAGATCCCGAAATGTGCGCAAAAACGCATATTATTCCTACAAAATTACATCTTTCAACACTGGGGCACTAGTTGTTAAGGTAGTTTTAAACCAGCACTATCAGTTCCTCTAGCTCAATTAGCCGCTGTTTAGAAAGCACATTTCACGATTCAGGGAATGACTATCCTGCGACAAATGGCCGCAGTCAATTCCATCTTGATTCCTGTGTTGGGCCCACACTGCTTTTCTTTGGAGGTTTCTCCTTATTTCGGCTGCAAAGTCATGTTGAGGAAACAGTTAATCAAATGCAAAAGAAAAGGTTTCACTGCGTGAGGTGAGAGACGGGCGAAGTCAAATCTAAAGACTTAGTACTGAAAGGTTACTATTCAACCTCTCTTTGCATACAATTTAGTGGAACGGTGGAAAGACATGAGAATGCTGGCGCAGATTGTTTGCTTTTAATACTTAATTATATTACAAGAAAGCACCTAATCTTTAAGGCTTTCCCTGTGTTCAGGTTTCCGTGGGCTACTAATACCGTATGGGTGTTGTCAGTTTTGTACTCAGTTCTGCATCAGTCAATTTCTGAGGTTTCACTTCGGGCGATGAGATAAACTCATCGTAAACAGAGACATTGAAGTTCCGCGCTATTGAACATGCCTAAAGAGCCCTAATTGACGTATGAAGTAAGAGTAAAAGGAATGACATGCAAATGATTTTGTCATTGTGGATACGATAAATCGGATCACTGGGAGCAACAATCAGGCAACAATCATTCCCCCCCCTCACCCCCCCCCCCCACTTTCTTCCCTCCACATCAGCAAATAAAAAATTCAGTAAAATACTCCGCCAGTATCATCTCCAGTCGATCTTCCCAAAAATTGGAGAAAAAATGCCAGATAAAAGCTTTTGTTGGCAAACACAAGTTGGCAAGAGCTGACGTTGGAAATATTTGTCAACATGCCTAAAACTGTCTTTGTGACGTTCCCGTGTGAAGTCCTAAAAGTTATCATTAATACTGTAACTCCCACATTAATTTACAGCAACATCATGAAGGGCTTCTATGCAATCGTTTTCATCTCGATTGTCCTCGTGGAATGGGTCCGTGCCGCACCAAAGTCGATTAATTACCAGGAAGACGAAAACGACGATTTTGTGGCGCCAGCTGGGAACTTGTTCGATTCACAAGAAGACGAAAACGACTACTTCGAGGCACCAAAGTCCTTTGATTTCCAGGAAGACGAAAATGACGAATTTGAGGCTCCAAGAACTGACAAGTTGTTCGATTCTGACGAAGAAGAAGACGACTATTTCGAGGCATTGTTCAATGATGATGATGCCTTTGACTATGACACTTACAAACAAAAGGTCAGTCTCCATTGATTCCTGACACACAACAATGTCATTTCTCCCTGAACAACTACTCTTTTAACTAATCTAGATAGATATCTCCTGCCCCAAAGGGTTAAATTGTTCTAACTGTTTTAATTTTTTACTGGGTTAAAAGGGATGGGGGAAGGGTAGCAACTGAGCATTTAAGAGGAAGGCACTTGTGATAGCGAGAGCCATGGTGATCGCTCACGTGTCACCGAATATGTTAAAGATTTAACGCGAACCATTACTTAATTTTTTTCAAAATGGCTGAAGGCTTGTTGTTAACCAACCTCGTTCCCAGGGTCTCTCTTCTCTGCCTCCCTTGTTCCTCAACGACACGAGAGGCAGAGAAGAGAGACCCTGGGAACGAGGTTGGCTGTTACGGGGATTTTAGGGTCACGTGATCCGCAGTTTGCATGAGACTTCTCTCACGATTATTTTAATCACCGAGAAGATCCTAGCTAGGAGGTTGAAGGCATGGCCGTGCCGAGATACACAGCCTGGGCGATAGCTGTCATATGGTTAAGTTAGAAAGGGAAATTTGACTGGCGGTCATTGCAATAAAAAACGGTGAAAAAAAGAGAAGGCGCGGGTCGCCGTGGAGATATTTGAAACAGGTTCCGACGGGTCAGACGTCAAATACAAAAGTAAAAACTTTGTGAAGACAAGAGAGAGATACATAAATGTTAAGACATCAGAAAGTTTGTTTGTCACCACAGTACCTTTTATCATTTCACACATTCCTTTAATCATTTTGTTCTCTTTTTTCTCCTAGACCCAAAAAAGAGATAAAAGTTTCTGCTTTAGAGAAAATCAGCAAGGTTGTTGGAAAGATTCTAATTGCTGCGAGGACTTAGAGTGCAAGTGAGGGGCTGTTGCGTTTTCTTCCTTCTTTCTTTTACAATTTCGTTTTGTTTAGTTTCTAAAAGTAGTGGTAAAATGCTTCAAAAAGATTAAAAAACCTAAACGTTTTCCGTCATTTAGATCATCAATTGAGTGTGAACACATTCCGCCGAGTTAAATCACTGAAAAACGTAAAAAAAAGATCATTTTACCAGAATCTTACCTACTTTACCGCGAATATGTTTATTATTTTAGCAGTTGCATTGCTTTCTTTCGGTTTTTGTTTCTTTCAATTTATTAATATCTTTTTCCTGATCAAGCTTACATTTTGTCCTTTTTCTCTACTTTGTTTCCACTTTTCCCACAATTGGCTCTCAAAAAAATGCTCCTATCTTTCTTTCTTTCTTTTTCTTTTTTTCTTTCCTTCTGTCTGTCTATGTCTTCCTTTCTCTCTTCCCGCCAAACTTCGGTGCTAGGGGAAAATAGAGAGGTGATATGATGACGTTTTACCGTCAAAGTTCAAGCGTTTAGTTCCGTCATTTTGGCGTCGTCCACGTAATTCAGCGGGTGGCGATCACACTTTAGAACTCCAGGAACTATTTCTGGATATTAAACTGTCTAAAAAACTGCATTCATTTCACATTTCATGCCCAAGATATGGCCATTTTCGGCTTAAGAGAATAACAACTTTACCACTCTCTGTTGGCGCCTTCTTTTTTAATTTGGTATTTGGCTTTTAGAACGCTTTTCAATTGAGTGTCGTAAAACCAAAATGAAAAGTGATTACACCAGCCAATCACAACAAACACAAATTACCCATTGAACCAATCAGAACTTGAAGCAAATACATGTAAAAGCTGGCGCCAAGCGCGGGAAAACGCGTGCGAGCAAGTCGCGATTGCTTTGAGTTTTACTTCTGATTGGTCGAGAAAGTGGCGTCAGATTTTTTAACCAATCACAAAGCGAAGTAAAGCAAAACCAAAGCAAATCGGGAATTACTTTCGACAGGTTCGACACTCAGTTGAAAATCGCTCTATTCGGTTTGTAGTGATACCCTTCAACATTGTTATTTTTCTGTTCTTTTTTAGCTGGGGTGGATGTGCCGCGTGTGGCAGTGGGACGTGCCGGCGTAAGTCATGAAAACTTGGCGATCAGCCAAACTATACAAGAAACAGCCAAATTACACGAGCACAAACATTGGTGTGAAATCATTTTCTACACGTAAACAAATATATAATTGCGTTTTGCACTGATTAAAATAAGTTGAAACAAGTTTCCGGTGCAATGCACCTGCGTCTGTTCACACTTTAAATTGTTACAAGCAGGGAACAGAAAAAGAGTAACAGCTAAACGATAGCTCAAAACCAGTGTTAGCATTAGGTTTTGCAGACAGAGAATCCGAAGACCATCATCCAAGAAATTTTAAGGTCCAAAATCGTCAAGTCGTCCAAAATGATTAGAATAAACTGTCAGAAAACTTTCATTTATTATGGACACCCTGTAGTGCATAGACTATTCGCCGTTTTTTCGCCTTAGTTGTTTTACTCTTTACTGCTACTTTGTCTTAGTATATCTTACCCCTTTAACACCCATTTAATTTTTTTTATTGGATATTCTCTAGCATTAAGTCATTCAGAGGAAAGTGCTCCCTAAGTCTTGAAAACATAAGGAACTTACGTTGGTGAGACCCAACAACCCACCTACCCCTCCCCTAACCCAACATTTTGCCCTAGCTTATAAGGTGGTGTCAATGTTGGGTTAGGGGAGGGGTAGGGGGGCAGTCTCCCAGAAACGCGTACTTATCCTAAAATTTTTTACGTATATATACACTACTTCTGCAGAAATGTAATGCATGTGTCGCATAAATTTCAGAGGTGAACAGACGTAACAATTTAGCACCTGAGTGGAATATTACTATAACCGGGACCTTGTTGGTAGTGCAGTCAAAATTTCCGCGTTTTTGTCATATGATAATCAAGCACCGAAGTTCAAAGCAGCTTTATAGTTATGGTTTCTTTACTGATTAAACAATGAGCTAAACTCTTTTCAGTGTTACTTCAATGCACCGTTTAAAAAAAGGGAAAAAAAATAAAACGATTTTGTTTCTTTATAAGACCTTGTCTGTCTTCATTTCCTAGGGAGAGAAGAACAGGTTTTTTACATAATAAAAACGAGCTCATTGTCATCGCAACAATTGGCCGCAGTTGTGTTTGTCTCTATGTTTGTCTTCGGGGAAAACATCCATGTCACACTGTAATTGTCCGCTTTACAAGGTTCTGCTGCAAGTCACTACGGCCAACCAGCTGGGCCGTGGAGACCCAGGGGCGACGTAGTCCTTGATCTTTAGAGTTATAGCATGTTTCCAAAAACGGTCCATGCATTTTAATGTTGTTCTACAGCCTGAAAACTTTAATTCCGCTGATATTAAAATTAAAAGCAATACGGCACGCCTATCAGTCCACAAATTAATAAATAGAGGATATTACACGGTGGCTCGAAGATATGAATTTTATGTTCGAGTGGCAAACGCAATATCTCACGAGTGAGCGCAGCTCACTCGTGAGATATTGTGTTTGCCACTCGAACATAAAATTCATATCTTCGAGCCAACGTGTAATGTTCTTTTTATTATACGGAGACAAAATATCTGAAATTGCCCATTTTATTCTTTCCAAATTTTAAGTTTTACAAATACGGAAATGCAAAGTGAAAAATACAAAATACTCGGTGCCAAGGATAAAGTGAAAAATACAAAATACCCGGTGCCAAGGATATAACATACAGCTGTACTCTGAACTAATTTTGCAAATGTCACTGACTCTGACTACTTGAGTCACCAGAAACGGTGATTTTCAGCCTTTTTTTGGAACGAATCTTTGAACACTTTTCGGTACGACCGGGCTGATACACTTGCATATTTACCGTTCCGATTTGGCAGTTTTGAAATAAACTTCCGGAAGCTGTACCCGCTAAATAGCTATCCGACTTAGTTTTCTCCTCAATGGAGACGGCTGACAAGGTTTGGCTGGTACTGGCATCGTTAGACAATACAGCGGAAATCTGCTTCTGTTTCTTATCGGACAAAGATGAGTAGTTGTTTGAAGAGTTCACGTTTTTATGTCCAGTAATCTGAATGATTTCGTTGGGTGGTATCTCGTTTATATCCACCAGCTTCTGGACCAAATGCTTTCTTGTGCTGTGATTTACGAGCTTTTTGTCTGAATCCAGGCCTGAATCTTGTACCATGTTCTTCAGCATACTTCTCAAGGAATTGATTCCAAGCGGAGAGTATTTGAACCACATTTGACCGGGTTTCGGCCTTTCGTTGTTATTAACAGCAAGATAGAAAGGCGATTCATCGTTCATCATGGCAGCGGGCCGGTGATCTTTGTAGGCCAAGTAGGCATTGACGGGTCAGCGGTCTGCATTGCTCTTGTTTTCGTACATTTGAGGTTTCTTCTCTCTGATATTTCGAGGGTTTTCACCGGTACGCGTTTTTGTTGTCTTTCTTTGTTGAACTCGATGAAGCGGTTTCCCTCCGAATCTGTTTTTAACTGCAAATCGCCCCAGCAAAGGTCTCTCTGCTCTTTCCCTGGCCTCGTACCAAAGAATGTACAGTTGTTCATCCAAAGGGGATTTAATAGAGCTCTAGGAGAGTGAATTCCTAGAACTCCACGGCTGTAAAAAGTGGCGATGTCTTCATCCAACAACGGATCCGCTGCGTTTGGCCGGTTTCCTTTGCCCACAGATTTTAACTGTTTTTGTTTCTTCTTTAAAATATCTTGAACCTCATGAAACTCTTTGGCGTTGAGGACGGAAAATCCATAATTGTTTTTTCGAAGATGCCGGTCGATGCTTTGTATGAACGCTCTTCACCATTTTTCTTTCGCACAGCGAGAACAAATTTTTTGATGATTTCTTGCAGCTCCACAGGCGCGATATCCTCAATCTCTCTCTTCTCGTCGCAAGTGTCGAGAAATTCTTTGAAAACCTTCAAATCGTACAAGGTCTTCTTTTTTGTGTTTTCGTTGTCGAAGCTTTCGGAAAACTCTTTCACTTGTTCATGGTTTAGTAAAACAAACCTGCTTGCCACCGCCATAATTCTAAACAACACTGAGGCAACGACGCATTCAGTTCATTCAACAAAGTAGAAAAGGCGGGAATCGTGACGTCATTGAACGATATGACACTCAAAAGCGTGACATACGGAAAATACGCCACTCGGGTCCCGGATGGAGTGGCGTATGGAATCTACGAGTGGTTTAGTTCCCAGTAAAACACTTTCCTCCATATAATAAATGGTCACGCTGAATTTTCACACATTTGCAGACTTGACACTGGAAACGAACCCGCTTTGTTTTCTGCACTATTCAATCACAGAAGTAGTTTTAAGGTTTCCAGTAAATAAAAATTACACTACAAAGGAAAGAAAAATGAGGTAAAGATAACTGACTCAAAAATTTTTGAAAGGTGACCATGGACTTGCGTGGCAGACTCTGACGGCGGCCCACTTTTACATTTCGCACACGGCACGCTTGCTAACGCATCCTGTTTGTGTTATTACCCCATTATTGTCGGTAAAGTCAAGTCAACAGCAAAGTTAAGTCAAAAGGACCCCTTGCCAACTCCTGATTAAGCCCCTCCCTTAATAACAATAATAATAATAATAATAATAATAATAATAATAATAATTATAATAATTATAATTTTCTATTGCGCCATTTCCCAAGGGTCCAATGGTGCTTTACAGTAAATCTACAAACAATCTTAATTAAAAACAATCAATAAGTAACTGAAATAAATAAAAATAAACTAAGATTGCGGGATCATAACGATAAATCAATCAGAAGTCCTAGCCAAAAGCTTCTTTAAATAGCCAAGTCATGTTCCAACTATGCGCATGTTCCAACTAGTACGTTGAAGCGGCAAACACGACAATGTTCTAAAAAACGCGACACTATTAAAAAAAATGAGGAAACATGGTTTGGAATGAACAAAATCCTTAGAACAATGCAACACCCATCGTGTAGAATAAAATAGATAAAGCTGCGACTTTCGTTGTGATAAGAGGTAGTGGGTTATACGTGGAGGCTAAAGGGTAGGGAAAATTGCCATTTTAGCATATGAAAGGGTCACAAAATCGCCGACTGCAATTAAAGTGTAAGAAATGGTGGCTAAAGCGAACTATATAAAAAAAAAAAATGACAACGAAAAACACATTTAAGAGCTTGCACCCCTTGAGCAACTGAACCAGAACGACTGAAAGCCCGGGAGAAACGTGGCGATTACAGGAAATTCTATTGTTTTGGCTTCTCCTTGTGGTATAAGAAAGGGATGCAATTTTGCTCTAGGTATATGAAAGGGGTACCATTTTGGTAAAAATTAGTTTATTAAAGGGACTGATCAAACAACGTGTGTGACGATAACACAACACCACAGTCAACAAGACCCGGCATGATAAGCGCTCATGACTAGAAGGCAGATACGGACAACGTTGTTTCGCTCTTATTGGAGCTCATCGGCGTATCGTAGCGACCAACACAATGAGAGTTAGTGAGAAATCACCTATCTCATAAATGCTGTAACTAGATCCATTCCAGAAAGAGCTAGAAATCAAATGATTTCCGGTCACAAACACGTACTGCGCGTTTGTGGCCTAAAAATGATATGATCTCAACTTAAACATGCCGAATGCTGTGGTGAAACGAACGAGGGATAGCCAATACCATCCGCTACGTACAATTAGTAGTTGCAAGTTGAACGGATCAATCCAGATCGACGGTTTAAAAGAGAACCTAATACGAAGTTAAGGTATAAAACCACTGCAAAAACCGTGTACGATCAACTTGGCTCAACGTTGGATCAGAAAGATCGTGATCAGTCAAAATTAATAAAAATATAAATGATTGTCAAAATGACTACTGCAGGGACTGATCAAACAACGTGTGTGACGATAACACAACACCACAGTCAACAAGACCCGGCATGATAAGCGCTCATGACTAGAAGGCAGATACGGACAACGTTGTTTCGTCTTGTTGACTGTGGTGTTGAGGGTGCTAATGGGGGTAACCAATTGTCAGTTAACTACTAATTTTTCGGCCAAATGTCAGTTAACTACTAATTTTTCGGCCAATTGTCAGTTAACTGCTAAATATTGTAGTTAGCTATTAACTTTCCTTTCCTTACCTCGAAAATTATTGCTTCATAACCGAATTTTTCCTCACTTCAGCACGTCAATCATCCTTGGGGGTGGACGTTACTCAAATCAATAAATAAATTACAATTTCCAGACATGAAAATAATTATTAAAAAAAGAACAATCAAATCAGAAATCTTACTCATAATGAAAGAGAAAGAGAGTCCGAACTATTAAGAAAGATGAGAAAGTTGTTTTTGTTTTTGTTTAGTTGTTTAATCTGCTCAGAGGGTCTGTCATTCTGACCCGTAATCAATTATTGACGAGATCTAAATCAGGCCAAACAAGGTCAACCCACGTTCGCGTGCTGGACAGTCAAATATCTAATCGGATCCGCTTCAAGTCAAACGCACCGAGTTTAAGCTTTACCGCTTGTTGTAAAATTCCCATAAAATCTGTCAAATGTTTACATACTATGTCCATTGAATTGTGCTTCGCCAAGTCAAACGGCACGCGACCTCCGTATCGTTCGAATGCCGACCCTTTGTCATCATCTTGATAAAAACTTAGAATAACTTATTCCAAGTTTTTATCGAGATGACCATAGCTTGCGTGGCAGGCGCGGAAAGGGGAGGAAAAAGGGTTGAAATTATTCGCGAAAGCGAACAACGAGCGCGGAGCTCAAGAGGAATGGAGAGGGCGTGCCCACTACCAGGCCATTGTTTCAGGCGTATTTTAATTTCACCAAAATCGTGATTGGTCAGAACTACTTAATATTCCTTCTTAACAATCAAACAGTAAAATATGACCTATGCTTGCCACGAGTCTCCCAGTAGCTCAGTGGTTAGAGAGTCCGACCGGTGTACGGAAGGTCATGGGTTCGATTCCCGTCGGGGATTCAGATTTTTTCTTTGTCCCACGCTTGCGACATGCTGAATATTCCATCTCTTCTTAAATCAAACAGTTTGTTATGTGTAGAAAACGTTTGTTTTTCAATGTATTTAAAGTTAATACTATTGGTAATACTTTCCGGGATTGTTTGTATGGATCGAGAAAGATCGAGACCCTGTCAAATGCAACGCATGCGCAGTTAACCAGAAGATTGTGACTGCATGGTTTAGTGGAAATGCACTGTTTTCTACGGAACCACTTGTTAGAATTTCATGAAATGTGGTAGAATAATAGTTCAGAACACGCTTAACTCGCCTGTACACAAAAATTGAAATCCGACAGAGGACATGTTCAGAAAATGTTGAAATACAAAACACAAAATTACAGAAGATCTCTCTGTCAAAATTTCACCAGACCAGTGTCAATAGGGCAGTATTTTTCCAATTTTCCTAGAGACAAATGATGGAATAAATCTATCGATTGGATTTTCCGAAAATAAATCAGACCCATTATTTAATGCTGGTTTATTACCAGCTATGTTACCATGGCAACGGTACTTAGTCCAATATAACATATCAAAATATAATCTTTTAAAGCCGATTTTGCACCTTGCTAATTTTGGTCGCCCAATTGCCAGTGCGGTTTGAAAATAACGACTAATAATGCATAGGTACAAGAAAACTGTGTTCGGCCACCTTAAGTACTCGAAATTCGTGTTTCTCAATTTCCACTCAACATAGTTATAAAATGGGGTTGGAAGGTCTGCATGACTCCCTTCCTCTCCCCTCCGTTCTCGAGAATAATTTCTCCCCTTTTCCCTCCCCTTCCTGCGCCTGTCACACAGTCTACTTTGACCACGCCACTCAAAGCCATCACAGAGATCAAGGTCCAAGTTACGCTTGGCATGGCACTTTTGCATCGGAAGGGACCCAAATAACAGTGAATACCGCTACCAGGTCATGCAGCGTGACAGGTAAATGTCACGAAATAGCCTCGCTGTTAAGAAAATCTTTGTTGCTTTTAAAACATCAACAATCGTATTCTCTATAATTAATAAAATGTCAGTTAACTGTTGACTTTTAGTTTATCAGTTAACTACTAATTTTTTGGCCAAATGTCAGTTAACTACTATTATTTTGGCCAATTGTCAGTTAACTACTAACCCCATCAGCACCCTCTGGTGTTGTGTTATCGTCACACGCGTTGTTTGATCAGTCCCTGCAGTAATCATTTTTGAACCTCCGGGGAGGAGCCCCCCTGTATAAAACTTTATTGAAAAGGCCTACAGTTGCTACGCAGACTGTTTCTTGGGCGAGAGAAACACGTTTCTTTAAGCAACAAAAACATGGTCATCACCATCAATTAGCCACAATTTTTTTGTCTCAATGTTTGTTTCAATGTTGTAGGCAGGTTAGGTGTCCACAATTAGTAGAGGGGACTTTTCCCCTCAGCTACTACAGTTTTGACACGTTAATAAAGTTATTATTATTATTATTATTATTATTATTATTATTATTATTATTATTATTATTATTATTATTATTATTATTATTATTATTATTATTATTCGGGAAAGGACATCTATGTCACATGTGAAATTGTCCGCTTTATGAGGTTCTGCTACCAGGTCGTGGAGACCCAGGGACGACGTTCTCGTTTCTTTGTGTTCGGATCAAAACAATACTTCCAGAGACGGTCGTTTTGTTTCTGTGTTTTTAAAGCCTGAGAACTTAAATTCTGCTGATTTTACAAATACCCATAACAATAAATTCCGCATTCATTTTCAGACTGACAGTGGAAACGAAAACCGTTTCACCGAAATTTTTTTTTTTTTTTTGTAATCTTCAATCACAGAAGAAGTTTCCAGGATTCAAATGGATGAAAATTACCGGACAAACGAAAGAGAAATGTTATTATATGTGAAAGTGTGATGGACGTGCGTGTCAGAAAGGTGCCCGCGAGAAACGCGCGTGGATTTCTCCTTCCACGTTGTAATCCTGAGCAACCAATGGAGAGGCTGTACGAAGTCGAGGCAAGTTGTTCGAAAATCTGCCGCCATGTTTGTGTCAAGTCGTGTCTGGGAAAGTTTCTTCCTCTATAAGACCGACTTTTCCCGTTCATTGAAAAATATGGTAGAATTCAAAAGGTTCAAAACGGGAATATGAATATAACAGAGTGCTTTCCAATGAGAAAACGACGATCCATCGATAAGACGCCGGGACGCTCGCATGACGCTACAGGTAAACGCCGCAATACTCCGTAATTTGAGATGTCTATGTGCAACTCCTCGCCCAAAATCTGACAAAGTGGATATGTTTTAAGTCTATACGTTTTGCGCCCGTTATCAAATAATTTTCCTTGGTTTAGTAATATGAACTGTCCCGTTCTTTGCTTGAAACATCGTCCTTGTGTGTTATTTATGTAGGCTATCCTATCTACATCAAAGATGTTGACGAGAAAGCCGCTTGTTAATTAGGCGTCCTCCTTTCAAATTGATTTCTATTCGGACCCTTTTTTTTTCAACCCTCTAGTGTTATTACAATCCCGGGACAAGAAAGGAAAATTATATTGAGACCGTATTATGGGTATGGGTCTACATGTATCTAATTCTTCCCTTGTTTATCGTGCAAAGCCGACTTCTAGATGTTGTTCTAGCAAAGTTTTCGGTCGTTGGCACTTTAAAAGCAAAAAATGTAGGTGTGGTGGAAATGTTTCTGTGCTATGTGAACAGTGTGATTACTTGTTGGGCTACGTCAGAAGGGACATGACTTACCAGTCATTTTGCTGCAAGAGATTTTCACAGCAAAGTTGTTTCTCTACATGTAGTAACCTCAGCCAAACCAGAGTGAAGCAACATTTTCTCAGCAGTCAAACATTAACCGTACAATGCATGGCCAGTGCCCACCATAATTTTGCAAAGAAAATAAGCAAAAACGTGGAAAGCTTCACGTTAACACAAAACTTAAGGACTGTCTGAAAACTTAAGTTTTTTACATTGAATATAATTATATGTTTAAAATGAAGCAACTGTCATCCCCAAGTTTTGTCAGTGCGGAATTTTGTTTGTCAAGATATTTTCCACATTGTTTTCATACAAATGTCATTTCAACTGACTCAAACTTCAAGGCTCAGAAAAACTAAAAGTGATTAGCTTTTTGTATTTGACCACTGTGAAAGCAACATTTGGCTACAGCAGTCTAGTGGTCTGAGCAGCGACTTTGATTCTGGGGGTCGTCTTCAGTTCCTTCTCAGTTCCCACGTGTGGAAAAGGTTAGGCAACCTGAAGGTCGTTGGTCGCATATTCTTATTTAGGAAAACCTCACAAAAATGCTATGGTTGCCTACAATGGACTAGCATGTCCCATCCAAAAGGGGACATAACACTCTGCATTGCTGCACACTGAAGAAGCTAGAACCAGGCACTGCTGGACCTAGCTTGGTTAATCAGTTGAAAACATCACAAGTTGTACATGCTATGTAGCATTAGTGATTTTAAAACAAAGTTACCTTTTACACTCTAAGATATAGAAATTTTCGGTGTTTCAGTACCGCTGGCATTTTATCAGTATACCTCTTAGCAGTTAATCCTTGAATTTGTATAGGCATCTGTTAAATAAGGAAGATCTGTGTTTCTCTAATTGCCTTTGTCATTGTTGCTTCATTTTTAGCATGTCCCCGATCCCCTGTTGGTAGATTATGGCGTACACCTCGTCGTCCATCTAGTAGCAGCTGCAATAACTCATTTTCAGATCAGTCTTTGGAGATTATATGGGATAATAACTCCCCTTCACCAGCAAGAACTTTGGCTTTAGGTATGTATGTATGTATTTATGTATGTATGTATGTATGATAACGATACTTGTTTTGTAGCTATGTACAGAAGAATATCAAGGGACATGCACAAAATTCATTAGTCTCACGTCCATTATTACTGAAAACTGGTGATCATGCAGTTATAAGAATCTAAGCCCACTTTAAACAATGGAGAGAAAACAGTGGTGCATGACATGGGTAGATTTTCAAGCCATTTCAATGGGTGTCTTGGATCAATAGTATCTTCAATATAATGTCAGGTGGTAGGGAGGTCTTTGTTAGCTTAAATCCACTGGCAGCTTAAGCAAAGTGTTGTGTTATTGAGTCAGGGCTGGAAATTTATGGTCGCAAATGTGCAATTTGCGACTGGTTCAAGGACATTTGTTCCTAAAAAAATAACTTAGGAGCAAATTTGCTCCTTCAACTTTTGGCCCATTCTCATAATAAATACATTTTCTGCTCTTTGTTATACCAGATTTACTCCTAAAATTTTGGACCTAGGAGCAGAATTGCTCCTGAGAAAAAAAAAATTTCGAGGCCTGAACTGAGGTTTCATTTACTCAAAAGGTAAAAGAAAAAAGAATTATGGAAGTGACAGTAGTAGCAGCGGAGGTGAAATTTCGGATCTGGTACAAAAATTGGCAAAGGTAGGTGGAACTATCTTTACATCTTCATAACCTTCATAACTGCACAATTATCACAACTACATGCACATGTAGTCAGAAATCTATTCTTAAGTCAACTTACTATTATTTTATTTTTGATATTTTACGGACTTCCCATTAGTAGAGAGCAGAATTTGTCCTGTTGAAAGTTAAGCAACTTTAACCTTGATTCCTATACACACAACGCAGTTGCCAGATGTGGGTAAGTGGTAAGCATATCCACCTTTTGCCCTGAAGTTCCCTGCTTTTATGCTGTGTCCTAAAATAAGACCCTTCATGCAGCATTATCTCTCCCTCAGTTGTACATGAGTATAATGAGCACTGTCAAACAACATACAGGGGGGGAGGGGTGGTGACCTTGAAATGGACTAACATCATATGTCCAAGGTAAAGGGAAAGTTTGAATCAGAAAGGTGACATGGTCAGTGCTTAACTCTGGTTTGTGTAACATAAAGTGACTTAAGAAAAGATGGAATATTCAACATGTCATGAGCGTGGGACAAAGAAAAAATCTGAGTCCCCGGGAATCGAACCCATGACCTTCCGTACACCGGTCGGACGCTCTAACCACTGAGCTACCGCAAGACTCGTGGCGAGCATAGGTCATATTTACTGAGTTCGTGGTGACACGTGTCCTGCATGGGTCATATTTACTGAGTTCGTGGTGACATGCGTCCTGCATACTGCTAGGATCATGAGTCTCCTAGTAGCTCAGTGGTTAGAGCGTCCAACCGGTGTACGGAAGGTCATGGGTTTGATTCCCGTCAGGGACTCAGATTTTTTCTTTGTCCCATGCTCGTAACATGTTGAATATTCCATCTTTTCTTATTTCTTCTCCAAGCTTAAAATTCACCATCTGTCTTTATTTATCACCATAAAGTGACTTATTCACACTACTACCATCCTCCTGGTGGGATGCTGGTCAAATCGCAGTGTTATCATCCAGTGTTTTGTTAGGATTCTTTAACTGTTCGCTGGCACCCATTTATACACCTGGGGTGCATTTCGTGAAAGCCCCAAAACTTATCAGGCCAAATTCAAGCATGATAATTCATACTGTATCTTGAAAACACATGAGTTTCTAAGCATGAAACTGCTAATAAGTCAACCATATCTTATTTTAAAGACAATGTGAAAGTAAAAGCTCAGTAGCACGAGTGGTTCGTATTTGTACAAATGGTTTTTTGGGCCCAAAAAGTTTCGGACCTTTCGGGAAACGTGCACCTGGGTAAGGTTTCTTGGTTGTGGAAACAACATGATGCAGTACAATCATACACTTGAATCACCAAACTTCAGACTGTCTGATGGTCAAGCCTGCATCTTCCACCTATAGCAGAGAAGCAATACTCCTAGTCACTGACACTTCAGCCTGCATAACAGGTGTTATTGAGCCGAGCGGCTCATTATTTCTGAGCTGCATGAAGGGCGAGATGCAAGCGGGGAGCACAAGATGCAGAAAAAGAAGGAAATGACTTCTGTCAGTCAATATTAATGGGCAGAAGAGCTTGAACAATAGACTCTCCATCCCACGCTCCGCAGTCACCTGCGGTCACCTGAGCGTGGCTCAGAAAAGAATAACTTGCTCGGCTCAATAATGCCTGTTATGCAGGCTACTGACACTTCATCTACCAAAAATGGAGATAAGTATCAGTGTAGTAACATGGCTTGGAAATAATGCCAATAAGATATTCATTCAATTACTGCATCCATTTTTTTTTAGTCCGGTCACACCCCAGATGCTAACCCTCCACTACTACAGTTATGGATGTCCAGAGAATGTAACACAGCTGTACAAAGAAACAACCCAGCAGACAAGAATGATGCATGCAAGCAAAAGGCCAAGGAGTTCCAAACACCATCCAGAAGACCAAGGTTGGTTAATACTTGAACTGGAGCATTATTTAACTGTTGAAGTTGCTGTCAGGGCTAGCCAAAGTTGTTGGTTGGCATAATCTGTCGTACCATCCAGCTGCTGGCTGCAGATGACAACCCTTGTTATCTGAGAAAGGTAGACAAATTAATTTAGAAATAATTCCACTAGTTAGCACACATTGCTTGAAAGTTCTTGAGGAAGTTTGAACAATATCTTGGAACTGCAGAATCCATTTTATGGAAAAAAGATTGGTGTTAACTTTGTTTTAAAGTCTTCTTATTATCATTTTTCCCTTGCTAGACGAGTTCTTAGAAAATGCAACAGGTCAAAGATGAAATTGCTCAAGCAAGACATTGAGTTACTGTGTCATCCGATGGCAAAAACAGGTAACCATTTGAGGGTATAAAAATATATTTGTAATGTCAACAGTTCATCTTTACTCTTAACACAAGAACATTGGACAAACCTGGTTGAGTCCAAAGGACACTTTTAGAAAAATCACCCATCACTTCAGTCTTGTTGAAAAGATTGACCAAGCACTAAACATGTAGTTTAAATTGAAGATTTCTTCCTTTTCTTTTAGAATCCAAGGAGTCATCTGCTGAGAAGAAGGAACCAAGGTAATATTTTACCTAGTAACTAAATAATTTTGTATACTATAATAATATTATTGCTGTCCTGAGTAGTTGTTTTGAGACATCTAGCAATGATCGCTATTGAATTTAATGATTGTCTATAATTTCTATTGTATCTTGTACATTGTCCCTGCCTTGACTAGCACACTTGCTACTTGCGGAGGACAAAAATCTAATTATTAGTCATCATGATAATGTAATAAAGATTTTTGTTGTTGTCTGATGGGTAAATTTTTGAGAATTTCTCCATAACAGTGGACAGTTTTTTATGTGGCTTCATTCATGGAATGAAGACCACATTGCTATCACTCGATGGGGTTTGTCGCTGGATATAGACCTACAATTCTCTGATACACTTGTGGTAGACCTTCTGTTACAAAGGTTCATAAAGCCAGGGGGTGCAAATTGCATCTTTCCGGTGTAAGAGTTTAGTCTTTATGTTTCTTCATGGTTTTCGCCGTGCTCCTTTTTATCAGCTACAATATTATTCTTGACAAGGCGTTAGTTGGTTGGATGGGTTCACTACATTTTTAATATGCTTGTTAGATGTTAATTAACATGATAGTCTAGACGAAAGAAAACAATGCAACTTTCGCGACCTAGCCAGAGTGCACGCTTCTAAAGCGCTCGTTATACTTCGGATGTCAATTAGCAGGCAAAGGTGTCTCAGAAACAACTTATCTTGAGTTTTAAATCAACATTTTGACAGAATTGTTCAAATGCGAAGTCAAATCAACAACTTTGGAAAGTGTATAACTATCTTCCAATAATTGTCTCTACATTTTAGTGTTGAAGGTATATGACGGTATATATTCTGTACGTGATATTTTTTTGTGCTTTGTCTCAGAAATCAGCCACTTGAATTCATACCCACAAACTAGTAGCTCAAATAACCAAGAGTTTATTGTGATAAGCATCTTATTTTTTTTTCATGACGGTATCAATGGTGATGGGGTGATACAATGTGTTGTGATTGACAATCAAATCGGCATGAAAACATGAAATTGTGCAACTAATATTTCTAGGCCAAAAATTATCCTTCCTTATACCGGGGTCTTCGTTGTATGGGGGTTCATTACACCGGAGTTCCCCTCCTGTAATTTGAAGCCACACTAGTATGCCTCAGCATACCGTTTATTTTTGTTTGTCAATTACTGGTACTAGTCGTTGCTGTGGTGAAGTTGGTGAAAAGAGGTTTTCATTTAATTAGTAACCCAGCTTTTCATGCACTGTATGGTTGTTGAATGATCATGTACGAGATCTTGAAACACTTACTAAGAATGTTTTAATGGGTCAGTGCAAAATGCAGACTTCAGTCACTCAAGATGTTAAAAATACTGCAAACATGACAGATTTTCTTTATTTCGTTTTCTTGCAGAACCACTGAGCAACAACAACAATCCAGTGAAAAAGCTGGAGATGTTTTTACCAGTATAAAACTGCAGGGGACTTCTGAAAATTCCAACAAGCTTTCAACAACTGGTAGCACTACATGTAACTTCTTTGATGGGTGGGACACAGATGAAGATGACATGATTCTCAGCCAGGTGGAAATACCTTGTTTCAAAACAAACATTCAAGAAACTCAAATCATGACGAACACTCAGTCTCTAGACAGTGGGAAAGATACACGACAAAATAGTTCTCCACAGGAGTTACTACTCTCTAATGACCCCAGGACCACTAGAGACAGAGATACAAATGACAGCATTGTGACAGAGAGTTGGGATTTTGTTGACGATCTTGGTGAAAGTGATGACGAGAACATACTTCAGAGTGCGCTGGAGGATTTTGAAAAGTCACAACAAGTGACTGTTCCAACTGTTCAAAGGCTGTCACAATTACATGTGAAACCTAATTTCTCCAACAAGGAAACAAATGAATGCGGTGATTTGTTACCCAAAGACAATCCACCTGGGCAAGCAAGGTCTATTGTATCTACATCAAAGTTCAACACTTCTACCTTTCAGAAGAATTCAGTGACAGACGAAAAATACTCACGAAAAGCTAACTATTCTTTTGTACCACGTTCTTCACTTCAAAACACTGTGACTGCAAGATCTGAAACACTTACGACACAGAAGGTAAAACAACGTGAGCTAAAAAACACAAACGGTCTAATCTCATGTAACACTGGCCTCCAGCAAATGGAGAACCAACGGCAGATTTTCCAAAATGGCAGTGAGAGAAACTGTGCTAAGGGAAGTGTCAAAACACAGCAGGACAATACTGCAAAAAGAGCGACACAAAGTAAGTAGGCTCTGTGTGAAGCTGTGCTTTTATCAGTTTCATATTTACAACCTGAGGTAAAAGACAATGACATTGTTGCCTTACTGTAGATTCATAACACTGCAACCCTGTGCTGTGACCATCCTGGTGATTTGGTAAGGTAAGGTAAAGAGGCATCAGAGCCAAGGAGGCCCACGCAGCCAGAGTATAACCAGGTTTCTGTAGCATGAAGCAATAAAATGTATTGTGAGTGTTGCTATTCCCCATGGATGGGACGCTAGTCCATTGCAGGGTACTCCTAGTAGTATGTTACACATGGGTGGAGAGAGACAATGTGGGGTAAAGTTTCTTGTCTGGAAACAACACCATGGCAGGGACTGGGCTGCAAACCACCTACCCACAGAAGTCCAACATGCTGACCACTTCACCACCACACTCCCACGCCTCAATGATATTCAACCACCTCATTATAACGATCACTTCTTTCAGCCCGATATTAGCCAATTGGAGTTACTTATGTGAAAACCTTACTACTCTGACTACATTTTTTATGGCTTGTTAGGGGTAGCTTTAACAAGGTTCACTGGAAGTTATTGTTCCCAACCTCAATTTAACAATCCCCAAATGCCACCAGACTGAGCCTGAAACGAGCTCATCAGATCGAGGCCTTTTATACGGTCTAGTTTTACCCTGCGAGGACTTTTGTGTAAAAGTTGGCCCTCTTTCACTGCTCCCTGCCACTGATATACCTCAGTATTCCTGGCACACTACATGAGCAGGGGGTGTTTATAGTGCTGGGCAGCTTTACTCAGACTGACTTCATGCCAGCCTGTCCAGTCCTAGCCAACGAGGGGTGGATACTTCATGGAAGCTAGTCTTCCCCTGCACATTTGAGCTTACAAGTTAGTTTTCTATAGAATTGTCAGATTAGACGTATGGTAATACAATAGAAATGACTACACTAGGCTATTGGGACTTAAAACTGTCAATTGTTTCCCTTTCAGATAGAACTTTCAGTTCTAAACCAGCGAGATATTCAAAGGAAGAAATAGAAAGGAAAAAGCTGGAAGCACAGAATCGGCGCAGACAGAAAATGGCTCAAAGTCAAAAGAAGAATCAAAATTAGACAAAAGAAAACATAGCTGTTCTTTGTTCATTCAACTGTTCGGCTTCCAAAAATTACACATCACATGTACAGAGTGTTGGAATGTAGTTGCGTTTATGTATATAACTTGCAGTAATGGTAAATAAAACTGAGTAACCAACAAAGGCACTTCATTTGTTTATCTTTGTCTGACAGTCTGTCAATATAGTTGTTCTGCTCCCAGTTGTTCAAAGAGCAGATAACTATCCATCAGATAAATCATTATCCAGTAGAAAGTGTACTCTGTTTTGTTAATTTTTTTTTTATTTATTTATAAAATAAACAATATTTAGACAGAGGTGCACAGTTCAGTGAGGCTGGTTTGAATGGGGCTCTGTTTAACATAAATTTACTTACAAATAACATTTTACAAAATACAGAATTTCAGATTACAAAAGTATTAACATAGTAACACTCAATTACTGTAAGTGATGGGGGTAAATTCAGCTAGATTTAAAAAGCTTTTTGAGGCCAGACTTAAACCTTGTTAATTCCTGAACCCTCCTCAGTTTCAACGGGAGGCTGTTCCATATTTTAGTTCCGCTAACCCTGAAGGAGCCCTGATACTTAGATGTTTTCGCAAAAGGTGGACGCAGCAAATCTCTATGGCGCGTATTATAATCGTGAAATTCGCGTGAATGGTGAAATTCCTTAAGCAGATAGGGTGGAGCCAAGTTATGTAAACATTTAAAAACTAGCATGCATTTCAGAAAGTCCCGGTGGGACTGGAGTGAGGGCCAACTAATACCTGCGCAACCTGTGGCTGAGAGACTTTGTTTCCCTCAATGATGCTGGCGGCACGTCTATGTAGTTTATCTAAGTAATCGCAATTGGTCCTGCCACAGGAGTCCCATATAGTGGCACAATAGTCAAATATTGGGAGTACCATGGCGTTGTAAAGAGTTATGCACGACTCCCGCGAAATGACCTTACGTGCTCTGCAAAGCATACCGAGTGTTGCAGACACTTTACGTCCGATGTAATCAACGTGATCATTCCATGAGAGGCACGGAGATCCAGTACAACCCCAAGATACTTAAATTGATAACCCCAAGATACTTAAATATTTGTCTGCCAGATATTGTTTTATCCGGTGGATAGTGTTACCTTTGCCTGACAGTTGGTCAATACAGTTGTTCTGCTCACAGTTGTTCAAAGATGGGATAACTCTATATCCTCCGGATAGATCAATATCCAGTGGACAGCGTACTCTGTTTTGTTAATACTTGTCCGCTGGATAGTGTTATCCACCCTTTGAACAACCGGGCCTAGGTGAATGTTTAAAAAAAAAGCCTTGATTAAGCCTAGATGAAATTCTTGCCCCACACAAAATACCAAAGTGGTTCCTCTCCTGTTTTATTCTCACTAACAGGATTAAAATGAGGAAAAATCTCTGTTGCAGGTGGACATAACATCCTGACTAACTAAGAAAGGCACTTCACTTGATTATCTTTGCTTGACAGTTTGTCAATATAGTTGTTCTGTTCACGGTTGTTCAAAGAGCAGATAACTATCCTCCAGATAAATCACTATCCAGTGGATTGTGTACTCTGTTTTGTTAATATTTATCCGCCGGATAGTGTTTTATCTGGTGGATAGCGTTATCCACCCTTTGAACAAATGCCTTGATTAAGCCTAGATGAAATTCATGCCCCACACAAAATACCAAAATGGTGCCTCTCATGGTTATGTTTTGGTATTCTCACCAACAGGATTTAAAGTTGGTCACAAAGAGAAATGACAAGAAAAGTATTAGAAAAGCGGACAACCATTGGGAAACCAATTTTGTGAATCGGGAAACATTCTCATGCCAGCTTGGCCCAGGAAGCCATGAATTTATCCAATAAAAATCTGTTTAAAACAAAACATTACTTGGGCAGGTTTTTTGTAACAAAAAAACTTGCAACATACAATTTTTTTCTTGCTAGAAAACTATTATACCGGTATGTAATGCAGCCTTAACAATCCCCCCCACCCCCAACTATTCCTTACATCAAACTCATAAAACTGCGAACACAAGAAGTTACTTCTGGAATTTTTATTATTTAATGAAATTTTTTTGGTAAACTAAGACTAAAATGTACTATAAGGAGAAGATTGTGTTAAGACCCAGATACAGTGTAATATTGCACCTAACAATAATAATGTGTCCACCCAATTCACAAATCATCATTCTACTTGTGTGCAATATTGTGTGATTAAATTTTATAGCTGGACACTAGGCAGTATAGAAACTGCACGCACTATTGCAAAGCTGCAAACATTGGTCTGCCAGCAAACAATCGCCAACTGACATTTTGCCCTATTCCGAGGAAACATCTCAGTTGCAGGTGGACATAACGTCCAGACAAATGTTGATAAACAATCAGTTTTTTGGTGAATCTACATTGCCGGAGACTTAATCAGACAAATGTGTCCTTTTTAGAAAAAGTTATTTGCAACCCTGCTGTTGCTTCATGTGTCTAGGTCAATAGAAAGCTTAGACTGCCACCTGATTCCTACACATAGACAACACCAACTTAAAAACAATTTTGCTAATAGCCTCCTGCTATTAGTAGTTTACAATATGATCTCAACCATGCACAAACAATACCATCAAATCTTTAATTACAATGGCCATGTTTTGGTGCAATGGCCACAAAGGCACAATGGATATGTTTTAATTATGCGCCGATCAATTCGAAAGTTCAACATCCCCCCCCCCCCCCCCGGGCAAACCCCCGGGCATTTGAACTGTTGAAGATTGGCTTGTTCAAATTCCCTCCCCTCGGGGCAAAAAAGCCGTTCAAATGCCCCACCAACTAGTACTGAAATAACTCTCCTCAAAGACAAATTTCGTCTTCAATCAAACACTGTTCACGCTTTTCAGAGTGAGATATGCGGTAATGACACCTTCAAACTTCTTTTGAAAGAGTTATTAACTAACAAAGGCGAAATTCTATCTTGGAAATCCGTCATTCCCTGCAAAAAACCGAAAAACTCTCGGGCGTATTACGTCAGAACAAAAGATAAATCTGGTTCAAATTCCCCACCCTTTCAACGCAACGTTCAAATTCCCCCCTCCCTGGGCACGATGCACAGTCAAATGCCCAGGGTATGCCGGGGGGGGGGGCGGGGGAGATGTTGAAGTTTCGAATTGATCAGCGCATTAGTGCGTACATTTTCACTCTTTTCCAAGCTGGCCCAACACAGCTACCTATCCAAAATAGCCATTCATTTAAGTTTCCAAGGTGTTCCTGATCAGATGTGGTCCTCAGAGGGTGGTGGTGGGGGCTCATTGCAGTTAAAAGTGATGGGGGAAGTAAACAGTACTATGGGCATGGGCCAAAACTACCCCTTCCCACCCGTCCCCATAACAAAAAGAAAAATACCATGCCATTTTTCTTCCAGTAATACATTAACAGATAAATGTAAACACTGTATAAGGAAGTTTTGACTTTACTGTTTTATCCCAGTACATGTATATTGGCATGTTTACTAACTTATGCATTTTTAAACTGGACTTTTTCCCCCTCCCACAGGAAAGGAGGGGAGCTCTTCTTGAAAGCTTAGCCCAGAGTTACATACCCAAACCTTATTTCAAGCCAAATTGCATGATTTTGATCACCCAATTTCAGATATTTGAGCATCCTATTTCAGACACCATCCCTTAAAAAATCTTCACTAATTTTGAGGTAAAAAGGAAAAAAAATCTAAGCAAACTATAATATCTTCTTTCAGACTAGTACCGAAAACACCCTAATTCAAACCAAACTGGTCCTAAGTTATACCTTATTTTAGGCACAAAAGATAAAAAAAAAACATTCTCTTTGAAGCGAGGCATACTGCTATTGCTAAAATACAGGATTTCCCCCCTGCGACATCTATATTTATTCACAATGACTGCATGCAATACCACAGGATCGTGTAATTTTTCAACCATAAAATAAATAATAAGGTTAAAATGACCATTTCCCAAAACTCCTAATAACTGACTGGGCCCGAAAACTATTTTATGCACAGAATATTCTTAAACACAGACTCAACTTATGTTGATTTTGAAAGCTACATTTTAAGTCTTATAATTTTGTGGATCACATTGTCAAGTTTGCACTGAAAGAAAACACTGATTCATAAAAAAAAATGGATTTGAAACAAAATTATACTGAGCTGACCTGATAAGTTATGGGTAGTTTGGAAAAAATTAGTGGCCCCAGAATTAAACTATGGTTGCCACAACAAGAAGATACTGGATGGATTGTATATCTGCCAACTACCAAACATTATGCATATTTTATGCCAGTTAATCTCCCACATGCAAACCGGGCCTATTGCACCCCATGATGTCAACAAGAATGCTGCTGATAAGACCTTCAAGCAATCATGATCCTTTTATAAAACTGGATTTCAAACTGTCTTTGCAATATCTCAAGGAATATTTTCCTCTTTTTTGGCAATGATTGAACACTTTCAACAATTGGCTCCATCATCTTCAGAACCTAAGAAGACCTGAACTCCATTGTCAGAACGTAAAGAAGTCCTAACTCCATGACGCGGAAAAAGTTGATAGTTAGACTATCATTAATAGTATTACTTGTTCTCCCGGGTAGAATGCTGGTCTTTCACAGGGTCGCTCCCACCGTTTTTATAGGTTTAACCTAGAAGGGCTACCCCATACCCAATTCACCAGGGTGGAGAGACAAAGTGTAGCAAAGTTTCTTCTCTATACAAGCAATACAGTGGGAGAGAGCACAACTTGAACCGCCAACCTTTGGTCAGACAGCCTTACCACTTGAACTCACTAACTTGTGGATAAACCTCAACAAATGGCCCTGCTTTCAACCAAAAAAAAAAAAAATAATTTAGCTTCTTTGAAATAACAGTGTTCACACCTAATGCAAGATCCTTTTAAGACCACAGCATTACCAATGTTACAATAAAAATTGGGCATGACATCATTAACCCTTTCGGTTTCCTGTGGTGCTGTTTACTGGTATTATGCTGTGCACGGTAATTTATTAGAAGTTTTGATTATGTGGATGAAAACGTTAAGTATGGCCATGAAAGCCATTTACGACCACTCTTCTGTGATATTCACATTTTTATATACCACTCTCAGGAAGAAAGAGTTAATTAGGCACTGCCCCATGTCAGCTATTCCAACTCCACCCCCCACTGGCTCCGTACGGCATTGATGGAGCTCCCCAAAGCACGGCACCATCATCATACCAGTTTCCTGCATCTTCGACAATGTCACCCCACCCCGTGGGCTCACTGATATCTTTAAGTTCGCTACCACCCCAGCGATCAGGCCCTTTTGGAGGATTTGGAATTGTTCCTGCCGGAACTTTGTATGAATCTGCATTTATTGTCGACTTGAGGTTTCCTAATTCCTGAATGCGACTGGGAGTTACTTTGGAAGATGCAGGCTCAGCAAGGGCAGCACCATTTGTCTGTTCTTGATGCAAAGCATTCACATATTGTTGTACCATAACATCATCCAAGTTGTCATTATCATCAACGACCACAAGCTCTTCTAAATCTTCATCGTTAATTGGCCCATGCACAACCACTGATGCTTCCCAGTCATGCCACGCATCAGACCTTGCAGGTTGATTATGGGCTCCAGACCAGGGTGACTGGGGATCCTGTGGCACTGTCTTGTCACTCAAACTCTTTCCCCACCCAGCCTCCACTTTAGATTGCGCATTATCATTGCCACTCTGCTTTTGTTGATTGACCCAAGGTTTATTTTTCCGCCTTTTGAAGTTCTTTTCCTGTTGTTTGTTTCGGAATCGTGGGGGAATTCTATCGTCACATGAATTTTGGTTCTCGTCAACAATGTTTAATTTTTGCAGGTGGTTTTCCAGGTTATTATTAACTGCCTCAACCTGCAGACCATCTTGCAATTGCAAAAATCCAACAGGAGCTTTTGAACATGTTTTTTCACTAGTTAAATCCACACAGGAATCTTCTTCACTGTCCTCTACTAGCTGCAGCTGGCTCGAAGATGAAGACTCAGAATTAGATCTGCTTCCACTTTTGTCAGCATTTACGTATCTGTCAATAATTTCCTATTAAATTAAGCAAGAACATTAATTAAGTTTTAAAAAATGCAAGTCACATTCAATTATTGACTGAGTTTAAGAAATTGCTAGAATCAAATATGATTTTTTACCTTGTCCAGCAAGATTTTTCCACTCAATATTAACTGCTGTATTTGCTTTCTCTTTTCGACCTCCTACAAACACAACATCAATATTTTTTTAGTTCAGAATAGTAGCCCTGTATGTCAGATAACAGCAATTTTCTTTAAGTCAGTTCAAAGAAAACAAGCACCAATAATATTATTAATAGGCTTTGCACCCAACATTTTTGCACAAGGCTATGAGAAGGGTTTTCATGTTTCCCAGCAGTAACAATTATGACTGATATTGACACAGGTAGCCAAAGCTTGAGTTATGACTGAAAATTAATAAAATTTTATGAAACAAACAGTGTTTCTTTGTTTATATCTTACGTACTTGCTATCTAGGGCAAAAATTCGCTCTCCGAGCGAGAATAAGCGTCTTTCTAATTTTAGCTCCCAATTAGTATTATAATATTATGCAAAGGTTGCACACTGATCTGCCATTTCACCCGCACAAAAGCATACCTCTTTTCACTAAATGAGCTATATTTCTTGAAATGCGCCATTTCCACTCACAATTTCCTCAAACCTGAATGAATCCATAGTCGAAAAACAACTATACGCCAGAAAAGTTCCATCTTTCCCAACATTTTGTCACCATAAACAGCAATATTTTGAGCTTCTTGTATAAGAAATCAAATGTCGGTATTCGACCGCCGACCTCTGCGGACAAATATATGCAAATATGCTAATCTCATCTTGCTGTTCTCTTCTCACTGGACAATTCGCACAATGGCGTGGACATGGCAAAAGCTACTGTGTTTGGGTGCGACGTTTTATGTTTGAAGCGTGGCAATTTCTTCTTGCTCACCATGCACGCCTCCCCGACACAGTAGATTTTGTCTTGTACGAATTATTTAGCATATTTGCATATATTTGTGCGCAGAGGTCGGCGGTCGAATACCGACATTTGATTTCTTATACAAGAAGCTCAAATAGAGGTATGCTTTTGTGCGGGTGAAATGGCAGATCAGTGTGCAACCTTTGCATAATATTATAATACTAATTGGGAGCTAAAATTAGAAAGACACTTATTCTCGCTCACTGAGAGCGAGAATTTTTGCCCTAGATAGCAAGTACGTAAGATATAAACAAAGAAACACTGTTTCATAAAATTTTATTAATTTTCAGTCATAACTCAAGCTTTGGCTACCTGTGATATTGATTCTTCCAATTTCTTAAAAATTTGTAATTCCCACCCTCCCTCCCTTTGGAGGATTCATTGCTGTAATCAATAAATTTGGGTTTACCAGTCAAGGTTAGCTTTTGGTTAAGTCTTGCAGCGACTTCCCCAAGCTTTGTTTTTCGCTCAGTTAGTTGTGTTATTTACGTTCTTTATCATCTGCCTATTCTTGTCCGATCCAGCATGTGCTGGCAGTTTTGGCTCGTAATGCTGGGGAGATAAGTAGGTTTGAGTAAGTCATATCTCAAGCATGATGCTGGCCAGATGTCAGCTCATAGTGCCATACGAGTTAGGCTTATAGACCGTGTGAGCTTTTGACCTGTCTACTTGTCCGATCCAATGCAGTTTTGGCACTGGGGAGATAAGTAGGCCGTGTGGTCAAGCAATGCAAGTTTGGTCTCACGCCGATCGTGGAACAGTGTTCCCCACTTTTATGCCAAATATTGTGTTGTTAATTGTCTGTTGGGTTCATGTCTTTGTGCTTTATAGTTAAAGGAACTGTGACATTAAATTAACTTTAAACTATGGTACTGACAAAAAGATCCATTTTTTACCTCTGCTTTTGGAGATCTCCTTGCAAAATCCTTGAGGGCTCTTCCTCGTCCAGCGATATATTTGTCTGTTAGCTTTGAGTGATTTGTACCCTGCCAGGTTAAGAAAGGAAAGGCTTCACGTACCTTGAAATGATCACTCACTGTCTACTTATTTTAGGAGGTTCGCATTAAATAACTATGTATGTTAATTTCTCTGTGTTCATCAAGCTTAATCATGATTTTGTTGGGCCCCCATCTTAAATACTGATCTTGCTAGTGAAATCTGAGGTACAAAACCACTAGTGGGTCGGGCAAGGTGGGGGGGGGGGGATGGGGGGATTCACCCCTTTACTAGAAACTCAAATCTCATGCATGCAAACTCAACCACACTATACCAGTTAACTCACACATACGGTTAACTTGTCGACAAAGTACAGTCAAGACATTGCTTAATTATCAGACTTAATTACCATTTGTCAATATAAAATTATCACAGTAAATAAGACCCAGGTCCCTAGTGTTTATTTTATTATTATTATTATTATTATTATTATCATCATCATCATCATCATCATCATCATCATCATCATCATTATTATTATTATCATTATTAATACTGTTGTCGTTGTTTTTTGTCATTCACTGCTCATTTAGAGTGTCAGCAAGTGAGCTGCTAGCATATAAGTGAGTTAAACCTTCCACGTTGGTGAGTAATTAATGGTGGCGGGCAAGTTCGATCCTGTTCAATGATACGGCACCAATATGTCAATGTGCCACTGACAGTTGTCTAATATACCGCATGTCAGACACTCAAACCCATAATTTTTATGCCATCAGCTCGATCTTGGTTGAGACAAAAATGGACATTGACTGAGTGTCAGCCCACATGTCGGCCTATAAAACTCAAGCAAGTACACATCGACCAAGTATTATTGGTCAATTGCAATCTTCAGACTGGACTACAAGTACGACTTTTCAATTCCTGGTCGCAGGCTTTAGGTTATCATCTGTCCCACCATTATTGTTCCCATGGCATCTTTCCCTACTAGTCAGCAACATGGAGGAACAAAGGCTCTGAGAACACAGCTGTTTTGAAATTCGAAAGTCATACTCGTACCCAATCTCATGCTCGTAGTCTGATCTGAAGGTCGCTAATGTACTGACCAGTACAGCAACCAATATGGCAAATTTAACTTGCATTCTAATCTACTCTTGTAGACTTTTTTAAAGAGTAAAAATAGCAAATATAAGTAAAACATACTCTGCCAGGTCTGTTATCCATGATGACTTGGTCTTACCCCAGTCAGTAGGCACAGTTCAAGTTCTAATAAACAACACAACAGTAAAAATTACAGCTAACAGGGTTCTGGAAAGTCCTAGAATTTAATTCTCACATTTTGGAAAGTCCTTTGGATTTTTATTTCATAACAGTTTACTGCTTCAAATAATTTACATTTGGGAGTCCTGGAAAAATATATCTGAGTCCTAAAAATGTCCTGGAAAAGATCTGGAAAATTGTTTCTGAAAAAGATACGAACCCTGCGCTGAATCAAGAATATATTTGCTCTCTCATTGGTGACTTAGAGTTCTCTTAAAGACAAAACCTAGAACTTTCCTAAATACCACAGACTTGGTTGCTGCTTGCTCATCCCTGAGGGAGGGGGATACTCAAAACATTTAGCCAGGGAAGCTCTGCTCCAAGGTTCAAACACTTACCCTTTCTTATACCAGTCAATATGGAATGGGTATTACTTAGTTGTACCCAAGTAATACCCATTCCATATACAGTTGATATACACCAAAGGGACAAGGAGGAGTATCTGTATTATAAAGTTGTCCCTACATTTATGGAGGTAGAGTTTATATCAATTTTGGTATCTTGTGGACAAAGCAACATGTGAGCATCACGCCAGACCATTTACCATTTTACGAAAAACATCCAAAATTATCCAACAATAGCTCCTCAAAGCTTCTTCTCCTATCCTGCGATTAGACCTATTGTTTTGTCTTTGATCAGGCCCCAGTTGTTCAAAGGTCGGATAAATTTACACGCTGGATAAATCACTATCCAGTGGTTAAAATGTATTGGTTGCAGTACATTTTATTCACTGGATAGCAATTTACATAAAGTTATCCAGCCTTTGAACAACTGGCGCCAGACCTATTGTTTATAGTATTTTGTGAGGCACTCCTTTCACTTTGCATTTTGTCATTCACCAAATATGGAATTGAAACAAGGCTTGGTTAGCCAAAACTGAAGTTGCTACATGCAGTCTCAACTTTTTTTCTTCTTGTTTATTCATGCCTCTGTCGTTCTGCCTATATTACAGACCTTAAGCAACGAGAATGTTGTCGTTCCCGACATTTTATTCACAATAGCAAGTCCTAGTTTCTCTTTATTTGCATAATTTTGGATAGGAAAATGCTTGTTCTGACAGTCAGCTGTGTGTTGACCTGTGTGTTGACCTGATAAGTCAAAACGTGTCAAAATAGAAACTTAGGACTTCAGGTACCCACCCAAGACATAAACATTCTTACTGCTTGAGACTGCTTCAAACTAAGAAAGTAAAAACACTAAAACCGGAAAAAGTAACATCTGCTGGCCTTCTGTACACATGCAAACAAAGAGTTTGTGGCTACTGTGAACTGTGATTAGACAGCTGAAAAGAAGGCTAAAATGTTCAACAGCTAATAACCTTGCTTATGCTTCAGTTTGCCTACTTAGGGGCCGATTACATGAGGCGGGCTGGCCCGCTTAACCGGGCCAACCCGCCTCATCGCATAGCGACATAGCGATGCCGGGATCCCGGCTAGTCTTTTCCATGTAATCGCAAAGTTGATTTTTAATGTGTTTCACACACGTGCCGAGATCCCGGCTAACCGGGCCAGCCTGCCTCATGTAATCGGCCCGTCAGGAGGGAGGAAGTATATTAGGAAATAATGACCGACTCCCCTTAACCAAGGATAAACGAAATCAAACGCAGACTTTCAGTTTCGTTTTGCCTGAATTGAGCATTTCATTTTCCAAAATATGGCCAATCTTAAACTCCACGCTTATCTATTAGAATCGCAACTTTGGGTGAATTCTCTTGGACTAGTGATCAGATAGAATCGAGTTAATAAGGACAACGCAAAGTTACTTTACAGTATTGATCAAGCATTAACAAAGTTTAAATAGCTCTGTGATCACAGCTAGATCATGCATTTGTCGAATCCCTCCAGATCCAAACCAAAACAATTCAAACCAAAACCAAACCCTTACCTTGGAGCTTACCTTTTTGTCCCCCAAGGAATTCCCTTCTGATTCTTCAATGTTGAGAATGTGCAACTTTGTCCAAAAATGCTCGCGTGCAGATGTAAATCGGTTAAAATTTTAATGGATGACGAACACGCCTGCATAGAGACACGCCAACAAACTATAAAACTCGTGCAAAGCACGGGAATGTCTGTTCGCGTGAGCGATTAAACTATGAATTTTAAAAAATTAGACGATTATGTTATCATAAAAAATGGCACTCATGGTGGCAAGATGTTGTGAGCATTCCAATCAAGGAATTCAATGGCGAAAACAGGCGCGTTGTATACAGATTGCTAAAAAATTCTGAAAGTATGACATGACTGATCAGCACTTTTTTTTTTACTGTGTCGGGGTAGGGTAGGGAGCATATAAACAAGGAAGAAAATTAAAATCACTACTTTTTCTCTCGGCTCTTTTATTGCTAAATTCAGTTACGTTTTGAAACATGTTTCTTTTGTGAAGGTAATGTTCAGAATGATCAGAGGTTGTAATAAGAAAAAACACTTTTAATTTGAGAGTACACTTAAACCTCTCCTCTCCCCAAAGGAGCCAACTTTGTTCCCAGTCTTTCGGCGTCGACCTTTCAACACGTGTCAACATGGCGGTCAGTTTGTCAGAATGAGCTTCTGTGATCATGGAAAGTCATCACGAAAATAACTTTTCCTTAGAACAGCAACCTCAAAGCACTCTAGTACAGTCATTTTGGCATGGAAAGTCACTTCAGAAAGCCTACAAAGAGGGGAAGCCATCGCCAAATTCAATGAACGACAAAATTGCTAGCACAAGACATGATGAAACTTCACTTTCTAGAAATGTTCATCAGTTGATCTGCGAATCCTTTGAACAGCTTGTTGCTGCGTCCACGATTCGGAGAATACCAAGCCGAGAATGCACTTTCATAAGAGCCGAACTAGAGAGTTTGGCAATATGGAGAAAAGTTAGAAGAGCACTTGGAGAAGGTACAACTCTTTTCTGGGAGGTGAGGGGGGGGGTCTGGGGTCGGGGGGGAGTACAAATGGGGCTTGACTCCACAGAAAGGGCTGATAAATGTGATGAAGATGCACACCATACTTTGAAATTTTTATGAAACTGATTTGGTACCACTTAGCTATCAGGTTTTTTTCACTCATCGGTCTACAATAAAAGTGTCAGTTTGTTTTGGATCCAGTTGAACTGCTCCATCAAAACTAAAATGTTGCTTCAAGATGCTTCAACTCACCTCAGAACCAGAAGAATTTGCTGGCATAGTTCCTTGGCCCTGGTTCTGAGGTAAGATGAAATGTCTTAGAGAAAGATTTTAGTTTTAACAGAGTGGCCGTGGAGTGGGGGAAGAAATCAAAGAAAGATTTGGTATCATATCATCTAGAAGAAACATATTATGTAGAATGGTTTCAAAGTGACTGTGTCATCTACTTTAAGCACCATTTTAAAAATGTAAAAGACATGATTGCATGTAGTTTGTTACAAAAACTTTAAAAAAAAAGTTTGTTTGGCGTAGAGTGATGGAAATGGATTCCAACTTGGAAAACTGGTGGCTTGTTCTTCCTTGGAACTTTCACTTGATTTTGTCAATTGGGTTGTCCTGAAGCAATTCTTATATGAGCCAGGTACTTAGACAGTGCAGGGACGTGGTGATGTAGTGGTTAGCACATTGGACTTCAGATCTGGAGGTCAGTGGTTTGATGCCCAACATGTTGTTTCACATTGTCTCTCTCCACCCAGGGGTATAAATGGGTACTAGTGACATACTGCTGGAGATAACCCTGTGATGCTTAGCATCCCATCCAGGGGGGGGGGGGGGGTGGGAAGTTGCAATACTCTCAGTTGCTTGATGCCACAGAAACCAGGTTAAGCTCCGGCTCATGTGGGCCTCCTTGGCTTGTGAGCGAATTTACCTTACCTACCTATAGCTACTTAGACAGCAATTTAGCAAATTTGGACCACCATGATATTGCCCCTTTAAGCTACACAGACTGCACAAGATTCTGATGCCCCTTACGATGACAATCTTAGTCGCTTCTGTATGGGATCCCACGCTTAAGGAAATAGCAGGGATGGCTATTATACATTGGCACATTTAAGCCCTGCCAGCCCCTTCACGCCTAATAACAAATTAAGCTAATTCACAGTTTTTTCAGAAAGGTTTACAGAGACCATGCAGGTTCCCACCTTGCCTTCCCTCCCTCTTCCACACCCAGCACTGGAAATTATAACTTTTTAAGCCCCATTTATATTTTATCATATTTTATTGTCATAGACATGATCAATAACACTTCAGATTGTGATTTTCATGAAGCTGTACGAAGATTGTCTCCAGTCTGTCAAGCCATCCACGAGGAGCTTATTAGTCTTGAGCAATATCAATTTGAAGAGCGATACAAAGAAAGTTTACAGTGGACGGGATGCTATAATAGATTTTTAGACTGCTTTAGTCTTACCAAGTCCTCAAACTCTGTAGATCATATCTTATGCTTGTTGCTTCTAACATCCTCCCTGGAGCATGCCTTGGGTGATGTGTATCTTTCATACTCCGGAACATCACAGTGCCCGTCTCTGCTAAAAGACTTGCTAGCAACGCACGAGCTTAAGGAAGTGTTTGGTGATGCTGTTATTAGCCTGTTACACATTTTGATTGGTCCACCATCGAGCTTGAATCTTAGAAATGTTCTCTGGCATGGATTTGCATCCCCAGGAGAAGTTCCTGTCCAGTGAGTAACTTAGAACTTTCATTTCAAATTCTCGCAAAGTCCCTGGTGTGTTTGTATCAGGCTATAGGAACAAACAGGTTTGTCCCTAGTATGGTACCCCTTCCCTGCCCCTGGATGGGATCCTAACTCTTCTCAGGTGCTTCCCAGGGCTCCCTTAACAAGCTTCAAATCCATACACCAGATGTGCAGAATTTAGATGATAATCTTAGGGCTGTAGAGCTTTATGAAATCACTGCAACAGTATGATAAGAGATGTACATTGTAAGTGCCATTGTTTTCTCTAGTTCCCCGCAAATTTATGTGACTTTTATCCTGTCAGAGTTACTGTCTTCTGACTCTACATGGAAGAATTTGTTTTAAGTAGCATGATTTAATGGATTGTTCTTTTCTCAAATTTGGTCAAGCTCACTTTTTTCTGAAATATAAGCCAGGTGTGAAAAATCTGCCCATGTCCTGCATATCCATGAGATTGCTTGAGATTAAAGTTATGGACATGAAGAAGTGAAACCTACGTGTTATGTGTGAGTCTTGACAGGCATGGCATAGTTTTTCACTTTTTATTTGTTGCTAAATTAAATTTGTTGTTTTGCATCTTCAGGTATGCCTCATTACTTTTAGTCATTACTGCATCTTTGAGCAGGAAGCTAGAAGATGTACCATTTTGTTCAAGGAAGATGAAAAGAAGACCTTTACTCAGATTGTCTACTTGTGCAGGGGAACAAAACAGTATTTTTCTTCCTTTGGAGACACAACACATGCCAGAAATATTTGAATTATTTCATTCAAGTTTCTTCATTATTCCAAGCATGCTTCCTCTTTGGCTTCAAGCACTGGACTATTTTATACAGAAGAGGTATTCTCTTTTTTGTATTGTTTTTGTTTGGTTTAATTTTTTTTGGTTTTCTTTTTCAAAGTTTCGAACTTCCACTTGCAATCACAGTCTCTTATGGTGCTTAAAAATAATTGAATAACTTTTTGAAAAGTCAGTTGGGTGACACTCGACTAGTCTCCTACGCAGCCATTATTTGAGTCCTCACAGAGCGTTGTGTGACAACTCAAATAATGGCTGCGTAGGAGAATAACTCTCAACAGGCTTGCTCCTTAAAAACCCTGACTCTCAGTTTCCAGCACAGGCCACAGAGGAGTGATATTTGACTGTAATGCTAGCTAAATTCATGGCGCAAACCAATCTTGTTGATTCAAAGCAATGAATGAGACTGAACAAAATGTCCTGCTATCTTGTTACGTGTCTGGCAAAATTCTATCCACAAGACAAAAACCGCATACAGCAATTACTATGGGCATATCACCAGTTGTGCCTCATTTTGGAAAGCTTTCCTTTCCAGAGACGTAGCCCATTGGGCCACCATTGTCGCCAACTTTTTGTCTTGCAGATAGAATTTCACTGACGGGTGACAAGAGTAACGTACCACGGGCGGCATCTCGGAATTCCAAAGGGGAGGGGGGGTTACGTCGACTGGAATTCCGAGGACATGGGGGGTTACGTCGACTGGAATTCCGAGGACATGGGGGGGGGGGTTCATTGGACTGGAATTCCGAAAGCATACGGGGTTTTCAGGAGAGTAACTTCCAGTTTGGTGTGGTTAAGTCTCTTCAAGAAAAACTCGTCAAAAACGACTTGGACGATGATTCACTCGTAAACACGAGACATGTTCAGCTTCAATGGTCATGGTCAAGAAAATGTGTATGCTAACATGACAGCTGAAAGCTGTTCACTTGCCAGTAGATCGGTCACAAAAGAGATTGTAGGCTTTTCTTCGATTGTTTTGCTCGAATGCAATACTGTGGATCCCAACAAAGGGTTTTCAGCCCCTCTATTAAAGCAGATATCATCGAGACACATATGAAATTGTTACGTTACATACCATGCAACGTTCATTGAAAAGGTCAGATTTCACGCGTTATGCAAATTTGATGTGCTTTTGATCAGACTACATTCACTATTTTGTACAAATTCTTTTAAAGTTGTCATTGACTTTGAATTTCAATGTGAGTTTCATTTACTATTTTAATTTTAATCGAAGGATAAAGTGCGGGGAAAAAGTTTGATTTGTTCTCGCGCAATTTATTTGACGCCGCAGTACAGTATGCAAATTGCGTTCACTGTGAACTAAAAATAATTGCAGGAAAAAAAGCTTGCTATTTTACTCTCATTCTTTTCCTAACATCATAACCTTCGATTTTTAGAAGAGGTTGCATTCAACAGTTTCGCTTTTGACGGCAGGTTTGAGTCTGGGAAACGCAATTATGAATTTCCAATTTCAATTCTGAAAATTTTAGCTTTGTTGTTAAAATTTTACGTCGCATTCGGCACGCAAATTACTCACGGCAACCCTCGACACCAAAAATTATAGACACACTTTTTAAAGATTGGACCAAGCGTTGGAATGACTTCAAAGCCGTTTGAGTTAACGGATTATCGGAAGTGTACATTTTGCCGTGGAAGGTTACAATGTAAAATATCACTCAGTCGGCCGCTGTTTGTCATCACGCAACGTTGATTGTTTGCTGTGCTGAATGTACGTTTTTTTCTTTCGGAGGGAGCGTTTAAATAAAGGTGTTTGGAATATAGAGAGGGCTTTTCAAATCAGTTGGAAGAAAAAAGCGGCAATTCCTAAGGGGGGGTTTGAATGATTACGGAATTCCGAAGGCATGGGGGGGTAGAATGGTTTGGAATTCCGAGGGCAAGGGGGGTTTGAGCATTTTGGAATTTCCTAAGGCGAGGGGGGGCCTAGATGAAGATGCCGCCCGTGGTAGGGTATGGATATTTTCTGGAATCACCCATTATGGTCAAATATGACTGCTCTGCACCCTTGATTCCAGATCACATTAGATTTTAGAACAGGTTGCTTTTTTGCAAAGAAAGGAAATACATACAACTCAGGGGAAAACCTTTGAAACAAGGATATGAACCAATAACACACTCAATCCATTTATGACACCAAGAACTCCACAATTCGAATCGGCCATGCCACCTTGGTAGGAGGCAAGTGTTCTCACTACTGCACCGTCCTAGCTTCTTTTCTCTCTTATTCTTCTTGTTGTCTGACATTTAAGACCTAAAGCTAAGCAGTTAGGAGGACAACCTGCAAAATGTCAGGTTCCCCAGCCAAAACTAAGGCATTTCCTGGGTACCCTGGGTTGCTAGACTCCTGTTATGCAACAGCTTCAAAAGTATTGGACCACAATATAAAACAGAAACAGAAGAGAAATTTCAGCTCTCCCTTAATTGGCAGCATTGATATATTAGAGTTAATAGCTAACCTTAATTAAGATGGTGTACAATTTTATATTTTTATCTCACTGCAGATTTGACCTGTGTATTGTACTGTTGCTTCCTCAACTAGAGCATGGCTTGAGGAGAGTGTTTGCCTGTGTAAATAACTGTCCACACAGAGCACTCACAGCAGAGTCTACAGTGTTATACACAACATTTGATGAGGTAAAACACTCTCACTTTAATGTTTTTTTTATCACTTATTGATTTTGTCAATGCTCTTTGCATTATCACTACTTGTTCAAACAATCAAGTGATGAGAGTAAAGAAAGTGGTCACCAAGGGTAAGATGTCTTGATAGTTAGACAAATTCTCCTTACTAGTTCCATAAGAAATGTATGGAGGACAGTAAGGAGAATATGCATTATTATATCGGGGCTTTTTCAGGGTTAAACTCTCCACTACAGATGAATTACTTTGTATAATGTGGGGTGTTGGATGGGGGAGGTTTATTGTAGGTGGGGTGAACCAAAATGGCAGTCCGGAGTAAAAATGCATCTTACCTCCAGGCCTTGTACCTATTTCCTAACAGAGAAGAGCGCGCCTCTCCCCCAATATGCCACTTGGTGGCGTCAAGAACCCTGCTTTATTATGCACATCATTGTAGCATCTAACATTTTTTGTCCATGTTCTTATTCCTAGATCCTCTCACCCGTTTTACAAGATGGTTCAGAAAACCTTTTCAGGCATGAAATAGGATGTGAACACTTAGAAATGTTGCTTGATATTCTTGTTCATCCCGAGGGACCAAGGATACGAGACCACATCAGTCATGGCGAAGTGGATCTACTTGAGATACCACAGGAATCAGCCAATCACATCTTATGCATTTGCATAGCATTTGTAGGATTGTATATCTATCCAGATAAAATCCATGACAGGGATAATGATCCATTCCCAGTCACTAGTAGAATCTGTGAAGCAGCAAAAGCTTACAAGTCAGCCTTTCATCCAATTTCTCTGTTAAAAAAGACAATATGTGAAGTTGCTCTCTCATTCTTAAAATGGCATGATTTACCAAAACCGTCTGGTGAAGAATTTGACAGTTTGGAGAGCAGTGCGGATGAGTTGACTGATCAGTTCACAGATGTCAACAAAGCCTATCAAGCACTAATGGCATCAGCGTCTTTACCTGTAGATGATATTTGCAAGATGTCACCATGCCAGCTTGATTTGGAACAAATTAATGCATTTGTTCATGTCATTGTCCAAATTCTGGATGTTGGTTCATTTCCCACCTTGTTCAGGCCTAAAGCTGAAATGGAAGTGGTTCTCTTACTAAGGAGCATCACACAACATGAACTTTTGATTTCCAAACAGGCAAGAAGAAATTATTTCTCATAAAATTGAAGGTGTGCATGGAATAAAGCCCCAAGTGACATCTGATAAACTGCTAAATTCTCCTACCCATTTACCTCATATATGCCTGTGAATCAAAGGGAGAATTTGGTATTAGATCAGGAGTCACTTAGGACCTTATTTGCCACACCTCTTCAATTAATATAAATGAAATATTTTTCACAATGCTTTTTGTTCTTAATAGTGAACTGCATCCAATTTATTTATAAACATGATTTGAACTTACTGCCCGAAAAAGAATTCTGTCCCACTTCCACCTAGATGTCCTTTGTCAACCACTCCCTTCGATGATTCGGGAGTGGTGAAGTTGTCTAAGAGCAACTTGCGAGGAGTGTATTGGACTGTCTCACTACAGTCTAATGTCAAGGCATACCAGAAGCCAACTTGCATGTCAGTTTGCATTGCTGTAGTGTTGGACATTTACTCATGGATGGAAGGGTGTTTAATCTGAAGAAATGATTAGTGACACAGTAAAGCCTCTCATGAGTGCCCCCCAAAATGCCAGTGAAGAAAAGAATTTTGGTATCAGAGTTTTATATAAGTGGTCACATAAAAGAGCTGGAAGTGACTAGTTTTCTCATATTTCTTACTTGAGGTGCCAAAGGCACAGCCAACATTATTATTACACAACTAGAATCAAGTCACTCCCACTTTAAATCCCCAGTGGCTTTACTGAAGAACCAGACTTTTAATCCTGCCATCAACAGACCACAAAACTCTATCTGTATTACTGAGGCGACTAGATAAAAGGGTTTTTCCATTAGAAAACTACATTCAACCCTGTATGATGTGGCTCCTGCTGCTCTACTGACCTCCATTAACCCTGGTATAAAAATGCACATTCTCCTCACTGTTCTCCATGCATTTCTTAAGAAACTAGTGAGGAGAATTTGTTTAGATATCAAGACATCTTATTTTGCTGATCACTTCCTTTATTCTCATCACTTGAATGCTTGAGCAAGTAGTGATAATGTAAAGAGAGATTTCATTTTCATCACAGTTAGGGCTTAAAGGGTTAAGCATTTTCATACAGTTTGTTTTAATTTTTACTTTGAAGAATAATGAAAAAATGCTCAGATGGCCAACTACTTGAGTTTGCTCTGTCAATTACTTTGTAAGTTACTGAAGCCTTTACATAGCTATAAAGAAACCCTTAGTCACAAGAATTTTTATCACCCATGTTCCTAACTTTAAATATAAGGAGAAATCAAATGCTGATCATTTTGATGGGTTTGAAACTAGGTATGTGAAGCAGCCACAGTCAGATATGAGCAGTGGAAAGGCAGGCAGCTCAGGCAAAGACAGAGGGCAAACTATAAACGGTTGTGGACACAGATGCCAACCATATTTGCAACTCTACAGCTGATGGTCATTGTTGTCATCGCAGAGCTGTTTGAACTCCCAAAGAGTACACAACAAAGAGACAGGACTGCTTTGATTAGGTAATCACACTGCCGCAGACCTTTCATTAATAGTAATAATTATTACAATCTCATACCAGAGTCCTCCAGCTTCTCGGTTAGCGGATGAGACTCTGGAGTAATAGAATTGTTACTGCACGAACCCCATGGTTAATGGTTCTTAGTTTTGTTTGCATTTCGTTACAGAACAGCCAATCACAAAATTCAAATTTTTCCATTACCCCAGTCTCTCCCTGCAATCACACGCCAACCAAGAAGCTTGGTGACCAGGTATGAGATTGTATAGTTTCGTACAAAAACCATTTTCACAACTAATCCAAACCTGGATTAGTGTAAAATCCTATTGAAATTTTAAATTCTCTTTAATTTAACATTCATTAATCCCACTTTTTTAAAAACATTATTGAAATCATGAAAAAAATTGAATAATGGGGCCAAGAAATGTGCCTGTAGTTTCAAAAGAAAGCAGTGAGCACTCTTCTTTTATCTTAGTATATGTTTCTTGATAAACTTGATCAAACACAGGAACTTAGCCATTAATCGGTGCATTCTACTGTTTTGTTTCAACACAGATGTATTTAGTTTACCATGCTCTTTATCCTGTTTTTGTTGCAGATTCTTAAAACGATGTCTTCAGTGCAGTGAGAACATGGAATCTTTATCCAGCATGTCCAAAAACCGATGGGATGAATGTAGTGCTGCAGGAAAAGCATTGGCGGAGACTGTTGAACATCACTATAGTAAACACAGACAAATAATTTCATGATGAAGGAGAACCAATATTGTACAGTTAGAGTAACCGTAATGATTTATTGTTTGAATATTAAATAACAATTTTGTTGAACTGTGTGTTTCTTTCGATGCCCTGCTTGTTTGATTTTACAACAAAGGGTTAGGAGCCAATCAAATAGGGTAATCTTTTCTGATGCCATTGTTTACATATCATCCATCATCATCATCATCCATCATCATCACCATCATCATCATCATCATCATCATCTGTCCTATGCCTTATGTTTTATAGGGTTGTTGGTCCTTTTCCTCAATGCTTCTTCATTGTCTTTCCTTTCCTTCTCAATGGTTCTCTGTGTCCCCCTTGGCCACTTAAATACCTTTTATGCTTGCCTTTGGATACCCAATCCTCCTCCATGGGTATGTTTAGGTAAAATAACTGTTCTGATTTAAGTTTTGAGGATACCCTTGTCTAGATTAACACACAGTAGACTCCTGCTGACTCTCAAACACTGTAGGTTTTAACCTAACAGCTTGTTGACAAAATTCTGTAAAGACTTTCCTTAGAACATTCAATAGCCCCAATTGCAACCCTCATCTTGGTGCTGGATGTCGTGATGAATTGCTGTAATGAATCACCAAATTTGTATGACCTAGCTTAACAAAACTACATAATGAAAAGCAAACTGTATGGTTAAGTTGCAACTGGGGCTTGTGATTAAGACGATTTCAGCTGAACGTTTGAGCAATACGTACAAAAAAAGTTACCAAAAATAAATATTGCATGGTAACATTTTGAATAAAACAAGATGAAATTATCAGTACTTAAGCTCCTAAGCTGACCCCACGAGAGAAAACTAAACTTGAAGTTATCCATATTTTAATTGAAAAGATGCTTCATGTCAGTTCAAAACAAGATGGCGCCCATTTTTAGCATATTTCTACGAGATTTGACATTAATTCTCTTGAGAATGCTTGAGAATTAATCATGGGGTCACTTGGAGAAGCAAATTAAAGTGAGGTGTTTCAAAAAGTATTCAAAATGTTACCATGCTATGAGTAGTTCTTAGTAAACAATTTTTGCTCTTATTGCTCGAAAGTTGAGCGGAATCTGTCTTAAAGAGGGAATGTTACTTAGTAGACCTTCTTCTTGCACCTTAGTTAGATCAAATCCCACCCTAACTTGAACTGAAATGTGTTTCCCTTGGATGATGATGTACTGGTATTTATTACCAGCTTTCTCAAACTCCTGTTATCTTGAACAATTTTTTGTTTCTCTTGCATGTTTGAGAAAGCGGGAATCCCGTGGGGGGTACCCCCTATAGTGGGCAATATGAGGAGGTTCCGCTCAAAAGGGGTGCCTTTTTTAAGTTCGGGTATACTAAAGAAAGCATTGGGCACTCTTCTTCTTAGTAATTGCTTCTTGATAAACTTGATCAAACAAGAGAACTTAGCCACTAATGAATTAATTCTACTGTTTTGTTTCAACACAGATTTATTTAGGGAAAATTGTCATTTAGTATATGAAGGGTCACAAAATCCACTGAAAAGTGAAAAAGAAGGCTAAGTGAAACCTAAGTGAATAAAAGGGTGCCAAATTTAGGCAGAAATAAAAATGCGAAACATATAAAAGCTTGGATCCTTTGAGCAACTGAGACAGAAGGACTGTGGTGATCATAGGAAATTATGTTTTGGCTAATCCTTGTGGTATAAGAAAGGGGTGAAATTTTGCTCTAGGTGTATGAAAGAGGTGCCATTTTGGTAAATATCAGTATATAGAATGGTAAGGGTTTAAGCCTCCCCATATAAACTTTATTGAGTATCTCTCCCCTAGGGGTGGGGGGTGGGGGTGGGGGCAGGAATCTACTGTAGTTTCATACAAGCACAGTGTCTGTGGAGGCAACGGGGTCTAGTGTAAGCTCATTGAATTCGTAACCACTAAGTCCATCTACCCAGTCAAGGTCTGTACCATCATGGTGTGTCCTTGGAAAATAAACTTTGCTCTGTGTTGTCTGTCTCCATCTAGGGATAAGTACAAATGGTTACCAGGAAAATGCTAAGACAAGCATTCCATCCAGGAGGGAGAAGATGGTGCCATTCAAACTTGCTTCATGCTATGGAAACCAAAGAGAAGTGCTGGCCATGTGGGCCTGTTGCCCCAAGTGCATAGACAAAACCTAGGTACTGTATAACATGATGAGCCAAGTTCAACTCGGTTCACTGTTTTCATTCGTTTCTAAGAGGCCAACATAAAATTTGTCCAACAAAGACGCAATGTGATTCTTTACAACTCTATGTGCAGCTTGTTGTTTGAATCCCTCTGTTGAGTCTCCACCAACATTTCTTAGAATGGCCTCCTGGCCGGGATGTGCGGTCACGTAACTTGAGACATCATATACCTGGTAACGCATGCAATACACGAGAGTCACGCTACATTTCTTGAAATCAAATCGAAGGTTACGACGCGTCATTTCTTCACTTGCCTATTTTTACACAGTTCGGAGTTTTTTCGATTGTATATCCAGTTTTCATTATCAATTGTGTAAATGTATAAATAATCTGTAAACCTATTTTTTGCTCTTGGATTTTGCTACCATATTAGGAGCAACAGTTTTGAAACTGTGGAGAGACGAGATGTCTTTTTTTGTTTTTGTGGCAATTCTCGATTTGGGCACCCTATTTGGTGGTGAGTCTTTCGGAGCTTGACACTAAGAACATATACCTTTCCATCGATTGCAATCCAAGCATCGTCCACTTTGTTGTGTCGCTGAATTTCTTGCAAGGCAAGCGTGCCACGAGAGAGCCTCTGGTACCCAGGGTATCTCCCTCTGGGACACAGCCAGAGAAGAGATTACGCAGTTCAGTTTAATAAACACCATCAAAATATCAAGTTTGCGGCTGAAGTATCCGAAACAGAAACAAAGTTCTTGGACACTACTGAATACAAAGGCGAAAGATTTAAAACCGAGTCGGTGCTAGATGTACACACCCACTAAACATTTCAGTACACTCATTTTTAGCCAATGACGTCACGTTAGTGACGTCATATGGCTACTGTCAGAGCCTAAAAATCAACGATAGACGTCTGGATAGCTTATAGACGTTGTACGTACGTGCGATGTCTGTCTTACGATTTGTGAGGCTGGGGGGATATTCTGTGAGACGATGGGTGGGGGTGTGCACCGGGACACTGAAAGTCTTACCTTATCAGCGGCACAAACCCATACAGCTAATGTTATGGCAGTAAGACCCCCGGGCTTTGAAGTGTTTTGCATTCGCAAGTGTGGATCTACTTCGAATGCCTGTTTTGTGTACGTGAGGTCTGGCAGGATTTTATTCGCGTTGTAGTCCTGTGTTTACTTAGCTGAAGTACATTTTTCCACAACAGCAAATACAAGACGGACTTGCCAATTTGAGATGTTGTATGAACAGAACGTGGAAATTAACGTTACATCGATCCCTAATTAACAGTGAAAGAAACAATATTTAAAGCCCAAGTTTATAACGATAGTGAAAAGAGTAGAGTAAAACAGCATAAAATTTTTCGGGATTATCTCTCGGTAACAGCGAATCTAAAATTTGCAGTGTCATTTTTGTGTGCGTGTTATAAAACATGAACCCAATTAAAACTAAATCGGAAATTGCGCGGCTTGTTGCTAGCTATTCTTAAAACTGAAAAACTTGAATGAAACTAGTATTAAAATCCAAGTCACAGTGGTGATCAAGGAATTAGAGGATGGATGTAGTAAAATCTTAACAAGATACTAAACGTTATTTCGGGGTTATTCATAGCTCAAAGTGTAAAGCGTATGTTGAGAAATTTGCATAGTTGACAGCTGTAATTTCAGCCTTATAAGGAATGTAACGCAACACTTGAAACATCTCGAACCGACCGAAACAGTACCGAAAGATTAACAACAACAGATATGTGAAAAAGCATGCTAACAGAGACCTGTTGGATCTACTGGAAAGCGAGCTGAATTTGAACATTTTCGTACTGTTCGAAGGTAAAGCAAACGAAATTTATTCGGCTGTAGGTTGAGACTCCAAATAAACACGTGAGCTAAAAATAACTTTGTACCGTGGGAAAGTTACAAATGTAAACATACTTTGGTCGATTTGTGAAGCAAAAAGACGAAAATTATTATAGCCGACTTGATTACAAAGCAAGCAACTTCAAATAACAGGGGAAATAAATATAGTTGCAAAACTATTTCAGTCGTGTTTATAAACGCTAGTTCAAACCGATTTCGAACGAAAATATTGTGATTAAAAATTGAACTGTAACCAGGATAAGACATATTAAAAAAATATAAAAAGCGTTCTCTGGTTTAAAAAGCTTTTTTTTACATTCGTTAAAGGCTATAGTATAATAGCCGAAAGCTTATATTTCTCTTAAACTTTTTAAACCAGAGAACGCTTTTTATATTTTTTAATATGAAAATATTGTGGATACAAGAAACGCCGTTTGATGGCAGACTCCTGTTTTGGCAATACAATGTACTAAGAACGTAAGTGGTTGCCTGAAACGTCTGAAACCTTACAAATTAAACAAAGTAAAGCGAGTCGCGTGTCACGCAAATCACGCAGAGCGTCAAAACGGCACCCTTTAGAAAGTTGACCGTTTATGAGCACTGAAAAGTATTGGATATTCGCCGGTAGAAGTAAGAAATTAAAAGGTTCAACTGCAACTTGCATTTATTTCTGAAGTAAAATTGTTAACTTTCCACTGATCTTTGCCTAAATTATGTATGCAATATTTTTCGACGGTGAGTTTAAGTTTAAGTTTACTTGTTTTTGTCTGTGTTCTTTGAAGAACCGTGAAACAAAGAGCTTTCTTCGGTTTTTTTTTACTCCGCGTAGTCACGCTGCTGAATCATTACCAGGTTTTATAGTGGATAACCACAAGATCTTTTTGATGGTGGTGGTGGTGGGGGGGGGGGGGGGAGCTGAGGGGTTAGGGTGGGACTTACCGGAGGTGTAAAGTCCCATAGGTTGTCAGGACAAATTTCACCATATTGTGAAAAAAAAACGTCATTGGCTCTGCGCGCATTGCGCGCCTATGTTTCAACCCGCCATCCATCCGGAGTAAAAAGAGGCTTCATCATAAAAGAGGCTCTAAGACTACTCAGAACTTACCATAATTAAACATTATTTGAAGTGAGCAGCACGAACTTCAAAACACATCTTCTTGAGAGAGGATACCGAGTGGACTTCATTCAAACAATCCTATCAGAAGTTACTTTTAAAAACAGAAATCAAGCCCTCTGACAAAAATAAAAACAAAACAAGAAAATCTTCACTCAGCCCTTTGTAATGCAATATTACCCAGCAGTGCCGAACGTAAAACCAAGACTCATGGACAGATAGCATTTTATAAAACGGCAACCATTGCTTAATGAGCTTTGCTCATGAGAGCAAAACTCTAGAAAGGCTAAAACACGTACGTAGGAGTCGCACAGGCCCGTAATTCTTTTTAACACTAAAAAGTGGATCAAGTTTAAAATAAATAACACTAATCAAAACTGCAGTTACAACCACTGGCTTAAATTTTAAAGCCATTTTAAAAGGTTAAAACAAGCACACAAAAGTCGCACGGGCCCGTCACTGTTTTTAACAACACAGACTCAGTAACCACCCCTGCATTCGTCAGGGATATGGAAATGCGACCCTTGACATCCCTGACATACTGTACCTAAGTCTATTCAGGTGACACGAAATGGTAATTAGGGGTTACTGTATAGAGATTGTTTTTAAATTTTATTTTAGGGATATATTTGTTTACAAAATTAGGATACGGATTATTTCCAAAATTTACCCTGGGTTATGGATTATTCAGACCCCCCCCCCCCTAAAAGGGCCTCTTATATGTATAAAATTTTTCTCGACATATTTTTATCATCTCTCTTTTTTGCTATTTTAGTCTTTTTTGAATTTTAATTTGAATGCGAACTTTTATTTCAGTTTCCAAAGAAATTTTTAATTGGTACATAATTTTTTTTTCGAACAGATGACATCAAAACGTCTTTCCTTTTTCGCTTATTTTTTATCATAAAATCTAAGTTGTATAATCTGATGAAAATTGCTATAAGACTAGAGTGCGAGTCGTCTGTGATGTCGTCATACATTTGAATTTCCACAAATATTGTCTTTTCTTCCTTTAGGAATTGCGATCTTTTAATTACCCTTAAAGTTAATTAAGTTTATTATCGATTTTAAAAAATCCCACGCCATCACGGTGATTCACGGATTCATTTTGGGGACACCATTCCCTCGTCAACCAACAAAAGCACCAGGCTTTTTGTTTCACTTGATCAATTTGCTTTGAAGCTGAGTCCAGGGCGTGTTAACCTCTGTAGACAAACCCAGTTGTTCCATCACCAACTTCTCCAGTTCAAACAAATGTTCTTCGTCGTATTGGGGGACTTCCTCGTGCATGAAGTCCGCCAGTCGAAGCAGATACTCGACATTAAGCCCACAACATCCTCGCGCGGACACGATTTGAGTGGCGAGTTGTTCCGGCGTTGCTGGACCCAGATACAAAGGGTTAAGCGGCGTACCAGCGTATACCAATACATGAAAGACGTGTGAGGGAGTCTCGTTGCATTTAAACGGTAAACTAAGGAGTTCGTAGCCACCTAAAGCAATCTCTCGTTCATAGAGTTTTCCCATTGCAAGGTCGACATTTTCCTTAGCTACTTTGTATGCAATACCCCAAACTTGGCCCTGGAGAGGAACAAAGAACGGTCACTTCTAAGCCTTTCAAGCCCATAAAAGTTAGAAAAAAAATATCTACTTTTAAGTGCAAAACTTGCTGACAACCAGCGCTGCAGGAAAATTCCGCAAGGTAGCTAAAAAGTCTTAAAGATATTTTGAGACGTTTGCCAGCACGATTCTTCTCTTGCCGCTGTTTTGAACAGAGAGAAGACTTCGGAGACAAAGTTGGAATACAGTACAGACTCTAATTTCACTAATTGTTTTGGAAAGATTCTTGAGTGACTTCAGCGAAGCTGAGACGACTGCAATTCACCGTGACTGGTCACGCAAGACTTTAAGATATGCACAAGTCACACAATGACATGATTTATTACTCGATTTCAGCCGTGTGAAATAATGTGGAACACATTCGATCAAGCCTGATGTCACCAGCCACGCAAGAAGTGAAGAAGTTAGTACCAATGACGCAATTGCAAGACGTGACTTTCAAGATCCGCTATTCTCTTCAGGTTTCAAACATAACAGAATTGTTTTTCTTCACAAGTTACGCTTCCTACTAGATCCAAGATATTTGTCAATGGAAAAAATCTTGATAATAAAAAAGGCCACAAAATTCAATTTCAATCCGTTGTGCTTGCGAGGAACATCCCAGAATGGGTTTCAGAAGTAGTGTTTTGTTTGTCTCATTTCTTAGTTTAGCCTGCGGTGTAGCCGGACGTGTCACTCAAAACCAAGATATATCGGCTATCTGCGACGCAGGCTATTCTTAGTTATATGCGTCACGAAAACGTTTGGCTGGGGGCTGGTTAGTGGCAGCTGTAACTGAGATCGGTAAGAGCGAAGAAGACGGCTTAGTGAGCTGTTTCAGTTTTCAAGAAAGTCCGAACCTATCTATCGCTACTGCAAAACCACGCAGAACATCTTCGGCGTAGTCCTCATAAAATGGAGTTTGGTACATGCAGTTACACGTAGACATGCGACACATGTGCAGTCCCCCCCCCCCCCCCCCCACTCAATAAAACTCCAGGTCGCTTTTAAAATTAGCTGGCACGAGGCACGCGAGTAATATGATGAGTACATTCACGCTTCGACTTACGTAAGCTTGCTAAACCAGCCAAGGCGCACGCCCTCCGAAACACTTGTTATATTTCGCAGCATAACGAGAAAACGCGTTATCATCGTGATTCAAGCCGTGCTCACGGGCACATTTATCCCAAAAAAGTCCCATTGTCGTCCCCGGAGCTACGTGGCTTTTTTAAAACTACGTCTTGCGATCTCACCGCTGACCAATCAGTTCGCAGGCTCTGGGTACAAGAATGAAAAAATTTCAAGTTCGTACTGTTAACTCGGTAATAACGTTAATTTTCGACTGTTGTCAGAGATTTTACCTCATTTTCTTCTTGTTTTGTCGTAATTTGAAGCCACACTTGTACGCATTAGCTCACCGTTTATTTTTAATTTCGTGTCGTAGACCCAGCCACAACCCCTCCCCCAAGGGATAATCTAAGCATATAAACAAAAATTGCTAAATGTTGATAAAAGGGGTTGTAGTCTCAGATTCGTTTCAGACGTCGAACAGTTTAATGCCCCAAAGCTATTGTAAAACAACAACTTTTGCTCATTTGCATTAGGCATGAAAGGTTTCATATTTTTTTGAGTAATCTGTACCGATTTTTCTTCGTCGACCATTGCAAACGCAGCATCTTACGTGACATGATTTAAAAAATTTAGACGAGGACTTTGGACTTTATTTTCCCCACGCTAAATACACCACCACAATGAATAAAAATTTAGCGGGTGTCTAGAAAGCATGTCGTTTAGCACGAGAGTTCACCTGATTGATCTGAACTACTAAGTTGCTGAAAATACCAATCTGATCGAACTAAGTCTGGTATTTATGTGCGCGAAGACGCTTTGAGATATGAAAATAGTTTTAATCAAAATTGATCTTAGTTATTGGACGACATAAAGCAACAAACTTTACGTTAATAATTCAAACGAAAGAGCTGTTCTGACAAGATGAAGGTGATTTTGATTAAACTCACAAGGTTGGCTTCAAAAGTGAAAGACTAAATAGGTACGTAATATTGTTTACATAATATGATTCAATTCAGTGTTTGACTTCCTCTGACCTTGAGACCAATACTCATTCTGTCTTAAACATGATGAAACAGAGGCAAGCGAAGTTTTATTTTTAAAATTCTGCTTGTCCTAGCAATCCAACTTTCTATTTATCGCGCGGCGCGCGGATAAATTTGCACAAACTTCGACATTACACGATTTCGTACAATGCGCTTGGTTTGCCCCCCAAAATTTTGCATAAGCATTGTTCTCAATTTCTCCCGAGATGATTATCATTCCCGGGAGAAATTGAGAGCAGTGCTTATGCATTTTTTTTTTGTAGGAGTGGGTGGGGGGGGGGGGAGGTGGAAAACTATATTATAGGCAATTCGACAATACCGAATTTTACTATTGTACTATTGTACTATGTAGTACGGATGACCGTTGGAAGGCTAGCCTGTTCCAGGTTCTCAGAGAGCCCGGGGATTCCCGGGGACGGCACGAGAATCTCTCCCCAGCCCCTTCGCTTTTTTTCGCGCTCTTTTCCCCAATTCACGCTTTCCCCACGCTGTCAAAAGAGCGCTTGCATCTAAAAAGTTACATAACTTCGAAGTTCTAACTATCGAGACAGTCAAATAATTATATCAAGGCGTAAGTTTATCCGGGGAAAAAAATAAAGTAAGCTTCCATAGACACAACTTCGCATGTGTCAACAGCATGTAATCAAAACATACCTGTTTTTCTTTGACCAAAGTGACCACTCGTCCGGGCTGAAAAACAAAATAAGGCATTTATAGGTGATTTCAAAGGGTGCTGTTAGCCAGGGGCAAAGTTTTCAGCACAATACTGCACCTTAAAAGAAAATACTGTACCCTTTTGGCGTCTCCACGATGCCATATGCTTCCTTGCCAAAACCGGCGAACAAATCCATCGATGTGCCCGACTACGCAACACTCGAAAGGAAAATCCGGCTTCCAAATCAGAGAACCATAGCCAAAGATCCAAGGACTTTTTGATGTCTCGTCTTTGCTATGGTATTGAGAATTGATTTTCTCGGTCATAATTCTATTTTAACATAAAATAGAGGCCAAACAGAAAAAAAATAGGGCCACAGGATTATCAGCTCTGCTTTTAGGTATCACCCTCGTAAAATAAAGTTGTCGATTGATTGATAAAGGATTTTACTTTTTATACCCGCAGGGAAAAGGCCGCAATACGACAGTGTTTACGTCGTTATGCATGAGCTGCACGCGCCTCGGTGATTTAATCAACGGACCGACCAATCAACAGCCGCGCAATAGAAAGGCGCGTGTTCTAATTTTATTGGTTGAAAGGGAAAAGCCCGCTTACCTGAAACGGTTGAAACGGTTGAAAACGATGGGTAGTATCCGCTGTCATGTTATCAAGCATCCGGTTTTCATGTTTTGCATCATTCAACTATTAGCATTATTAGTTTTGATGTTTCCCTTTTTGTATTATATTATAGGTCATATATATTTTTAATATTTACACTGTAAAGTAGGTCACATTTCAGCCGGCCCGGGGGCTGCAATGATTTTACTTCTTAAGAAAGCTATCTAAGCTATCTAAGGCTATCTCGGCTGCATACTTTGCATCATTGACTGCAAGTGTGCATGTCGTCACGGTCAATTTTTTCAACAAACAATGACGGCGCTCTTTTTAAACGGCGATTTTCAGAACCTTGATTTCTCGCTTGATAGAGTCACAGTCTGAGCGATGTTGCTAAATATTCGAATTCATTGAACATTTCTTTAAAGACAAACGAAGCAACAAGTCGGCGTTTCGCCATCTCAGCAACCTAGGCAATCTGTCAGGCAATCCCGTTCCCAGAGTCCGCGTTACTCTTCCCGTTCCGCTGGACAAGGGTAACAACGCACCGCGGCCATGTGCGGACTCTAAAATAAATAACTGTTTTGAATCGGTTTTAAGCCGACCGTTGCCGCAATGTGGACATGAGTGTTTTTAAAACTTGATTAGGGAAATGCAATTTACCTATCATGATTCTACTCGGTGATCGAGCACTTGCCTTTTAAATCAGAGAGTTTAAAAGGGTACCGCTTAGTCAATTCAAGTTAGTAAAAAAAAGGGCATTAACTAATAAAAAGTAAATTCAAAATGAGTAACCCATGTATAAAAAATAATGAAACAAATTTGAAATGAAAATAAATTCTGAACATACTAAATAGAAAGGAAACCATTGCACTGAGTCAATGTTTGTGTGACTTGACTGGAGTCATATTAGTAAAACGTGACAGCATGTTAGATCTGTGAATATGATTGCGTGATTTTGTTCAAGCGAACGTGCTGTAGGTAATTCATTTTTGCTTTTTCGTAGCTAGTTAAAATGTTGAGCTCCCAACATTTTGTAATTGGGCTATTGCAATTAACACAATAGCCCAATGCCAATCAGTAACATGTTTACGATTTATGTTCGCGTTAAGTTCAATTTCCTCATTTTCCGACATGAAAAACGTAAATGAGCCTATTGCTCTTTCAGCCTGTCAAAGCTACCTTTGTTTCATCTTGGTAAGTGAATTATTTGGTTCTTTTGGAAATTAAGCCGGTTTGCAATACATTACAGTGGAATTCCGATTTTTCGAACCTCCAAGGGAAATGAAAATTGGTTCGAAAAATCGAAGGTGGCATCAAATCACACCTGTTTTACCGTGGTATTGTTTTATAAGATCCAAGAAGGCAGACAACAACGATATATCACTCTTGTTTATGTGTGAACCATCTTTATTTACCAACAAAACTTGCATTTAAAACAAAACGAAAATCTAAGGATTAAAGCCAATTTCTGCAGAACAAAAACCAGTACTGTACTGATACATGTGTCTGTAATTTTGCGCGAACTCTTGAGTGCATTTCCTTCCCCTTACTGTATCAGAGAAAAAGTACCCTGTACTCCACGGTTTAATGGAACAGCAAAATTTATTAATGCGCTACGGCAAGAGCTTGAAAAATGCAACTAAACGAAGGAACTTTGATCATGTACAGTAATTCAAGACCCTCGATTGTGTAACAACGGCATTGTAGTTTCTTATGACTTCAATGACACAGGTTTGTCACTTGCTTTGTAATAAAAAATGCATGAAAACACCTTTTCCGGAACTTGTTAATTGCATTCAGGTTTATATGTGGCTAAAACCGGTTTTTATTAGTTCCTGAGTTTTCAAAGCTCGAGAAATCGAATGTAAATTTTTGAAAGGAAGAAAGAATTAGTTCGAAATATCGGGGGTTTCGACCCGGGGGGAGGGGGTACTTGGGTCAATTTTTGCTGGGTATGTGCCGCTGGCCTCTCCGAACCCCTACCCCATTATAGTCTATTCTGTAGCCAGTTATAGACCCCATGTTAGTCACTTTTGGGCAAATATACCCCAAATCCCTACTTGCCAGAATTTACTTACCCCTGAAATCCCGCAAATGTGTGACCCCCTTATAGTAACTCTATTAGGGAAGTGGTCAAAACAAGTGTACTCGATAAGGACCCACCTTGTGTAGGGGTAGGGGGGCTATGCAAGATACCACCCGTTTGATTAGCCAAATGGATAAAATTTATTGGCCTCAAAATTTGAGTTGAGACTTTCATATTAGGTGTGCATGAAGCTTGCATTGCTGGAGAAATGTCACAGGGAGGTTTGAATCTTTTTCTTTGTTTCTACTCCTGATAGAGTGGGGACTATACAAACAAGACACCATCTTTTAAGGTGGGGGAAGGGGGGTACATGAAGAGACCACCTGTCTTTTTGCGAAATGATGGGTCCTGTCTGAGTACAATAGTTTTGACCATTTCCCTTAGCTCCTAATGAAAATGCAACCCCTTTATAGTCAATCCAGTCGTGAAAATGGGACCCCATCCAGCGGCACATCCCCATTAGCCTATTACTAGGAAGTACACCCCCCGGGGGTTTCGAGAAATCGAGCATTCGAAAAATCGGGGGTAAAATTACAGTGTTTGACTGAAGTAAATGCAAGGGAAACGACTTTTGGTTCGAAGAATCGGGAATTTCGAATAATCGAGTATTCGAAAAATCGGGATTCCACTGTAATGATAAAAATGAACAAGACATGGCATAAGCAATTCAAAGTTTTTGAAACTTTAATAGGGGACAATACAGTGTTTTAAACGTGAAGCGGAAACAGACGAACGCAATATCACACTCACACGACGTAAGCTCCCTAGCTTGTGTCAGCAGATCAGCAGATGGTGTCAACATCTTCAGGAATCAAGAGGAACAGAACCGTCCAGCTTTCCAAGAATTATTTGATCAGCGGTTTGGTTGCCTAGACACTAACTGCTGACCAGACAGCCCGAGGTTTCTGAGGACCACACCCTTCCTTTGAGCTTTCCCCTGAACAGGGCTAGGGGCCCTGACGGGAGGGAGTAATGAACTTGGGCCTGGTCACAGGTGCCGGTATTGGCGAATGAAAAACCGAGGTGTCTGGCCATCGTGACGTCGCATATAAGTCCGCCCCGGAAATTCAAAGGAAAGTTAACAAATGGCTTCCTCGCAAATGTTTACAGTCCAGTTTCTCAAAAAGAACAGATCAAAACAATTAAAGAACGAAAGGTATTCTGCATGCTATAACATAAAAAGTATTCTTAATGCAAATGGGCCCTCAAAACAAAATAACAAATTGGCGATAAGACTCAAAAGATTTCATGGACGCTTTGGTCGATCGATTGAAATCGTGATCAAGATCACCTTTCGGAAGCTGTATCTCACAAACCCTAAGATGTGTCGGTTGGAGGTCGACAAAAACAAAACTTTTATAGGTATAAACTCTTTTCAATTTTAGGAAAATAAAATTGCGTAACAATTTCATTAAAATGATCAGTGGCTTTAAACATCATTAAAATGTGGAGAAGAATACTCCAATACAAAGAAACGTTTATGGTATAGAACTGAAATAAACACTCTTTTTTGGACGCGGACAATAACAATTTTTCCCGCATAATTCTGCGATCGCGGAGAGTAAACATGACTCTTAAAACATTATTTAAGTGTGATTTTAACGTTAAAACAAAGAGCCACTTACCTATATCGAAAAAAGGATGAATGAAATTCCATTACCCAAGAAAACAAGCTTCGCTGAAAGCCTAATGGCACAAAAAGTACGTTTGTAGCCCGAACTCTAACCTCAGTTTGCCAGCGCCATTTTTGAAGACTGGGGCAAACTCGCGCGCTTTTCATGTCGTGACGTCACGATGGCCAGACACCTCGAGCCAGCCGAGCTGGCAAGTTCATCACTCCCTCCTGGGCCCTGAGTAAACCTCTCCACCCCCATGAAAACGCTGCCCGACTTACGCTTGACTCAGGAACCCGTACCAAACTTAAAAAACAACAAACAAACAACGAAAGACGCTGACAAAGATGCGGACGTTATTACTGCGCATGCGGCCCACAAAATGGAAGAAACCGAAATGAGTGCGCATGCTCGGCTTTTTGGCGGGCTTCCGGTCTTAACTTCCGGTCATTTTTTTGTTTTCGGTTATGATCAGAAAGCTATTATAACGGTCTATTACAACAGAGAAAGTTCCAGTTTTGTGTAGTTTGTAACCAGAAAGCAAGAGTCAGCGAGGTGAGGTTGGTTTTGTTGAAAGCGTTTGAAACTTGTTGTACTCATACACTTTGCATAAAGGGTTTGGTGCTCGCAACAAAAGTGAAAATTAGTTCGGAGCCGCTAGGGTTTACTTAAGCTTGTTGTGTGGTTTGTGTTGGATGCAGTGCGTTGATAAAAATGCATGAAGAGAGAGAAGACCGAGACTAAAAATCTATTATTGTGTCTCCAGAGATTACTCCTTTAATATATCAGAAGAGTTCACTCGGGCTGCTCAACTTCCAATGGACCGCACTGAAATCAAATTCCGAAAAACAACAACAGTTGCTCCGTCTTCTCGAGCGCTGCGAAAACAGCCAATTGTTATTCCATCATGGAATTTTCGCTGTTTGGAATGAACTGGCAAATTCAAGTTAAGGTTACGTTAGCACCAATACAAAGTAGATGGTGTTATGAGTGCTTGCTAAGAAAGAAAAATTGTCGCGCATCAGTTATAAATTATAAACAGCTGGATCACAATTTTTTGAATCACCTTCGTTCGGCTTGTATGAAATAAACCTTCAGCGTGCTTTAGCTCTTAAAATCATGTGTGATTATAGTTTCTTTCTTTTTGCAACGAATTTATTTCTAAAATCATTTAAATTTAGATTTATAGATATGTAGAAAACTCGTCCAGTACTGCGGTCTGATGCCAGAACGTCGTGATCGAAAATTATATTTTGCACATCAATTTAATCTGAGAAATACTTTAACTTCTTCAATTATATGAACCCTTTCCGTTCGGTGATTCTAGAGTAGTGCTCGCTTTTATTTCTTTATAAAAAAAGCTTCTTGAAATAGCAAACTTTCCTCTCTTTCCTCTGTCTGTAAAAAGTCGATTGATTGTAAGTTTGAGTTGTGACTAAGGACACCTTGTCTACTGCTTGTCTAACATGGAAACTGAACCTAGGAAAAATTAAGACTTCCCAATATTTGCCTAAAGGTTTCAAAATTTTACCCTGCAGCGATCATGCCAATCCAAATTAATTAAGCACTTTAGAAAGACGTATAAGTAAGAATCAATTCTATACTTCGTGATGAATAAAGCAAGCAAAAGAGTCGTTTCCTCAGCGGTCCGCATGTTGTTTTCGCTTTGTAGCCTGAATGTCAGGCGAGTTTTTCTGCGGCTTTAATTTTGACTACCAGCTTTTGCAATCATCTTTTTCTTGCAAAAGGACTTATCCCGAGTTTTATCCCTCAAACAACAGCTAGGTAATTTGCTTTAGAAAAGGCGAAAGCTAGCACTGCTACGACAAAAGTATAAGCTTACCTGACACAATTCACGTTTCACTTACGAGCCATTGACTTCGAGCGAAAAATTTCCCATGGTGGCGAAGACAATTAGTTTGCTAAAAAAGATATGTGGAAGAAGAGTCACTCTAGGAACTGTCTTCAAGGTGAAAACCTTATCTGTTTCGTGACGCCCTTATATCCGAGAAATGAAAACATGCGACGGGAATTTTTAAATTGCCACCATTTTTCCCCGAATGGTTTCTCTTGAATCCAGTCTCTCTGTTTGCGCCCGCCCACGACCCGCCCACGAAAATGGCGGGAACGAGTTAGCGCACGCGCACTCATTTTGCCGAAGAAACCGTGTGGCGCATCATTCTCGTCCCCAGAGCCTACGATCTGTTCTGTCAGCGGTGGGATCGTAGGGCTCTGGTATCAGCCATTACCGGATGTCGTGAAATTCACGACATCCGGTATAGCATGTCTAATTCGTTAAGGTGCTATTCCGCCTGCTCCGTTCTCGTCCGTGGAGCTCTGGGCATGACAATTCTGAAATTTGAATTCCTATCGATCGCGTCGTGGTGCTTTATGGATCGACTAAAAGCTGTTCGGGACCCTCTTAATCTCCTGCAATTAGCGGAAAACCTGGAGCTTAAAAGGAACAAACTTAAGAAGCTCCTTTTCGTGCTGTAGTTGTTCAGAGGAGGGATTGTCCCTGCATTTTGCTCACGGGTTTTGGATTTGTATCTTGCCTGATTAAAGGTATAATATTATTGCATTTGCGTTATATTGAATTGTACAGTTATTTTATTACATTCGTCTGGTTTCTGTTGTATGAGAATGTCAACTGTGTACTTATCGTTTCGCCACCCCTAAACGCTATACTGTATTACGTTTTACCCCATCGAAAATTTCCAGAAGCATTTGGCGTCCAAGTTTTTAAACATCGACATCAAGAGGTCATTACAAAAGTTGATGAGACAGTTACATGTAAGTTTATTTATGGACAAGCTGTAGTTTTGTAGAAAATGTTTTAGCGAGGAAAGAATCGCTGGCATTTAGCGACAATCTCAACACTTTGAATTCAAAATTTGGTCGCTTAATCTGCCTTATGCCCCATTCTTTGCGTGGAAATTGATCAAGTCAATATATTGCCCTGATTAATTCAATCGGAAATAAAACGTTATGCGTAGAGGCCCAAAAGTTTTTACGTCATTGCGCATACAGTTTAAATCGGCCAATCAAAAAAAATAAATTTTTGGCCGTTACCAGAGCTACAAGAGATGTAATTTAAAAAAAGCCGCGTAGCTCTGGGGACGAGAATGTGTGGCGCATATATCTGGAATATAACTTGAAACTTTGTTCTATAGGCGCTGAAATAAAAATTCAAAAGAACCAGACGTTTCAAGGCTGCCGCTTCTTCTTCAGTGGTCACGACGCAACTGAAAGGTTACGCGCGTCATTACATTCAAACCAAAACGAAAAACTGAGTAATTTGCACGCGGTGATGTTGAAAGTTTCAAGGAGAGCGCGCACCATAAATAAAAAATAAATAAGTTTTTCGCGCGCGTAGACTTTGAGAGTGTCAAATAAAAGTGAAGTCGGTGTTAAGGCCCCTTGGATGCAATGTATGATGTCTGAAAATCGTCTGGCCTCAAAACGGCACCTTTCTGCTGCATCCCTAAAGCCATTGCGGATGACAGACACCAGCATATCATCAGTGCTGTGATCCGATGACGCGAAATGTCTGCCGATGGGGAGGTCTGTGTTTGCGACTCGGGTAGAACGTAAAGGTTCCCTGAAGCAGTCCCCTAAGCGTCTTCCTGTCTCCCCGATGTATACCTTGTCACAGGCGCGGCATTTGATGACATACACTACGTTTATGCTGGTACACGTGTATTTTGAGTTGATGTGTCCCTCTGGAGTGTCTATAGTAGGCGATGCGTTGGTGTGTACGCAGGTGTTACATCGGGTTCGGCTACATGAGCATCTCCACTCCATCTCCACTGGAAGCAGTTGTGTTGCTAAGATTGCTTCGCACCAGGGAGTCACGCAAGTTGTTGTCCGGACGGTACGCACATAAACACGCACGGGACGGAAAATGGCCGAAGTGTCTGGGTCGCCTCGCAGGAGGTGGAAATTTCTGGTTAGGATGGTTTTGACCAGTGTGTTGGTGGAATGATATGTTAACACCAAGAGGATGGTTAATGGCTCTATTTGCATGCTCCAAAACAATGGCTTCACGAGGAGTGGCTCATACTCGGTCCAGGGCTTGTTTGATCGCCTGTAGTGGGTAGCCATGGTTCCCGAGAAAAGCAGGTATTCCCTTGCTGTTGTTCTCAAAATCGTTCTCCTCGCTGCAGATGCGTCGTAAACGAAGAAACTGGCCGTAGGGAATGGCACACTTACAACAGATTGGGTGAGAAGATGCGTAATTGAGATAGGAGTGAGTGTAGTTCATACTGGTGACAAGACGATCAGATATTGGCTTTAAACAAAGGCCAGTCCACAGAAGGAAGCTGCTCATCAGAAATGGCCCGGGTGAATTTTAGGCTGGGAATGCGTTTGCACCTTTGCAAACGGCTTTCATCCGGGATGAAAGCCGTTTGCAAAGGTAACAGACGCTTCGGCTCATCTATACTACCGACAATGTCGTCGATACAGCGTTTGTACGAGTCCGGTGTTTTCCCTGGGTATTGATCAAATTTTTGTTCCGCAAAGTGACCCAAAGACATGCATAATTGGACCCAAGTCGACTATCCATAGCGACTCCCCCACTTTGTTTATATCAGTTTCCATTGAAGGAAAATGTATTCAGTGTGAGAAACAATTCTGCTAGACGAACTAGTGTCAGTGTTGGTGGGTAAAGCACCGGTCTCTTGTTGAGAAAAGTGCCTAGGCCGTCATTATTCGGTATGACAGCGTACAGACATTTGACATCCATAGTGAAAACGTAGTTGGTGGTACCTGGGAAACGAAATGATTGAGTGATGTGTTTAGCATATGGTTGGTGTCCTTCACGTAGCTGGGTAGGTTTTGGACCAGTGGACTGGTGATCTAGTCTAAGTACGTGGCTGTTAGCTCCGTTGGGCAGTTACAGGCGGAGACGATGGGTCTTCCACGATTGCTGGGTTTGTGAATTTTCGGCAAGAGATAGAATCCAGACGTACGGGGAGTGTCTACAGTAGGGAACTTAAGCAAACACGACGGCGACGGCTGACGAGAACGTCACAAAACAAAAGGTTTAATTAGCAAAACAATGACTCTGCACATGGGATATACATTTTTGTACATTTCTTTGCCGTCCTCTGCAAAACAACAACGTGAAATGACCAAATTCAAAGTTTTATGTAGAACGTGAACACACGACAGTGAATTTTCTTTTTTCTACCTGAACTGTAACGCCGTCCTTACAGAGTCAGCTCCCGGATTATTCGGCTACATTAGACAGATTGAACGAGTTGAAACTATCGCGAAAAAGTTTGAAATATTTGGAAGTCATTTTTAAAGTGACGTTTTCCTTGGCGTTGCCGTCGTGGTTGCTTAAGTTCCCTAATGGGATTGACGGCGGTTGTTGGAAGCTCGCGTTTTGTAATGGCCTCCTTTAGGACATCACAAACTGTGTTGTTGTACTCCACGGTGGGATCATGGTCCAGGCGTTGGTAAAAGTTGGTATCCGAGAGCTGCCTTTCTGCCTCTTGTACGTAGAGATCTCGAGCCCAGACCACAACCGCTCCACCTTTGTCAGTTTTGTCGTTGCCATAACGACGTCAGGGGGTTCTCTCTTGGGGAGTCAGATTGGTTTTTTTTTCGTTCACTTCCTTTCGACATTTGGAGATATAGTGATCCAAGGCGGCGAATTGCCCGGAGGTGAAGTCCAGTTAGAGGTATTAGGCTTAAGAGATTCAAGGGTGAAATCTTCGATCGGTCAGTGTTCTGTGATGTGTCTGCATTGTGTTCTGTATTGTGTTCGATCGGTCAGTGTTCTGTGATGTGTCTGTCACTTGATTGTTGTTCCGAACTGAAATGGGCCTTGAGGAGGAGACGCCAAAAAATCTCTCGCAGTCTTCTTTGGCTGTTGTTTGAATATAATTGAGGCCTTTTCCAAGTACAGACCTCTCGTGCTCATTAAGCTGAAGATCATCTGAGATGGTAACCACAGGCTCACGTGCGGGTGTTTGAGTGGCAACATTTACACCCGGTGTTATGGAGTTGGTTAGGGCCCGAGCTTGTCAAGTTTAAGAGCTGCAAGCGTCGTAAACTTCCGCATTAAGTTGATGGATTATCGCATTGATATCGTGATAATCGTCGACACTGCAAAGATTTCTTCAGGATTGAGGATAACTGACCCTTGTATCGAAAAGAGTTTAACTGTTTAAGACTGGATGCGTGAAAACTCACCACAAAACCGCTAGGTATGAGATGAGATCAGATGATATTGGAGGCACTGACTAAGGAAATCGATATGCTTGACTAACGGGTCTTCCTGAAGGTTTTGTTGGCAAGACGCAAACTTCTCCTTTTGACATGATCGTGGTAGATGGAGGCTCGTCGGTTGAGTATTCGGTACACGTTACTCTCAAACTCGTGCAAATCACGAGATTGCAACCTAGGCAGAACAAGTTGAGGAAGTCTGGAAATGAGACCAGCCCAGCTGATTGACACATCAACCAACACCTGCCTTCTTCTTCATTTTGATAGTCATGTTGATCTTCGTTACAAAAAGGGCTTAGTAAAACCCATGATCAACAGAACCTATAAACTTTCATCAACGTGGAAATCATTCACTGACAAATGCGAGTCTTCAGATAAATGAAAAGGGAACTAGTAGAAGAATCGACTTTGGACAATGTCGCGTGATCTGTCTCTAGACGTCGCGTGATCTGTCTCTAGATGGCGAGGGGTAGCTTGCGCGCAGACGTCTCCTATTTTCTTTGCTAAGGAAATAGAAGACGTCTTCGCGCAGGCTAGCGTTGGGTTGCAAATTAGCCTGCGTAGCCGGCAGGATCGTTCACGCGCACAAAGTTTTGGCTTGGTAGAGAAGAAGAAGCCGCGCAGAGAATGGGGAGGAGAAAGGCGGCTTCGCCGCCAAAACTACGCGCGCAAACACAATTCCGCCAGCTACGCAGGCTAGTTACAAATCCGAGTTGGCTTCTGACTCGTCGCCAGTCGTCTTCATAACGTGCGCGGCACGGGAGGAATTTGTCTTCCCCTTCGGACACTGAAAATTAACGAGACAACGAAAATTCCCAGCCACTGTACTTCACAAACCCTGCGACCAGTTACCACAAGTTTGGAAACAAATCACTTCTTTTAATAGACATTCTCAAACCAGAATATGTCATTTAATATATTACATCTCATGGATCTTTCCTAAAAATAAACCCACATTATTTTGTGTTGTACAAGTTATTTCAGTTTGAAAAGAAGTTTTTACATTATTTTTTTCAACTTAATGATGATGCCACGATGGCATCAAAACGTTTTTCCTTTTTCGCTTTTTTTTTATCGCGAAATTTAAGTTGTATGTATAATCTGATCATTTAGAGGCCCACAGAAAATTGCTATAAAACTAGAGAGCGTGTGATGTCATCGTTCATTTGAATTTCAATAAATATTGTCTTGTCTTCCTTTCGAAATTGCGACCTCTTAATTACCTTCCAAAGAAAAGTTAAATAGCGATTTTAAAAAATCCCACGCCATCACGAGTTCATTTTGGGAACACCATTCCCTCGTTAACCAAGAAAAACACCAGGCTGTTTGTTTTCACTTGATCAATTTGCTTTGAAGCTGAGTCCAGGGCGTGTTAACCTCTGTAGACAAACCCAGTTGTTCCATCACCAACTTCTCCAGTTCAAACAAATGTTCTTCGTCATGTTGGGGGACTTCCTCGCGCATGAAGTCCGCCAGTCGAATCAGGTACTCGACATTAAGCCCACAACATCCTCGCGCGGACACGATTTGAGTGGCGAGTTGTTCCGGCGTTGCTGGACCCAGGTACAACGAGTTAAGCGGCGTAGCAGCGTATACCAATACATGAAAGACGTGTGAGGGAGTCTCGTTGCATTTAAAGCGCAAACGACGAAGTTCGTAGCCACCTAAAGCAATCTCTCGTTCATGGAGCTTTCCAATTGCAAGGTCGACATTTTCCTTAGCTAGTTTGTATGCAATACCCCAAACTTGGCCCTGCAGAGGAACAAAGAACGCTCACTTTTAAGCCTTTCAGTCCGATAAAACTTAAAAAAAAAAACTCTTTTAAGTGCAAAACTTGCTGATAACTAGTGCTACAGGAAAATTCCGCACGATAGCTTATTAAAATCTTTAAGACATTTTGAGACGTGTCCTTCTATTTGCCAGCGCTGTGTCTTCTCCTGCCGTAGCTTTAGAGAGAAGACTCTAGGGACAAGGTTGGAATACAGTGCAGACTCTAATTGTTTTGAAAAGACCCAACCACAACCCCTCTCTCAAGGGCTTAATCTAAGCTTGAAACAAAAAATGCCAAATGTTGACGGAAGGGGTTAAGGTCTTGGATTCGTTTCTGACGTCGAACAGCTAAATAATGCAACAACAACTTTTGCTCATTTGCATTAGTTTCAGCATGAAAAGTTTACGTTTGAAAGAAGCTTTAATTAGAATATTCCTCGGAAAACAAAGATGAACCATTTAAAAACGCAAGAAGTTAACAAAAAGCGCACACCCGCTGATATTTTACCGGTATTAGTAAGCCACAAAGCAGGAGAACACATTTGCAAATGAAAAATCATTATTTTAATTTTTTATCGAAAAGGCCATAAAAAAAGGTGGAGAGGTTTCTCGAAATGTCATAACTGAAATTAAAACAGCAAGACATATATTGTCAGCGCCTATCAATGTTATGGTTATTTTATTGAGTAATCTGTATTGACTTTTCTTTGTCGACTATTATTACAGAAGCAGCATCCTTCATTATTAAAATTCAATCTAAGTAGACTGCAGATATGGAATAAGGACTTTGGACTTCAGTTTCCCGCACTAAACACACCACACTGAATAAAAATTTAGCGGGTGTTTGCAAAGCATGCCATTAGCACGAGGGTTCACCTAAACTAGTAGTTTATCTAGTTGCTGAAAAAAACAATCTTTCACTCACTGTCAAAGGACAACAAGACGCTTAGAGTTGTGCAAGTAGCCAAATCAAAATTAATCCTCTTGATCTTACTTATTGAACGATAGAAAGCAACAAACTTTACTATAATAAATCAAACGAAAGAGCTGTTCTATGAACAAGATGAAGGTGATTTTAAAAAACCTACAAGGTAGTAAGGAAGATTGTTTACATTCAATAATGAGAATCAATTCAGTGTTTGACTTCCCTTGTGACCTTTTTTTAGGCCAGTACACATTCTGTTTAACATACTGAAACAGAGGCAAGTGAAATTTTCTTTTTAAAATTTTGTCTTGTTCTAGGAATTCAACTTTCTATTTTTCGCGCGGATAAATTTGCACAAACTTCGACATCACATGGTATTGAGTTGTACTATTGTACTATGTACCATACTGTACTATCGGATGACCGTCGGAAGGCTGTCACAAAAGAGAGCTCACTTTTAACAAGTTACATAACCTAGAAGTCCTGACTATCGAAACAGCCAAATATCAAGGCTTAAGTTAATCTGGGGAAAAGATAAAGTAAGCTTTCTTACACACAACTTCGCATTTGTCAACAGCATGTAATCAAAACATACCTGTTTTTCTTCAACCAAAGTGACCACTCGCCCGGGCTGAAAAGCAAAATAAAGCATTTATAGATGATTTCAAAGGGTGCTGTTAGCCAGGGAAAAAGTTTTCAGCACAATACTGTACCTTTTTGGCGTCTCCACGATGCCATGTGCTTCCTTGCCAAAACCGGCGAACAAATCCATCGATATGTCCGACTACGCAATACTCGAAAGGAAAATCCGGCTTCCAAATCAAAGAACCATAGCCAAAGATCCAAAGACTTTTTGATGTCCCGTCTTTGTTATGGGATTGAGAATTAATTTTCTCGATCATAATTCTATTTTAACATAAAGATTTTACTTTTAAGCGAAGAGAAAAGACGGCAAAAGCAAAAGCGAGTTAAGCCAATTCAAGTAATCGGTTTCAATACGACAGTGTTTACGTCGTTATGCATGAGTTGCACGCGCCTTGGCGATTTAATCAACGGACCAATCAACAGCCGCGCAATAAAAAGGTGCGCGTTCTAATTGGTTGAAAGGGAAAAGCCCACTCGAAAAGCACTCGAAACCCACTCGGGGCTGACGCAACAAGAAGGATCAATTTCAGCGACTGAAAAAACCTTCATAGAATCGTCACCAAACTAAAATAAATGTTTTATTCATCTGTGGGAGACTTGGTAAAGCCCAAGACAATTGAGAAAATTATGTAATAATTTTGTTAGTTGAAAACCTTGATGGAATGAAATAATTGGAATACTTGTCTTTTCAAATTTTATTGTATTGGCCATCCCTCGTTCGTTTCACCACAGCATTCGGCATGTATAAGTTGAGATCATATCATTTTTAGGCCACAAACGCGCAGTACGTGTTTGTGACCGGAAATCATTTGATTTCTAGCTCTTTCTGGAATGGATCTAGTTACAGCATTTATGAGATAGGTGATCTCTCACTAACTCTCATTGTGTTGGTGGTTACGATACGCTGAAGAGAGCGAAACAACGTTGTCCGTATCTGCCTTCTAGTCATGAGCGCTTATCATGCCGGGTCTTGTTGACTGTGGTGTTGTGTTCCTTTCACGTTGTTTGATCAGTCCCTGGAGTAGTCATTTTGACAATCATTTATATTTAAAAATTTTATAGGATTAGCATTCAAATTTCCCATACAGTACTTTTTTCTTTTTTGTGGCGTTTATGGGAAAGGCGCGACGGTGTAGTGACCTTTGATTGGAAAGGTTTGGAAGTCCAAGGTTGGCCTTTGAGTCGAGTCGTCTTTCTTCCTTGGACAAGGAACTTTACTTCACATTGTCTCCCTCTATACCAAGGAGTATATAAAATGGGTACGAAGGTGTATAAATGGGTACCAGAGAAATTTTAACAAAATACTGTGGGTCGGGCGGTGAAGTAGACGAAGCAGTACGTAAGAGATTCTAATGCATAAACTGAGATCGTGCTCGAACTTTAAACTTTATCTTCATCCAGATTTGAGTATATCGGTACTTACAAGCATTGTGAAGGGCGCTCCAAATATGACAATATTGCATGACAAAATATTTTTCGTTTTGAAATATTGAAATAATGCGTAATGCGGGGATGACGATTCCTCCTGAAAACATACGGGCAAACAACAACATCGACAAAATGTTACAGACAGTTGGTTAGCTCCTCCCACAGAATCTCAATTAAATATTTAGGCTTGAAATCCATCGTAGAAATGGATTTTTGTCCACGATTGTTGCCTTCGTCACTGTTGTTGTTGTTGCTGTTGTTGTTGTTGTTGTTGTTGTTGTTGTTCTTCTTCTTCTTGTCCTTCTTAATTCTATTTTCCTTTTTTTCTTTTCTTCTTTTCAACTCCTTTCACAATATAGATTTTAATAATTTTATCCTACACAAGATAAAATATGGAGCAAAAACTAATCTATCTTGTTCTGAAGCAAGGAACCAGTTTCAAACTCCGAAAGACTCACCACCAAAATTTCCACCCCAACAAGTACGCGCACGTGGGTCCCCTGAAGGGTGGGTCCCAGCGGTTCTGATTGGGACACATATTGCCACCGTCGCGTTAAGATAATTCCGAAGAGAAGTTTGACTAAATTTTTCATTTGCACCGAAGAATTGTAAACACGAAGAGCACCGCATGAAAGTACTGGAGTGAAAAATGAAAACGGATCGGACGCAGGAGCTCCTGTCGGACGGAATTTTTCTCCTCCCCGTGCTAGTGCCCAGATTGCGCCTGATAATGGTTTAGAGCCAGACTGGGAACCAGTTTATTACATGGAAAAATGGAACGCACGATTTCCGAGAAGACTTGTCGGGCGCGTAATATGACCGCAAGAAAGCCTCTGGCACTCGGGGTAAGAGGGAGAAGATGTCATCAATGAATCGTTTCCAGACGAGCTGTTTTAAAGCGCTTTGATTTCACCCATGTGTTTGTAGGTCGTTTTCTCCATTAGATGGAGTTCTTCACTAAGATAAGTTTGAGCGCTCTTTGCAGTAGACATTTGTTGATAGGACGTTCATTTCTGTAAAATTCAGTGTATGCATTGCACACTATGTTTATTCTTTCCTCTTGTGGTATATTTGTATATAAGCTCATGTCCATTGAAACAAGGATTGTGTTTTCTCGAACCTTCGTTTTCCCTTAGAAATTGATGAAGTGAGTCGTATCTTTCAGACATGACTTCTGTTGTTGTGCTATAGGCTGATGGAGTTTAAAAACGAATGATGATAGTTTCTCTGTTGCAACTGGGCCTGGCATCACAGCCTGATACAACAGGTTTCCCGACTGGCCGTGGGGCTGATTTCGAATAGGGTGTAGAATATTGGAATTATGGGGCAGCTATGGTGTTTGACAAAGTCATGTTTTGGTCGTTTCATCTATAAGGTTTCTAGGGTAGAGTTCGCTGACGAGCTGTTGAACTCTTAGGTTTGTTTCCTCCACCATAGGATTCACAAGACGTCTGTAGTTTTCCCTGTTATCTAGCTGGGTTTGTCCTTCATTAATTTTATCCTCAATGTTGAGAGCTACAGGTGCAGTTCCTTTGTCAGCCTTTTTAAGGCTAATGTTGGTGTCACGCTTCAGGGCTTGCCTTGCGTTCAGCGGGATTAATATTAACCCTTGGCTCGGAATTTTGAATTTTGCAGTTTGACCATGAGACCTCACTGGAGATAAAATATACGTGTCCTTCTATTTACAACTTTTAAGACCTTTTAATACCATTTTATGTAAGGGTAATCGATGTGACAATGACTGATAATAATCCGTAATTTTAAAATGCAACACAAATAATCCGTAATCTTTAAATTTAGTGGCCAATGATCCGTATCCCTTCTCTAAAAACCCCTACTAATCCATAATCCTAAAACCCTAACAGGGCCTCATATAAAAAGCATATTGCAAGTCCACTCTCTATTTCGAATTCCAAGTCAATAAATGACTTGTAAAATACAAAATAATGTGGGTGTAATATATTAAATGAGATATTCTGGTTTGAGAAGGATGTTACTAAAACGAGGAATGGGGAACGGGGAACGGGGAACGGGGAACGGGGAACGGGGAACGGGGAACGGGGAACGGGGAACGGGGAACGGGGAACGGGGAACGGGGAACGGGGAACGGGGAACGGGGAACGGGGAACGGGGAACGGGGAACGGGGAACGGGGAACGGGGAACGGGGAACGGGGAACGGGGAACGGGGAACGGGGAACGGGGAACGGGGAATGGGGAATGGGGAATGGGGAATGGGGAATGGGGAATGGGGAATGAGAAATAATGGTCAGCGGTAATATCTAAAAAGTAAGTTGGAGTTTGCGCAGTACGGCAAAGAGACGACGACTGGACGTGGTAAGCGAAAGATGGAAGGTAAGAATATTTATCTGTCAGTTTTTCCTGAGTTTTGCAATTACTGAGTTTCTGTTTATCAAAATTAACCAAAACTGTTGTTTTGCAGGTAATGTGAGCGACGATAATGCTAAGGATCACGAGGTTTATAACGTTATCGACAGGTTGGTGTAAAAAGATTCGTATCACTTTGAGTACAGTCACTTCGAGTGTTATTATCAAAACCAAGAGTAAATGTTCTGTGTATTTTGACGTTTCAGCGACGAACCAGTGACAGAAAATGATTCTATGTTTGCAAATGGCGAGAATGAATCTTTGTTTAAGGTATGAAAACGTAGAATGCGCCTTGAAAATTGAAACTGACCGCGCTGAATTATTTTTAGCACTTACCATCGAATTTTGAATTGATTTTAATTTAATGGCGTGCATATTTGAGTTACAATGTAGATTCATTTATGGTTTGAGAAAGAAGTGAGTGAAGTGACTGCAATATCAAGCTGTTCTTTAATTACCCCAGAGAACAATTATGGAGAATAGCTCAATATTCTAGTCACTTCACTCAGTTCTTTCTCAAACCATAAATGAATCTACATTGTAACTCAAATATGCACGCCATTAAATTAAAGTCAATTCAAAATTTGCGATGGCAAGTACTCTAACAGTGAAGCAGCGGTCGGTTTAAATTTTCAAGCCGTATTCTACGTTTTCGTACCTTAAACAAAGATTCATTCTCGCCAGTTCCAACATAGAATCATCCTCTGTCACTGGTTCGTCGCTAAAACATCAAAATAATGAGAACATGTAAGTTACACTCGAAGCGACTCTACTCAAAGTGATACCAATCTTTTTACACCAACCCATCGATAATGATGACCTCGTGATCCTAGACATTATTGTCACTCTCATTACCTGCAATTCAATAGTTTTGGTTAATTTTAATAAACAGAAACTCAATAATTCCAACATCTCAGGAAAAACAGACCGATAAACAGGGTTTACCTCGGTGTAAGAACCTGACAAGATTTTCTTTGTTTGTTGGCTTTTGTTTTGCTGTACGGTATTGTTTAAAATGTTTTTGTTTCCTTTGTTTTACGTCATCCGTGAGTTTCACAGGTTCTTACACCGAGGTAAAGCCGATAAACATCCTTACCTTATGTATTTTGTAATGTTTTGGTATGTAACTGAAGTATGTAGGAATGTATTCATAAGATTGTGTTAATGATTTAGTTGTTTATTAATCCTGTGGGATTCGTTTGGTTATTTAAGAGATTGTAAGTTATGCAGAAACCATTCGAAGGCATCTCTTTATAGTTGCTTTTAGTGATGTCCGTTTCCGAACAGCACGATATTCCTCGTGATTCCCAAAGTACTACGCCTCCTGAACATGAGGATTCCTTGTCTAATGCCGAAACCCTTCGGTTATTTTCACAACTGTTAGACTCTAAGCTTGATCAGAAGTTCACTTCTTTCAAGCGCGTACTTGAAGAGAAAGACAACCTTACACAGAGCCAGCTAAAGAAGCTGAAAACTGAGACGAAAGCTTCGAATACCTTTAATTATAAAGGTAACAGAGTACAGTTCGAGTTTAATCTCAACGTCCTCGACCAAATCGAGACGGCCTCTAAGAACCTTCGCGCAGGGAAAGTCTCTTCTGCAACTTCCGATCTCGAAGAAGCAAAGAAGCTCATCGATAAGCGCAACAAACTTGTGCGTTTCGCCGACAAGAGCCCCGCAGGTTGGACTGCTGTTGAAGAGTATGAGTCCGACGAACTCGCCGACGATTCAGAAGACGAGAAAAAGCTCCGTTCAGCCGAGAAGAGGGCGCTGTCGAAGATTCGTGAAAAGAAAAGAAAATTTCAACCTGCCCGTCCCAGAGCTCCGCAGCGTGAGTCAGCAACGGAAACCCAAACTTCTTTCTCGGCTGCTCCTGCTCAGCATTCTTTCAATCTTCAACAGCCCTTTCGCCATCAGTCCTTTCGTGCAAGACAACCAGTTCCCGCTGACAAATGTTTCAGCTGCGGCCAACGCGGACATTGGGCAAATTCCTCAGTTTGTCCCAGTCGCAACAACCTCACTCGAAACCCACCGAGCACCAAACCAACAAACGGATGATGGGTCCAGGGACAAATACGATGCTGCCTTAAAACGATTGGGACAAGATGAGTATCCTTTACCTGTATCTCCAGTGAATTCTCTGGGCGATTGTGACCCAGTTGACTTTTTCTACCAATCGACTAGCGATTCTAATTTTCATGATTCTCCGGAAATTTGTCCGGATTATCAAGAGGACGTGCAGAACATTGCCGTTAAAGGTAGACTAAGGCGTAATATTAGTTTCTGGGAGTATATAGGCGCTTCTTGGTTTATTCGCCAAACCATTTTGGAAGGCTACAAAATTCCTTTTTATTTTACACCTGCTCCTGCCACCTTCGGTAATAATAAGTCTTCCTTGCAGCATGCGGATTTTGTTCACAAAGCAATTACTGATCTTTTAGCTGTTGGTTCTGTTGTGGAATGCTCGTCTCCACCTTCAGTAATTAACCCTTTGTCTGTTTCCATTCAGTCTAACGGCAAGAAGAGGCTAATATTAGACCTCAGGTATCCTAATTCTTTTGTTAAAAAATTCACAATTAAGTTTGAAGACGCTAAAACCATGCTCAATTCATTTATTGACCACTCCCAAAATTGGTTCTATTCATTTGACATTAAATCGGGATATCACCATATTGATATCTTTCCTCCCGACCAAGACTTTTTGGGGTTTTCTTGGTCATTCAGTGGGGTAACCAGATATTTTAAGTTCACTGTTTTGCCATTTGGATTATCTACTGGATCTTATATCTTTACTAAAGTTATGAGGCCTCTAGTTAAATATTGGCGCAGCCAGGCGTACAGGATAGTCGTTTACTTAGATGATGGCTTGGGGGTATGCCCAACATTCGCGTGTTCTCGTTTGGAGGCCTTAGCCGTTAAGTCAGATTTGTCCCGTGCCGGGTTTGTTCCCAATATGCTTAAGAGTGTTTGGTCCCCGGTGCAGTGCCTTAGATGGTTGGGTTATTTTTGGGATCTTAAGAAGAAATCGCTCTCGATCCCCAGTGACAAAATTGACAGGCTCTTTACATCAATAGATGACGCACTTTCCCGCACCACTATGCCCGCTAGGCAATTAGCTTCTGTCACAGGCAGTATTATTTCTAATATGCTTGTTATTGGTAATCTTTGTAAGCTTATGACCAAAAACTTGCACAGGGCCTTGGATTGCAGAGCAGGGTGGGAGTCGTCTGTTATTTTGGATTTGCCATCTCGCAAGGAATTAATTTTCTGGCGGGAAAATTTACTTCGTCTTAATTCTAGGCCCCTTTCAGAGGATGTTCGCCCAGTTACTCGGATTGCGTATTCAGACGCTAGCTCTCTGGGCTGTGCCGCCTATTTATCTATGGATGATTTTCCAGTTGCACACAAGAACTGGGACCCACTGGAAATGAGTCAAAGCTCCACTTGGAGGGAACTTCATTGTGTTTATTTTGCCCTCCAAAGTTTCGCACTACGTTTGTCTAATAGTTCTGTTAAATGGTTCACTGATAATCAAGCAGTCCCTATTATTGTTGATTCGGGCAGCATGAAAGAAGAATTGCATAAATTATCTGTGGATATTTTCTATGTCACCAGGGATTATAATATCGACTTAGACGTCGAATGGATTCCTCGTTCCCTCAACGATAAGCGGATTATCTTAGCAAAATCGTTGATTGCGACGACTGGAAAGTTAAGAATTGCTATCTTTACGCACTTACGTCCTACTGGGGACAGTGCTCAGTTGATTGTTTCGCTAGTTCCAAAAATTGCAAAGTTTCTAGGTTCTATTCTCGATTTTACAATCCGTATTGCCTAGGCGTGGATTCATTTGCTTTCAGCTGGGCTGGCGAGTTTTGCTGGTTAGTCCCTCCTGTCACACTGGTGACCAGAGTCATTCGCCATGTTTGCCTTTGCAAATGCAAAGGTATATTAGTCATTCCTTATTGGCCATCCGCACCTTTTTGGCCTCTTCTGGTAGATTCTCAAGGGTCCTTTAATTTATCTGTTATCGATTACCTCTTCGTTGAGAACGGCAAAGATGTGTTCTTACATGGGTCCAATAAGAATGCTATTTTTGGATCGGAGAATTTTAGCACACCGGTGCTTTTTCTCTTGCTCGATGGAGCTCTGTGATCGGTTTGGCTAGAAGGCACTGGCCTTCTATGATGCTATATAGGCACTGGCCTTTTGTTGGTGTGCAGCTATTCACACCGCCGTTTCACACGGCCATTTCACACATTTTGGAGTATTTATGTGTTTATTTTCTTCCTTTGTTTTTTGTTTACAAGGTGGAAATGCATTTGCAGACAAAGTTGGTCGTCTTCTTGACCCCGAACTTCGGAGACTAGCATCATGCCTGCCTGCCCGTGCGGTTGAGGCCAAAGCTTCTTCTACCACAGAGCGGTATTCAAGGGCTTTTCAGAAGTTCAGAGAATGGGCTTCCTGTCATCGTGAGATTACTCCTTTACCATCAGATGACATTTCAGTTGCTTTATATTTGGAATTTTGCGATAACACCTTTGTCGAGATTACTATAGTCAAGAGTAAGAAGGACGGCTATGTCAAAGACAAACTTGATTCTCTGTTATCCGTTTCTCGTAGTTTAGGTTGTTAAGCATTAATTATTAGCTTTTCTCTTTCTTTATTTTTCGAACGCGAGCATCAATAAACGAGATGCTCGCCCCTAGAACTGTGTGGTGTGTTTATTGAAGATTAATTACAAAATGTTTTATACTCGTTTCACAGTGATTAGAGTATAAATGTATTTTGTAATGTTTTGGTATGTAACTGAAGTATGTAGGAATGTATTCATAAGATTGTGTTAATGATTTAGTTGTTTATTAATCCTGTGGGATTCGTTTGGTTATTTAAGAGATTGTAAGTTATGCAGAAACCATTCGAAGGCATCTCTTTATACTTGCTTTTAATTTGTGTAACCTACTGTACTGTTTTCTGTATATTTGTATACTTGTTAGCGTTCCGATTTGCAATTGTAACCTGTGTGTGCTCACGGACATCAATAAACGAGATGCTCGCCCCTAGAACTGTGTGGTGTGTTTATTGAAGATTAATTACAAAATGTTTTATACTCGTTTCACAGTGATTAGAGTATAACCATCTTTCGCTTACCACGTGCAGTCCTCGTCCCTTTGCCGTACTGCGCAGACTCCAACTTAATTTTTAGGGTATTACCGCTGACCACTATTCCCCATTCCCCATTCCCCATTCCTCATTCCTCGTTTTAGTAACATCCGTTTGAAAATGTTTATTAAAACAAGTGATTTGTTTTGAAACTTGTGTTGGCAAATAACAAGCTGATAAATGTGGTAACTGCTCCTAGGGTTTGGGAAGTACAATGACTGGGAATTTTCACTTGTAGGCTCCCTTTGTGGAAAAACAGAGGAATGCCTCGAGCATTTGTTCATTCATTGTGATAGGTCTAAAAATTTCTGGTCTTCAGTGACAGAGTGGTTAGATGAGCACGGTTTTGATTAAGGCATCTGAGCACTTTTTGACATAACATTTGGTCTCATGCACTAGCAAAGATAGTTATTATTAAATCATGTAATTATTCTCGATTAACGTAACATAACGTTGATATGTTTTACAAAATTAATATCTAATTATGTCTCACATTTTTACCCTTCCATTGTTTTTGTAGATAAGCATTCTATAATGTATTTGTGTTGTTAATGTAGGCCTGCTTTTGTACCTTGCATTTTTGTCTGATTATCAATAAAAGGTTTTTGTCTCCGAAGGGGAAGACAAATTCCCTCAAAACATTCGGTGATTCTTTTCTAAGCCAAACCGAACTTGCAACGCAACGCAATCTTGAGACAGATCTCGCGACATTGTCCAAAGTCGATTCTTCTACTACTTCCCTTTGCATTTATGGCTTTCTTTTTTTCGGTTTTGGCTATTTTTGACATTGGGTTTTAAGGTTTTACACAAAAAATTGTGGATTTCCTTTCTCGGTATCCATTGTAGTTTTCGGTAGTTCCCTTTTTCTTTTAGTCTTTTTTTTAAGAAAAAGGAAAGTAGCCTCAACTGAGAGCAGTTCCCATGGGCGCCTTCACAGGCTGACGTCCGATCTCGCCCCCTCGCTGCTGCAAAGTGCATTTTAAGCACGAAGGGGGCGCGGTGGAGCATGGCCCGCTGTACCCAAGAAGTTCAGTCGTTGGAGGCCTGGACTCTGCGATCGTGTTGTTTCCTTCGACAAGAAACTTTACCCCAGAGTCTCTCTCCCCACACGGGTGTCTAAATGGGTACCGGCGACATACTGCTGGGGGTGACCCTACGATGGACTAGCATCCATACTAGCAATATCCTAAATACCCTCAGTTGCTTCGTGCGACTAAATCTTACCCTAAAGAACCCATCATCTGTTCGAAAATAGGTATAGGACGTAGTCCAATCACATTTCTTCATAAGTGGGTGTGGTGAGATCATAACTGGACGTAGGAACTCGCCCCTCGGTAGTTGCAAAGCGCGCATTTGGACATATCTATATCAAAATGCACTTTATACAACGTAGAACAGGTATTGCCTCAAGAAATGGGTAGCGCTGGACAAAATCTCGAAAACAAAGCGGGAACTCATTGTCGAAGCTCTTTAATCTCGTTTTCACTATCTTTTATTCATGAAATTTGTTGATGCTAAGAAATTAACGTTGTCATCACGGCAAGTCTCCAAGATACCTATCAATTATATTAATTACTACATCCGACAATTCATGGAGTCAATATATTTACATAGGAATGGCACCTTTCTTCTGGGTGCAAATCTCGGAGTTTTTAACGCAAAAGTGCCTAAATAACTGCATTAATTAATCTCCTTAACAAGAGGCGGACAGAGTTGCTCCAAGTCGCTCGTTTTAATTCTCCGGGACAAGCATGAAAATTCTTCTCGCTGGTTGTATACCTCACGGAGGTCGCGATAAAATGGCGGTTGGTATTCACAATAACATATGTGCTTCTAACTCGTGTAACGCAGCATTTCATCCGAGATCATCAAAAATTTTTATGGTCACGAAGAGAAACGAGCGTCTTGGACTAAGTCTAAGAGGCATGCAAACAAAACCTCGTCCGTCGTCCATAGAATACATATTAATACAAATTGACTAATGGCAGTACAAATTGTATTTTGAGAATTACTCAAGATTCCAGTGCGCACCCGACGTACAAATGAATTTCTTTCATTCAAATAATACCTATAGCTTTCTTATTGCCTGATTTGTTGTCTCATGTTCTCCTCACTGTAGATGACATTCTTCTACAACCCTCCGAAGAGAATTTGGTTTCTGATCAGGTTTTTCCCAGAACGACAAGGTCCTTAAATGACTTAATTTGTTACTGCAAAACAGACTGCAACACAGTCCATCGATATTCACACTTTCCAGAACAATAATTACTCCCTTGCACAAGACTGTTGATAAGGACAAATGATGGACAATTGATGATTTTTAAGTAATAAATTTCGGACACATGAAGCCAATATTAATGAAGCGCAAGACAACTGCTGACAAGCTAATTTATGGAAGGAATAATGCCGTCTTCTACCGATGAGAACACGACCTCTGATTTTAGATTTTAGGCAACAAATAGAGCTGTTTTTCATGACGGAGATGACGACTGCTGATTGTTTAAGTGCGCAGATGCCTGTGACGAGGATCTGGCTGGGCTATTCTCTGCACTCTGAACAGGCGAGTACACAGCTGAGCTGTCGTATCGTGCTACGGGATGACTGATGTTACCATATCCCGCCACCACAGAACTACCAGCACCGAAAGCAACTGGACTGGACCGCGTGGGAGGTGGAGTGGGATTCGGCGTCGCTGTTCCTTGGAAGGAAAAGCCGTAGGCAGCATAGGCAGCAGCAGAAGCAGCCGCAGCGGCAGCTGAGGCCGCGGCAGAGGCAGCGAGGGCTCCACCCGTTCCTCGTCCACGCCCTCGTGTCCGCGTCCCTCGGACACTAGACGCCCCTCGTCCCCTGCTAAGGGGGAGTCCGCGTCCCCGTCCTCTTCCTCGTCCCCTGCCTCTTCCTCTTTTACTGGAGGAGTCTGATAGTGCGGGGCTAGCAGTCTCACTACGGGGGTCATCCAAGTCATCTCCCTCGGGTTTCAGGCTCAGTGGTGTGCCTATGTTACTTGGAGGAACGTCTATCGAGAGGTCGCCTGAAGCAAGGGAGTCTGTGAACACAACAAAAAGAAACCCTGCTGAGTTGTGGATTCTGGAATAACACGACACAGCAGAAAACACGTCTTACTATGTTAGTCGTTATACAAGAAATACGAGCTCTACCGGATAGTCTCCTTCAAAACGAAAGGAAGTTTGGAAGTGACATCTCGAGAAAAGAACGAGAAGAATGGAAGTGTCGAGTGCCTTTCTAACAGCCAGCGTCCAGGACAAAGCGAGCGGAGAAGGTGTCTCGTTCCTTTACGTTCTAAGCACTCTAAGGAAAGATCCATCACTTATGAGTGTTCTCATACCAGGGGAGACGAAAACCAAGTCACCTAAATCACAAAACCGTCTTCTACCGGAACCGACCCAACCACGTTTTGTGACTAGGATCTTTCTTTTTTCAAACCAATATTATGCAACGTAACCTTTGACGCGGGCGTCTGTACAACTTTTCAGACGCCTTGCTAACGTAGGGTATTAGCAGGTCCCTTGCAATAGCGTCACTACTGATTTAAGTGCAAGTGTTACACAACTGACCTTCATCCAGACTCAACACGCTGATGTCATCACCAGCTGCACCGTCACCATCAAAACCTTCCCCAATCCTTCCGCCTTCGCCCGTTACGCTGCTTGTCTCGGAAGCTGGTTTGGAGCTGGATATAGACCCGTCAGGCACGGGTGGCACAAGAGAGCTCTTACTCTTGCGGCCTTTCCTGGCCTTAGCTGGGGGAGTGCCATCAGTGACGTCAATACTTGGTGACGCGCCATCTCCTGCCTGGTTAGAAAACAAAGAAAATGTAGTTGTTGTTTTTATCAAGCTTGTTGCAGTCATAAGTAGAAATATTGGCGGGGTTCTTTTATTGACAAAACTTTGGATTTATCAACTAAGTTGATAAGGTAAATTGGCCACCGTTAAGAGATTGAAAGCTGACGTTTCGAGGGTTCGCCCTTCGTCGGAGCGAATCTTTTCTGACGAAGGACTGACAAAGGGCTAAAGCTCGAAATGTCAGCTTTCAATTTCTTTACGGTGGCCAGTTTACCTTATCAAGTCAGTTGATAAATCCAAAGTTTTGTTTCAAAAGGCGGACCATTCAAACTGTTCGAGGCAGCGTGACGTCACGTGCATCTCATACATTTCCTGTACCGGTATTTTGTAACGGCTGCTCTCGGCTAGATTCAAGTGATCGGGAGAAATGCCCCATAAAATGCTGAATTTTGTGTCTTGTGATCTCAAATGTTGATATATTGTAAGCCAGATGAATAACCACACGAACAGCATAGGTAAGTTAACTTTATCTAGCCAGGAGCAGCCGTTACAAAATACAGTAAATGTATGAGATCAAATAGCACGTGACGTCACGCTGCCTCGAACAGTTTGAATGGTAAGCCTGTGGTGTGGTAATACCAAGGGGTCGTATAGCGGGTTTCCACTTATCTTTCTCATTGGTGTCCTGAGAGGACCGAATTTTCCTATAAAGACCGCAATTGTGGAATACTCAGAAAATTGTTTTTAGTAAATTGTGCCTCTACAAAAATTGAAAGAAAAGAAACTATGGTGTTGCCGGAACTCCTGTAAAAGTCCTTTGATTTTATTTGTATTTGGCTTGGTCGTGCGCATATTTCGATGACAATGCATGTGCAGGTGCCATATGTCACAGAAACATTTGCAATGAAAAAGCGACAAATTGTCAACTGATATTTCTCATGCACTTACCTCAACTGGTCCTGTTTTCTTTCGTTTGCGTTCTCTTCTTCGTCGCTGTTCATCTGCCTTCTTTTCAGCCTGCCTCTGAAGAACTGTGTGAATGACAAAAAATGGACAAGTCAAAAGAATATTTTCTTTTTCCTTGGGCTTAAACTCTTTCCCTTTTACTTCGTGTAATATAGAGCAGCACACCTTGTGTAAAAACGCGCAACTTATTTTCTCTCGTTAGTGTGTAAAGTGTCCTACCCAAAGAGTTAAGCCCCAGCATCACTATGCAAATTCTCCACACTGGTCTCTATACGTTTTTAAAGGACTAGTTGGGAGAACTTGTTTTAAAATCAGGACAATTCATCTTTGATGATTACTTCCTAAACTCTCATAACCTGTGTGTGTTATAATGCACTGATATCAGGGGGAGAAATTTGAGGCTTATCACAATTGGGGCTACTCACATTTGCACTCCAGCTCTGCATCGTCAAGTAGCAGAGAGACCACTTCTTTAGGTTTAAGAGCTTCTGGTTTGAAATGGCCCCCAGAGATCACCATTTTCTGGATCTGAAACGAAATGCAGCCAATACAATGTCACCGAAACAATCCCAATTTCGGCTAATAAAATGCCACTGAAACGATTCTAAATGTACGCGACGACGAAAACATAACAGTACTAACCTCGCTCTTCTCTTTCGCTCTCTGTAGAATCCTCTCTTCAATTGATCCCTTGGTAACCAGTCGATACACGGTCACCTGTCGGGTTTGACCTAGACGATGTGCTCGATCCATGGCCTGTGAACGCAAGAAATGTCAAATATTGTTCCTAAACGTTCCTAAAACTGTTAAACAACTTTGTCACAAGCCCTTTGTTAAAGTGAAGGGAGTTAGAAAAAGACAACCTTCCAACTGACATCAATTCCGTAAATTGTTTGGAAATAGAATAAGATTTTTAAAATAGAGGGATAAAACTTTTGTACACACCCCCAGACAGGCCATCCTGACGCGGGAGCACTTGGGCTCGCTTGTTGCCTGTTTGGTGTCCATCTAAAATTACTAACTTTAAATTTTAACTTTAACTTACCTTCAATTATTAACAATTATCAATTTTCTTAAAATTCATCAACCCCCCCCCCCCCCCCCCCCGCTTCTCTTTCTTTACGTTCACTTTAAAAATCGCGAAAAAAATCTCTCAGATTCATGGGAACTCACACTATGATCCTACGAAAACATTTTTAGATTAAATGAAATCTCACGGAGATAATTAACAAAAAAAGGCTTAGACGTTGGCGGAAAAAGCCATCTACGTATATTGCCCCCTTAATGATATCCCAGTAGAGTAGACGATACCTCTATATATCTTATTTACCTGTTGATCCACAGTGGGATTCCAGTCACTATCGTAGAATATCACCTGACAAAATAAACGAAACAAACATTCATCAACACACATCAACAGCACGAACAACAGTTCTCCTTACATCAACAGTCAAACAAAAAAAGATTCCTTACGGTATCAGCAGCCGTCAGGTTGATTCCCAGACCCCCAGCTCGTGTGCTCAGCAGGAAAACGAAAATGTCCGCTCTGAAAAAGAAAACAAATGAAAATAATGAAACAGTCACTGGTTATAATTGCAATTTGCTTGCACTGATGCAGTTTCTTGTTTGTTCAGATTGGTTTTTCAAGTCCTCCTTATACTGGGTGTAAAAGAGCCAAAACAAATCCTGGTATTGCCTCACGCATTTCTCCGCATTTCATACCAGTTGTAGGTTATTACTTCGACTTGTGTTTAGTTTATAGTTCATTGCATTTGTTCTGACTGGACAGATTTGATTACGGACAATCTCTGTTTAACAGATAGTCGGCAAAGTCCCCAAAATTTTATTACAATATTCTATCTTCCACCATGGGTGTCCTCTAAACTTTACACAGAACCTCAGAAGACAGCCTGTCCAACTACTGCCTGTAGTTTGGCCTTGGTTTTACCACAGTTATCAGAAAAGACTGAGTAGTCTAGGAGGGGGGGAGCTGATTAGACTGCGAGTAGTCTCTAATTCTGGCGATGGCGATTGTGGGGCGGGCGAAATACACACACACGCGCGCGATTTTGGCGCTCCCCTCACGTCGCGTCTCCTCGAAATTTCGCGCGCGCGTGTATGTATTTCGCCCGCCCCACAATCGCCATCGCCAAAATTAGAGACTACTCACAGTCTATCAGCTGATAATTAGGGCCAGTTCATATACTCTAGCACATTAGCCATCACGGTCTTGTTGTTAAGGTACGGTAATCCCTTCGTTAGCAGTTCAACAGCTCCAGAAACGGTAACTTACTTAGATTGAAAATCTGCCACCATGTCTCTTCGGTCAGAGATTTTTGATGAGCCATCCAAGCGCATATACTTGTGTTTTCTGTAAGTCATGTATTCCTAAAATATTAAACACACGAATCTGATTACATTTTTAACAGCGAAAAGTGGTTTAGCCTAGTAAGTTTAAGACTATTAATGGCGACCTGGAGCGATTATGCATGACTAGTGTATCAGCAAGGGACGCCACACAAGGCAGAATGCACAATTTGAACAACCAAGATTTAGATCAAACGTTTAGTGAGCTACCGATGCCCAATTAATCAGGAAGCCACTACATGCACATAACAAACAAAATCAATAAGAAGTCTCACCTCTAGCAAGTCAATCATCCTGGTCATTTGCGAGTAAATCAGGACTCTGTGTCCCTGCATCTTGAGCTTTGTAAGTAGCCCGTCAAGCACTGTGAGTTTTCCACTGTCTGTGATCAGTGAATTACGGTCTGAAAAGTAAAACATGCATTCAATTTACCGAGTTTCCCTATTTTGCTATACAGACAGCTAGGATGGACCACTCACATCCTGGTAAATGTTTTCAGAAAACTACCAAAAACGAGAACCGTTTTGCTTTAAGTTATGTCCATCCTACAGTTTTTTCCAGTCTTATTCTCACAATACTCTTATATAGGTGCTATACAGTAAAAACCCGCAAATAAGAACCTAATTATTAAGAAACTGTTAGGCTAAGATTTCCATTTAGACCCCCTTCACATAGGGTTTGTATAAGTTTCGACTGCAACCTTTTAGACATGATGATACGCATATCTTTTATAAACAATAGACAGTACCAATAGTCAATAGTCTATTTTTTCTTAAGAAAATAAGAACCTTTTTAAGAACCTAAATAGCCTAATTTCCCAGTAAACACCAATTATATAAGAACCTTTTAAGGCTAACTCAAAAATGGGGGTTCTTATATGCAGGTTTTTACTGTGTACTAATCAGTTCCTTCAAAATACTAACGTAGTTGTTCAGAGAAACACACAGATGTAAGTTTTTCAGCGAATCTCATCCTGATTAGAATGACCGTTTTCACATTTGCCTTCTAGCCGAAATGGCCGATTTTTTTTGGGGGGGGGGGAGGGGAGGGGGAATTCAATTTTATAAATTCAGGCTTTCAAATAGTTTGTAAACAAACCTTTTCACCAGAAAGGCATCTGGGCATTGAGCGAACGGCAAGCTTTTGTAATATGATGCTTTCAGGGACAACACTTTTTCCGTCACAGGGTAAAACGTGTTGAGACACAAGCACTTATCCATACCTGGTATTTGCACAAACGTCCACCCAGTCTCGGGCGTGGCACCTTCCAATCCACCAAGGGGTACAGGGAACAGATGCTTCTTGGCGTAATTCACGTCTTCCAGGTCAGGTGTACCATACAGCAAGAGGTTCCTACATAGATCTGAACCTCCCTGCAATAACTTCTGAATTTCATACGCAGAACTACGATCACTGCAGTAGTAAACATCTGTTCCAGCTGTCACCTGTGGACGACAAAAGAAATGAGGGTTAGTCAGTGTCAGGAGTCCCTAACCCAGAGCGTGCAGCTCCCATACTACGACTACGTCACGGCGTTTTTACAGACCAGGTTATTTTTAGACAGGTTTACAATTACTATTTCCCGCGAAAATTTAAGAATGCTTACCATTTACACGAAGAAACCGGAAATTCGGGTTAGAAAATCAAATGGTTCGCGTCATTCCGTTTGGAAAGCTTCAGAAATTATGGGCTGCCGGTTGGCGTTAGGCAGTCTTTCTATTCTTTTTAGTCTCTTGAGCTGATTTGGCTACACTTTGAAACTTCTCCTTCTTCCGTGAGCAAGTTAAATCATTTGATGTTTATGGATGGATTTTCCAACCGGATAGTTTGCGTAAATGGTAAGCACCGTAAGTTTTGGTGCGCATGAGTCCTCATCCCTCCAAAAATAGCGGCCATAGATCGTTCTTTCTCCTTGTAAAATGCCCATTTCGTAACGCAAAGCATACCGCAAGGCTGACAAATCATTTGCAAAGCTAGTGATTGGATAGCAAGGCTCCTTCGGGAATCTGAATTTGCGAGGAATTCAGTCCAAAAATAAACTGGTCTGTGAAAACGCCGTGACATGAATATAGTGTAGTTGCGCACTCCAGGTTATGGGCGCCCGCCAGTGTTGATGCTAGATTTAGCAGTGATTATGGAAGGACCTGACAAAAGACAATGACATCTGCACAGGGTCGAGAACGCTGTTGTCGTTTGATAACCACTTGAAAATTACAAAATGCCTTCCTTATCTTGGTGCAAGTATGGCAACTCTTTTCACTGACCTACATTATCTTAACCCTTTAATCCCCAGTTTCAACATGCACATTCCCCTCACTGTTGTCAATATATTTCTTATGGTACCAAATGGGAGAATTTGCACAAACATTGAGACATTTTATGTTTAGTGATCATTTCCTTTACTCTCGTGACCTGTATGTTTGATCAAGTAGGGAGGGAGGACCCGCACCGCTTCCAGACGAGGTCTAGGATTGGTCGAGGAGAACAATAGGTAAAGAACGAAACAATAGCCCTAACCCTGATAACAATAGACGGTGCAGGTTATAGGGACCAATGAAATTAGAGGTTTGGAACCGTGCAGGTCTACCGAGTAGGGATATTGTAATGAGAAATTAGATACTTGTCACTATTGGGGCTTTAAGGGTTAATCTAGCCAGTAAGAAGAAAAAAACACTATCAGGGTTTGAAAAGTAGCTGAAAATTGAAAAAATGCCTTCGAAATCTTAAGGCAATGACAACGACTCCCATGTGTGTTTTCACGTCCTAATTTTTTAGTCCTTAGTCATTACCAAAACTAGAAAAGAACACTCAAAACTACTGCCAGTTGTGCAGGCTTAAATTCACTACCTTTTCCTCACCTTGGGAACATATGTTGACAAAAAGGATGGCAGTGGAGTGGGTTGTAAAGTTCTGTCTATTGGAACAACTCTGGGAGCAGGGTTAAGATGGAACCCTTCCGGGAGACTCATCAATAAGGAAGAACTATGCCTGCATTAAAAAAAAACACAAAACAAATGAAGTTTCCTTTTATATTGTTTACTAGCAATTCCAAAAGAATTCTTTCTTATACAAATGAGGGCTGGCACAGTTGACATCTGCAATCTGTCCATTCATGTCCTCACCCAACCATTTAAACCCACAAACAAGGCCAGACCACTACAGCAGGGACTACATCATCTACTTTCTTCAAACAGCCCTGCGGGTGTTTTATCCCTCTAGCTTAGTTTGAGAAAGTAAAGAAGCCAAAGCCAACAACATATCAACACCATCCAATGGCACAATCAGCACACATGATTTTACCAGGCCCCACTGTTTAGTAACCACAACCTCCTGCTCTGCAATTTGGCCCCATACCAGCTGAGAACTACTTGAGTGCAAATACAATGACAAGACGAAATAGCTGTTTGTTCTTCTTACCTTGTTGGTGAAAAGGGTTGCATTGGATGCGACGTTGAGTGGGGTGGGGCCACATTTCCTGGAGGCAAGTATAAAGGGGGCAGTACATGTCCCGTGGGGGAATGCAGGGAAGCCCGGCCACGCCCAGGAGGTGAATGCATCGCACATGATCCATGGCTTGACGGAGAGTGCAAGAGTGGTACGTGTCCCAAAGAAGGGTGGTGTTCTCCCATGTGAAATTCGCCAGGTTGGGGTCCGTGGGATTGCTGATGGGTCCAGGAGGGTGACTGACGCCTATTGGGTGACATTTGCGTTGAAAACGTGTGACCATAATGTTTCGTCGGGGAGAAGGCACCAGTTGGAGAGTGCTTCAGAGCAGTAGGTGGCATCTTCCCTGTTGGGGATATCACTGTGTGCTGTGGATGTGTGCCCCTTTGTCGTGGCTCTTTCTTTTTCGTGGGGGAGGTTGGGGTACCCCCACTGCTTGATGTGCGACGAGTTCTGGTTCCCTTAGATTGTTCTTTGGTTTTGCCTCTGAGTGGTTTGTGATCGTCGTCATCAAGGATGGGTTGCACATTGTGTGTCAAATGCGATGAAACTCTCTTGGTGTATCCAGTAAATACTAGCGATGGAAGGATGGAACTGGAACGGATACTTGGAAAGGAGGTCGAGGAATCTGGCCAAAGAAGCAACCCATGACGACCCAAGCAGCTAGTTCTAGGCTTATCTTGGGCCCAGAATCGCTGATGATGAAGAATGCTGATTTCCTTCAAAAGGATAACTAAGGCTAGTAATCTGAAAGAGAAACAAAACAAAGTTGTTGAAAGAGCAGTAAAATATTGAAACTGTTTTTTTCATTCAGAACCACAAATGCTAATTTGGGCTCCAAAATTGACAGCCAATTTTCAGTTTTCAGCTTGCAAGCGCATGTTTGGAAAGAGAGATGAAAAGCTCACCTAAATACAAGTCCTTTCACCAGCATGGCTGATAGTTGTCCAGGAGACAAATTGATGAACTTCATAAATGAAAAGCAGTTGCTTGGAGGGCCTGGAAACCAAATACACAATCCTTTAGCGGCCTTCACGCGTCAAACTAATGTTGGCCAACTCATGTTGGCAATCTCAAATTGGTGTGTGAACGACACAACAACATTTTGGCAAACTGTTGGTGAAAAGTTGGTGAGAATAGAGACAAGTTCTATTCGCCACCAACAGTTTGCCAACATGTTGTTGTGTCGTTCACACACACCAATTTGAGATTGCCAACATGAGTTGGCCAACATTAGTTTGACGTGTGAAGGCCGCTTTAAACAAAGTAAATTAACACAACACAAAGACTTAAGGTGATATTGAACAGGATGATTTTAATGACTTTTTTATACATTACAGTTGCAATACAGCAAATGACAGTTCACACAATTGCAATAAAATGCTGTGTCAAAAATTGTGCATGACAGTTACACTGCGTTAATTTAAAGACCAAAGAGCAAAATGTTGTGTCAATAACTGTCCTCTATAATAAATTTAACTACTGGGCTAAAGTTTTTACCAGCAGATTGGTGAGAGTGACCAGCATACAAAGAGTAATGGATGTAGTCCTCAGTTCCAATGTTCAATAGATTGTACAGGATTCTGAAACAAACACAAGTACTGTAACAGCAATTGTAATTTAGTTTGTCACAAGCTGTTGCCCTCGAAGGAAGTCAAACCCATTCCTTTGATCACACCACAGGGTCAAATGCTCTAAGCACTGAACCATATGGAGACTGATGGCAAGCTAGGTCATTTTAACCCATGAAGTCCCAGTAGTGACCAACATCAAATTTCTGCTCACAACATCAATACATAATCAAGAGAAGACATAAAAAGAAATAAAATGATCCCAAAGGGAAATTGATTTGATCTTCTAACAAATTCTCCTGGCTAATACTATACGAAAATGTATGGAGATCAGTCAGGAGAATTTGTATGTGGATGAGGAGATGTTAAGGGTAAATAGGGTCGAAAGAACCTAGAGAGGGGATAAAGGCGTTTCTTCTATTTTGTCCAAGTTTCAAAAATTTCTTTTTGACAAAAGAAATGAAATGTTAAAAGTCTGAACTTACTTTGTCCTACTTGGCATTGAAGACTCCAAGATTCCTGAAAAGGAATGTTACCCAATTTATTACATCATTTTCTTACACCTTCTCTTTTTGCTAAAATGACAAACTTGGAACAAAGACACTTATTAAAAGCATTTGGTTAAATCTTTCCCTCCTTTGATTCTTGTGTTATGCCCTGCAAACTTTGAGCTGTGGAGGAAATCCTAATCCGTGAACATTGAAATGAAAGCTGTAATCAGTACTTTCCTGTGGTACTGTTTATTGTACTGTACAAGGCGGTCTTATCTTTTGAGTCCAAAGAAGTGACATTCAAATACATGATGTTTAGCAATACTTAACAGCAAAATCTGCATACATACAAGCAGTTACAAGCACATCACAACTTGAACTGACAGATATACCTTCTCTGTAGATCAGTTTGGGCAGATAAAATGAAGGAATCTCCACATGAATGGGAGAACGAACATCTCTTCTCTCAAACAGCTCGGGGTGGTTACAAACCTGCAGTCATGACATTAAGGACAATTATTATTATATAAACAGCTCCTAGATACAAGCAGGCATGTACTACGATTGATTCCCTAGTAAACTAACAGCTCACATCCTATGAGTACATGAGTCAAGCAAAACAGATGGTGAAAAAATTCCTTTTTTACAAAAAGACTGTTTCACTTAAGAACATTTTCCATAATAAGGGATTCTGTATTTACTCAATCACTTACAGTTGTATATCACTTAATCACGTCACAGCATGCACTCATATTCAACTAAAGGAAAAGGTCAGTCAAGGTTAAGGACGGTGCCTCCTTTTGTTACTGCGCATACGTTCTGCGCATCTCGGGATATTCAGGTTTCTTAAGGAATTTGCCCACTAATACTACAATATTTTTGTGCAGTTTTTGATTATGTGGAAAAAGCAGATCTTAGCAAGGGCTATCAGAATCCAAAAGAAAATTGGGAGTAGCCAAGCATTTTTCAGAGATGAGCTTAAATTTGGAAAGAAATTGCCATACATTCTTTGTATTTCAACGCTTTTTGAGAATTATGGTTGCTTAATTATCTCTGAAAAATGCATGGTTATCCAATAACTCTTGCTAAGATCTGCTTTTTCCCCATAGTCGAACCTTTGCAAAAATGCATCTGTATTAGGAGGCACCGTCCTTAACTACTGTGGCCCACAGCTACCAGTGTGCAACAAAGTTTTGTCGCAAGAACCAACTAGCAGCACTACTATTCTTCCCTGGATGGGATGGGAAAAGTGCAGAATATTGTTTCTTGTCAAAGGAACAGCATAGCCGAGTCCTGGATCCCCATACAAGTCCCATCATAACCAATGACTTCAGGCGGAAAGTCTGACACTAAACACTACACCACAACATGGTTTATTTCCGGCAAACTGCTCTTGAGTTCTGCTTGCTCATCTCAATCTCTTACTTTCTCAGGTGCCAAATTTGCTTTTGTCGACAGTTGGTGTTCAAAATCTCATTAATAATTCATGAAGAAAATACAAAAGAAATTAAAATTTAATGACTGTTTTAAATTGGATAAAACACGGCTGAGGTTTTAGCTCCAATTTTCTTGGAAAAAATAAATTAAAATCCAACGATTATTGGAAGAATGAACAGATCTACAATAAAAATTTTTGAAGGCGTTCAATACACTTGCAGTTCGTGCTTTATCAAGTCTAAAACATTCGGCTGCGCCTCGTGATTTTAACTTGAGAAAACACTCCTACTTGTTTATTAAACTGTACTTAAAAAGCCAATAGATAGCTTGTCCATTTGACAATCTACTTGTCTGGGACAACTAAAAAGAACATTTTGTGATTCCTGACAAACAAATCTATATTTTTGATGTTGATAATTAAGGGCTTGGACATTACGGAAAATTACCTTCCTAAACTGCATGACTAAATTCATCAGGCTGCTGGTTGTAGCATTTGTCGCTGAGGAATGTGTTGATGTGTACACAAGGTCATCAATTGAGATTTTGTTTTTCACTGCTTGATAAAGTCGGCGCTGCCTCGTAGTTAGGTGACACACAAGCTTGATCTCAATCTGAAATCAATGAGAAACAAATTATCCAAAAAATCATTTTCTAATCAACTGCATAACATGACTGTAGAACACAATTTTAACCAAACAATTGAAGGTAAAAGCAACAAACACAATGTCAAAAAGTCACTACTAAACTTACTGTGAGTACATTTCACTCAAAACAGATTTTATCCACAAATCACGTAATTATATGATCATGACATTTACTTTTATTGTTCACCAAAAATTAACAGATAACACAACATAACACAAAGCTAACAGGAACAATTCCACACATACACCAGCTGTTGTAAAAACTTCAAAATAATAGGCCTGATAATTATATCACAGTAAACATCTAAGATGATATTACAACAGTATGTGTTACTATCATTCTTTTGATGTAGATACTAGTGGATACCTTTTCAGAAAGTTCATTTTCTACGTCACGTTTTATTCTTCTCAACATGAAGGGCTTTAAGATCATGTGGAGTCTTGAAAGCTGGTCTGGAATGAAAAGAACATAAATTAGGTGAAAGTCTTCATCAGTAGCAGCTGAATGTTATTAAGAATGGCTGATATCTGGTTACAGGTTCTTTGCAAAGAGGAAAGAAATGAAACTACATGCTCATGTCAGTTTTAAGCCACTGAAATAGATCTTGTTTTACCTTGGTCAATGGTAGTCTTGTTTTCAGCATGGTTTTCAATGTCCTTTGAGAACCACTCGTTGAATTCTTCATGTGAATCAAACAGAGTCGGCATAATAAAGTGTAGTAAGGCCCACAGCTTGAAATAAAAAAGCAGAGTTACTGTGAATGCCTACATACAAAGTGCACATCATTAAACTAAAACAAGGACAAAAGTTGTGGGTGAGGTTTGCACACAGCTACATTCAAACTGGGACCCCCGAAAATGGGAAAACACTTATGACGGTTTTAAATAACACAAACCTCTGCCATACTGTTCTGAATGGGTGTTCCTGTCAATAGAAGCCTGTTCCTACATTGGTAGCCAAGGAGAATCTTCCAGCGCACACTACGTGAAACGATTAAACAATAATCAATTCAAATGAACCATTTCATGAGCCTTGTGAAGGTACAGACAAAGTAGATGTAGTACATGGGCCAAGAGGTAAACCACATGACCAATTTCTGTGGCATAGTATTGCTAATGTACTCTCCCTCAGAGGCAGTTCCAGGGATGGGGTTGAGGAGGTTGCAATCCTCGACCAGTAACTGCAATCCTGTAAATTAAAATCCGCTCTTGCTCTCTCTGCTGGGAAAATTTACCACTAGAATCCAGACCCCCCTAGGCCCAGGGACACCCATAACCCTTTCTTTCATACAAGAGTAAAGGTACAAATTACCTGGAACTGCTTTTGATTGCTTGCGCTTCATCCAGTACAAGGTACTGCCACTTGATGCGCTGAAAATACCGCACATCTTGCACAACCTGACGATCACACAACATATACCAGCATTTAACTCAAGCATAGAATGTGCAGTTGCAGAAAAGATCTGTTCTTTCCTCATGGACGGTCAATGGAAATTCCAAAGGGCTGAGGGGTCTCAAAAGCAAAAATTTTAAAAGGAAAGTATGAAGCTAAACCTGAATTTCCAAAGAAGTGGGGGGGGGGGGGGGGGTTTGGAGGGAATCAAACCCAAAAAACTATGTGTATGGGGACAGTATGAATATTTTCTACAACTAAACAATGTGAAATTCTAATAGACATTAAATTGAGTTGAAAACTGTGAACATTAATATTCACTGTCAATTTATTTTGAGCATAAAATACCAACAAAATTTATCTGACACCAGGTTGGATATCTCCTACTTACCAACTGGTAGCTTGTGATAAGCACATGGAACGGAGCATTCTCGTAGTCATTTATGTGAATTTGATTCTGAACAGGGAAAAGAACAGGGCAGTAACTTAGTATTTTTACTGAGTTGTGCCTGCCTCCTGCTTGAACAAGGGCTTAATAATGCTAGAAAACATTAATTAGCTTATCATTTTAAAGGTATGTTTGAATGAAAATTAACCAGTGGACTAGAAGCACATTGCAAGGAACCAGACTGAAAAAGCAGTTAACACTTTTAAGCCCTAGCAGCGAAGAAAATGACATTTCGTTTTACATTATCACAATTTGTTCAAACATTCAAGTGATTACAATAAAGGAGTTGAGCTACACGGATTAGATGTCTTGATATTAGACAAATTCTCCTTACTAGTTCTATAGGAAATGTATGGAGAACAGTAAGGAAAATATGCATTTTCATATCAGGGCTAAAAAGGTTAAGACGGAATCCATCAGGAAATCGAGTAATCAGTGGACAAAAATCTTCTACCAGATCAATTTAAGGTATATCGCATTTTTTTACATTTTTTAAGAGCTATGGACGTAATAAGTTACCTGTAATAACACCAAAGACAATTTCTTATGGGAGCCCGTGAAATTAAATTTCAAATTTCACAGGAATTGTGTAAACACAGGTAAAATAGGTAAATTCTTATGCGTAACATTTCATTTTGTGAAATTTGAAATTTGTTTTCTCGGGCTCCCATAAGAAATTGTCTTTGGGGTTATTACAGATAACAAATTACATCCATAGCTCTCAAAAAAGGTAAAAAAGAATGCGATATGCCTTAAATTATTCTGGTACAAGGTTTTTGTCCTCTGAAAATTAAAATTGCTCAATTTCCTAATGCATTCCGTCTTAACACTTTGGGTGTCAGTCATAAGGATTCAACATCATCCAATATTGCTGAATATAACTTTGTTCCATGAATGACTGACGGCAATCAAACTTTGTTTTAACACCATTTAACATCCTTCAGAATCACTAAAGATAATTCAACAAGGAACCAAAATGTGTTTAGCCCGCTGAATTCACCATCATTGAACGGCGTTCAAAGGAGAAGTTGAATCCAATCGGACAGGGCTTTATAGCGACTGTAAAATGTAACATAACCCTTTCAGCCCCACTAGTGACCAGAATCAAATTTCTCCTCATCATATCAATGCAATACATCTTATACATGTCGTGAGAATTATAGAACTGATCACCAAAGATGAATTGTCTCGATGTGTAACGATGTTCTCCCAACTAGTGCTCAACAAAATAAATCAAGACCAGTAAGGAGAATTTGTACTATGATGCTGGGCCTCAAGGGATAATTATGATACCTGATTCCAGTATTTCCTCAGAGACTTCCTGTCAATTTGATTTCCCCAGTAGGGCAACACCTGGAAACAAATAAAACATTGAGAACTGTATCTTTGACACAAAAAGGGATGGGGTGCCAACAAAGGAAGAGTAAGTAAAATGTTTTGGAGTACACATAATGGACAATTTACTGGTGATGGTCACACTTCTAACCTGTCAAGGAAAGATGAAACTTATGATGATGAAGGTCAAGCATTACCGGAAAATGTTTTGTTATGCTTTAAGATATCATTGTGTGTTTTTCACTTGAAGAATGTATATTGCACACAAAGACTGTACAAAAATTTTTCTTGACCATTGGTGACATAAGCAGAGCTAGTTTAAGACTTCTCCCTGCATTGAAAAATGCCAGTTTCTGTCACAGAATACCAATGAAACCATACAAACCTTGAAATGTGGCACAAATCTACTGACTTCTTGCTGCCAGTTGTGCAATGTAGAAGCTGGAGCAACCACCAGGAATGGACCCCAAATGTTATGAGTCTGTTAGGAAGCAACAGCAATACATTGCAGTCATCATCATTCCTTCATGGGCCAAGCAGTGCAAAAAATACACTACACAACAAGCGTATTGTAATAAACAGTCTGCTTGCAGACCTGGGATGAGCGTAAACTTTTGTGGCTTTTAATAAGTTCTGGTAATATTAAAGATACAAAATACTTTGACTGCTATTTAAAAAAGTCAGAAACTGTACAGGTTTCCACAGCTCATGAAGGTCAAAAACATTACGACGAGTTATGAGCATGACAGGACACACTGGTTGACATGTGGTCATGCTTGCTCAAACATAATAATGTGAAATCTCAACAACTCGACCCTTGCCTCTCAAAATTCTTGCTAAATCAAAACAAAAGCATTGACCTTATTTTTACCTTCATTTACACTTCCGATAACTTGATAGCTCTAAACGTTTTACATGTGTTTTACCTAACGGGTCGACTTATCAGGATTATACTGTAGTACATACAAAAAAGTTCAAAGGCCAATCTTGACAAGTCACATTTTTTCTTGCGTGACTGGTTTCTCAAGCATGTCAAATGTGCATTTGAGCACACCTTTCCAGAAAACGTCATTACTTCGACATTACATCATGGAGGAAAGTGTCAAAAAAAGCCAGAGACACCGTAATTTAAATGCATTGCGTTTGTTGTTGCCCTTACCCCTAGGGTTTACGGGGCTTGACAAAAGTCTCATCAAGTCGTCGGAGATGAGAATTTTGAAGTGGGCAAGTGAAGTTCTCTGTTCACTAGCACAATGCACAAGGGCCTGAGAAAACCAAACATCAACTTACACGTACATGTACAATGTAAGTCGTTCAACTTGCACATCAAGTTGATTTTGATTTTGTCAACTTGAAAAAAGAAAAAGTTTAAAAAAAAACTGTGTTAAGCAAGTTCAGGGCAACTAATCATTTCCAAAATTTTGTTCATCAGACAATTTTGGAGGAACACATCCTGAAATGAACAAGTCCTGCAAACTTTCATTGCAGAGTAAATTACACGGTGTAAAGCCCTCTCTTCAGTGAGATCTTTAATATTAAAAACACACCTCTGCCAGATAAGAGAGGAAGGCTATGGACTGAACAGTCTTTCCTAAGCCCATCTCATCAGCTAGAATGCCATTTATTCCCTGCAAGACAAAAATAAAACAACTTAAACTAAAGAAAAATGCACAATTAGATTATTGGTGGCACTAGATTTTTGTGGGGGTTTAATTTTGAAGATCGGCAATTTTTTGTGTTTTGTGGGAACTAATTTTCGTGATTGGAAAAGACTGGTTTTTCTTGCTGAGAATTATTTCTTGCGATTTTCTGGAAGTTGCATTCAAATATAACTGATAACATTTTCCATTTTTATTTGAGTACATGCAAAACAAAGACAGATAAAACAACATGGGAATGTAAAAAGGATTTATAATCATTGTCACTCTATTATAATGGATCAACAATAACTAGAGTACCACTTAACCTATTATCCACCAAGTTATCTGAGCATTTTTTCCCTCCAAACTAGTATTTTCATATATAATTTCTCCAGTGGAGTAAATTTTTGCGGGAAAACAATTTGTGCCACTTTTAGTCGGCCATGCAAAAGTACCGGCTGTAACGACTGTTAGGAACCTTGGGGTGTGGTTGGATGCAAATATTACCATGTCTGGGCATATAAATAAAACGTGCCAATCTGTTATTTATCATCTGCAAAATATTGGACGTATTAGAAAGTATTTGAGTTACGATGACAGGAAATCCATAGTTCAAGTAGTTATAATGTCACGGATAGATTACTGCAATAGCCTCTTGGTTGGTGTTCCAGCCATCCAGCTAAGTAAGCTACAACGTTTACAAAATGCAGCAGCTCGCCTTGTTAGCAATGTTGCAAAGTATGATCACATTACTCCTACACTTGTTAAGCTACATTGGCTCCCAGTACGGTCTAGGGTCATTATCAAGATAGCAATGCTCGCTCATAAGTGTATCTATGGCAATGCGCCTGAGTACCTTAAGGGACTAGTCAAAGTTAAGAGGACATCCAGATATAATCTTAGATCGGACGGGGGTTTGTTACTAGAGGACTACAGTGCACGATCAAAGAAGACACTAGGAGACAGGGCTTTAAAAACAGCAGCACCCAAAATCTGGAACATTTTACCGGAGGACATTAGAATACAGGACAATTACAATATTTTCAAGGGACAGTTGAAGACTCACTATTTCAGACTTGCATATAATTTTTAACTCTATATAGGTGTACGTAAATTTTACTCTCTTTTTAATTAATTCTAATGGCAGAAACATATACATTTCTTTTTCGTTATATTTGTAATGCGCATTTGATCATGTATTTATGTTAATTTGCGCATTATTAAGTAATAAATATTATTATTATTATTATTATCTCACAGGAACTTTTTTTTGTGGATCATTAAAAAACCTGCAAAAATTTAGTGCCACACGGTAGGTGAATGAGACGAGATCAAAATACATGTACAAGCTGCCATTAGATACCAAAAGTGTTTCCAAAAGTGTTTTATATCTGTGAAGCATCATGATCAATCGCACTGATGATTTTCATCATCGGTGATCACCTGAAGTTCTGTGTATGTTAACAATTATCCTGCGAAATCGCGCAGAATATCACCTGATACTTAGCCAACAAGGCCGAAGGCTGAGTTGGCTAAATCAGGGGATATTCCGCAAGATTGAGCTGGATAATTGTTTATTATTCAACAAATTCTCATCGACTATGATGAAAACGCTAAAAGCTACCAACAAGTAATAAAAATCAAAACAGTTAAAAAAGACTTATTTACAAACTCATGTTTGGAAACGAGAAGACAAAGTAAAAAAAAATATTGCTACCTTACCGAGAATAAGTCCTCTTCCTGCAAATTAAAATCTTTTCAACTTTACAACTTTCCGTTAGAAAGTGTGCTGCTTCGTTCGCAACACCATTTTCTTGTTTGAGTTCTCACTATGAAAATTCCAAGTCAACCTCTGGATATCTTTGTGAGCTGAAGTAAATAGTTGTTGACTTTTTGAAAGCATTTAATCATGGAAAGTTTCTTCCAGGGAGTTAGAATTTCCGGAGAACACTGCTAAAACTGCCTCGCTTTTCAAAAGGGCTGCCAAACAAGCAATAAAAGAAAATCTGCAGTGTACTTCCAAATATGGTCATTTACGTATATTGCAGGATATCTGTCATGTACGGATGACAGACATTGAGGGCTTCCTTACCATATATGGGCATAGTGACAATTTGTTGAATAATAAAGAGCTGTATACACTCAGCTCTGTATATGTCATATACAGAGTGAATATAGCCACACAGAGGTTTTTGTTTCTGACCAGGCAGTCTTCAATACCTGTTCATAAAGATTGATCAACCAGTTCATCCCCTGAAAGACAAACAACACAAATCAGTGCTTGTTATTTGGAGCTGTACATACCATTCCCTTCTTTCAAACGTGTCTTACATGAAGCAATTTTTTTTTCCATTGGAGTAAAATAAATTTGAATAGCATTCAACATTTTCAGGCTGCAATCCAGTTCACTCCTGGCTATGGACAGCAGAGACACCGATAAATTGTTTCAGTCCACTAGTTAGCATACATGTAGCTTTTTATGTGGCTCAAATGTGGTTTGGGGCAAAATTCTCCTTTCCATTTACCTTATATATGCCTGTGGATCAAAGGGAGAATTTGGCATTCGATCAGGAGTCACTTAAGGCTTTATTCCCTGCACCCCTTCAAGTGTGAGTCAATGCAATCAGCAGTCTGCACTTTGACAGTGCGTTAACTGTGGGGCAACCTCTTGCCTTTCAGCAGGTCCTATTTTTAATTGTGTCACGTGTCATGTTTTATTCAAGCTGATCTTGCAAATCATTCAGCTGTGTTTTTGCACATCCTTAAGGATTTTTGCCCCCCACCCTGCCTTCCTAGCTTTAGCTGCTGTTGGACTCAGGTAAGTATCGGAAGATGTATCAGTGTGACAGTTTCATAGGCTGCCATGGTTACCTGCCTGCCTGCCTGCCTTGAGTGGCACAGGTCCCCCACCTACTTCCCAGGCACCAGTTCCCAATTTTCCATTAATGGACAAACATAAATTATGGTTATGAGTCCAAATAATGAGACCAAAATTAACCCTTCAAGCCCTGATATAAAAACACATTTTCTCCTTACTGTTCTCCATACATTTCTTTTAGAGCTAGTAAGGAGAATTTGTCTTAATATCAAGACATCTTATCCTTGGTGATCATTTTCTTTATTCTCATCACTTGAATGTTTGAACAAGTATTGATAATGTAAAGAGAAATTTCATTTTCGTCACTATTAGGGCTTAAAGGGTTAACTGGAATTATCCCTTTCACAAAGCCTTGCAGCATGCCAAACAGCTAACCAACAAATGAAGGGCCCGGTGGAAAGAGGGCGTAAGTGACGATTTGAGGTTAAAATCGAAATTGCTCCTATTTAGCTGAACATTGGCATACAGGCTGGTTTTCATGTGAGGAACGCCGTAGCGCACTTATTTCTTGACCTGAGATCTAAAATTTGAAGAATTAGCGTATTACTTTTGCTTAAAACTGACACAAAGAAAACAACAGGACCGCGGATTCTAGGTTGAATTCCTTTGTTTTAGTTCAGGCAGAGAACAAAAGAAATCTTTCACGCATCACTTGAGCGAGTTCAGTTCAACAACACTTATCACGCAAAAGTAATATGCTAATTCTTCAAATTTTAGATCTCAGGTCAAGAAATAAGTGCGCAACGGCGTTCCTCACATGAAAACCAGCCTGTGTGCCAATGTTCAGCTCAATAGGAGCAATTTCGATTTTAACCTCAAATCGTCACTTACGCCCTTTTTCCACCGGGCCCTTCAAATATTGAAATCATGAAGTTACCTTCAACTGATAGGTTTTAAGTTCCCCGTCAAAGAGTGTTGGTTGTGGGTGTTCTTGCTTCATGTTCATCATGGGATTAGCTAAACTGTAGCTCTCGTCAACTACACAAATGAACACAGTATATATGTAAGTTAAGTGTAAATTAGGTGGTGATGAATACAGAATGAAGTACAAGAATAACTCAAGACCCAAAATCACACTGAAGAAAAGTAGTCTGCCAAAGAAAAATATTAATGGCTGATGCACCCTTCCAGGAACCACAGCAATCCCTTTGACTTTAAACGGTAAATCACCAAAGGTACAAAATTAATGAATGGGAGTATTTTTTTTTCTTGTGGGTTGAAGTTGAATGTAAGAACAAGTCAACCATCTTTACTTGATCTCTTATGGAGTAAGCGGTTGCTTGAAAACTGTCAAGATCACAAGTCACAAGTCTTGCAGGAGACCGACAAGTGTGGTCATATAACATTTGTGAAATCGCCATGTAGGCTACCCATGACAGCACAGCAAAGAGAGAGAAGCTACTCAATGGCTTCCACACAAGATTTGCCTTTATGAAGTTTTTGCAAGCTACATACTTTTAGTTAGGAAATGTTCATGTACTAGCTAAAACAGGACATCAAACTTACAAGATGCTTGTGACATTGCCACCTTCTTGCCTGTTTCCTGCTGGTAGCCAGTGTCAAAGTCTTTTGTCTGAAAAGAAAAAGAAAAAATTAAGCCCACTGGGCATTACAACTGATCTGATGTGCATGCATTGAATATAGAATACAAAAAAGTTCCCACAACTTTCCTCTGAAAGTCGTTACAACCACGGCTCATCAATGCTCACAAATAAATAGGAACCACTAAGAAAAGTCCAGATAATAAAAAAGTCCAGTTAATCAAGATCTGGATAATTGAAGTTTGGCCACTCAGTGCTTTCAATAAGCACCGACGGCCGACAAAAAGCGTTGGCTACTTCGCTCAGAGAAGTCGGCTACTTTTTCCCTAAATCAAAGTAATTAAAGAAAGATTCCTTCAAACCTTATTGTTGATACATATATCTTATTAGACGGTTTAGTGTGTAGTATCGTGGGATATTTTTACGAGTCGCGCCGTATTTTGGCGAGCCCGTAGGGCGAGTCAAAATACAAGAGACGAGTAAAAATATCCCACGATACTACACACTAAACCGTCTAATAAGGGATTTATTATTCAACTTAGCTACAAAATGGAAAAGTGGTTTATAAACTGCCTGAGTTGCGTGACAAACTAACGTGACTTCTGAGCAGCGAGTGAGGGCGCCAGCGGAGTGAGGTTTCGCGCGCTTGACGTGAGGTTGTTGTTGATTGGTCAAAAACGAAAACTTGTCAAACCTGTGTCAATCGAGCGAAGCGTCGGGATTTTATTTCAAACTTGCAAGGAAAACAAAGATGGAACAAGGCAAAACTGAATTATTTTCGGGTTTACAGTTAGATAAACAACAATGTTCTTGGTCACCGAGTAAAACTACGAAAAGAAAGAACTCGACAGAACAAACAGAACTCGAAAGTCAAGTCAAACAACTTAAACAGCACTTCAAGCTCAGTCATTTTCGTCCGAATCACTACTAACCACGGGTCGTTTTGGAAGAGATAGCGGTGGAGATTTCTGACCGACAACAATTGTGCATTTTGTTGAAGACAGCTCCTGAGAAATGATGGGTTCCGTTTCCTGACTTTGACAAACAAATGACATAAAAGGTTGTTAAGTTCCTCGGCGGGAATTTCTTCATTGGCCCTTGTTTCTTTAGCGGACTTGAGGTCAGTTTTTGTATTTTCTGTTGTATTTTAATACGTTTCGATTTTCTTCAATAAATAAAGAAATTTCACCGTCGTCTAGGTCATTGCTTGTCTCTAGGATCTCGTTTTCGTTAAAAACCTCAAAATTTGGTAAGCATTCATTGTTTTCTTCCGGAAAAAGGAGCGTTTCGGCCACTTTTTCATCGTTCACCTTGTAAGCCTAAAGCCTGACGTGGCATTTGTAGAAAACCTGTCAAACCGGTCTTCTGGAGTACAAATACCGTGGGATATTTGTACTCGTTTTGGGTGTTATTTGTACTCTACTGAATGCAGTTGAATAATAAAGTCGGTTACTCTACTCAAACCAGCTGCCTACTTCAAATTTTATTGAAACCCCTGGCCACTGATTTCCAGCTTTTTCAAAGTGTGCCTACAGTTGATTATTTTCCTGCTACAATTTTTTGAGACATTGTCATGCACATGTGCAAGATTTGGCTTCCGGCACCTCCCCGTTTTCAATGTTGTTTTGCTACATGCAGTGTTCTCACCAGGCAGCGGCCTTGCGGGATTCCCGCAAAAAAAAATTGACATGGTGCACCAAAAGCCAAGAAGATGCGCCTGTTAGGGTGCAGGAGCAAGCTTCGAGTCAAACGGACTTTTGAATGTTTATGAGTAGTTTAATGGTCAATCGAACACCGCAGCATTCTGCTTGTTCAAATGAATATAAACATTTATCAAAAGATTTAAAGCCTTTAATTTTATTGCCTTTACCCTCGTTGGTCACACATACATGGTGAAGGTTTGCATAAGCATCGTTATCAAATCGTAAACATCTTGTCCGCCATGTTGGATCAGGTAGGTACTTTATGTAACAGACCTTTTGGAGTGCGGGCTCAGATTATTCATACCGTGTGGTCTTTGTTGACAAACAACAGCTGATTACACCATGGCACAGCGAAAATTAGGTTGCTTCTTTCGTCCTAAAGTACCCAGGCTTGAGGAAAGAGAACAAGATGATGGAAATTCTGGTGAAGATGACGATGAAGAGGAAAACGTAGCAAATAAAGATCAAGCAGTTGTTCCATGGAAGAAAGAACGTGTGTTCCAGAGTGCATGGCAGTCGAACTACACATGGCTAGCCTATGATGCCGATAAGAAAATAATGACCTGCAAGATTTGTGTTCAGGCAAGGAAGTCAAATGCATTTACCCAGGGAAACTCAAATTTTCGAACAAGCACTTTGAGTAGACATGCTGCAAGTTCTGATCACCAGGCTGCATTAGTAGGCAAGTCGATGGAAAGCAGTTTTACGAAGGCTGTCGAATCTTCTCTAAAAGTGAAAGAAAAAGGGGTCGAAGTTGCCCTCAAGAGCACAAGTACTTGAGTTTGCTGTCATTTCTAGAACTTTTGGACTGCCCAAATGTTCAAGAACTGCACTGCGGTGCTAATGCCACATATCGTGCTGATGTTATTGCTAACAAGTTGCAAGATTCAGTTGCTCAGGTTATAAGAGAAGACATTGACAAAGAAGCAGAGCAGTCAAGCTGCATCAGCATTCTGGCTGATGAAAGCACTGACATACGTGTTACTCAAATGCTTGTGGTGTATAGAGACTTATCAGTTTAACTGATTCCAAACCAGTTATTCATTTCCTGACCAATGTTCATGTATTGGATGGCAAGGCAGCAACTGTAACAGAGGCTATTCTAAAAGCACTAAAAGAAAGGAAAATACCCATCAGCAAGGTTACTGGTTTTGGAAGTGATGGTGCCTCTACTATGTCTAGCAACAAGGAAGGAGTTGCAGGAAAGTTAAAGAGACTAAACCCAAATATAGTAAGTGTACATTGCATTGCACACAAACTGCAACTTTGTGTTTCTCAAGCTGCAGAGAAAGTCAAGTTCTTAAAAGAGTTTCAAGAAATGCTTACAAGTATGTTTTACCACTTCAAATCTGCCTTGAGAACTGAGAAGTTAAAGGCTGTACAAGAAGTCTTAAATGAGCCTTCGTTAAAGTATAAAGAAATTCATCAAGTGAGGTGGTTGTCCTTCTACAAGGCATTGGAAAGCCTGTACCTGACTTGGGACTCTCTTGTTACCTACTTTGAAGGTGTGGAAGTGGAAAACAAGCAAGACAAAGATGGAAAACTGAAAGGTTACATCAAGAAACTAACCCATTTTGATTTTGTGGCAACTATCCACATGTTCATGGATGTCCTGCCACATGTTATGGAACTGACACTCATTTTTCAGAAGAAGGACCTTGACTAGAGCATTGTACCTTCTGCTATCGCAACATGTGTGAATGAACTGACTAGGTATAAGCCGAACCAAACAAGCCCAGCAAAACCTTCCTTTCTTAAAAAATTTGAAGATGAGGTCAAGTTCAACAGTGAGAGTCCGCCGACCTGCCAGTTCAAATCTCACAAGCTGTCAGTAAGCTCACAATCAAGGGAAAGATTCCAAAAAATCAAAGAGGAATTTCTTGTTAAACTGATAAATAACTTGAACTAACGCTTCCCAAAGGAAACTGGAGACATCATAACTGCTTGTAGTGTGCTGGCAATGAGGCCTTTATCATTTGTACCAAGCAGCGATCTCCAGACCTGGGGAAATCAAGAACTGGAGGTCTTGCTAACCCGTTTTGATAGGAGTCCTGCTGACGGTGAAGGAAGGTTTCTTGATTCTGAAGCAGCAAGGCATGAATGGTCACTTGTCAAGCACCTTGTTCTTCAAGAGAAATATCCCCGTAACAACATGGGACCTCTTTGGAGCATCATTTACAAGTTTCACAAGGATTCATTTCCTAATCTTCTTAAACTTGCTGCTGTGGCATTGACTTTGCCCATTCATACTGCAGACTGTGAAAGGGGTTTTAGCCTTCAAAAGAAACTGAAAGACTGTCAGAGAAATAGGCTTCTACCAGAGAGGTTGGACACACTGATGGCAATTTCAGCAGAAGGGCCACCTTTGCAAGAGTTTCAATTTGAACATGCTTTGGTGAAATGGAAGGCTGAGAAATCACGAAAGATTTTTTCCACATCCGTCAAGGACTGCGAGTAACTTTGTCCCTCTAATATTCTTACGGGGCCCCTATTTTTCAGCAGAGGGGGCCCTGCGACTCCCCAAGGCAAAATCCTGGTGAGAACACTGTACACGGACCATGTCCAAACCACTGACGGGGGGGTGGGGGTGGTACTCAGGGCAATCCACCATACCGAAAAAGATGGTGACTAGTACATTTACCCATAATTCTTAGCACACAAAAACCCTAAAAACGATTGCAACGATGCAAAGAAAAGTTCTAAAACCTTCAAACTTAGCATACACAATGTTGCTAACACAGGGACAAATTTGTGCAGAAAATATTTATCTTTTTATGCACCTATTGGCTGTGTTAGGTTTGCAAGGTATTGTGGTAAAATGTACAACTGCCATCTTTTTCCGTACAGTGGATTGGCAGCTATCCTATGGGATGAGGCAATATTGACTATGCAAGAGTGGGTTTTGAGTGAAAGTGTCTCAACAATTTTGCAGGTACTTGTGGCAGTTGAAGATCTGCCACTTTCTTCAGACTGGACTCCTACAAAAGTACGGGTTTCTAGCCTTTGCTATCTTCTATTTTTCTTATGCTGTCTACTTGTACAAAACATTTTAAGTGTATTTCAGGAATCCAATTCAAATTCACATGTAGCCTTCTCTTGCTACATTGTATCCAGGAACCATTCCACCAAAAAAATACATGGCATAGTCCACCTCCATCTCCTAAATTAATTGCAAGTCATCACAATTTGTGCCTAACGGGTGATTCCAGAAAATATCCATACCCTACCACGGGCGGCATCTTCATCTAGACCCCCCCTTGCCTTAGGAAATTCCAAAATGCTAAACCCCCCCTTGCCCTCGGAATTCCAAACCGTTCTACCCCCCGTGCCTTCGGAATTCCGGAATCATTCAAACCCCCTTTAGGAATTGCCCCTTTTTTCTTCCAACTGATTTGAAAAGCCCTCTCTACATTCCAAACACCTTTATTAAACGGAAATTAATCCTTTCGCTCTCTGCGAAAGAAAAAAACGTACATTCAGCACAGCAAACAATCAACGTTGCGTGATGACAAACGGCGGCCGACTGCGTGATATTTTACATTGTAACCTTCCACGGCAAAACGTACACTACGGATAATCTGTTACACAGAAAACTCAAACGGCTTTGAAGTTATTCCAACGCTTGGTCCAATGTTCAAACGTGTGTTTATAATTTTTGGTGTCGAGGGTTGCCGTGAATAATTTGCGTGCCGAATGCAACGGAAAATTTTAACAACAAAGCTAAAATTTTCAGAATTGAAAATGGCAATTCATAATTGCGTTTGCCAGACTCAAACCTGCCGTCAAAAGCGAAACTGTTGAATGCAACCTATTCTAAAAATCGAAGGTTATGATGCTAGGAAAAGAATTAGAGTAAAATAGCACGCTGTTTTCCTGCAATTATTTTTAGTTCACAGTGAACACAATTTGCATACTGTACTGCGGCCTCAAATAAATTGCGCGAGAACAAATCAAACTTTTTCCCCGCACTTTATCCTTCGATTAGAATTAAAATAGTAATGAAACTCACATTGAAATTTAAAGTCAGTGACAACTTTAAAAGAATTTGTACAAGATAGTGAATGTAAGTCTGATCAAAAGCGCATAAATTTGCATAACGCGTGAAATCTGACCTTTTCAATGAACGTCGCATGGTAGGTAACGCAACAATTTCACATGTGTCTCGATGATATCTGCTCTATTATAGGGGCTGAAAACCCTTTGCTGGGATCTACAGTATTGTATTTGAGCAAACCAATCGAAGAAAAGCCTACAATCGCTTTTGTGACCGATCTACTGGCAAGTAAACAACTTTCAGGCGTCGTGTTAGCATAAACATTTTATTGACCATGACCATTGAAATGACGTCTCCGGCATGTTGATTGAGTTAAACGTGTCTCGTGTATATGAGTGAATCAGCGTCCTTAGATAAGTCGTTTTTGACGAGTTTTTCTTGAAGAGACTTAACTACACCAAACTGGAAGTTACTCTCCTGAAAATCCCCCCATGCCTTCGGAATTCCAGTCCAATGAACCCCCCATGTCCTCGGAATTCCGGTCGACTGGAACCACCCAACACTGAAAACACTGGTTTGACAATGAACAACCTACCCGTGTTTCTTGATCTTGAATTGCCCTCTGAGCATTTGTCAAAGCTTGTGATTTCATTTCATCAGCATCTACAATGAAAGACCATCACAGAGTGACACATTTTCATTATATACATTATAGAAAAAAAAACAGAATGCACACAATACTCTTAAGGCACATTAAAATGTAATAATTATTGTTAATAAGGTTTTCACTATGCAGTAAAATAGAGTAGCATAACTATGCTCTTCTCAAGGATAAAACATGGACACAAAAGCTTAAGAATATTTTTCATATTAAAATTCAAATTTTATTTGAATTATAGGCATAAAGCATAATTCGTCTTCCAAAAACCATGTGTCTTTTAGTCATTCTTCAATATTCTGTTTAGTTGAACCACAGTTTCCAAACATCCAAGATGTAAAGCTTTATAAAGCAAGACTTCCAACAAGATATTGTCCAAGAATTTATTTATGCTAGTATCACCCATAACCTTAAATTATCTTATCTTAGAGTAATAATTCTTATGAAAAAAAAAAATAATAAAGAGAAGGAACAAAGTGAGAAGCATATGAGAGGGTCTGTTGACAAAGTATCAAAAAGGAGAGATCGGTTTTAATTTGAAATCTCAATTTTCCATTGGATTTTTAATTTATTTATAAATTAAGAACATTCAGGATTTTTATTAAAGTACTTCTTTCTAACCATAAGTATCAGCATTCTCCATATCAATCAACACTCCCCCCTGGACAGTCTTCACATTCTGTTTTGCAGATGGTTCATCTAGCTTCCTCAAAATCTCCTGGGTGCCTTCATCTTGTTGCGCACCTATAAATTATTTGGCAAAAAAGCAACTTCAATTCAGCAAATCTCATTTTAATTTACCTTACTAACTCCTAAATGGGGCAAGTCTATGTTTTGGTTGGTGGATAAACAAACCTACCCTTTAACTTTTTGCTCATAAAATGAGCGTACAGCTCCGTCTGGGTGATTAAGAAATTCAGTTTCCGCTGCTGTCTTCGGACCTAAAATATCAAGAAGAGATTGCTGATCAGTTTCCTGCAATATTGAAAAAGTATCGAGTAAAACTAGCCCTAGTCATCATTGGTCATCTCAACTTGGGAACTGTTCTTCACAGTTAACTTGGTGACATTCTGGAGCTTACGCAAACACCACGGAAACTTGGACAGAAACATCGCTTTAAAATGACTTCACAATCTTTCAACCTTTTTTGCGGTTACTTTATCTCGTTTAATCTGTCTAATCTGGCCTAACTCTCTAGAAGCTCAATTTGTAGGGACGGCGTTACAGTTAAGGAAGAAAAACGAAAATTAACCATTGTGTGTTTCCTTCCACACAAATCTTTGAATTTGGTTATTTCATGTCGTAGTTGAACACAGGACGGCAAAGAAACGTACCAAAATGTATAACGCACACGCAGAGTCATTGTTTTGCTAATTAAAGCTTTTGTTTTGTGACGTTCTCGTCAGTCTTGTTAGACATCGCTGTCGTGTTTGCGTAAGCTCCCTATTAACACAGTGGACTGTAAACTGCAAACTGGAAGGGATGTGGGAGGCAAAATGGTCCCATCACTGTTCATACAGGTTTTACCAAACAAAATGTGAAGACATAAACTGATAATTGGCAGTCTGGATAATCAAGAGGAATGACTAATATCTTGAGACATAAGAACTGCAACTCGAAACTGAATGCATCGTCAATCAAGATTTAGGGGAGCAATCAATGCCGCTTTGGGGATATGTTATTGTTCACAAGTAAATCAGGACCACAGAGAAGTCCAGAAAGTCAAACAGTCTGGATAATCAAAGTACAGATAACCAAAGTTTGACTACACTTGTTGAAGGAGCAAGCTCCACATTTACCACCAAGATCTTTGTCCTTAAATTCAATGACTTTTTAGGATTTTTCATGGACAAAATTAAAGTCAAGAAATAAATCTCCCATCATAGTACAGTGACTGATCATATGTAAACAATATATCGCACCAACTATGTCATGAACATCCAAAAGTTTTTCACCTCTCTAAACTCATCATCCAGCTTCCGTTGTTCCATGGCTTCTTTTTCAGCTTTTTTTCTGTGTTCTTTTTCCACTTTTTCATATTTCTTCCAGTATACTAACATCTGACAAAAATTAATAACACATATTAGGCTGTCTTTGAGTTAAAAGAGCAAGATTAAAAGTGCAATGTGAAATGAAAGTGTTTAGAATTCTCAGATTTGCACAGCAACATTAATACTGGATTAAGGTTTGCCTCTGCAAGTAGAAAAGAAACAAAAACTAAAACTAATATAAGACAGAACCAAAACACAATACCTCACAATCAAACAAACAAAACCTAAGGGCCAAATTAGACAGTACGATTTTTGCTTATAACTGTTGTATGGAACTTGCTCACTTCATGTCTGCAACATGAATCATGTCACCGAAATCAGACGTACAACATCTTCACGACAGTTGCAAACAACACAAAAAATAATAAGATTTTGAACGTTCTCTGGTTAAAAAATTAAAAGGTTTACGAGCTTTCGATTGCCACTCTGCAATCTTTGACAAGTGACGAATAAAAAGCGCGAACATTAAAATATATAATAATAATAATAATAATAATATTTAACCAGGGAGCCCACTCGCCTTGGCGGTTTTCAGTGGGGCCTTGCAAATTATAATAAAAATTAAAATTAAAAACTAAGAAAAGAGATAAAAGTTGATATTACAAAACTGATGTTACTACAGAAAGTGTGAAAAAGAGAAATCATAATAAAACAATAAAAATACTTTAGTGGGAATAAAATGCTAATCAGAAGTTCATAACAAAATAGAATTGAACAAGAGCAGAGTGCGCTACAAAAGTTGTATACGACAGTTGCAAGCAAAAATGTACTGGTATATAAATTGGCCCTAATGTGCTCCACTAGTTACAGAAAGACCCTAGATTAGTCCATACCTCTCGAGATAGCCTCCTAGCTCTGGGTGCTGTCTGCTGAGTAACCTTCTGTGATCTCTGAGCCTCTTTGCGCATCTCTTTCTGGCACAGTTGAGCAAGCTACAAGGTGACAGATCAAATCCATGCCTTATTGATGCAATTTATTAATGCAAATTTACGCAAATTGTTGCACAAGCAAGTCTTGAATAAACAAGGAAGCCCACTAGGTATTACGATGGAACTATGGAGGGTACATTGGATTTCTACCACGAAAAAAGATTCTGAAAGCAAATTAGCATGCCTTTTGAAACACACAAACATGGAGTGGCATTAAATACCAAGAGGAAACTGGAAGTTTAAGACAAGTAGTGGTAAAACTACATTTCCTGAGCAAACAAGAACTGTGGCAGTGCTGTGTTGGCTGAGAAAACCAGATGACTGAGGCAACTTGCTTACAAAAAACAGGGGTATTAATAGAACAAGGCTTGCTGCAGTCAGCAAGGGTAATTAACCCTCAAGCCCCAATATCAATATGTATATTCTCTTCGCGTTCTCCATATAGTTCTTATGGTACTAGTTGGGAGAATTTGCACAAACATCGAGACATTCACATTTGGTGATCATTTCCTTTATTCGCATGACCTGTATGTTTGATCAAGTAGGAATATTGTAAGGAGAAATTAGATGCTTGTCACTATCGGGGTTTAAAGGGTTAACCGTCACCACTCAAAAACATGTTTTCTTATCAACATGTTCCTGGGGCAATGTTTTGGGCACTTTAGGAAGCATAGAGACCAAACAGTTTCACTCATTCTTAACTCACCTTTTTACAGTTTGTAAGCATGTTGTTCCTGGCAGAGGACTTTTGTCTGTGTGTCTGTAAAAAAGAAAGCTCCATATAAAATTATGCCATGTAAAACAACACACTCACAGCAATGCAGCAGAGCTTTGAATAAGCCATGGTGAAAAGTAACATACCCTTGGTATCTCCTTTCTGACTATCAAAGCCCATAATTTCCTTCTCTTAGCATCCGCCTCCTTTCGTCTAATCAGTGTCTTCTTGATTATTCTTTCCTCTATTGTCAGCTGCCTCTGGTCATCATCCTAATGAAAGAAAAACAACATGTAGCTTAAAGTATATATACCTGATTTTAGAGAGGAAAAGTAGTGCTCACCCACTTCAGCAAGCAAGTACAAATCCTTTTGCATGAGTATTACATCTTCAGTTTAATAATTCTTAAATTGTGACCATAACATGTAACTTTACATGGATAATCATGGTTCTTTTCTATCATTTACATGTAATATTGTCTTCTCTCAGACAGAGTGGTTAGGTATGGGCTGGGAAGGGATTTATTTGTTTTTGGACAAGCTAAAGCTAATGCAGGCAAGTGGATGCTAAAAGTCACTCATCCGTAAGGAAATCCTCACAACAGTAAGTTTGTATCCCTTCCAAAGGGTTTTTGCACGGGTAGGAGCCATAGCACTGGTGCTGTGCCTTGCTGTGGCAGGGAGGCTTGCGTGCCCTTACAACCCCTAGAGCTATGTCAGCTGGAGCTTATGCTCCTGGTAGGTTCAACCATGCTGAATTGGTCTACTTATGAGGGGCCCGACTAAAACAGCGCCCTGGCCCTCCAGGTTGGTGGATAAGTGCAGGGCCAACAACCCTGAATGTAAAAAAACCATGTTACTGCAACCTGAGGCCTTATGTGCCACTACGCATGAAGAGGATGAGTGAGTGAGCGAGGAGAGGAGTGCTCTTGCAACTGAGCCAGCTTCTAATCTTGCTAATGGAATCCTACTCCAATACCCACACAAGTAAGCTCAACCTTACCAGATCCTCATTATTTTTCTTTTTCTTCTTGACTTTGAGTTTATCTTTTTCCTTCTTATCCTTAGGAGGTTTCAACTTGCCTGCAGATAAAGAAAAAAAGACGATTTCTGATCCATACAGATTTCTGGGCTGTCTACTTTTCAGGAAAAAAAGAGGTCCTTTTCGGGGTCAAAAAACTACTGAAATCAAAAATAAGTACCTTCCCTTGTACACAAAATACTTCTAGAACACGAAGAGAAAGACACAAAGTGAACAAACCCTAATAAAACTGGCCCAATTTTTCAAGGTGCAATCCATCTCTGTCCCATATTTTTACTGTTTTAGAAAACTAGCAGAGTAATTTCAATTTCTTTTCGGTTTCCTTTGATTTTTACATGTATTTTAGCTTTCTAAAGTAATATCAAAAATAGATGACTTGGCTTAAAGGGGCTATGCCTCCTATTCAGGAACTCCACGAGAACCCTGCTTCTGTTGTTGGTGTTTGCAGGGGTATGAGTTTTCAAGATTCTACTTTATACCCCTGCACATACCATCCTTTAGCTTCCTTCTTTTCAGCTTTTTGGATCCAGCCTGTTTCTGATATTCATAGTACTTGTCCTGATTTGAAAGCAAGCTGGCACTGTAATGCTGGTACCTAGATAGCTGAGAAAAAAGAAACAAATAATTAGAAAAGGAACAAAGTAAAAGCCTTTGAATTGTCAGCACCTCCTTCTCACCTTATGAAAAACTGAGAGTAACAACAATAATAATTGACAAGGCTTTTGAGGACTGCCATCTTTATGTTCCACAGTTGAGCTTTTTTCCCTCACAATTTTCTATGGGTTTGGTTGGATTGTATCATTTTATGCCAGGAAATCCCTAACTTGTCTGTGCCAATTTATTTGCATTCACTTACGGTAGCCTTGTATTTTAATTCACCTTGATCCTACATTAAACATTCTGTAATTATGCTTTTACTCTACCTGGCATCACTGAAGCTCTAACTAGAAACTGCTGCCTAGCAACTACTGGACAACATATAAAGAAATACTGTAAATGCCCACACATATATACCCACACCTTTTTTCCTCAAAATTTGGCTTCAAAATCTGGGATGCAGCTTATCTTGGGGACCATTCATAACTCAGTTGTTAGCAACCTAATTAATATTCATATTTTTAAAATTTATTATTATTATTTTCATTTATTTATTTATTTTGCCACACCACAGACAACAATACAAAGATAATGAGTAAAGAAAGAAGAAAGAATGATGGTAACAGTGGCGAGGAGGCCTAAAGGAAACTATGAAGCTTATATTAATTAGGCCCCCTCAATTATAATGTTACAGTTGAAATAGAAATTATAGCGACGGATGCTAATACAGTTTTACGAGAATACACTGGCACTGAATAAACATACGACAAACTAAAAGCATGTTGTTGATCATTGCCATTTTTACAAGTGGTTGCTCCCATAGGAGCCATTTATATGTTCCCAACTCTTGTTCTCCAAAGGTTGTTTCAAACGTTTAATTTTCTCTCTACTTGGACTAAGCTGCTATTTGTTTCATTTCACTCATGTGTGCATTTTGTTTCCAACTGTTTTGAAGTGATGATCCAGAAAAACAAGGTATGGCAAGTTTAATATCACTGTCTAAAGAAATAAATCGTCTAAAAGTTCACAACAACTGCAGTATCAGTGTTTTGAAACCGAACTTGTTTGTTAAAAGCTGTACCACAGTACATTTGTTTTAAAAAACTAATAACAATTTTATAAACCTCACTTCATAAAAAATATTTTCTTCGCCACAGCCACCTCTCTATTTGAAGATTTATTGTAATGAGAAAGAGCTTACATCTTTGTCAACATGGAACATCTGTTGAGCAAGTTTCTGTTGCTTGTGTAGCCAGAGCATTTCTTGAAGATCTTCCTCTGTCAAAGGTGCTTCATCGTCCTCGTCACTTGAAGAGTCAGAGCTGTCACTCAGAAGCACTTCCTGATGGTATGAGACAGAAACATTTATAAAGGATTTGCCCAGCCAAACCAATCCAACACAGTCCAATTTCATATACCAGTACTGAATGCAATTCTGTTGGGAGACGTTTTCCAGGTAACCCATAACAAATCCAAAATCATCCAACCCTGTTGGATAACATGCTAGATTTGTTTGGCCGTTTTGCCTTCTATTGTTACGTAACATTTTATGATGCCTGCAGTATGTGACAAGGTCGAAAAATGACTGTTTGAGGAACTGGCCGAACAAATCAATGCTAATGCTATTACCTTAAGCCATCTCCTGTCTTTCTTCACCTTCCCAAAGTTGTACAATCTTGTTTTATCAATTCTGAGCTCTAGATAATACCAAAAAATAAAAAAAAAATTGTAAGCAAGGATCACTAAATTAATAACAGCAAAAGGTTAAATATTGTGAAATAACATTACTTGAAAATTTAACCCCTTAAGCTCTAACCATGATAGAGATGAAAATTCTCTTTACATTGTCACTAGTTGTTCCAACATTCACTTCAGGAGAATAAAGGAAATGATCACCAAGGATGAGATGTCTTGGTAGTTACACAAATTCTCCTTACTAGTTCCATAAGAAATGTATCGAGAACAGTTAGGAGAATATGTTTTCTAATATCATGTCTTAAAGGGTTAAACACAATAGAATCTCACGAACTGTACCTCAGATTAACTTAACCATCATAAATTAAACATAGGCACGCAATGCGCGCAGAGCCAATGACTATTTTTTTCACAATATGGTGAAATTTATCCTGACAACCTATGGGACTTTATATCTCCGGTAAGTCCCCCCTAACCCCTCAGCCCCAACCCCCCCCCCCACCATCAGTGGAAAGAAGTGGAAAGATCAGTGGAAAGTGAACAATTTTACTTCAGAAATAAATGCAAGTTGCAGTTGAACCTTTTAATTTCTTACTTCTACCGGCGAATATCCAATACTTTTCAGTGCTCATAAACGGTCAACTTTCTAAAGGGTGCCTTTTTGACGCTCTGCGAAATTTGCGTGACACGCGACTCGCTTTACTTTGTTTAATTTGTAAGGTTTCAGACGTTTCAGTCAACCACTTACGTTCTTAGTACATTGTATTGTCAAAACAGGAGTCTGCCATCAAACGGCGTTTCTTGTATCCACAATATTTTCGTTCGAAATCGGTTTGAACTAGCGTTTATAAACACGACTGAAATAGTTTTGCAACTATATTTATTTCCCCTGTTGATTGAAGTTGCTTGCTTTGTAATCAAGTCGGCTATAATAATTTTCGTCTTTTTGCTTCACAAATCGACCAAAGTATGTTTACATTTGTAACTTTCCCACGGTGCAAAGTTATTTTTAGCTCACGTGTTTATTTTGAGTCTCAACCTACAGCCGAATAAATTTCGTTTGCTTTGCCTTCGAACAGTACGAAAATGTTCAAATTCAGCTCGCTTTCCAGTAGATCCAACAGGTCTCTATTAGAATGCTTTGTCGCATATCTGTTGTTGTTAATCTTTCGGTACTGTTTCGTTTTAAGTGTTGCGTTACATTCCTACGACTGAAATTACAGCTGTCAACTATGCAAATTTGCTCAACATACGCTTTACACTTTGAGCTATGAATAACCCCGAAATAACGTTTAGTATCTTGTAAAGACTTTAGTACATCCACTGTGACTTGGATTTTAATACTAGTTTCATTCATGTTTTTCAGTTTTACGAATAGCTAGCAACAAGCCGCGCAATTTCCGATTTAGTTTTAAATGGGTTCATGTTTTATAACACGCACTCAAAAATGACACTGCAAATTTTAGATTCGCTGTTACCGAGAGATAATCCCGAAAAATTTTATGCTGTTTTGCTCTAGTCTTTTTAACTTGGGCTTTAAATACTGTCTCTTTCACTGTTAATTAGGGATCGAAGTAACGTTAATTTCCATGTTCTGTTCATACAACATCTCAAATTGGCAAGTCCGTCTTGTATTTGCTGCTGTGGAAATTTGTACTTCAGTTAAGTAAACACAGGACTACAACGCGAATAAAATCCTGCCAGACCTCACGTACACAAAACAGGCATTCGAAGTAGATCCACACTTGCGAATGCAAAACACTTCAAAGCCCGGGGGACGTACTCCTATAGTATAAGCTGTATGGGTTTGTGCCGCTGACAAGGTAAGAGTTTCAGTCTCCTGGTGCACACCCCCACCCATCGTCTCACAGAATATCCCCCCGGCCTCACAAATCGTAAGACAGACGTCTCACGTTTGTCTCACGTATATCATTGATTTTTAGGCTCTGACAGTAGCCATATGACGTCACTAACGTGACGTCATTGGCTAATAAATAAATAAATGAGAATTAGCAGTGGCGCATATGCAAGGTGGCTCTTCGTCCACATGTCCAGAAATGAGATCGAATTGGAATTTAGAAATGTTGGTTTTAGAGGAGAGGGACAAACCGGACTACCTGGAGAAAAACCTCTTGGAGCAAGGACGAGAACCAAAAACAAACTAAACCCACATCCAACGCCGAGTCTGGGAATCGAACCCCAGCCACATTGGTGCGAGGAGAGCGCTCTCACCACTGCACCACCACAGAAATTTACACATGGCTCTAATAACTACAGTGCAATTTTTTTTTTATTTCCCCTGATAATTTACATTATCAAGGTTCTACTGTGATTAAAAAATTGTGTTTGGCTTGCTGAAGAACATAGATTAAAAACAACTTAACCTACCATCACGACTCAATGATCCATTTATTGTCATTCCATTACTGCTGCCATTTAAGAGACCTTCACCTTTACCAGGTTGTTCAGTTTCATTGTCACTTAGTTCACTCTCATCCTCACTGCAACAACAACAAAAGAAGGACATTATTTAGTGTTTTCTTCTGCAGCTCAACAGGTTGAAAGCCCAGGAGAGGTACTCCCATATATAAGCTGCAATGTATATAGGCATGTGCCGCATTTTGCCCCTTTTTGGAACTGTGATCCTTAGATAGGGTTCCCTTTTTTGTATTAACTAAAATTGTGGTACATAAACCATGTGGTTATGATGGTTAAGAGCAGTTTTCAATTGAGTGTTGAAAGTAATTCATGTCTTGTTTTCGTTTTACTTTACTTTGCCATGATTGGTTAAAACATCTCGCGCCACTTTCTCGACCAATCAGAAGTAAAACTCAAACCCATGGTACAGAAAAGAAATAAAAATGAACCTGTTCTTAATAAAATTAGTGATTGTTTTTCCCTTGAATAGGGTGTCATTTTTTGGGTTTCAGCCCTTAAAGTGGATATCAATTGTCAATTTTTTATCCTTAAACAGGGTCAGGGTTAAAGAACCTTTGCAGCACATACCTATCCTAAATTGATAAAGTACCCACTGGGGGGAGGGGTTGAAAGTTGCTGAATGGAAAATAGGTTGGCTTAATTCTGTCCAAAGACATTCAACATAGAGTAGAACATAGCCTTACACTACCGGTATTCCATTCAACACTGTACAACATGGTGAGTGACCTATGATAACATAAGTTCAATATACATTACATATATGTATTCATACAAGTACACTGAAGAGCCTTTCTTGAACAGAAGTCATGACACTTGTTAACCAAGAAAATTAATGTTAACCATGTGTCACTGGCTTTTCATAGTAGCAACTACAGTCACCCGCAAACAGGGAAACATTGCTATGGGAAAATTGTTTTCCTTAATGTTTGCACATTTCCGTGTGCAGGAAACATGTGCTGCTGAAGCAAATTTTGTGTTCATTGTGTTCAAGAAGCAAAACACTGTTTCTGCAAAATGCTTCCACAAAATGTGTTCATGTCTGCACAAATGGGGAAACATTTTAGGATGTAATTGTTCTGCAACATTTGTGAGAAACATAAGCTTTGATTGCATTGTATAAACCATAGAAGACCTACGATAGCTAATGTGATTAACCAAAACAAACCATCGTAGCGAAATGGTTTGCCCCTGATCATGAGTCACATCTAATCAAGGGAAATCATACAGAGTTTTAAATCAAATGCAATCAAACTCAGTCAAACTTAATCCACAGTTTGACTTCAACTGAGTTTGGCATCAAACATTATCAAACTCACAAAAAATTATAGGTCAGTCTAATGCAATCAAACAGATTAAGTTTGACAATGTTTGATCAGTATGACTGAGTTCACTTAGTTTGGTAATCAAACTAACTGATAACTTCAAATGTGGTAGTTTTGAGCATGTTTTTGTTATCCCTGTTACTGTAGACAGTTTGGTTTCGCCAAGACATCTATATTTCAATTAGCGATCGGGCAGTCAAACATATTATAAGTGGAATTCGTTCCATTACATTCAATTTTCAAACATAATTAAACATAATCCATGGAATGAGTTTGATATCACAATTACGGTCAATTTGTTCTTCTGAGTTCAATTGGTTCCATCACCGAACTCAATCCGTAGACTGAGTTTGATTAAGTTCAGCTTTGTTTAATTGATTACCAAAATTAATGTTCAATTAGATAAACAGGGGAGTAACTAAAGCAGATTATGTAATCTTCACCTCCTGAAAAATAGACACATCCTGTAAGTCCAGTGATCTCAACATATAAACATTTACAATTACCTTATATTTGATAAGTAAGGATCGGTAAAGACACCCTCTAAGTAACTGAGGAATGGATCCAAACGTAGAGCTTTTTCCAGGTGTTGGACATAGAGAGGTGCAGCCAGGGCTGACTGAGGGGATGCCATGGAAACAAGCCCTTCAAAATCCTGAAATTGGTGAAATCAACAAGTGAAATATGTTTTCACGATAACAGCAAGCCTGGGTCAATGGCAGTTACACACGAAAAACGTGTCAGATTGACCGACAACTTTCGCTTCCGATGGTAAAACGTGCCTGCTCAGAATGCGAAAGTTGTCCCTAAAATCTAGAGAGTGGAATACAGAGAGAAATTAAGAGCCTAAACTGGGTGAAAGGAAGGCTATTTACGCCAACAAAACCACCTTTCAACGATTTCCTCGTTTGAAGCAACAAGACAAAGGAAGCTTCGCGAGTCTTTTGAACAAAACACGTTCAACGAAAGCTAAAACTGAAGAAAGTCTAACGTGCAGAAACCAAAAGAAAATCGCGGAGAAACATGTCTCTGATCGAAGGTGAAACGAAGCAACCCTTACCGGCGATCATCCGGTCCGTTCTCGCCACATGTTCGAAGAAATTCACCTTTGTGAAACCATATCCACCCTCCTTCGAGTCGCTGTGCCGTTATGGCGGATTTGGTCCGTCGTGTTGGCAAAATGCTTGTAATGCGGCCCATGACCATCATTCCCCTTCGCAGGGGGGCTCCGCCATTTACAATCACGTTACTACGCATGCTTGGGATCAATTGCAACGTGAGGTCCTGGGGATGAAATTGTTCCACAGGCTCCCCAATGATATCTGTGTATGTATATGGCCACTAACGCAGACTTTCGTTTGGCAAAGCTTGACGAGCCATAAGAACGTCTGTGTAGGAGGCTAGTTTACCTCCATCCTTGTGTGTACTCTTCACTAGATAGCAAAACAGTCGTATTTTTTTAATTTGGTCCGTGAGAAACGCGCCGTCTGTGAGCACGTGCGTGTGAGGCTCATGTGGGCACTGCGCCTCTTTTCTCTGTTCGCGCGCTTCTCTTTGTATGACAGTCTAACTTTCACGAGTTCCTTCACCCAGGACACCGATACCTTCGAGTAAAAAGCTCACCTCATAATAAAACGTTTATTAAATATTTCTAATCTACGGAAGCTTCAAAGGGACATTGAACTTTATGAAAAATGGAAATTTTTTTTAGAAAATGGAAGTTGAAGTTGTGAAAATGGAAGTTTGTTTTTTGAAAAATGGAAGTTTGTTTTTTGAAAAATGGAAGTTGAAGTTGTAAAAATGGAAGTTTGTTTTTGAAAAATGGAAGTTGAAGTTGTAAAAATGGAAGTTTGTTTTTTGCGAAATGGAAGTTTGTTTTTTTGAAAAATGGAAGTTGAAGTTGTAAAAATGGAAGTTTGTTTTTTGAAAAATGGAAGTTGAAGTTGTAAAAATGGAAGTTTGTTTTTGAAAAATGGAAGTTTGTTTTTTTGAAAAATGTAAGTTTTTTTTTGAAAAATGGAAGTTTGTTTTTTGAAAAATGGAAGTTGAAGTTGTAAAGATGGAAGTTTGTTTTTGAAAAATGGAAGTTTGTTTTTTGAAAAATGGAAGTTGAAGTTGTAAAAATGGAAGTTTGTTTTTTGAAAATGGAAGTTTTTTTTTTGAAAAATGGAAGTTTGTTTTTTGAAAAATGGAAGTTGAAGTTGTAAAAATGGAAGTTTGTTTTTTGAAAAATGGAAGTTTGTTTTTTGAAAAATGGAAGTTGAAGTTGTAAAAATGGAAGTTTGTTTTTTGAAAAATGGAAGTTTGTTTTTTGAAAAATGGAAGTTTGTTTTTTAAAAAATGGAAGTTGAAGTTGTAAAAATGGAAGTTTGTTTTTTGAAAAATGGAAGTTGAAGTTGTAAAAATGGAAGTTTGTTTTTTGAAAAATGGAAGTTGAAGTTGTGAAAATGGAAGTTTGTTTTTTGGAAAATGGAAGTTCGTTTTTTGAATATTGTTTCCAGTCCCTTGCCAAGCGCACATGTTCACGATGGCGGATGTCACTGCTGACGGCGTCAACGATGTGGAATCTTCTTGCAAACAAGTAAGCTGTTGATGCTCCTTTTGTCTTTTGAAAGCAAGAGAGAAGACAGTTGATTTATCGAATGTCGTGTTATTCTTTACAGGTGGCTGATTTCATCTGTAAACATATGGGCAACCAAACTGCCGAGCGCTTTCGGAAGGAGAAGGTAAGCGTAACCTTAGTTGTCTGCTGAATATAAGCTTGAAGCGAACGGGTATTCTTTACCGGTTGTGATGTAAATAATCAAAAAACCTTGAACTGTATTGTTTTAACTACTGAAAAACGGGCCGAATCACGAAACCTAAAAGAAAATGGATTGTTTGTGTGATGTAAAGACCGTACTCCCTGATGCAACGGTGCAAATATGTTATCAAGGTCGTGTTTCTTCCACCTTTATTGTACCATTGTAATCTCAGTTAGCTGTCAAGAACAAAAGAATACCACGCTGTACTCTTGAAAACTGCGTGTAAAAGTCCAGGTACAATTTTGCTTCAGCTTGTATTGTTTAACCAACCGCTCTCTGAAATCTGTTTTGTGGAAGAAGTACAGGCCGCCTTGACGCGATAAGAGTGCGTGACATTTGTTACTCTCGTGGAGTTGCCTGGCAGTTATTGTGTTTAATAAATTTCAGCTCTTCTTAGGAACGTGAATGTGAAGGTTGTACATGTACTATGTAAATCCCAAAATTGTTGACACTTTTATGAAACTTTGAAAGAATAGAAGACAAACTATTTGCGAGAAAATGCCAAATGGCACTTTCACTGTATGTTTGTTTACATTTCCTAAAATCTGACTTGTCAGGTAGTTTTGAATATATTTTATTAGAATTTCACGAGTAGTGATATCCACATTTAAATTTCTTATTATAGACATCGAAGGATGCAAACAAAATGCACAGGCTCTAATCCTGAGTTGATACAAAAACTAATTGCCCTATAGCAAATAGTGCTGACTGGCATTATTATTTTGTAAACAGTGGAAGTGACAAAGCAACACATAAGACGTGATAGGAATCGGTTTGGTTAGAGACTGATAACATCTAAAGTCATATCCTAAAATGAAAAAAAAAACGACGGTGAATTTACTCACTTGTCACTCATGTTCCACTGCTGCATCCACAGGAATTATCACTCATATTTCAAAACAAATTCCTTTGGAAATCCGAGCAAGCCTGGATTTCACTTGTATATTTAATCCTATATTTGGTAAAAGAATTTTTGATATTGTACAAAATTATATCATTCTTTCCGTGGAACGAATGCTAGTTAGCAGTTTGATAATTAGTAAGTAGGTAAGAAGGTTCTTTATTCTGAGTTGTTAATTACTGACAGAGTTGATTATATATTGGAAGGCAGGTGAAATACACATGTAACATGTCCCTGCTTAGATATGTACAAGAAGCTAGGCTAATGACAACCTTATTCCCAGGGTCTTTCATCTCACCCGCACCACCCCCTGGGGGGGGGGGGTTAACTCCCTCATATGGCCTATACAGGGACCTTCCTGCTGGACAGGGTATGGTTTTTTGCCTCTCTGTCCCAAGCTTCACGGTGGTCAAACACAAAAAACAAGGTCACTTCCAGTTTTTCAGAACCTTGAAGTTTGAATCAGTTCAGGCTTTTACGAGCTCGAAGTTCGTATGAAAATGATACACAAAATGTCCCGATAAACAAAATTTCATGCTGATTAAACTTGTGGATGCCCGTTACTTCATTGTGAACACATGCTCAAAGTAAAAAGCTTAAGTTTTCAGAAATGGTGTTAAGTTTTGTGGTTAAAGTGAAACTGTCGACATTTGTCTGTGTTTTCTTTTGCAAAATTATGGCGGGAACTATGCATGTGTCGTGCATTTGACCGCTGTCAAGTCCCAAGCAGGATATATAATTTTATGGAAGGCTCTCCTAAGCAAGGTACAATTGCATGATTGTCATCGTTAAATATGGTTAGATCAGATACATCTGCTGGCCTTTAAAACATGTTGTGCAAGGAAGAGTTTATTTTGTAATTTTTCCTTCCTAGAATAAAGGGTGTTGTCATAAACAGGGTTTGTATTTTAGGGCTTTTTTTATCCATAACAGGATCAGAGCTGCACACCCCCAGCAGCACCCTTTCACCCTCTACTTCCACAATGGGAAACTCTCCACATGCTTTCCACACCAAAAGAAAAATCCAGGTCAATTTCCCCAGCATTCTCTGGCAAAGATCAAATTAATCATGCCCCCAAAGACCTCCTTGTATGTGGACTTAAGGTGTTTAATACTTATTGCTTTGCTGGTACAATTATAGTTATTATTATTATTAGTTATTATTATTATTGTTATTATTATTATTATTATTATTATGAATAGGGTACTTGCATTGAAAGTAATGGGAAGGCCAAGAGGGGTACTCCTCGAAATTTGAGGTGAGGGTGTGCTGCTTAGTTTGCCAAACCCCATTTTTTTTTACAAAAATGTGCTATGCTGTGAGATTAGGCTTCTAAAATTGAAACCAATTTTCACGCTCCGAAACCAAAACGATGAATATCTATGCCCATTTTCAGTCCAAAATGGGACAAAAGCCATAACCTTTGGGGGGGCCCTTATTTTTGTAGCTTATATTCCTATGTTTCAGACTTCCACTCCCCTCTTTTTGGTTGTTAAGGTTCAAATGAAAGCCTAATATACATTCCTCAAGTGCGACTGTCGCAAATATTAAAATTTCCAAAATTATGGGATGTAATTAAAGTTTTGGGTGGGGCATGACAGAAAATGCCCCTTTTCAAAAGTGCTTCTTATTGCATTTCGGGGATGATTTATTGGCACTTTTGGAAACTCCACACAAACTCTCCCAAGTTCATCTCTGTTCTAAGAAATATGTCCCATCACAGATACCAGATTAAAAGATAAGAGGGAGAATGAGCTCTGTAACTCTATTGAACAAAGCAAGAAGGTTGTATGTTACAGTTTAAAGAAGAAGAAACTCGGATTTTCCCCCTTTTAGCCTCCTCGGACCCACTTTTGTTTCAATTTGTAGAATATATTTTCAACTGCCAGGTGCTCAGTCTCGATTTTTCAGGGAAATGTCACTTAAAGGTCATATCCTACGGTGCGTCAACAAGTATTCCCTCCTTTTTCAATTATTCCCTGATTAAAGATTGAGACTATAATAAAGTTATTTGATTTGATTTGATTTGATTTGATTTGATATTTTCTGTCTGCGAAATATTGATTTTGAAGGGGCCATTCCTTTTTATTTAGGTTGATAAGTCTGCGGTTCTACTGATGTCTGATGAGCAGCTTTCTTCCATGGGTGTCTGTACCATTGGAGAACGCCTACGACTGAGAGCATTTTGTTCGCCTGGAGCGTCAACATCAAAGTCCTAATAGGCCTCTCTAAGACTTCTGATAGGCAAGAAAAGGTAGAAAACGTTCAAGAGATTCTCAACCGAAACAAGCGAGGAAAGAGAAGTAGTGATAGTGTTAGTTCGACTGGTTGTCCATCCAAAGTACGCCAAAAGGTCACATTAAAGTTCGACTTTGGATGGAAACATTACGTTGATGGAAAGTACAAACTGAAAAGAAGCGATCGAGGTGGGGGAAAACGCCGCATCGATGTTTCCAAGACTGCGAGTTATGACGAGTGTCTTCAAATTGCGAAAAAGTTGTTCTTCCCGAAAGGCTTAAGTGACGAAGGCCACGAAGATGATATGTATTTCCTCCTTGCCGACAACAATTCAAGCGACATAGAGAATGGAAGACGGTTCCGAAATAATACCATTTTCTCCAGAGAAATACAAAGAAGTCACAGGCTTCACACTACCAGGTGTGTATTTATTGTCAAGAACAAAAAGTTCCGTTGACGACGACAGTTCCGATGAAGGTCTTACACAGCCTGTCTTCGAGGGTGACCAGCAAGATCAAGCGTCAGCCCTGATTGGGAGCAGCGCAAGCAGAAGTGCTTTCTTCGCCGAGCTCGAGCGTCAGGTATCTGAATCAGCGACGATAGACGGTGCGAAGGAGGCAAGCAGAGTGGAACGTATCCAAGAGGAAATAACAAAGGCAGAAAAAGACGCAGAGGCTTTGGAAATGCTTAGAAAGGCACGAGAGCTAAGGGTACCACCAGAGCCTGATAGTGCACATTCTCGGGTGGTTCTTTCAGTGCGCCATCTACATTTAGGTGTTTTAACACGTGCATTCTTCACGACAAACACTATCAGCAGTGTACGATTGGGTAGGTTCTTTTAGTAAAACACCCAAACACTTCATTTTGTCCAAAGTCCCCACGGTACCCATATACCCAGATGAAAGCGTCACCGTCGCTGATAAAGAAGTCCTAACCATGACTGAAGAGGAGTCCGCCATACCTTTGTCGAGGGATGAAACCGAAATTACCTTCTACAGTGGAGAAAGTGATAGCGAAACAAACAAAACCTTACCCTTCTCTGAAGCAACCATTATGGAAGTTGGTGACAAACCTCCAGAGGTTCTGTTAGAAGACGACGATGGAGTAGAGGGAACAACTGAAGATGAGGATACTTTACAAGGGTTTAAAACGCTAGAGGAACGGAGGAAAGCACATGCGCAAAAGTCTGAACTGTTGAAAGAGGAGCTTATCACTGTCAGTCGTCATAACGTCCTCAAGGAACTGTTGGCCATCTACCAAGACCCGCAGATTTCCCAAAAGAAACGGCTGGTAGCATTTCTCGATGAAGACTCTGGAAGCGGGGTTCTTCGGGAGATATACTCTATCTTCTGGAGTAATTTTGTGACCCAAAACTGTGAAGGAAGTTCTCAATTTGCAATTTCGGTCACTCCAGCCATGCAACCCCAAGATTACGTCTTTGTCGGACGAATTCTGACTCACAGCTATATTCAGTGTGGTAGCTTTCCAGTTCAGCTTGCTCGAGCGTCACTGCATCAGGCCATCTTTGATTCTGTCAGCGATGAGATCCTTTTGGATTCCTTTTTGATGCTTCTTCCCGTCAAAGAACGTGACAGCGTTCGTTCTGGCCTAAATGGCACAGGACGTTTCCCCTTAGAGGAAATCCTTGATATTCTTGATGACTTTAAAGAATCAACAATGCCAACCCCGGAGAACTTTCGTTCATTGCTGATCAAAGTAGCGAAATCCGAGCTCGTTACAAAGCCGTACTTGCCTCTTCTTAAGCTGAGAGAAGGAATGGGTGAGTTTTGGAATGGCCTTCGACGAGAGGAGTTAGACGCAATTTACCACACGTGCAACCCAACTCCACAGAGAGTTGCTCGTTACTTGAAGGCAGTTGCTAATGATACTCAAGAGCAAAGAGTTGTCCGGTGGTTGAAACGATACACAAGGAATTTGGATGACAAAATGGCGGTACGTTTTGTACGCTTCTGCACTGCTTCGGACGTACTTATTCCTGGGAGAAACATCTTGGTCCGCTTCCAAACTATGACGGAGAATGCCATCAGCCCGAAAGCACGTACATGCTTTCTCACTTTGACAGTGGCAAGAAATTACCGATCGTACAACCAACTTAGGGATAACTTCGACTTTTTTCTGCGCGATCCCTCTCTGTGGAATTTGTCAGACTGAACGCACTGTCCGAAGGAACGTTCTTAACTCTCTGTTGAAGAGCATTACTAAAAAGTACTAAGGCGGGTAAATTCCGTGACTGTAACTTACATTCACGCCCCTTTGTGTTAAAGTATGTATTTTCTAGTTCTATAGAGACAAATGAACTATGATGACGATGTTCGTTTAAGGGTAGAAGTTCCCAAAAAGTCAACTGTTTACTACCTTGGCAGGTTTTTCTGTGTTAGGTTTCATGATACCATAACACGTTGAGTTAACTGAAAAGTTGTTTTGGTATATAAGAACTCGTGACCTTTGCGAGCTTCCCATTAAAACAGGAACTCGACTTCAATACCATGGTAACGATTGTGGTCGACAACCATAATTACATCAACAACCAACAGACCGTTAAAAAGAAAATGGGATCGATCCGCGAATCAAAAAACACGAACGTCACATTTTGACTTTGTTGAGTTACTGACGTAGTTGTTTCGGCGACAATTTTGAAACGTTCGTTATGGTTATTTCTTCATCTGCGAAGTTCACATGTTTTAGAAAGGTCTAGCCACACTGCATTCTGTGAAGGTTTGCTTCACGTTTTGGTTGGTGGTTTGTATCGTTTACTTCTTGTAGAGACAGGAGAGAGGCAATGATGTTCATTTTAACTAATAGTTAATTTTCAGATCAAGTTTTAATACCTGACTGTGAAAGGTGTTTCTCAGGAATATTAAGGACTGGATCTGCACGTATCTGGTTCAGAAAGTAAGCGGGGTGGTCTATCTTGGAAAGAAAACATGTGATAGTATAAGACTTGGCCATGGCCTTTTTCCTGTTATTTTTTGCCATTGAAGTTTCCATGGCAACAGATTGCGTGACCAATTAAGGTTTTACTTCCGTTATGTCATTTAGGGCTTTTGCACACTCGAAGAAAAAACGTCTACCTGGTTTTTTCATTCCTTTTCTACCATACTGAGGTACTTTTCAAACGTAACTGGAAAGGTGGTCTCTTTATCCTGACCACATCACCAGGACACGCCTTCAAGTCAATAGCATTTCGTGTGTAGAACTTAATTCAAGAAAAACTATTTAAAAAAAGACGTCGTATTGTAAGATAGGTTTGCAAAAGTTCTCGTGCATCTCGCCTGAAGAATAATATCCAAATTCGATACCTAACCAGTCACGTGATCTATTGTGACAACCAACTATTGACAAAATGAGCATTCGTAACATGTAAAATCTTATTTCTTAAGCTCGTATCAATAGGTTGCACACATACTGAGATAGGCCACCCCCTTTATTTTTAAACTAACATCAAGGTGACTGTGTAGAGGCTATGAGAAAGTGCCAAAACACGTTAGGTATGATAAGAGATGGTGTAGCCTGTTTGTTTGGTTTCAATTGAAACGATTTTCTCACTCTAGTAGTATCGAAGTCACGCGCTAGAATGTAAGGAGAAATATTGAACTGATTGTGTCTACTGCGTAATTACCATGAATAAGGACGCATTAACTTTAGCTGTGTCAATATAGTTGTTGTTAATTTGAATCTTCTGACTGTCTTGTTTGATGCACCCTTTTCCCTTTCCCCTTTCGCTAGGTAAACACTGGTGTATCGTGGTCTGCAGTCTATCTTATGAACGGTGCTTATATGAGAGTCATCAGCTTAGAAACGGGACTTTTTAAAATTGAGATGTGCTTGCAAAAGCAAAAGAACTCTTAGTTCTTAGGGCCAGTAAGGTAAATTTACAGTACATCGAACAAAAATTGTTTATTTCTTTTATAACAAAACGAGACATGATTCAGGAAATACCCTGCATGATGCAAAACTCATGCAATGTTCATTTTCCCTCCCGTGGGGAAGTTAAAAGTTATTTCGTTGCAATCAGTCACTCACACCTTAGATGAATACTAGACAATTGACTGCAACTCAGTTAGTAGGGTGATGTACAACTGAAGGGCCTCATCTAGGCTGTTGGCCATGGTAAGGCCGTTCTCCTCCATAATGAGGAGCATAAGATCCGAAAACTCTTCCTGACAGCCGAAAGGTGGTGGTTCCTTGCAGAAGTTTTCATTTGCTGTCTCCACGTCGTCTAGAACTACTTCAGTCTTATAGTCTTGACTGTCTAAAAAGAGAAGAGGCAAGAGTCACCCTTGCTTGTTGAACTTGCTCAACCCAGCTAAGCGTTGTAATATCGCACCTTCGATTTTTGAATAATTTTAGAAGTAAATCCCTAGAGCGGTTTCAAATTTAGTGTCGCAAAAGGACACTCATCGCAATCACCCTGGCCAATCGTACCGGACTCAGAATATAACGAGCCAATCGTGTTCTAAACATTCACACCTAAACTGGTTAAGAAAGTGACGCGAGACTTTTGTTTATGTTTTTCACAATGTTCATGATGTTTCAACCAAAGTAAAACAGAACCAGAGCAAAAGCAAACTTGCTTTCGACACTCAACGAAAACCCTTTCGCTCACATCAGTTTTAGGGAGTTTATAGAGATGGATATGAGCTGAAAAAAACGTCGATTTTACCTGTCACCTCCGGAAGGAAGAACAACACATCTGGCTTCCCTGCGGGCGTATCCTGATTCGGATATGGTCTAATTTTATGTGTATTCCAGTGACGTGCTACTCTGTACAATTCTTTCTGTAGTATTGCGTTATAACAGAACTGAAGACAAGCCCTGAAATCAGAAATCATCCGTTGATCCAGAAAAAACAAAGGAGAAATTAAATGGATTCATCTGCTCTTTGAAGAAGTGGATGATTACACATCCCTTTAAAAAATGGACCCACTAGGCTCAAATTGTCAATGTTGTTTAAGTTGTAGGTTATAAATATTTTTCTTAGATCCCCTTTGGGCAAGGAGGAAACGGAAAGGACGCTGTGTGTACTCACATTTGTAGAGGGTCCTGATCATTGAAAATGCCAACGTCTCGCAAATCCTGCAAAATACGGAAAGTTTGAGAGCATATAAACATCCTTTAATTTCTGAAAGGAACGGTGCAAATTTCATTTTCGCGGTTAATTTGAGCATTTCTTTTTTATACTAGTGTAACGTTTTAGTCACATCCATTAGCAGATTGGGTGGCGGCTTTGATTTGCACCATAATGTATTACTTTCTGTCATAGGATATTGAACTAAGCAAACCTTGAAGTAGTTTATCCACCAGACTGTGTTAGACTTTTTCAGAAACGACCACCAAGCCTCTATTCTCTAGAAACAAAATACGATCTGTTAGGGACTATGTCGGAGCCCATAACATGAGGATCAGAAAAGCAACCTCCCGTGATCACTCAGACGAGTTTACCTGGTTTGCTGACGATTTTCCATAAAGAAAACTCTTGTCCCCTGAAAAGTCATCATCAGCCTCGGAGCGAAAAAACCTTTGTAGCCCAGCAACAACTGTATTTTCTGTTCCACAGTCCGCCCTTACGATGGGGGGAGCCCCTGGGTTAAAGATAAGTTCAGTTTTGGGATCAATATGTGGCGTACTGACAGGGTATGAAGAAAATACACCCCACACGTACACGGTACCTCCAATTTGATGAACACAGTCAACGTAATACTTTGCAATCGTAGCTGGATCGTTGTTCGTACAGGTGACCTCCAACCACAGTATGCGACGGGAGTATCTGTGGAAAGCGATCAGATTCCTGAGTGTCAGTAAAAATGTTCTGAATAAATTAAAGCACTCATCTTTATTACAAGTAAACGGAAAAGCTACGACAAAATAACAAACGCTAGCTGTTGAAATGTGAAGGCGGTGAAATTATCCGTTAGGGAAGCTTTTACACCAAGGCTAAAAATACAAGAGGAGGATAAGAGGGAGAAAATACAAAAGGTTAAACGAGTTAGCTGTTTTAATCAAAGAATTCTCTCTTTTTTTTACTTTTTAACCCTTTAGATTTATGTCCCTCTCTATGAAAAGAAGACTTAATCAGCCACCAAAATACGTACCCTACAATAGCACCGTGTACACAAAATCCATATGGTTTTAGTTTATCATATCCATCCATGTGCCATATGTAATTGGGTCCCTGTGAGAAAATTAACGAATGTTATCGACTGCGTCAGAAAGCATTAACAGTCAATGCCAACGCAATATTTTCCAACCAAAAAATGTGGACACAATAGTCGCCGTAAGGGGAATTAAAATATGGTAAGGCTCGACCGTTACTATTCTTTAATTTGGTCTTCTTGTCATCACAATTAGCATGATTGTCCAATTCACCTGCTGATCAGTTGAAGTGTCCAGGAAATTTTTTATTTTGGTAGCACGTCAACTGTTAAATATAGCCATCTGTCTGGGTATGTAACTGTTGAACAAATTTCAGAATAGGTTCATGCTGAGGAGAAGAGATTTCACATAAATTAAGCTATTTTGGCTAGCCAGGTTTCTGCCGGTTAGATATCCTGGTACCTGGAATGTTCTTTTTTCTCCTCAAACACAAATGGGCCGTGAAGCGGCCACAACGTGCCAGGAATCTGAGCGGTTTTGTCCACTCCTTTTAAATTATGAATTTTCAGCTTCTGAAGAGTTGACTGTAATTATACGACTCCAGAAACGTTTTGCCTATCTTACATCGGTATCGTCGTCTTTGCAATCTGCCCTTTCTTCTATTTAATACTCCTTCGGGATCTAGGACACCTAATACAATTCTTGTGGTTTCCCTGAAAGGCGATAGGCTCGATGCTGTAACAGTATTCTTTGTAACCATAATTGAATTTAATTTAACAAGTTTTCCTTTCTTTTTCCTATGCTTGTGTCCTATATTTTATGGTTCGTTATTCATACGTAATAATTTAAGCACTGCTGTTTCAAAAAAAGGAATCACAAAATGTTAAACATTTTGAGTTCATTACCTGCTAACCACGAGCCTGTAATCGTCCCTTAATCTCTGATGCATTTGTCTGTAGCCGATACAGCTTCCACTTCCCGCTAATTCCTCCTGTTGGTCATCGGGAGTTAGGTTAGAGAAAACGATAAAGAGTCCGCAAGCTCTTCACGACATTAATGCAACTACTTCAGCATCACTAACAAGTGCCACTTACTTCTACTGCATCGATGACTGCTGTAATGTCACTTCTCTGTCGTCGTCTCCGTAATCCCTTCAGTCTAATAATGCGCTTGACTTGACGAATGCTGGCAAACGAAACGTTCCCTTAGAAGATATTACTTATTGCAATACACGACTTGCATTCAAACGTAAACAAGTAAAGAACAGAAAAAGATGTGATAAACAACTGCCTCTTTTAAAACTGTATAATAAGAAAGGCCCACCTGATTGTTATTCCGTGTACAAGGCAAAGGAAAGCCACTATTTCTGGGTACGTGTATCCAAGGTTGAAATAACCTTCAATGAGATCGTTTCCTGATGACGTTAAGGAGATTTCTGGTACGTAGATACTTCCGGTGATTAAAACAATTGTAATCTTCCAGTTATGACCATTTTGCTCACGTGAGCGGTATGTTATGCATCGATGATGGTTCGCCACACTTAATTCCTATTTTCACGAGACCTTAATAATCAGCGACACAAAAAGCTGAGTTCTCAACTATACTTTTGTTACTGGCCCCTTACCTAATTTCCTGATTTGCTCAGTTCTCGCCAGGCTGCCTTAGTGTCGATTTATGTCTGAGATATTTAACGTATTAGAAAACCACGCCAACTGAAGATACAAATAACTCTTACTTCGCTTCAGACTCGCCGCATTGCCTCTTCAAAGGATACGAGAGGTTGTTTGAAAGTTAGTGCTCACGGAGGGAGTGTACGGTGGTAGGACACCTTCGGAAAAGGCAATTATACTGAGTAAAAGTACAAGGAAAGCAAACAAGAGTTTGGAATCCATTTTGAGCATCATAATAAGTGTACTTTTGCGGCCAAATGGAATTTCTGTATTTATTTCCTATTTTCGCTCCGCTTTTCTCTTTTTCAGGGATTACCGTCTTCTGCTTTTAACGTTTCCTTTTTTGTAATCCGAAGTTTGCTTTTCAGTTTTCCATCTTTAATTCTTATTGCTGCTTGATGGCATTCCTTCCAGTATTTTAAATTGTGAATTCTGCTTTCCGATTTTCACTTTCTGTGACCAACGTGTGACTTCAGCTTTCGGCTTTTAGCATTCAATATTTTGAAATTCGCGTGGGTTGTTGGTTTCAGCATGCTGCATTTGCGTTTCGGCATTCGGCTTTCGGTATTTAATTTTCAGCTTTTGGCTGTTTGCATTAAAAGTTCAGATTATCGCTTATGCCATTCAGCTTCTGGCTTTAAGTGTTGAAGCCATCATATTCTTTTCATTTGACCTTTCTGTCTTTACCCTTCTTTTAGCCTGTATTGCTCTGTAAAAAAATTGGATTTGGACGGGACCGCTAAAGACAACGGACGGTGGACGGTTACCCCGCGCTGCGTGCAGACGTCAGTTTTTTTTCCTTTGCTTCACAAGGAGGGCTTTGCTTGTACTCAAATTGTAACAGTTTGTGGACGGTTACCCAAGATTTTTCTATAGAGAGATATGGGACCATTCATTGATCATACATAGGGGTGGGCAAGAGGAAATAACTGCACATTTAAACAATACAGAGAAAAATGTCCCTTCCCCCACCTTCCCCCTCATCTCGAGATATATGTCAGAAGGTAGTGTACGTGACATGCTAGGAGTCACCTCAAGAGCCATTAGCCAGAGGAGAATACCAGTGGCTTGTAGACGAGTGGCACAGTAATGCATTCAGTGCAAGAACAAGGGACATTTTGATTCGAACAAACCCAGTGCCTTACTTCGTTCCTTATTTTGTATATGTAGGCCATTTTGATCAAAACGAAAAAATTGCATAAGACTTTGGGTGTGCTCACGTGATGTTTGTCGACTGTTGCTCAAGATTTATTTGTGGAGCTATAATCTTGCCCGTAAAGGACCCCATCCATATTTATCATCTGTTGTTCAGACCAATATTGCTCCGCTATGGATTATTCGACCAGATCAAAATGGATCACAGACAAGAGTTCTGCTTGTGTGTGTTTGTTCAAGAACTTTTTAAAGAATACAGGTTTGACAAAAGGAAAACACCTTGGCGTCAGACCCCGGGGGGGGGGGGGTACTCTGGATTTTAAGTGATGGGGAGCAGTGTAAATGGCGACATAAATTAAAAGCCAAAAAATTCCTTGGGCTTGAAGCGAACTCCCAGAAATCCTCTGGACCAAAATGATGATTGCACAGGGGAGAGGGTGTACTCTGGCACGGTTCACGGGGGGAAGAAATAACAAGTCACGGATCACGTGTACCAAATTTCATTTTCCAAGTGAAACCAAAGTAATCCCACACTGAATTTTGGAGCTTAAGTACCCAGAAGGGATTAGATGACAATAACGAAGAACAACAGAACTTTTTTAATGGTCGTGTTTGTTTTGTCATCTATCATATTATCGCAATATGTAAACTTCCTGAGACCTAGTATTAGAGAGACAAATTATTGTCAAATTCTTGATCAGTGATTATTTGATTAGTTTTGTTTAATGACTTTTTATTGTAATTATTGTTATTATATATTATCTTATGCATTTGCAATACTGTAATGTTTTATGGTCATGCAAATAAAGCGCAAGTGTTGTTGCCAAATGTTCTCACCCAAAAAATCCAGCAATCGTGAATTTCAAACCGAAAAAATCCTTCGCTCCTCCCCATCACTTGAAATCCGGAGTACCCCTCTCCCCCCCTCCCCGGGCGTGGCACCCAGTCCACACAGAATTATGCGGCCAGAAATAACCAGAGGATCAATCATCCCTTAAAACGTGTTCTCGTTGCTCTTTAGGCGAAAGAAGAATTCGACTTTGATGATGTTGTCACGTACTTCTGTATTTCTGGGGTGACAATGTAAACTTGTCATAAGCCTCTTCAGCAGCTTGTTAACTGTTGGAATTTTCATAGAATTCCTGGACATGCGTGTGTCCCATTGGAGAACATGCTACAGTCCAACCGTGCAGTCGAAATACCTAAAGAGCTTGTACCAACTCCTGAAGAGGTGTGAGAATGTATGAGGAGAGGGGTGGTAATCTCACACGCAATGTGCATTTTGGAATCGATCCTCTTGCATTAAGAACAGATGTAGTAGAATCTCGAAAACAGTTATTTAACGCAAATCAGCCGTCGGGTCAGATCATATTTTCAAGTATTGTGCGCGGAGATTCGGAAATATTTAAACAGCCCTTCGCTTTTAATTAACTTAACATTGTACCTGATCAGATCTTAGAGATTAAGAAGAACACTGTGCAGCTGCCGACGGTATTAACATGACACTCTGAAAGCACGATCGCTTAGTCAGGCAGTAATAATGTATGCTGATGGACCTTAAATTTGTTTGAAACCATCTTGCGTTCAGCAAGGTTTCTCATTTCCGTCTAAATCAAGATGTGACATTTGCTTCTCCTTTTAATCATGTCCCATTCAGGTGTAAAGTGCACTGGCTATTGATTGCCAGATCACTAGCCCTTATTTTCCCCTGCCTACCCCCCCCCCCCCCACCCTCTGTTTAGACGTGTTTTATTACTCTTGAGGGGAGGGGGAAACGCTACCATGCCGAGGCATTCAGCTTGGTGTTAGTTCACTTAAGAGGCGCGGTATTGAGAGGTGTTATCATTCTTCACGGTAACGTTTCCTTCCTTTAGTGGCTTGATGTTCTTGTGAAAAATAAGTTTCCCATAATAATGTCAATTCGTCTGCCATCCACTGTCTACTATTCACACGTCCATTCCTATTCCATATGTTTCTTGCCCTTGGAGTCCAAATTGTCGTGAAAGGGGTCAATCAAAACTAAACCTACTGAATAGTCGAGAGCTGTCAAAGCCAAAACCTGGAAACTGAAATCCAAATGAAAGCTACACCCGAATACCTGATAACTGAAACCTGCGAAAAGCAATCCAAAATGCCGAAAGCTAAATGCTGAAATCTAATTCCGAAACGGCGAAAGCTGAAATCTAAATTCGAAATGCCGAATGTTGAAACGACCGATAAAGATAAACTGAAAGCGAAAACCAAAATGCCGAAAGCTTGAAAGGCGTGGAAATGCCGAGAGCTGAAAGCTAAATCCGAAATACCGAAGGTCAAATTCGCAATGCCTAAAGCTAAAAGCGAAAACTGAAATGCAGAAACGCCGAAGCAGAAAAGTTGTTGGCGAAATGCGATACTCCACTTGGCCGTAAAGGTACACTGATCATCATAACGATCTATGAGACCGTATTGGTTCATGGGATAGGTCAAACAAACTTCCATTTTTACAACTTCAACTTCCATTTTTCAAAAAACAAACTTCCATTTTTACAACTTCAACTTCCATTTTTCAAAAAACAAACTTCCATTTTTCAAAAAACAAACTTCCATTTTTACAACTTCAACTTCCATTTTTCAAAAAACAAACTTCCATTTTTACAACTTCAACTTCCATTTTTCAAAAAACAAACTTCCATTTTTCAAAAAACAAACTTCCATTTTTACAACTTCAACTTCCATTTTTCAAAAAACAAACTTCCATTTTTCAAAAACAAACTTCCATTTTTACAACTTCAACTTCCATTTTTCAAAAAACAAACTTCCATTTTTACAACTTCAACTTCCATTTTTCAAAAACAAACTTCCATTTTTACAACTTCAACTTCCATTTTTCAAAAAACAAACTTCCATTTTTCAAAAAACAAACTTCCATTTTCACAACTTCAACTTCCATTTTCTAAAAAAAAATTTCCATTTTTCGTAAAGTTCAATGTCCCTTTGAAGCTTCCGTACTAATCTTTGACTACAGTGTATTTATTTTCCTCCACACACAAACTGGAAAGGAGAGTTGTTTCATTTACTGTGTCTCGCTTAGACGAGCACAACTTATTATTTTCCATACCACCCTAGGACAGTCTATTCATAGATCACAAAAAGACGACGCTGAAATCTTTTCAATTATCCATGACACTGAGACCATCATCAGACATGGTGTGGGCGCATAGATACTAGCTGCCAGTTTCATAGTTTTATCGTAAATAGGAGGACTGCTCATGTCGCAGTCTGGTCTCTCCCCAGCCCCTGGCACCATCCCCGGGTTTCATCCACTCTCAAATCTCTCAAGGGGGGTGTGTCTTTGTCTCTCTCGGTTATTTATAAGGTAGTGCGCTCCCTGACAAACGCTTGATCCTTCATACACTTCACTTTCATTTGATCAAGAAATCCTAAAATAGCGTGAAAATATGATTTTTGCGGAGTATCAAAACACGAAATTCCCATAATGCGTCAAGACGTTCCGCGCTTATCCAGCCTGGCGAGGTTACCAAGCTGTTTATGATTTTCTGCTGAACATACTGCTGAACACGGAACATCGGGACTTATAGAGGGCGCAGTGAAATTTGAATTTTGTTTCTAATTGCCATTAATCCGAGACATAGAAAAAAGATCATACTCGCTCATTACGAGTAATGCGACTTGTTCAGTGAAGAGGCTCGGAGAATCAACATGACGTTTTACGACGATTATTACGAGGCGTCGATGCCGAACCTGCCCTCATACGAGTTTGTTCTGGACGATAGCCCGACATGTCACCAGTCGCTGAAATACTGGACTGACCGAGCTGCCGAGGTAGCGTTTCCCACGTTTATGGCTGTTTTCTTCATTTTTTCGCTTTGTACAATTCATCAAAAAGACTTTTGTTTTTGTAATTGTACGAAGTAATAATAATAGTCTTGACTTGTGTCTTCAGGGGGTTGTCTCATCGCTTTCACTCGTCTTTTTCGTGAACCGTGTTAGTTACAAGGGGATTACCTTCCACCCCAAATTTAACTTGTCTAATTGTGAATTTCTGAGAATTTTGCATATCTAATTAGTATGTAGAATTGAATTAAATTGTAATTGGGTTGGAAACATTAGCGACTTTTAGTGACATTTAGACTCTCTTGACACCTGTTTTAGCATTTGGCGCCTTGCTGGGCATGAATTGCATTGTTTCAATGAGTTGTTCTTGGAACGGCTGGAAGTTCAGTGGTAGTTTATTATATTACAGTTTGGGAGCTCAGAAATATCCTTTTAAGACAAGCTATTAATTGCAAAGTATTGTTAATTACATATTTCAGTGTAACAAGATAAATTACTGAGAAACAATACCTCTGTTACGGTCCTATAATCTTAGCCAATTTTGTTGGGAAGGTTGTCACATTTTACCATGCTTTTGTTTCCCTACCCTCCCCCCCTTTCAATGTTGGATTTCAACGGACTTTTGTTGTGCAGTATTGTCTGTCAAACATTCAACATTGAAACAGGGGGTTGGGGGACTGGCGAATAGAGATGGAGACTACGGAATTTAATTACGGAATTTTTAGACACAATGAATGAAATCTTAGTAAAATTCTGTTCATGGTCAAACCTTCCCAACAGCTTCTGACGACGTTGTAGTCTTTAATATTTACTAAAATTACCATAAATTTTGATAGTACTGTTGCCTCTTTTATAGATCACCCCTGCACTATCCAATCTTGCTGGAATGGTAGAGTCGTACTATAACACTGGAATGCAACACAGCAAGGCTGCAGCTGGGTTTGGAACTGCTCTTTCAGATGTGGCCAAAGCTGTTCAAAAAGATAAAGACATAAGTGAACCAATCCTGAAGGTACGGGACCTTGAATAACCATTGTCTCCCTTGTAAAAATCCTCCACAGGATCTTAATAGAATTCTACTCTAGGATCCTGATAAGATCCTATAAGATAAGATTTTTGCTTACAACAGTACTGTTGTATGTGACTTTTGTAGCGCACGCTACTCGCGTCAGGCAGAGCTCGTAGACAATTTATTTGTCATTCTAACATTATAATTGTGGCCATGCCTGTTATAGGGTTCTAAAACATGTTTCAAAATCCTATATAATTTTCCTGTTGTGTGCAACCGTCATGAAAATGTGTTCCGTCTGATTTGGACAACATGTTTCATGTTGCAAATATGATGTGAGCAAGTCGCATTCAACAGTTGTAAGCACAATTTGTACCGTCTAAATCCATGCTTAGTATCCTACAGGATCTTATGCAGAATCCTGGTAGATTTTACAGTATCCTGGGTAGTATCCTACTCATCCTATAATAATCCTTAATCGTGATAAGGATTGTTGCCATTGAGGATCCCAGGTGTAATCCCACAGACCTTGCAAGATCCTACAGGATCCTGTATAGGATTTCTATCAGGGTAGTGGAATATAGTATGGTCATCATGTCTACCCACTCAGGCAAGTGTATTCAAGATCTGTTCACTATACTTCTATGGTATTTGCTTACCAGTGGCATTTGCCACTGAAGTCAGTTCTTCAGTGAAAATTTAATGTCCATAACCACATGCTTCATTCAGCAGTTGAACATTTAAATCTTAGCAGCCAGGCTTTTGGTGGAAAGTAGTTTACTGTGAAAATAAATGTAAATGTTCTTGTGGACAAGGTATGCCCTACCCTGCAAGCAGAGGTTTTTTCGTGCATGTGTGACATTCCTCCCATGGATTGTCGCTTTCCTTTCTTGTATATTTCGCATGTGGTGAATCTGACTATGGAAAGGAAATCACCTTTTTCTGTGAATCTGGCGATAAAATTTCCAATTATTGATTATGGCAATATTGAAAGCCAAGTGAAACAAATGGGCATTAAAATTGACTTGCTAAACAAGTTATAAGTATTCTCCTTGGTCCAATTGTGGTAAACAGAGAATAGACTTATTAGTAGCCTTGTTTTCATAGAGGTTTTGGTACTTTTGAGTTACTGTCTGTAATTTAGAGGCAAAAAAGACACATTTGTTGAAAGAAGTTAAAGAAAAATATGTACAGTCGAACCTCCACAAATCGCCACCTCTTCACAACAGCCACTTTTTTGTGTCCCAGCGGCAGTACACACATTCACTCTTGTTTTACCCTCTCTACACCGGCCACCTCTCCACAACGGCCACTTTTTTCTGTCCCAGCGGCAGTAAACACATTCACTCTTGTTTTACTCTCTCTACATCGGCCACCTCTCCACAACGGCCACTTTTTTGTGTCCCAGCGGCACTCTACACATTCACTGTCACTTTATCCTCTCTACATCGGCCACTTTTTTGTGTCCCAGCGGCAGTACATACATTCACTCTTGTTTTACCCTCTCTACAATGGCCACCTCTCCACAACAGCCACTTTTTTGTGTCCCAGCGGCAGTCCACACATTCACTGTCATTTTACCCTCTCTACATCGGCCACTTTTTTGTGTCCCAGCGGCAGTACATACATTCACTCTTGTTTTACCCTCTCTACATCGGCCACCTCTCCACAACAGCCACTTTTTTGTGTCCCAGCGGCAGTCCACACATTCACTGTCGTTTTACCCTCTCTACATTGGCCACTTTTTTGTGTCCCAGCGGCAGTACATACATTCACTCTTGTTTTACCCTCTCTACATCGGCTACCTCTCCACAACAGCCACTTTTTTGTGTCCCAGCGGCAGTACACACATTCACTCTTGTTTTACCCTCTCTACATCGGCCACCTCTCCACAACAGCCACTTTTTTGTGTCCCAGCGGCAGTCCAAACATTCACTCTTGTTTTACCCTTTCTACAATGGACACCTTTCCACAACAGCCACTTTTTTGTGTCCCAGCGGCAGTCCAAACATTCACTCTTGTTTTACCCTCTCTACAATGGACACCTCTCCACAACAGCCACTTTGTTGTGTCCCAGCGGCAGTCCACACATTCACTCTTGTTTTACCCTCTCTACATCGGCCACCTCTCCTCGACGGCCACTTTTTTGTGTCCCACCGGCAGTACACACATTCACTCTTGTTTTACCCTCTCTACAATGGCCATCTCTCACGTCCCAACTGCCCGAATAACCTCTCCACTATGACCATTTAAGAGCAAACAAACTGAGGTACTCACTGCCATACTCACTTTGGTTTGTTAACATTTTTGTTCTGAACAGTAGGTTACTGATTATTTTGACCATTTTTTGTATTAATATGTTATAATAAGCATTTTTTTCAAAATAAAAACGTTCTATCCGTTCCCCTCAAAAGTGGTGTCATGTTGCATCCCTACCTCCCCACATTACAGCCACCTCTCTACAACGGCCACTCACCTCTGTCCCCAAGGTGGCCGTTGTGGAGAGGTTTGACTGTATATCCACAATAAACAGGTGCTTTACTGCAAGCCGCGTGGCATGTCCAGTTGATACTTTCGGAGGGTCGCAGCTTTCGGGATTTCCTAAGGCCCTTCAAATTTGGCCTCTTACTCTAGTATTCTTTGACATGTCTGGTGCACATTTTTTGCTACCCAATAGTAATGACCCCCATAAGCAGCAATAGGAACAGGCTGCTAAATTGAAAGTAACAGGGTCATTACTATTGGAATGTTATGGCAACTAGAATGAAATTTTAACTTAGTCTTGACTGTGAACCTAATAATTATGTTAACCACCTTCCTTCTGTCATAGCTATCAGTGGCACATCTATGGGAGAACCCTTTCTAAATTTCCTGAATACCAAGTTCCCCCACCCCCCTTAGAAGCAAATCTGGATCTCCTATTGCATTCCCTTGGAAGAAAATGAACTCTCACTGAAGTTATGGCCAGATTTTTTCAAGCAAATATATTTAGTTCATACTTACTACTTCAGTGATAACAGTGAAAGTGAGTATGCATGAAACCAGTTACTTAAAACTTGAAGCTGACAGATCTCCATATTTTTCTTCAGTTTGCAGATATGTTACAGAGAATAGAGTGTTACAGAGACATGTTCTTAAGTCAAACACAGCTTCTAACTCTGCAACCATTGGTAGCTCTGACCAAGGAGTTTGATAAAGCTAAGGTAAGATTATTTGGTTTGCAAGGAGTATCTTGTTTTCCTAAAACTAAAGCTTGTGTTTGAATAAATCAAATACTAATTAATAAAGTAAAGATTACACATTTCCAAAAAAAACAATGTTAAGCATACAATTTTGTGAAAATATGTAGAAATATGTTGCTGTAGGGTTGTTAGATATTTAAATATAATATTTAGAAATTTATTTTCAGGATCTGCAGTCTCAAATGCAGAAAGCTCGAGATGCGTTACACGTATCCTGGGAAAAGTATTCCAGTATTTCACATCCTAGTAATTTGCAGGAGGTATGAAATGTTTTACTTTTGCCTTTAAAAGTCAGTTTGGAGTATATATTTGTATATAATGCAGCTTACCCATCACATGAGTATAATCCAGTGCCCCCTGGTCCTGTTTCCTCGCAGTTGAATTCAATCTACTATCCTTGGTAGAAATCCTGTACATAAATTCTACAGTATTTTTTCGGATCCTTTAAGAACATTTAAAATCCCACAGGATCCTACCCCCAGGGGGGGGGAGGATCCTACGCCCAGTGGGGGTACCCTGGATTTCAAGTCACAGGGAGGTACAAATGGGGACATAAATTAAAACCCAAAAAAATCCCTGGGGCTTGAAGCAAAACCCCCAAAAAATCCTCTGAACCAAAATGAAACCCAAATAAATCCCATGCTGAATTTTGGAACCTTACAAATGCCCAGAAGAAATTAAATGACAATAGCGAAGAACAACATTACTTTTTGAATGGTTGTGTTGGTCTGTTTATTTATCATACTATCTGCAGTAAACTTTCCCAGATCTAGTTGTCATTCTTACAAACTCCCAAAAAGAAATACTTGCCAAAATTTTCTTACCCGAAGAAATCTCGAAATCATGAATTTCACACCTCTTCACTGTACCCCCCCCCCTGAAATCCTATCCAGGGACCTATAAGATCTTAACTGCTGACTGCTACACCTCCCCACCCCCCCAAAGTCATGTATTTTGGCTCTAAGTTTTGGGTCTGTGGATAAAATCCTTACCGTTGCCATTCCTTAGGAGACTGTGGCTTACATAACAAATTTTGTGCTCTTTTGTAGCCTACTGTAATAGACAAATCAGCCCATAGTATGTTACATGCCAGGCATAATTACCAAAGGATCCTACTCAAGTATGTGTCAACTCTGAGAGACATACACACTTTAAAGAAGGTATCTGCTGTGATTAATAATGTTGACTTCTCACTACCTTATTGTGTTGTTAATTCAATTGGGAAGGTGATGAGGAATAATTATTAATGGTTATCCTTGTACAGTCAAGCCTCTATTATCCGGACCTCAATTAGCCAGACGTTTATTATCTAGTAGACTTTTCTCAGTGGTCCGGATTCAGACATTTACAAGTCATGGCTGTAACAACTTTGAGTACAAAAATTTTGAGTAATTCCTTAACCCTTTAAGCCCCATAATCAGCATGTATATTCTCCTCACTGTTCTCCAAATACTTCTTATAGCATTGAGTGGGAGAATTTGCTTAAACATCAGGACATTTTCTCTTTGGTGATCACTTTCTTAATTCTCATGACCTGTATGTATTATAATGCACTGATATGGTAAGGTGAAATTTGATGTTGGTGACTTTTGGGGCTTAAAGGGTTAAACAGGTGTTGTTTTCTTGATGTTCCCCTCTGAAGAAAGTTGATCGAGATCACATCTTTAGCCATCTGCGAACCTCTGAAAGTAGCCACCACGATGTTTACTGCCCTAAATCTTGTTTGAGTATTTATTCAGTTCCACGTAACATCTCTAGAAAATATTCATGAATGATTCTTGGTTAAATAGAGTGTTGATTATCCAGAGAATTGACTAAATCCCAATAAGTCCGGATAATTGATCTTCAAATAGGTACGCGCAAACGGGTTAATTTCATGGGGCAGATGTTTTTACCTTTTAGGTCATAATCCTTCAAAAAGTTCTGGAACACATGCTTGCCCAGTTTTCTTTCTTCAATTTTGCGTACCAGGTACTTAATATTTATTTATTTATTTATTGTGATTTAAACTTGACTGAAATATTTGTTAAGTTCCATAGTCATATGTGATTAATCATTGATATTTACGACTAGCAAGAATGATCTAAATATTGTTTGTTATATCTTCAATCAAATGCTTGCAAGCTCACAGCAAAACAATTTTTTTTTACTTTAGCCCATTTTGACACCCTTCATTCTGTTCAGTTGAGTTTATTAATTGTAGAACTTTATTATAATGAAATAAGCATTATCTTGTCACACGTTTTGTTGTACATTGTAAACACTTTCATAGACTTTAAAGGATGTGGAACCATACATGAATGAACTGTTTCAAGAACTGCAAAATACTCATGCCAAGCTAGAGGTAGGTTGCTATTTTCAATGTTACCACCTTTTCATAGCAAGACATTTTTTCGTTTTTCCTTTTTTTTTTCCGAAAAAATTAATTTCGCAAAATTGCTGTTAATAAATCAAAGATCTTGAATTGGGAACTACAGTAGAGGTAAGATTTACAAATGATCAAAATCAGCAGTACCGTCATTTGTTGTAAGGCAGTTTTAAAATCTATCCCCATGACTGTACCCGATCAAAACGCCCCCGACAAAAGGCCCCCAGATCAGATACAGTGCCCCTTCAAAATAAGACAGAATGCCCCCTAAAATACTGTCAGAAGTACTGAACTTAAGTACCAAACTTAACTGGGTTTGGTCTATAACATTGCATCAGTACCATGAAAACCTTCACAGGCTGAATCATGTTGTAAATTCATACAGACAAACCATGGCAGAGTGTGTTTTGTCTCCGAGAACATCTGGAAGGCTAGTCCACTTTTTCATTGTGACATGCTTGTCTACTAAGCTGTTTCAGTACGATCGCGCCACCAAACCAGAACACCTAAGTAAACTGCCTGGAAAACTGATTTGATTGAAAAAATACTGATAGTTTTAAATCTATGCACTCAAGTATGTAGACATGGCATCCATGAATAGAGTGATCCTTACAATGAGTAAGCAAAAAATTAATATAAATTCGAGCAAATCTGTTGTTTATTTAGATTTTCTAATTTTAGTGGAAAAAGTAAGATTTTAATGCTACATGTACAAAGGAAAATGAACCAATGACCTCCATGATACCAGTGTGTTGCTCCACCAACTGAGCTATGAAGCCTTGATACATTAGGGTCTCACAAAATTTCAGGTGAACTTCTTGCAGTCCTGTTTTTTAGGAGTTATTTGCATCTTGGAGTCTCAAATTTTCAGCAAAAACAGTCTTGAAATCTCAATTTTTTTTTCAACCTTGCAGTAACAGGATGTCAATCTTTTTGCAAAGCTGCCCAGAGTCTTGTCTTTTTAGTAGGCAAATTTTTATGTCCTAAAACGTTTTGGGCTCGCATTTTAGAAAATTCTCCGCACTGTCTCACAATTTAAAATTTTGAAAGGGCTGGGCTTACACAAGAAAATAATCATCTTGCCATCTTGCAAAGTGTCAAATTTACTATTTGCTATCCCTTATCAAAGAGAGTAGTAAAGCATAACCAAATATTAAAGCAAACACAAAATACTTTCAACACTCACATTCAAAGCCCTCTGTGTGTATTACATCTTTAATTTATTCATTATGTTAGTTAATTATTAACCTCACAAACACAATTTGAGTTATTTTTTACTTACCACAGGAAAACCTTCAAGATGACGAGGATGTTCAAGCTAAAACTGAAGCTGATATTCTATCTCAGTACCAGAAAGATGCTCAGTCATTTGCTGAGCCACAGACTACTGTACTTGGGTAATAATTATGTGGCATACTTATTTTCCTTATCCCCTGATTTAGCCAACTCGGCCTACGGCCTCGTCGGCTAAGTATCAGGTGATATTCCGCGCGATTTCGCAGGATAATTGTTAAATATGTGGAGGCTCCACCCATGAGGGTTTTTTTTTGTGTGCTTGCAGTATACCAAGGGTACTGGAAATTTCTTATTTAATTAGTGTTTTAAAGGATCACTGAAATACACCTTAGACTGAAATGGATGATCACAAAAATTAATCACAAAAATATACAAATGGCTTGAAGCCTTCAGATGACTTGAGGTGTGAAAAAGTGCAGTAAGTTATTTTGTTGGTATATGGAAAGGGTACAATTTTGACAAAAGTTAGTATACGAAAAAAGTAAGGGACGGTTCGAACTTTGGGTGGGGTCTCCCCAAAAATTGATTGAGTGTTCCCTGTGCCTAGATATTGGATTGAAATCCTTTCCCGTTTTGCCATCCTCATTTCAATGTTGTTTTGAAGCTCTGATAACTGAGTAGGCTTTGTTTTGTTGGCAAAATAACGTTAGTAAGGAGAGGGAAAACCAAAGGTAGTCAAAGTTGTCCAGCAATGAGAATTGTCTCTCAGCAGTTTTGTGTGACATTGTAGTATTGGATTACTTTAACTGATTAACAAGTTGCATTGTGTGGTTTCAGAAAATATCTGTACCGCATTTTCTCGGTTAAATGCCGGGCCCTGAATAAACGCCAGCTCTAAAAGAGGAAGTTGGGAATAAGCCCGTTAGCCTTTTATTTGTGGTATAATGAATTTAAGGTGTAAGGGCAAGATACAGGATGTCAAGTAGAATGAATAAAAACTCTTTCCTAAAAAATTGTGGGCCCAAATAAACTGCTAATTCGAACAAATGCGGGGTCCCCCAGGCCAAGATTGAAATAAATGCAGGGGACGTTTAATTGAGAAAATACAGTACCCCCACCACAGATGGTCATTGGAAATTCCGAGGGGGAGGGGTGTCTTAAAAGGCCAAAATTTTTAAACAAACATATGAGCTTAAACTGTAATTTTCAGAGGAGTGGAGGGTTCAAACCAAAAAAAACCTCCATGGGGGGTGGGGGGGGAGGTATGGATATTTTCTTTAACAACACATTATTCTGTTTATAGGTCAACAGTCAATGCCGTGAATGTGCATGCAGGCAAATTCTTTAACAGGATTGGGGATTTGTTTCAGGGCAGTGCAGCAGGTAATTTAAATGTGAAACCTCATGAAAACCGTTTAAGAGAGCTGCACACTTACATGTAGAGCACAATATGAATACAGAACATATCTCAATAATGTGAATCTTTGCTTTCAGGATCTAAAAAATCTGGCAAGGATCATGTTCAACGTCAGGTATTAATGTGTCTACAGAATCTTTAATATTACAGTACCTTGCGTTATCCTTTTGTTTGTTTGTGTCTGTTTTTGTTTTTGGTTGTTGTTTTTTTTTTCTGATCCTGTTCCCCATAGTTTTTCCTCTCATTGTAGAAGCTGTAGTGTTTGATACTTTCCAAAGTCAAAAATGTCTATGGGTTTATGGTCTGGGGCTACAATCATTGTCAGATTTGTTGGAACACTGACTTCCCCTGTCCATCTCCCCATTGTTGATTACAGTGATAATTACGCAAGGGCAAAACTTGTTTCAGTCAACATTGAAAGGAAGGGAGAGCTGTGGATACGGTTATGGTGAATTGTGACCGTGAACCAATTAAATGTGACAAAGGCAGTAGTTGGCGAGTCCTTTCATTTAGCCTGCATAGAACAGCGGCACATGTGAACATTGAATCTAATACATGAAAAAATAACCAAATTTGATTGCAGGATTCAGAATGGGAAGTAGTTGACAAGCCAGTGCAGTCGTCTTCCCCACAGGTCAGCAGAAAGGACCAGACATCGTCATCTTCAGAGGGGAGACATCACGCTGCACCACCAAGTAGCTCACCATCTTCTCCATCCAAGAAAAAGGAAACCTCTTCAACTACACCTGACGGTAAAGCAGGATCCACCTTATTAACCATTTAAGCCCCAATATCAATATGCATGTTCTCCTTAGTGTTCCCATATGTTTCTTATGGTACTAGTTGGGAGAATTTGTGCAAACGTCAAGACACTTTATGTTTGGTGATCATTTCCTTTATTCTCGTGACCTGTATGTTTGATCATGTAGTGTTTTTTTTTTAGGAGAAATTAGATGCTGGTCACTAATGGGGCTTAAAGGGTTATTTAATAAGTGATATTAAGTACCTTGCCTCAGCTGTTACCTTAAAGTTGCCACGACTGTAATTGTTTTTGAGTTTCACAAAATGGCATAAATTAATAATCAAACATGTAGGAGCTAACCAAAGTATTTCACTGGCAAAGGACCTACAACTCACCAACAATCAAAACGTCAGCTACTAAATTCTTTCCAGTGGCCAATTTACCTTGCTATCAGCTCAGATGATATCAAATTAAAGAGTGCACTCCCCCATCAATGCAGAATCACGGTCCATAGAAGCTATTCCCCTTATCAGTTATTTGAGAAATTTTTCACTTGCAAATTATGAGTGAACATTAAGACAAAATAGAAGGCTACTTGCGGTCAAATACAAAGGGTAGCTGGAGGATAAAGTCTTTATGAGCCTAATTGCTCACAACTCCTTTAACATAACTCAGCTTTTGTAGTGTGAAACAAGTTGGAGTATAACTAGTCCCCCCTTCCTTGGTGACTGCTACTCCATCACAGGGTTACTATCAGCGTTTATAGTACAATGCTAAATTTTGGCATGCTCCCATTGGTCGAAAGCGATCACATGATGTAATAGTGTCTCTCCTCAGCAGGCACCTATCAGGGCATAGTGCCCATTTTTGGAAATTTTCACTCAAGATTTAGCATTGTACAATAAAAACAGTAGAGTCCTTCTGTCACAGGCCCTATGTGGGATATAAGTTCTCTCTGAAACTTGATGTTCAAACCTCATATAAGCCCTTGAACTAGGTTCTCGGGCTAATATTTGTTGTGAACATCAAATTTCCTTGGGCAACCTATCAAATGATAGTGCCCTTGACAGAAGAACTCTATTGTTTAAATTGTTAGGTTTACCTGAATGATTGGCCAGTACTCATTTTACACACCTCTGTGGAGAGATGATCGCAGAACACAGCAGGTTAAACATCAGAATGGCTAATAATATGAAATTCTTTGCATATTGGTTATTGATATTTTTCTATCCTCAGATGCTCCTCAAGAAAAAGTCATTAAAGTTGTGCCAGAGGATCTTCTCAGTCCAAGTTCTGAAGCTGCCCCAGTTTTAAACAGCAATGTTGAGCTGGAATCTGATGCCTCAAGACCTATTGAGTAAATATATATGCCTTATTTGGTGTTTTCATTACAAGCAGATATTTTATGAGTTCAGTAGTATGAGAGCAATGAGTAAGGTGTCCTTTGTATGTAAATTTCGTGAAATATTGTTAAATAAACTTGTCCTTGTCCTCACATATTATTGACCAAAACACCAAATAAGAGGTTTAGCAAAATACTGGCCAAACCTTCAGCAAAACACTGGCCAAACCAGGATTGTACACTGTCAGTGTAATACGCCTGCTAGCATATTTTGTGCATTCTCTTGCCCTTATTCGGTAAAATGACACAACAGTGGAATAATAAGACAAATTTATCCTCTATGTTTTCATTGATAAGAAGTGTTACAAACACTATGGATACATGTTTAGCAGTTTTTTCGTGAAATATGTATTTGATTCCCCAACCCAGATTTCACATTACATTGTGTCTCACATTTCAGAATAGCAACAGGCAAAGGTGATACAGTTACGTCTTCACAGAGATGGGAACAATGCAAAAGGGGTTATTTGAGAATAAAACAGAAGGGCTTCCCAAAGTCAAAGTGGCCACTACTGGTAAGCTACCTTAAGCTTGACATCAAAATTCTCCTTGCTGTTTTCTGTATACAGTTTATTTTAATCCCTTGAGAGAATTTTAGAATTGATCCTTGAGACAGATCACACATCTTTGCTGGCTTTATGATAAACAAAAAAAACATTACTACTCCGCGTAGTTCCAATCAAGTGATCCGTGGTGTTACATGAAAGTACAAAATAATGGAGTTTACACAATGTAGTGATTTCAGTACTTTGTACTACTTAATTTTAGTGGCTTTACAACTCTGCCATTTTTCGACGTATCTCACGTATTTATCTACTTCACTGTTTCGTTAGTACTTCATTGTGGATGAAAAAGATGGCAGATTGTTGGCTCAAGGCCAAGAACAAATCACTCCATCCGTGATGGAGAATCTCTTGCTGTGTACGGTCAAGCTGTGTGATGCATCAGATGTGGACAGAAATAACTGTTTTCAGGTACATTAGTACAGTACTCAACTATTTTTTATTTTTATTTTTTTAATTATGTTTATTTGCTTTTACAAAACATTTACAATTCAAATTATACAAATTATACTATACACAGATATAAAGAAATAATTAAATAAATAAGTAAATAAAAATGAAAGAAGAAAAAAAAATAAGTAAAGGACTTAGTTTATACCACCACAAAGATACATAATAGTTTGTGCAGCAGATAAACATCGTAAACACACACACACACACATACACACACACACACACCTGCAAGTCCGTATAGGCTTTAAAGTGGCAGATTGTTAAATTAAGTAATGCAGTGCCTAATTACATCAGCAACTTATAACACCTAATTACAATAAATGTACCCATACTTCAAAGTTATCTTTTCCATTTCCACTCGAATTTAGCCAATTTATTGTTTTTTGTGCATACATATTTTTCTATCTCATATTTGATGTCAACTTTGACTTGAAATCCTGCTATATCTGGAAGTTTTTTGCTCCTTCGGCAATCCCATAAGTACAATTTTCCTGTCAGTAATAGATAGTTCAGTAAAGGACACTCTGAACTTACTATTCCAATACAGATGTCTTTCAAAGTTAGGCGTACTGGCTGATTCATTCTGCTTCAGTAACAAGACTCAAATTCATCCTAAAATAATCGAACATAAGAGCAGTAGAAAAGAAAATGGTGCAGTGTTTCAGGTTCAAGTTTACAAAAGGAGCAAGTATTGTCTTCAACGTAACCTATCTTGTGTAATTTATAATTTGTATAAAGTATAGAATTCAAAACTTTATACTGAAAGGCCTTTACATAGGGTTCAAAAGCGATGGAGTGGGGCAGAGAAAAGGCTTGTTTCAATTCGTCATCAGACAAATCGAATTCACATTTCAACTTTTGGCCATTGCACGGGGAGAGTGCTTTTTTACTAATTAGAAGAGCATAATAATCTTTGGATTTTTTCTTTGTTGTATCAAAAACACCGTTCACGGTTTTGAAAGACAAATTCAAGGGCACATTATTTAAAGTATAACTTTCATTCCCATGTATTTTTAACCTTGACGGTATAGAGTGTCGAAGACCTGCCCATTCAGGAAAATTTGTCTTTTCTATGCTCTTAGCAATTAATTCATGGGCACCCCAAACTCTATGAGCATTTATCTAGCCTACATAGAAGGCATACAACTTGTAAACGGGGAGGAGGTAGGGGGAAGGAGGAAGTAGGGGGGAAATGAGGGATCAGTCCCCCGTTTTTCTCTCACTTTCTCACTTCCCTACCCCCTCCAATTTACGGCTGCTATGCAGGCTAGCATTTATCTGACCATTGTTATTTCTAAGCACCAACCTCATTTTGAAATTTGTGTATGTCAACAGTTATACTAGTTGCATAGAAGTGTAAACTGTAAGGGTGTATTTGGGCAATAAATTATTAGTGTATCTGGGAAAAATAATGAAGAAAAGTACAGCAAAAATGCTGCTCCTTGCTTCATGATTTTTTTGTAGTGTTTGTGTGGTGTATTTGGTCATTCCAGTGTGATTCCAATGGGCTTTAATTTCACTGTAGTCTTCTCTATACATGTTCCCCCAAGATAGGTTATTCATATCACAAAGTCCATCAGTACTAGAGGGTAACATGTAAGGCTCTGTTGAGGTCTTTTCCTTATTATCTGCTGCATTTTCAGCTTATAACTCCATCTAGTGAAAGGATTTTCCAAGCAGTAACTGATCAAGAAGTTCAAGAGTGGGTCACAGCCCTCCAGGTAAGTACAACAATTTTTTTTTGTCACATACTACGCCTTAGCCTCCAATGCAGACGTTCTCAGGGCTTGTCATGCTATCCACAAGGAGCACGTTACAAGCCCAAAGAATGTCTGCATTGGAGGCTAACCATGCCTTTGAATAACTCACAGAATCTGGAGTTTCAGAAAAACCACTGTTGCATTTTTCACTGCACTCGCTTATCATGGCAGAAGTCTCGGAAAACAAAGACGTTTAATGAAACAGGCTCAAAAGTCACTTCCATGCACTGTTGGTTGTAGGTTTTAATCCAATTTGTTGGTTTCTGTCTTTTGTGGTCCATTAATTGGACCTTAATTGCATCAGATTGAGGGCAGTGAAAATTTATGCAATAATAGTCAGTTAGGTTTTGAAGTTCACAGGTCTTTTTGCTGTTGAAACTTTAATACAGAACTAAAGTTTTCCCAAACTCACTTGAGTGTTTGTTTCAGGCTTCGCAGACACAAAGGAAGTAATTTCTACAATATTGATATATTTTACAGTGCATCATATTATCATACAATATTATTAAACCATACATATACAAAGTATAACTGGAGTGTGTTATAATTTTTTATAAAAGCTTATCAGTGGTTTTAATCCTTTCTGTTATTTTGTTTTCTCTAGAAAGCAACAGCTGATGCATTGAGAAATTCAAAGGCAAAACTACAGGTTAGTAGTTAGAACCCTTCAGTCAGCATCACTTTGTAGTTTTCTTAAAGGGCTGACAAAAGCACATCATTGAAGGAAGATACCGGTACTTCCTGAAGAGCAACAGTCAATGCTTTTAGGAAATGTTCTGCCGATTTCTCATTATTTGGAATTATTGCATCATTTAATATGTTATCCTGTTTATGTTCAAGTCACTTGCTAGATCAGAAGCAGACCGATCCAACTCCGCAGCCAATGCAAAGAAAGTGTTTGTTCTAAATGCTTCAGAGAGAATAAGAAAGATCGAAGGCAATTCATACTGTGCAGACTGCTCTTCTCCAAGTAAGTGAGCCTATAATCACAGAATTTGTAAACTTTTCTCTTTTTATCCTGACCAGCAGCTAGTTTCATCTGACAATGTCAGCACAAAATTAAGCTTGAACTTTTACAAAATTTAAGGATCTGATCACCTCTCGATGTCACCTTCTCCCTGTGGGTAGCGTGAGGAATATAGAGGATTCGTATTTAGGGACCCTAACTCTTGCCATCCCAACCAAGTTTTGCCTGCAATTCTGATGTCTTGACAGTTTTGTTCAGTATAAACTCCAACAGCATAAGTCCTTAACCCTTTAATCCCAAACAGTGACAAAAATGAAATTTCTGTTTTCAGTTTCAATACTTGTTCAAACATTCAAGTGATGGGAATAAAGAAAGTGGTCACCAAGGATGAGATGTCGTGATATTAACACAAATTCTTCTTACTAGTTCCTTAAGAACTGTATGAAGCACAGTAAGGAGAATGCGAAAAAGGTGAAGTCCTCAGAGGGAGAGTCACGAGGTGCAACCCCTTTGTGAGAAATTCAAGATGCAGGAAATGCCATTGAACCAAAGTCTAGTGGAGCTACCGTGCTCCCTATGAAGATAAAGCTGAACTTTGTATATACTATAGTGATCAGGTCACTCAGACATGGTTCTGATTAAAGTTGGAAAATTGGTGTTGTGGGCTTTCATGATTTAAAGCATTTTAAATTGTTTGGTTGGTGAGTCGTTGATGCACCATTACATGTTCAGTATAGCCGAACCCCTTAATTCCTAATTATAACAAGCATCTAATTTCTCCTTACAGTGTCACCACTTGATCAAAAACCTGGGTCATGAGAATAAAGGAAATGTTCACAAAAGATGAAATGTCTTGTCTAATCAAATTCTCCCAACTACTACCATAAGAAATATATGAAGAGCAGTAAGGAGAACATGCATGTTGATATTGGGGATTAAAGGGTTAGTGTGCAGTCACGTCATTCACACTTGTACAAACACCCCAGCCCCCCCCCCCCCACTTCCTTGCATAAAATCCAGGATCTACCATGTGCCTATTTTTCCTTCAGTTAAGTATTTCTGTTTGTTTTTTTTAGGACCAGATTGGGCAAGTATTAACCTGGGGATCTTAGTTTGCATTGAATGTTCTGGAGTTCATCGCAGTCTTGGAGTACATGTGTCTAAAGTGAGATCACTGACATTAGATAAATGGGAAGAGCAAACTGTCAAGGTATGTTAGTGTAAGTTCTTTTGTGAATTAACTACACTTGAAAAATTATTTCTTCCTGGCCAAGAAAAGGAGTGCAGCTTTCGAGTAGCCTTAAAGTTTTTGCATTTTATGTGATTTGTATTAAAGTGTGAATATTATAGTATTAAGAAGTGAAAAAAAGGTCAGCTATTTCCCAAGAAATTTTCAGAAAATTTTCCACCTTTATTGTGTCAAGTGAATTATATTGCCCTTACTCTTCAGAAACCACCAAATAAAGTTATCACGAAAATTCTCTGTCTGTTGAAGATATTGAAAATGTACCTGACCCCGATCCAAAGATTGACCAAGGCTTTCTCAATTACATTATCCCTTTCAAAAGGGTGAATTCTGATAAACAGCACTGCCTGGAATACTATGTGACATTTGTAATAAGTAGATTTGCTTACCAACAACCTTTTGACTAGCAACAAGGCACTCCTATTATACTGTAAAGTTGGTAAGGAGTTTGCAAGAACTTATCCTGTCGTGATGATGTCGTTGTTTTTCCCCTTTCTTGAGATGAAACAGGAAAAAAAAGACTTCAGAGAACTTGAATTCTCTTTTTTGGGGGGGTGGGGGGGATGAAAGCCATAGGCAAAAGTTAATGTAAAGTTTTCTTAGTTTTAAATTTTGCACAATTCCCCTCTAATGTCGTCATCGGGCTATCAACAGGAATGTAAGAACACACCAGACAACTTCTATTTATTTTGTAAAAAGTAATTATTATAGGATAAAAGCAATATTTTCATGTAATTACTCTTTTAATTTTATTTTTTTACCAGTACATGGAAACTCTGGGCAATACTAAAGTAAATAGAATATATGAAGGCAATCTTGGAGAATATCAGAAGCCAACAAGAGAATCTACAAAGTAAGTTGCAATAAAATGTTTCATGTCGGTTTTTTATCTTCTTGAACAAGCCCACTCCTCCCCACTGTACCAGCATTCTTCCTTCCTCCATTTAGTTTGGTTATTTTTTAGAAGGATAGTGTCCTAGTTTTGAGCCCTCAGACATCTTGGTGACAATCCATCTGGATATCGCCAAATTTAGTAAAGTTAGCAGTCTTGACATTATATTCAATGTAATGAGGTTATTTTTAAATTAATAATTTATTTTTATTTTTATGTTTATTTATTTAACTTGCCACACACACGCTGCGCAAATTAACAAATATGAAAAAAGATGACAAATTGGAATATGTCAGTAGTGGTAAGGACTCCAAAAAGATGCCACATGTCGATAAGAAATAATGATGACCATCGCAGATATCAACTTAAGAAGCTGATAAAAGAACATGCTGAAAAAAATCTGGCTTAACCGAGATTCGAACTCATGACCACTGCGATACCGGAGCAGTCCCGTTCAAGTGGTGCTATCCCGTTCGAGCCTGAATTTTTTTCAAGTTATTCTCTTATCCGCTGCTTAGTTGATATCTTTAACTGCGATGGTCGTCATCATTTCTTATTTATCCGCAGTTCGCATGTATGAGTTAACTTCAAATATTCACTCTTGACATGACAGTAATTTCATGGCGCGTCCATGGTTGTGTTAACAGGGTCCCACCGTACTAACTGTAGTGTTATGTTTTTTTTTTCCTAAAAGGGATGATAGGAAAAAGTTCATCCACTCCAAGTACATAGAGCGGAGTTTTTACATTCCAGAGGAAAGTACAGACCAAGAACTTCAACAAGTTATGAAGAACAGACCGCCAGGAGAAGATGAAGATGAACTTTTTAATGATTCAGCAGAGGTATGGTGATCAACACAAAGAAAAGCGTGTTGCGTGTTGTGAGCAGGGTTTATTCTAGAAATTGGCCAATGAGGGCCCAGGGGGCCCCCTTCTGAAATTTTAGGGGCCGTTTTTCAAGAAAGGGGGCCCAAGAAAGAAGCAACTGAGAAGGCCTGAACTCGAGTAACTGCAGAATCCCGGATGTTTGTCTTGTAAAATAATGGCTCTCGTCGCTTGCAAACGTATGACTTTCCCTGTTTGTTATTATTATTATTATTATTATTATTATTATTATTATTATTATCATCATCATCATCATCGTCATCATCATCACCATCACTGTTATTATTATTATTATTATTATTATTATTATTATTATTATTATCGTCATCATCGTCATCATTATATATGCACGGAAGAAAAAAGAATAACTCAGAAGCAACTCAAGGAAGTGCACAATACGAACACAGAAACAAATGAAGAAGACAATGGCAATTGAGACAGTAAGAGGCTATAAATTTCGAAGTATAGAGCGGCGGTCGTATCATTCTTATCGTCAGTGATATTTTCGAATACTTTATTTCAGAAAATTAGTAGTTATCCTTGGTCACAATTTCATGTGCCCCATTTGACGCGCCAACGTAAATTTTATGTGGCATTTTTTTTTTTTTTTGGAATTTCGGAAACCCCGCAAAGCCGCGCTTTAGAATAAACCTTGGTTGTGAGAATATGAGAACTGTTCACACTGACATGACAGACTTGTCTCAATGATATGATGGTAGTTGAGTCTTTCATTCCACATGAGCAGTTTAAGATTTCATGTTTTGATTCTCCTATCCCCACCCCTCCCCCCCCCATCCGTTGTGTCAGTGTTGTCTGAAATACAGGATTGCATGTAGGGGTACAGTATTCAACATTAAGAGAGGGAAGAATGAGAAAGAGAAGACAGAAGACAAGTTATTAACTGTAACTTTTTTATTCACAATACAGAAGACTAAATTTATTGCAGATAGTTGTAGTTTGAGCAAATGACTTAACATGTTTCCTATTTCTTTCCTATTAGTTCCTCAGTTTTCTACAGCAGCGAAGCCTTCATGGCACTAGCCCCAGCCCTGTTTGTCTTGTGGAGGACTGTAAGGTAAAACTACATCATCTTTGTTTGTTTAGTCAGTTTTGATTTAGAGAAAAGAAGACTCTTCATCTCTCTTGTAGTGTGTTTTAAAACTGTGTTTGGACTAAATAATTTGAACTTCAGTGACTTTTTTGAACTAAGTAAAAGTAGCCACACTCGGGCCAATCGTTCTTTCACACTGTATGTAAAAAACGCGAAATGTGATTCTTACAAATACTCGTTTTTTGTACTTATTATTCAACAATGGAATAACCTACCGCAGCAGGTGGTAGAGGCGGGAACCTCTAAACTTTTTAAAGCAAGATTGAAATCTTTTTTTAAAATGTAAATAGCGCTTACTTTTAAACTTTTTGAATCGTGGTTTAAATTATTTCCATTTAAAATAGTTAATTAGTAATATCATATCTCTCTCATTATTTCCATTACGAGCTTCTATATGTACATACATTCACATTTTTGTTACTTTTTATTTAAGGGAACGTTACAGGGTTAACCTCGTGTTTCCTTTTCAAAATGATTTTTTTTCTCCACGTCTTGAATAAACATGTATTGTATTGTATATTGTATAGAGTACAGGGTTGTAGCAAGTCACATTTTCCATTACTGATCCCATTTTTTACCTAAAATTTTCATCCTTAATCTTAAACTTATGACAGGTTAATACCTGGCTCTGCACAATTGTACAGTCTCCCCCCCCCCCCCTGATTCTTAAAATAATACTGGTCTTGATTCCGGGGTTTGTTCTGGCCTTCAATTCGAAATCCCACCCCATAAATCCCTGATGCTTCACTATTATACTGAGAGCAGGTAGACCATCTGTAGGTTTGGCTGAACTTAAATTCGTCTGAGACAGAAAAAAAAGGGATAGTTCTGGAAGGAGCACTTTGAGCTTAACCTATAAATTGGGGCTGTTTGCCTTCAAACAAAGCGCTTTGTGAGTTTGGACTTTTTTCAGACTGCTCTGTGGTCGCAATTGCAAGGTTTTGTTCAAAACCCATTCAGTGAATTTTGTGCATTGAAAAAAAGTTCCCAATCGCCTTCTTTTGGAAGGGGTAGGGGCGAATGAAATTCTGTATTTAATTTGTTGATCTGGAGGATCAAACTAGGAGAATTATCTCATTTATCTCTTTCCTAAAAACTGAACAAAGCGTGTGTTCTTTCTTCTTTGGTTTAGTTGCTTGAGTTTTGAGAAACTTGCATCATGCAATCTCTTCAACTTTATAGTGATTTTGTGCTTTCCCTACAGGAATGTCCATCCACGTCAGAATGTGTTCATAAAGGCCAGTTTGCGTCGTCGCAGTTGATCATCAAAGCCGAGCAAGGAGATGACAGTGAATGTTAACTTGAACTAGAAAGGAAAAATATTAAGGGAGTAGTAAGCGTAGCTGAGTATTTAACTGTGCGTGGTTGATTTATATGAGCACAGAGAATTTAAAAGAACAGAAAAGAAGTGCTTTTCGTACTTTTTAAGTGTTCGTTTGTATTTTCAAGTGCTTATAAATGTCAATGCTGCACAAGAAACAAGCTTACTTATCTCCTTTATATTATGTCCTAGTTGCAACATAACTCAATAAAGCATGCGCGTGATGCAGGGCGCGGGGCATTATGGCGGTATAATGAACTTAATCTGCCCAATTACAGTATGCGCATTCCCTTAAACATCCTATTGTAACAGTGATAATTTATTTAATACATGTAGCTCTAAGGATAGTTGAGTCACACCTCTTAAATACAGACAATGAAAAGACAGAAATGAGTGTCCGTATTACAGGGGTAGAGCTTATGTGATTTTTTTTCGTCTCTTTTGGAAAAAGCGAACTGTCCGTTAATAGAGAGGTGTCTGTGTCATTATGTGGTTGTCGTTAGGGAGAGCTGCGACTGTAGCACTCTTGCACTGCTGTTAGGTGCAGCCACTTGTGTACACACAACTTGTTAACTGCAGACGTCTTACTTATTCCGGAGGAAACAGCTGCATTCATTAATGTCTACAGCAAGAAAACCGGTGCCAAATAAAGAGCTTCAAAAAGTTACGGTTACTTGACGTGCCGGTGCACATCTGAGCAAGGCTTTTTGGACATACCTGTCGGAAAAAGATACAGATGGCCTTTAAAAGGGGAAGAGCTGACCAGTGAAATGTTGTTAACACTATTTTTCACAAAACATTGGCTACCATTGAAGGAGGAAAGGAACTTCTACGCTGGTGAAATCGTATGACATTCTTTTATGGACAAGTTTCGTAATCAAGACAGTGTTTCAAGACTAAGATGATTTGAAGCGAGTGTTGAGAAGAATTATTCCACGAAACTGAGTTGTACATGAGCTCACAACCAACAAGGCATGCATCGCCTCATTGCCCTTGGAACAGGAAAAACAATTTCGCGGGTAACCTACCGAAACATTATCCCCTTTTAATTAAACGAGGCATTTTTTGTACTCGTAAAATATGAGGTGATAGCTTACTAGAAAGGATCTTATCAGATTGCACAATAGCCCTTTTCCATGGGCTGTCTTACGATAATAATTGTTATCACCAATTTGAATTCAGATACCTAAAGGACGGACCGTTAGAAAAGTTATGGGGGGAGGGTGGGCGAAATACAAAAAAATTCATGCAAAATAGAATTGTGCGAAAAAATCTATTCACAGCGAGCAACGCGTGAGATCTTACCTTCCAAAAAATTGCTGCACAGCAAAACAAAATTTCGTGCAGCTTGGGAATCCTCCCTCCCTCAAATTTTCTAATGATCCGTCTCTCAGGATGGGTAAAATGTGAATTTAATTTTAATTAATTTACTTTACAAAGCTCAGTTTTTCAAAACAGGCCCAGGGAGGGGCTACTGAAACTCAGAATTTCAGAAAGGCATGTGCCAGCAACGTTTATGCCTGACACCCACAACCAACTAAGAGAACCAACGACAAACACAGCACCGAGTCTGATATTACGAAACTCTAACATCTGTACCCTTAGGCCAAAACGGAATAACCTTGTCTAACCCATTTCGGACCAAAAGGCCAAAAAGTCTATTCCCGATTTCAGACGAAAACGGCTCCAAGACCGTGCTATTTTGGTCGGGGAGGGGGGGGGGGGGCACAATCACCTCTTGTATATGTTGTTGTTCAATTTTATCCTTGGTTCAATTTTTATTTGCCGTTTTTTTATTCTCATTATCATGCATTACCATACACAAAACTAAAAGAAAATAAAAATTGAACCACAACATATATATCCCTGTGATAATATAAGGGAGTGTCTCTGCTTATAACCAGGATTGGCTTACGGCGGCAAGTGGTTTGTCTAGTGGTAGTTTGTATCAAAAGAAAATTATCTGACCTAACAAGGAATGTATTAAAACAGTGTGTATGGTAAATCTGTTATTTATTATTAATAACAATGAATAATGTAGAATTGGACGAGAGTTAAAAGTATTATTAAAGGTGGGCTGATACCAGCTTTTCAATCAATCCAATATGAGTGCAATGTTTATTTAGCCAAATATTAACACTGAAAGCCATGGCGGTTTTACCCCGTACGGCTTTACCATCACGCTTCGTCCTTAAAGGAGCTGTGTCACGAAATTTAGCCAAACTCAGCCACTAGGACTTGGCCACCAGATTTGGCGAAACATAAAAATAACCGCTTAGAACATTGACGAAAGGTTTAAATAACAGCAAATACAAAAGAAGACACCGATGGGCCAAACTGAAGAAGATAAACACGGATTGTAATTGGGGTTTTTGAAAAACTGTTAGGCTGAACAGTTTTCAAAAATTATCTCTGTTGTTTGTAAATTTAAATATAACGCTCGTGATACATATTTGTTTGTAACGAAGCTGTGATTTTGTCATTTACAAGTAATTTTTTCGCTAACGTTAAAGTTTCATAGCAAGTAAAGGTGAGTAATTGGAAAAAACAAATCAAATTGGACTGGACTGCTGTGATACAGCCCCTTCAAGGGGCGCAAGGGTTCATTGCAAGATTATCTCCCTAAGGCCCTTGGAACCGAGCTAGGAACGAGGTTGTGGTTAAAGGAGCCCTTTGTCTCGCAGAAACAAAGTGCGCATGGTGCTTTTGTGAAATTCTGGTTATGGATACATTTTAAATGAATTTTTAGTTCGTTAACTTTTTGTCATTCATTATAACACCTGCTAGCAGGGTAACAACTCGTCAAGTAACTCAGAACCCAAAAAGGGAAAATTTCTAGTGAAGAAAGCAATCAAAGGAATAGGCTTTGATTCTGTCTTCTGTAATCTAAAATGTTTGCTATAACTACTTTACTCTCTCCCTTCTCAATTTAACTTTCAGTCGTCTACTGAAACACTGAATTTTCAGGTATTTTTCTGCTCACACTACTACGCAAATGTTCCTAGAACACGGAGAAAAAGGGTAAGTTCTGAAAGGAAGGTGGAGCTAACCCAAACAAGTTTTCTGTGATTTTTCCAACACAATTTTAACGAACCTCTTCGGGACCCGGGAAAAGGTTCAAAATAACGAATCTGGTGTCAAATTTCATTCTTTTTCAATCTCTACTAAGATGTGGGTGTCTGTACACTGTATATAAAATAGTACTGAATTGACATATATCGTCCTTGCACTTATGGGCAGCAAGCAATTTTTCGATGAGACACTAAGATAGTTCATGAGTTTTCTGTCAGTTGAAAACAAAGCATCTCTTGATTTTCCTCACTAAGTTTGTTGACGAGAACGAGCAACTAAGCAAAGAAATTTTAGTTTTGCATCTCCTCTCGTATCAATTTCTTCCGTTTTGAGTGTGTTCCTCTCTTCGATGTTGATTCGAAATATTGGGGATGTACTTAAAAAATACAGGAGACTCTCATAGGGGAAGCAAATTTGGTTCGAGTTAGGGACGGTGCCTCCTAATACAGATATATTTTTGCAAAGGTTATGACTGTGGGGGAAAAGTTACCCTGCGAGCAGAGGCCCTTCGATCTTCCTAGGAAGATCGAAGGGCCTCTGCTCGCAGGGTAGGGAAAAGTAGATCTTAGCAAGGGTTATTGGAATCCAAAAAGAAAAATGTGGGTAACCACGCATTTTTCATAGATAATCAATCAACCATAATTCTAAAAAAAAAGCGTTAAAATACAAAGAATGTATGGCAATTTCTTTCCAAATTTAAGCTCAATTATCTCTGAAAAATTCTTGGTCACCCCCAATTTTCTCTTTGGATTCTGATAGCCCTTGCTAAGAACTGCTTTTTCCAAATAGTCTTAAACCGCGCAAAAATATAGTTGTATTAGTGAGCAAATTCCTTAAGAAACCCGAATATCCCTATATGCACAGAACGTATGCGCAGTAACAAAAGAAGGCACCGTCCTTAACGGGCTCCTCGAGATGTCCGAGCTTCGAGATGTCGGATAAAATAACAGTGTTACACTGAAGCAAATGCTCGGGAAGTGGTCTCGAGTTCGAGATAAGTCAGATAACGGAACTCCACTTTAATATCGATCCTGGCCACCCGTAGCCAAAGACACGTATACAACTTGTATACAGTAGAACTACACTATCTCCAACTATAACCAGTCTACCTGGGATATGCTTACCACTTTGCAGTCATTTACCGTTTGGAAATCGAGTCCCCCGGTATCTCGAACAAATTGTGACTTACCATGACCTGAATGATCAACTCTGACTTATCTCAAACTGCAATAATTATTGGAATTTTTTACTAAGTGCACTGATCAAAGTTGCATGAGGTTATCTTAGTGCAAAATATTTTCTAACAGCTGAAGACGCATGATAACTCCTCAGGCGGTGAAAAATTATATAGAGAGAGGATATTGCCTGTCGGTGCAAAGATATGAATTTTATTTTCAAGTGGTAAAAACTATTTTACAAAAGAGTGCAGCGACTAAAGTATTGTTTTATACCAATAGAAAATTAATTCATATTTTCCAGCCGCCGTGCAATTATCTTTTTATTAGACAAGAGTATTTTTGCACAAACAACAGTGTAAAAGTGGTAAATGACATCATAGATATCCATACGTACTAGTTAGGATATGGAAAATGCGCCACTCGAGTCCCGGATGTAGTTTCTCATGAGTGGTCTATTTACCATTAACACACTCTTGTCGTTATAAAAAACAATAATTTATTGCTTATTTTCAAGTGTACTCAGACCAAAAGGAAAATGTTTAATTACAGTTAAAACATGAAGCGAGGCCAGAAGGTTTTTTTTCTATATGAAGATATCGAATGCAGAGTCGGCTTTAAAACAGGCTTCTGAAAATCCCTTGCGACCCACTCTGGTCTCAATGTCTTGACCGAGAAGATAAATAGAAAAGTACCCGGAAAGAGAAGGGCGAATTTTAGTTGTTGACAATAAAAATACAATAACCGTTAAGAATAAACACTGCTCGAAGGAAAAAAATTAGTCATCATCAACTGTTTTGTCTTTAAAACATCATGCGATCCACACAATCTTTCTTAACGTTTCCCTTACAAAAATATACTTTCGCTTGCACGGATTCGGCGCATACGCTTTGATTCAAAAACAAAGCTATAACAGTTCGGAGTGCATTCGTAAGTGTATTATTCAGCCTAATTACAACTGGAAAAATATAGCTGATATTTATTGAAGGTAAGATCATCTACATTGAGGCCCAAACAACAGTATACGATAGCAAGGAAATGAAACTATTAAAAATGCAAATTTCGGGCTGAGTTCAAGAAAGTTGGGGGGGACAGGGGGGTTTAAGCCTCCCGCTTCCCGTAACCTTTAAGCCCGGTTCCCGCCCTGTATTTTTTGGCTCCCGCCCCTTTGCATTTTCTCGATTGCGAAATATTGCGCAATGTTGCGTAATTTTTCCCTTTTTCTCCCGCTTCCCGCCCCCTCTTCTCCCGCCTCCCGTACACCTCCCGCCCCCTTTTCTCCCGATCTCCCGCCCCCTTGTCCCCCCCCCCCCCCAAGAAAGGCTTGAACAAAACATGAAAGATGACAGGTAAAAGTGGCGGATTTGTTGGCACGAAACAGCTTGAGACAAAATCAGACAAGGCACGAAAGAGGCCTTCACTTAGCAAAACGCGAAGAAGCGCTGGAGAAAACAAGAGAAGCCATGAATTCCTGCAACTTGAGTCCCCCTAGAATGTGAGGCAGACTTGTTGTTAGGAGAAAGGTTGCAGCGGCCCTCATCCAGGGCTGTGGCAGCTATTATCTTCTTCATAATCATCCATATCTTAGCGTTTCCTTTTTACCGCTGGTTTGAACGTGCTGGTGATGCTTGCTGTGAAGAGAAAATCCCGACTGAGGGCCCACAAGTCGAACATTCTCCTCGCTTTACTTGCATCGACAGATTTCACGGTCGGGGTCAAAGTTCAGCCCGTTTTCATCGCAGTGTTAGCAATGTTCTTACTTGATGAGCCGAATGCATATTGTGTACTGCGAGTTCTCTTCCTTTTATGTCTTGTCTGGTTGTTGCTTCGCTGTTTCACCTGGCCTTGATAGGTGTTGAGCGGTATCTAGCCATGAAGCACCCTTTCGCTTACCTAACCGTTGTTACCGAAGCGCGTCTACTAAGTGCTTCTATCTGGGCGTGGTTTCTGTCTGTAAGTCTGCACATTCCATTTGCCCTTGATAAACGTGCATTTAAGCCCATTACTAATATACATGTATTCGTCAGAATAACAGTTGCCTCTATCGTTTTCTGTCAAGTTACTGTCTACCGTGAAACCCGCCGACATGAAAAACAAATCGCAGATCAGCAAGTTACCCAAGATGCAAGGGAACAATTTCAATACAATAAAAAGGCACTTAAACTGACGAGCACTATTTTGGGGGTGCTAGCATTATGTTACATACCCCTTTTCGTTTCTACAGTTGTTACAGTAAGGTTTCGCAGTAAACTCTCTCAGGAAACAGCGTACATATTTTTCTTTTCTGCTTTTTCAATAGTTTTATTAAACTCGTTACTCAATCCAATTATTTATGCGACCAGAATGAGACAGTTTCGCCTCGTGTTTATTGATTTAACCTGCAGAACTGTAAACATTGCCGAGGCCGAAGAAATTGAGATGCGAGTATTTAGAGCGTCAAGCGCTGTGGGGAGACTTAAAGCAGAACAACAACACGAAGGACAAGATCAACAAAATGAAAAACAAGTAAATGTAAACAAAAGTGGCAATCACAACAATGGGCTGCCACAGCATGACAATTGCATTGCAGATGGAACAGGCGAAGAGCAATTGTCATTCACGGTGTAAAGTATTGTAAAATGCGCAAGATTCATTTGGTATAAAAATCATAACAAAAAGCAATTTTGACATCAACTTGATTTCAAGAGACTATTATAGTTAAGGTTAAGAAATTGTATATTTAGCTAATTGTGTCCAAATAAATATACGCACAGACATAAATGTTGAAAATTCTTGTTTCCATGCTTGAACGGCATGCAGACAGCACCATTGGCGTGTATTTTTCAGTCACAAAAGGGTCGGGACAATTTTCTTGAAGTGGAATAATGGAAAAATGGCCTTTTGCAGTGGGATAATAGAATAATGGCCTTAGTTTTTCAGGAATAATGGAATAACGATTTCTCGTTGAATAATCATTTCCCTACGAACACCCTCCGCGTCTTGTCTTAAATTTTTCGCCAATATGTTGCTATAGAAACAGCTCTAATCTGATTGGTTCTCGTTGTTTCTTTTGGTTTTTTTTGGCCAATCAGAACCCATTTGTCATTGCACTCATGTTACAAGAAAACTTCACTCCTTTTTTAGCCAATCAGAATTGAGTAATGTCAGGTTGATGCAGGGTTCTACAAAAAGCCATTCTCATGGTTGCGAGGGAGGAGAAAGCAAACACGGCTAAAATCCAAGCGGGCCATATTTTCTAGTAACTTGTGTCCGTGCGAACACAATTTACGGAGTGGTGTCCGGATAGACGGAGTTCACCTCAATAAACTGTGGCACGCTCCTTTTTTTCTATTTATAGTCACATTTTTGTGGCATTGAATACAAAATCGAATCTGCACTCTTTTCGACTTACACACGCCATTCATCCTTCAAAGTTAAGTGTACGCCTTGTTGTTTGTGCTGATATTGAGACGATTTTATGCGATTTTTTTTTGAAATTTTTTTAGAACTTGAGTTATCACCCCTTTACTCCCCAAGGGAATTTTTTTTCCCAAGAAAATACGAGCGACTTGGAGCAAGTCTTTTAAAGAGAGTACAAGGCGGTTTTTTAAAATAATTGGTAAAATAATTGGTAAGATAATTGTCAAGCAAGCTTTCTACTGTACAAATTACTAACCGTACAGATATTGCAGTACACGATATTTGTTATTTATACAACACCTAGTTGGGTTGGATGATAGTAACAATTTATTATCAATCTTCACTGAATTTTTTTTTTCACGTGCGTTGATAGCACGACCTGACAAAACCATACAGAGATTCTTGAAGTAATGCTAAGTCCATTTGGTATTTCTAACTATTAAATTAAATCAATAAAGGGATAAATAGACTCGCCACAATGCATTTAGTATAAAAAACGTGTGAATTTCGTGATTTTTAAAAAGAAATGTGGGGTGTGTGTGCATACATTTCAGTGAAAAGAAAATCAACTTTCTTGTTATTATTTTTTATTTCCTCAAGTCTCAGTCACTGTGGCAAATCTAGTCAAAAACGTAGCTTTAAAATTGATTTAATATTTTAAAATGTCATTCTAACCATAAATTGTGCTGTTGACAGCTTCTTTCAAACTGAATGCTCCTGGGTCTCCAAGAAAAAAAGTTTTTGACTCTTCTTTGTTCCTACTGTTCAATACTCAAATGTCTTTAACTTCAACAGTTCTCTGCATATGTTTTTCGTTTGTATATAATAGATAGATACTACTGTGACGTTAACACCTCAGGAATATATTACATGATCATGAGCTCAGTTTTTAGTAATTTGATAACGAAATTATCGTAGATCCTATCACTCTGCACAGCAGGTTAAATGATAGAGTGCAAGTTTTGGGGACAGACAGAAGAAGAGTATGCACAAGGGGAAAAGGACACACTCTCTCCTTGTTCATACTTCTTGTGCGTTTACGAAATTGCACCCACCATTAACTCTTCATGGCTGTTAAACATTAGAAAACAGCACAAATTTTCTTGACTTACCTCTATAAAGGTTTTTTAAGGCCTTTATCACAAACTAATTTTCACAATGACAACCAAATGAGGAAGGCAACCTGTGCCAAAAACTATTTTGACAAATTCTCCTTACTAGAACCTGAACAGTAACGAGAATGTTTTAGCCAACTCTTTTAAGAGTTGGCCAACTGCTTTTCCAGTTATTCAATTAACATTGAACTGTCAGTCCTCTGACAACAGGTTGGTGCAGAAACCTAAGATTTTTATCAGAGAATCCAAAACAGACCAGACCACTGTAAACAGAACCTTGATGTTGTGTATTACTGCCTTGTAAAACCACCAGATTCACTAAAACATTGCCCTGCACAGCAAGACGTTGTTGTTGTTTCAGTCAGCTTCACTGCTGTGAAGTTTAGCCTTCACACCCTCAAGATACAGCTTAAATTCCTCTTCAAGGTTGTCATCTGATGTTATCGCCCACAGACATGCTGAATAGTGAATGCAGTTTATGGATCGCAGAACCGTTGGTGGTGAGCTCCTCTTATTGGATACACAACTGAAAACAGGGTTCCAAGCCATGCATGGTCTCCCAGAACAAAACACTTGGGTTTGCCAGAGGCCTCCGACTTTGCTCCGTTCAAATCGCACATGAACAAAACCCATAAGTCCAGTTGCGAAGCTACTGCCTTGGTCTGTTTGAAGCTGATCAACAACCACAAAAGTTCTCTCAGACACACCTTGTACTAGAGGCACACCTTTGTGACTGCACTGTCTATGCAGTTCCTTTAACGAGTCAGAAACCTCAGGGGTTAGATATTCACTTGATAGTTTCTCATCATTAAGTTCTAGCACTCTCGAATTGGTTGTTGTTCCCTGTGAACGGCAAATCTTGGCGTGTTCACACAAGAAGGACATTGGCTTGTTGCCCAGTTCTCTTGCTGTCACACAAGGAGGGTAGTCGCATGAGTACACATCTTGCATCCTGTTGTCTGGGTCGCTGCGTTCACACCAAACAAAGCACCTATGATCTGGACCCACTTTGCTTCTTCGCACAGAGAAAACAGTCACTATTGAGTTTGATGGGATTTGAAGCTGAATAGCTTGTAACATGTGCTTCCTGTTTCGCCTGAATGGAGGATTAGCCTCGTTTAACAAAAACTTGCAGTGCTTGCACACCTTGGAACGACAGCCAATGAGACACTGGCATTTCTGACAAGGCATCACACCACGTCTGGTTGCATTTCCAGGAAGCATTCTTAAAAAAAGAAAAGAAAACATTTAATCTCTGAACAGTTCATCAGAGAATGGCTGTACCTACTACAGATCCACCCTTCTTCAATGCAAGGTGATATTGGTGCAGACACAGCTGAAGGTTGAGCCATGGTAGTAAGGCGGGGTGGGGGGGTGGGTCTTAATAACGAGTCATGAGCCTAGTTTTCTTCAATTCACAAATCATGCATTTATTTTTGGGTACTTCATGCATTTTCCATGTAGTGCAGAAAACCAGCATCACCGCTTATTTAATTTGTGTGAAATTTAGTTTTCAATAGCATAGTATTAAGACTTTCTATCAGGCTTGTGCAAAGTGTGAAAGATGTCCTGGAAAAGCTTAGGTCGGACCAAGAAGACATGCTAAAAGTGAAAGGTCGGTCTTATGCAGCACAATTTGTGTCGCTGGAGAGAAAGAATTTGGACAAGCATCTTAAATGGCCTGAAACAGTGCAACACCTCTTTATTGCATAGCATTTGCCAGGAGCCTGGCTCCTGCACTTGTTGAGTTGTATATGTGTTTTGAAGACAAAAGCAGAGTTAACAATTAGTTAGATAATAGAATGCGGTTGACCTTTTTAGCTAACAGATCCTATCATCTGTATACAAGCATTGGTGTGTTCAGGTTCATTTTTATCATTTTCACTTTTTTAAGGATAAATTGTGACCCTCAATATGACTTTGATGCTAAAGGTGATAGCATGCTCACAACACACTTGCACAACACGATTAGTGTGTCCTAAGACACGGAATGTGTGAACCGCTAGTCGACTCTTTGTTTTCATGTACACGCTGGGGATTTCTTGCACAGTTCTGGCCATGCTCAAACTACTTACTCAGTTTTGATGCAACGAAACTGAAATTTCACATTAATATAGAACTCGTCATTCTCCAAAAAGTTACCTTTTCCTTTTTTCAAATTTTAGCATTTTTGGCGGGAAAATGATGTCATTCATTTGGCGCCAAAAATTGTTTTAAGCATTATCGTCTATTCGATGACAGTTTCTGAAAGAACGTATCACGATGATCTCAGAACTGAAAAAATTTCTAACATAAGTCAAACCAATCAAAAGTTATGGTGCTCTGAATTTTTAATTTGTTCTATTTTTAGTAACAAAATGGCAGGAAATTCAAAATTCAATGTGCTATAACTTTTGATTGGCTCAACATATTTTGGAATTTTTTTCAGTTTTGAGATCCTCGTGACACCTTCTTTCAGAAACTGTCATTGAAAAGTCCATGATACAAAAAACAATTTTTGGCACCAAATGAATGACGTCATTTTCCCGCCAAAAAAGCTTAAATTTGAAAAAGGAAAAGGTAAGTTTTTAGAGAATGATGAGTTCTATGCTCATGTGAAATTTCAATTTCATTGCATCAAAACTGAGTGTGGCCAGAACTGTGCAAAAAATCCCGAGTGTGGTACATTTTCAGTGAATTCATGAATCACAGCCACATAATAGGCAGATCATGCAGATCAAGCTGGGCCATTTATTCTTGTCTGAGTTTGAGCTGTTTTTCACCCATCACAAACTTAGTTTTGCTCAAATCACACATCAGGCATAACCCCTTTGCCACCCTGTTAAACTACTGTGTGTTCTAAGGCAATTGTTTATTTGGATTTAAAACAGCCCCAATTTTTTCAACAATCTATCTTATTCAGATGTTTTACTATTCCATTATGCTCTAATAAGCTGTTGAAAGGCAAAAAAGTGATTTTTCTCCTCTAAGGACTGGTAAAACTAAATAAAATTGACAAAGGAAAAATCAAAAATACATAATTTTTTATTCTTGTATATTTTGTTTGCCATATGCCACAGTTTTAGATGTTGGTATTGGCTTTTCAAAGCGAAATCTGGATTGCCCAAAATTTCAATTTAACTGTTTTTGAGGATTTTTGTTTATTGTTGTCATTGAAAGATAGACTTTCATAAAATGTAAACCACACTAAAGTTCAATCCAAGACCAATAACTGGTACAAATTTCACGTCAATCTGACAATGAGAAGACTGTCTAGGAGCCCATTGTAAAAGTAAGGTGCAATCCCAAAAAGCTGTATTGAAACACCTTAAGACACTGTATGTAGCCAGTTCAAGATACATGTATTACACAGATGAGAGATAGTTAAGCAAATCAAAAGGAAACAACTTTGGTTCAAGACACGCAGTAGAGGAATCCACATAGCCAATTTTAAAGAGCTGGAGTCAATTGTATGCCAGATTAGTTAAGGTGAAATGGTAGATTTTCCAAGAACATACCTTATCTGTGATTCTGTGGGCTTCACTTCAGCAACACTGTCACCTACATCCCCAGCAACAGTGGAATCTACGCTTGGTTGAATTTCCATAACAGCTGAGCCTTCATCAACAGATTTGGGTCTTATTTTCCTGTACTTTGCTTGACTAGACATATCGTCCTCCACTATAACATGCTTAGTTTTAAATCTTATCAGACTCGATGCACTGGTGCTAGGCTGAGTATTTCCACTAACAGGGTCTAACACAGTCCTTATTTTCTTTCCATTCTGCTGTGCAAGATGTCCCAAGAACAGTGCCACAGAATTGGCATCGTAAGCATTCTCTGGACTTCTCACAGTCCCAGCTGGTACAAGTGTATTATCTTGTCCCTGTTCAGTCTCAACATCTCCACCCTGCTCTTCTTGCTGATCAGGGTCTTGAATCTCCGTACCTGCTTTGTCAGCTTGTACTTCAGTCTCCGGAGCTATGTACACACTGCTGTTTTGGTTTTGTACTAAAAGAGTGTGGATTAAATCCTGCAAGCTTGTGTGGTAACTCCTTTTCCCTGCTGCCATGTCACTACTATTTTGCTGGGATGTTTCTGCTTCTAAACCTTCAATGGCATTGATACTCGATTGGGTGTCCTGTTCATAACTTTCAGTCACAGTAGCTTCAGAAACTTCTTCCACTTTGTTGGCAGCATCCTCTCCAGTTGACGACACTTCCGCAGTGTTAGAAGTTGACACTTCTGTTTCATTTTCAATCTGGACACCTATTTCCAAATCAACAATGCGCTGACCAGCCTTTCCTGAATCTTTACTTTGGACTTTTCTTGAACGACTTCTTTTCTGTTTGCCAAAGGAACAATACTTGCACTGCTTTGAACGGTAACCAATCTTCTTTGTACAGAGGGGACATGTCTTGACTCCTCTTCTTGTAGCATTTATACCCAGTAATCTGAAAAAAAGGAAGACAAAGTGTTGAGTGTAACAAAACAAACTTTATCTTGATCACAGAGGAACACATGAGCAATGGCCACACATACTGTAGCATTATCCAGACTGGGGCACGGCCCTTGAATAAATCAACTGGAAACCAATAATAATAATACTAATAATACTACTACTACTACTACTACTAATAATAATAATAATGATAATACATGTACATTATATAATATTGAAAACGTCACATAAAGCTAGAAATAAGGTAAAAGTACGGTAAAAGTTGCACTTTGGGCCACAAATGGTCGCAAATAGACCATATGGCCAAAGGTTAATCCAGTTTCTAAAGCTCCTACGAATATTACTACTCCCCCACCCCTCCCTTCACTGGAAAAGATGCTAGTCCATTCCAGGTTTACCCTATGCATTTTTTAGTGGTACCCATTAAAGCCCTTAAGTGGGGGTGCAGTGGTGTAGTGGTTAGTGCGTTAGAATTCAGATCCAAAGGTCGGTGGTTTGACGCCCAGTCCCTACCATCATGTTGATTCCTTAGACAAGATACTTTATCCCACATTGTCTCTCTCCACCCAGGTGTACAAAATGGGTACTGGCGACATACTGCTAGGGGTAACTCTCCGGTGGACCATCATCCCATCCAGGAGGGAGTAGCAATACTCTCAGTTGCTTCATGCTATAGATAGTGGGTTAAGCTCCGGCAGTGTGGGCCTTCTTGGCTCGTGTGCAACTTAACCTTACCTAGCTGTTAAAATGCTGGGTAGCAAAAGACAACGTGGAATAAAGTTTCTGGTCTGAAGAAACAACATGACACTGCAGACACCAACTTACAATGCTGGACAAAAGTGCTTGGGACACAGCTTAGAATTTAAGACACCAAGAAAGAAATTCTACTTTTTGCTCAAAGGAAAAGAATGACCTTTAAGTGCATTTCAACAAGTCCCCTGCCCCCTCCCCCTTCATAACAATGTTGACATGTGAGAAATATTCTGGACTCATGGGCTCAACATCATAAGTGGGGGGAGGAAGTGGGGGAAATGGGGAGGGTGGGGAGGGTGGGGGATGAGAAGGGAAAGGACTAAGAAGATTGGAATCTATCCCAAGACTTTTGACCACCACTGTAGCATTGGAACACCAAACCTCCAATCTTCCAATCAAAAGACTGAGTCACTAACCCCTACACCACCATGCGTTCACTTGAAATTAATAAAGATCAATCCATGTGAGTGGCCACTCTCACAAGTGACTGTTGTTTATCAAACCCTGTTTAAATAAGTTCAGAGGTAAAAAAAGGTAAGTGAAGTCAGCAAGAGCCAGAGGAGGACCACACAGCCAGAAGTTATCCCTGGTTTCCCTGTGGCATGAAGCAACTGTGAGTATTGCTACTCCCTGTCGGATGGGATGCTAATCCATCATAAGGTTACTCCCACCAGCATGTCACCAGTACCCATTCACACACCTGGGGCCCGTTTCTCGAAAGTCCCGGTAACTTTTCGGGCCCGAAGCTATATTTCAAAATTAAAATCTATAGAAATTTGGCGTAGTTTTTAGCCCACATATTAGCCTGACTTCTTTTATCAACTTAGAATTTTATTGATCAGCTTTCAAAACCAACAAAATTTGAGTCTTTAATGCAAACATCGCGCACATAAAATAGCTTTCCAGGCCCGAAAAGTTATCAGGACTTTCGAGAAACGGGCCCCTGGGTGGAGAGAGACAATGTGTAGTAAAGTTTCTAGTCTCGGGAGATGACACGATGGTAGGGATCAGGCCTCAAAACACTGACTTTCAGATCTGAAAGTCCAACACTACACCACCAGTCTGATAAAGACTTCAAGTGGTTTTCACAGGTGGACAAAAATCTTTTAATTAAACACCTTTTACAACAGCCCCAATTTTTCCGTCTTGGGGTCCTGGAGCCCTGCATTTCTCAACCCAGAGCCCTGGGAACCCTAACTCCTTAAGGACTACAAACTGTATGCTATCAGTAGAAATTTTCTTAGCTCAGGTTTTCCTTTTGCATGGGAAATATTCAATTTTGCAGTTTTCCATATTGAGAATTTTAGAAAATATAATACCTCAAATCTGCACTCTTACAAGTTAAAAAAGCTTCATCTACCTTCCAGATGAGTTTGCCTCGCCATCAGCTTCACCCAGCTTTTCACCTTCAGCCTCAGAATTTGCAGGTTTAGGTTCGATTTTCCGCAGTCCTTGTGCCTGCACATTGCTGAACAAAATAGTGCTGCCAACAACAGCTGCACCAGAACCCGCCAGAAGCTTGGTCAAAACTTCGCTTCCAGTCGAAGAAGCAGCGTTGTTGGTGGTCAATAATTTAACAATGACATGCTCCTCTCCGCCTCCAATAATTGCGCTCTCTAGGATCGGAGCCGGAGTGGAGTCTTGTTCTGTTGTTTGTTCGCTCCACATTGTGTCATTTGTATCAGCTGTCTGCCGTAGTTCTCCACATGTAAACAACGTATTTTGACCACTTCTTTCTCGCTTTTTGAAAAACTTCTCAGCCAAAAGCCGCTCACTATCGACGTAAAATGTCTTCTTGTCGCCTAACAACGGACAAGAAGAAATTTTCCTCGGACAAATGACGATTTAAAGGCAAGAAACGGGCGCCCACTGACACAAAGAATCCTAAAGATGGCGGATCAGAATTTCGTCACATGCCAGCGATGCCTGCCGCTGATATGTTGAACACGTGACCAGACTAACAGGGTCACCAGGAAAACTGACATTGTAGGTCCAAAATGTGTACGTGTTTCTAGACAACCAACACGTAACACGTCGCTTACAACATAATAACTATTTCGATTATTTCCCCAACAACAAACGAATAATCAGACATTTTTCATCCATTGTAGGATGCAGTTCTCTACCATATGAGTAGAGTAACTACCCTAACCAGAAACTCATAAGGACTTGTTCAACTCCTTATGAGTTTCTGCCCTTGCCTACTTTTGTTTCAGGCCTACCGGACTGTGTTGAACCGTGTTGTTTTAGCAAACAAGTCTTTCTAATGGCGATGTTTGGGGTTTTTGAAATGATTTAATCGGTATAAAGGTAAAAACATGTTGTCCTTTGTTATTCTTTGTATGTTATCCTGCGTTTGCTTTGCTGGTGTGAGGATTGCGAGATCGGCTTTACAAACTTGTGTAGGCCTTGTAACAAGCGCACTCTCCCTTGATTATAACCTCCAAACGACTGTGGGTACTCCAAAAGCTGGAAAATCGTGCTCCCAGGGGCTTTTCCTCTCCAAGCTATGACACTAGTGCTAAATATCTCTTTGAAGTACTTGGCTGAAAAAATCTTGACTTTCAATATCAGATTGCCCAAGCTGTTATATATGATGTTATCGCCTAAGTTTAAGCACTTAAACATTTTCATCTGAAAGAGATTTTATTCGATCCATAAATGTTCTCATGGTCGTTGTTCATTGCGTAACAAATGTTCGAGAATTTCTGGACGAATTTTGAAATAAGAGAAAAGGAGGGATATTAAGAAATTATAGGGCACAGAGAAGATTGAGGATTTGAAGGTAATTGCATTAAATTTGAGGTTAATAATTAACTACACGGATACCGGACAGTCCCCTACCAACCCAAGGTACCCAAGTGCCCGTTAACGGACTTCTGGTCTCGTGTATCGCCTTGTTTCCATTTTTTATTCCTTTAATAAATCCCTCTCTTTTTCACAAATTAAATTAAACTGATCCGACAAGAAAGGCCCCTTAAGATGTACCGAAGTTCAACTTGCTATTCCTCTCCTCTTAGAGTCCTCTTACACTCCTTTCTTTCAAAACATGCATCTTTAGCTGTCAGGCCCATAGCAGGGGGAGGGGCAGGGGGGACTCGAGTGCCCCCCCCCCCCCAGAATTTTTGGAAGTTACTGAAAAACCTTACAATTAATGTGCCAAAAAATATATCATTAAAACAAATTAATTTGTAACAATCAGTCTTGAATGGTGATGCTAAAAGTGCCTTTTACAATTTCACGGTCTTTAACAGGGTTCGACATCTGTTGAGTCACTTACCACCAGGCAAGTGGGCTTCAAAAATCTACTAGCCCACCGCACATTTTAGTCGCCCAGGTTCCTTACCAATGTCTTTCTTCACCCATATCACTTTGACCTTGACAGTATAGCTTAAGACTGTGAAGGACCTTAATACCTTTAATAGCTAAGCGACTTCTGTGTATTTGCTGCAAGCTTTAAGCCCATTGTTGTAAAACAAGAGTAAGGAACAAAACTATATTTACCTCACCAATCGAGTGACAAATAAACATTACGTAAACGTTTAAGAGAGTTTGGTAAAACAGGTCCGAAATTCGTAGCTTAGCTGTCGAAATGTTTGAATTTTAACAATCCTTGTAACTTTAAGGATACTTATTTGCTATAAATCTGGTGGATGTTGTCACCAACTTTGTCAGCGAAAAAGCAAACAGGAAGCAGCTTTTTGGCAAATTTTCAACGAACGATGTTCCCATAAAGGTGTCCTTTTTGACGAAATCGACACAAACTGTGGTATCTCTCTGCGTCTGTCTTTTGACGGGGGGGAGGCTTTGACTAGGCCAAAGCCCCCCCCCCCCCCAGTTACTTCAGCCTTGCTACTGGCCTGGCTGTAGTGGTGTGGTACTCCTGATGACGTCCAAGATAGCGCAGCCTCGTTCCAAATTTAAAAAAGGGAAAAAGTCCTGGGAACGAGGTTGAAGATAGCGTACACTCAGCTTACGGTTGCGGCTGGGTTTTCATTTTGAGAACCACTCTTAGGCTGCATAACAGGCTTCGAAAGGGGTGGGAGGAAGAGGAAGATCGATAGCGCTAGACGCAAGCATAGGACTCGAGTGAAGAGAAGTTACTTGTACCCAGCCTGATAACCAAGGCATTTCCCTTACAGAAAATGCTTGCTCCCCTTCTACTGCACTCTTCATAACACATTTGAACCTTCCGTAAACAGAAGGAATAAGTTCCTGTTTATGGGATATATCTTTTTGTTTCCCTATATTCTGCGTGGAAGGCGCTAAATAAAGGGGAGATTAAGGACGAGCGAGCGCTGAACACGTGCTCTGACGAGCTCCACGCCCGCGACTCACGCTTCGCGCCCGCGATTCTCTGTTTTCTAGCTTCCTTTTGGGCACCTGTCACGCATATATATGTGTGTTACTATCTAAGTTATCTAAGAATACTAGGATTATTATCTAAGAATTACTAGAAACGGACCGCTGAAAATTTCGTCTTGCGGGTATCGCTCTAATTTAGTTCTTTGATTCCCTTTATTTCCTTATTCTCTCTCTCCCTCTCTCTCTCTTTCTCTCTCTCTCACTCTCTCTCTCTCTTACACACACATTGTGCAGTGCCACTGTCATAAATATGCGCATTATACCCTAAGATGTCACTAGATAGCTAAAATTGTAGACAGTTTGCAAACTAAAAGTGCATTTTCCCTTAAAGGTACGGGCAAGTGGACCTGGCAAAGTACCCCTGAAACAGGATCAACTTTATGACGTGCGATTTTTTGCCAGTTTCGGAACACTTAAGCCACTAACTGACTTCGAAGAGTTCGTGATTCTTTTCCCTAGTAGTCTACAATGCACTTATGTGGTGGATAGCAAGGGGGTATTAAATCCAGGGGGGTTACTTAACTATTTAAATTAAAGGACCTTTCAAATACCTAAATGACAGATTTCCGACCCTTTCATATACTTCAGCTCGCGAAATCCCTACCCTTTTATATACCTGAAGCCTTAGAAAGGTACCCCTTTCCGGCGGAGCCTCCCTGTATAAGTAGTACACCCCCCGCGGGCGTTAAATAAGCCAAATCATTGTCAGGGTGGTGGGGTAGTCCCTAGTGTTGTGGTCTGCCCTGGGTAGGTGGAGTGAGTCCTGGGGGGTACTCCCTACACTGGGCTACATGGGGAGGCTCCACAAGAAAGGGGCGCCTTTTTGTACGGTGGTCCATGCAAAGTGACTTGGTTGCCTTTTCGGCGCTTGCAGTATACAATAGGGTAGGGAAATCTTTTGTTTAATATGTTAGAGGGTCGCCGAAATACACCTTATACTGACAAAAATAGCATCTAAGTCTAAGTACTAAAAATCAGTTTGCAAAATACTGGCAGTAATTGAAACGCAAAAATGCGAAAGTTTTGGAGCCTTTGAGCGAGTAAAATCCAGCGATGATAGTGTTTGGCTTATTATTGAACTATTAAAGACGTGCAATTTTTCTTCTAGGACTACAAAAGGGAAACCATTTCGATTAGTATAGTATAATTAGGTAAGGGTTTGAACCTAGGGGCGGAGCCTCCCGTATGAAACTTTAATGAGTTCGCCCTCCCCCGCGGGGAGTAAGTAAACTAGTACACCATGGTGTACACTGCTATTTGCCCCTTGACATCTTAACGTATCAGAGCGCTTTCGGTATTTTTGCACTGAAAAAATTAGGAGAAGAAAGCGAGTATAGAGTCAAACACGCGAAGTTCCTGAGGAGCCGCAACTTTCGGTCAGCAGCTCCTGTACTTTCGGGATGGCCGTTACTGTTGAACTGCTAAAGATGCGTGAAATGACAGACAAGAAACTCACTTAAGTACCCAGTGTCACAAAAGAGTTTCCCATTGATTCTACAAAGTATTAAAAAGTACTTAGGCAACTTTCTTAAATTAATACCTTTATTGAAGCACAAAAAACTTCAAACAATGCTTTAGAACACATAAGAAAATTTCACCAAAAAAAGAAAGCCTGAAAAAAAAACCTAAACAGCACTTCAATACTCTAATACCTAGGCAAAATACTCAACGAGAAAGTTTAACAATATATACAGAACGGCGTATACATATATCACGTATACAATACTCTTGTCTCTGATCCGCCCCTTTCGAAGGGCCTTACAGTTGAGAGGAGGTATCTTTTGGGAAACGCAGTCGAATCTCCCGAAAGCAGACGCCCTCGGGAAGTAGAAAAGGTGTCTCCAAATATGCCAAGGAATGTGTTCAATTCAGAGTTCCGGTTCAGGTGATAGGTCCATGGTTAAACATCGATCACGATTGATCTAGGACAGTCAACCAAGCACTAAGCGTTGTCATAGCTACAGATGATTATGGTAACCTAATCTTACAAGTGGATGTTAATGTAAATTTTTGCTGCTAGGTCAACTATAAACGCAAACATATAGAACTGAAATGCATGGTCAACTGAAAAACATGGCAACAGAAAAACTTGCAATGTTGTCTTTTGCTCAAGTACTTTGGAAAAAGAAAGTAAAAAGAGTGTGTTTTTGAATGTGGACGAGTTTAGCAAGCATGCTAGAATTGAAACCACGCGAGCACACGCCACGAGGGCGAAGAAAGGCAAAAACAAAAGCTTTCATTGGTCCCCTACCTCTTCCACTTTCTCGCTCCCCTACCCATTCCCCGTTTAGGCCTGCTACACGGGCTATCTACCGTCCTGCGTGTGTTCCAGTATACCTAACTACACTTCGTGAACTAACAGAACAACACCTTTTAGTTAGAATACCTAGCAGTCTCTCTTTTCTTCATAGCGCAGGTGATTACCCCCCTTGCCATGTACTCCCCTTCCGGGGGGTTGGTAATCGCCCGCTTTTATACGCAATGTGGGTTTGTGGAGCCCTACTTGGCCCCCTCACACGCCCTTAGTGGTACCTGTATCGCGTTTGATCATCTCTGGATTACCCCCAGCAGGTTCTCATTTATCCAAAGAGAGACAATATGGAGTAGGTCTCTCGTTTGAGGAAACAACATGGCGGCAAAATGCAGAGAATAAGCTTTGAACCAATGAGTCTCCGGACTTCCCGTCGAAAGTTCATTGCACCTGGATCGCACTAGCCAGTACGTACTCCGCTGCTCCACCACTATAATGTTCCCCCCCAAAATTTGGGTGGGGGTGTGCGACGCACTTCTTGAAACCCTCACCCTTTTCAGGCCAAAATACGTGATTTTACCTATCCTGTTTCAGACCAGACCCAAAATGCGATAGCCTGATTCAGAGCTACCCAGGAACCACTTCGGTATGCGTCACTGTATCTGAGAAGAACTTCAAATTTCCGATGTTAATCAAAACGGTCTTCTGCTCAAGCTAGAAATAACAGGAGAAAAGCATCTTTGACATTCTACCTTTGAACAGGCAATGTTGCCAGTTTGTGCTGGTTTGCTTTCAAACTAAAGGAATTTAGAGATTCTCGGCAGTGGGATGATATGTCCCCTGATGTGGGCCTCTTGATAGCTCAGGGGGACTCCCAGATGAAAAGGACAGGGATGTTTGTCGGAAAAATTAGAATGAAACCCCTAAAGGAGACCAATCTGGGCGTGGCTCAGGCTTTATTTGACCCCTTCAGGAGTCCTTGCTAAGCAAGACAACCAAATAAGACCTGAAGTGATTTTAATTGCGCTAAAGATGCTGACATCGAAAGCTGTCTTTTGTGATTTAAAAGCATTGTCATGAAATCTTTAGATTTTTGTTCAGGGTCTACCCTTAGCGATGCGTGTATGGGCAGGGTAATGGCTCTTGGTATGGGTAAAAATATTGTTGGCTTAATGGCCGCCAAAACTGCAACAGTTCCTGGTCAATCGCTAACAAGGGTGATACTTATTACGTAATGAACAATTAAGAACACCACGTGACCAGCCAATGCCAGGGCCTTTTTCCCACCTCCCCAAATTTAAAAAAGGGAAAAAGTCCTGGGAACGAGGTTGCAGGCAGTTGGCCAACTGTATGCTTTTGTTTTTGTTCTCTTCTCTTCTCTTCTCTTCTCTTTTCTTCTCTTCTCTTCTCTTCCACTTCTCTTCTCTTCTCTTCTCTTCTCTTCTCTTCTCTTCTCTTCTCTTCTCTTCTCTTCTCTTCTCTTCTCTTCTCTTCTCTTCTCTTCTCTTCTCTTCTCTTCTCTTCTCTTCTTATACGTTTCCCAAAATTTTTACTTTCAAATTTGAACATGTTCTAGCATGATTTTATCAATCAAATTTTGGCTGTTGTATCTGTTCAATATAGAGAGTCATAAGATGCTTTGGCATATTTTATGCATCCTTTACGTGGTTTTTTAACTTACTTTTATTTTTTAGCACTGTTCCCATTTTTGCTTTGGGAACGTTCCGATTAAGAGATGATTGTTCCTCTTTGGAGTGGTCCTTTTAGCATCAAAAGGAACAAATTGCTGTTAAAAATAGGAACAAAGTGTTCATTTAGAGCTAAAAAGAACCTTTTGTTCCGAATTTTTAACATTGAAAGGAACTTTTTGTTCCTAAATGAGTGGCCTAGGAACAGGTGTTCCCAATGGTATTGTTCCTCTTTTATCATTTTGGTCCTTTTTAATCGCTTGAGGAACAATTGTTCCCATTAATGCGTTCCGTTTTAGAGTGGCTGTTCCTTTATGCTGACACGAGGAACTTTGGTTCCCAATTAATTACGTTCCTTTTTTTGTAAAGGAACGTTTGTTCCTTCCTAACATTGTTCCTGTTTTGAAAAATTGGTTCCTTTTTATTCACTTGAGGAACAATTGTTCCCATTAACAGGTTCCGTTTTGAACGAAATGTTCCTTTTTATTGGCACGTGGAACAGTTTGTTCCTAACCATTAGTTCCTATTTATGTAAAATGGTTCCTATTTAGAAATGACAGTTCCTTTGTACATCTTGTTCAACAGAAACATTCTTCTTTTCTTGCCATCTATGATTTTATCGCTTTTTAATTGGCAAAAACATTTGGTGTAGTGTTTTAAGTTTCAAACAACACGAAGCAGTGTCAATAGCAGATTTTTAAAGACTTTTCGAGGCCCTTATAGACTTGCCCGGGCAAGGTTGAATATAATCGCACCAACGCCATATATCACCTCGAATTTGTAAGCTTACTTAAGAATAATGAACAGTGGCAAGCAGACACATGCCTGAGCAAGCAGGGGCAAGTTGGGGCAGGTTGGGGCAAGTTTAAACTTGCACAATGCAGCCATTGTTTTTTTTTTGTCGCCTTTGTGTTTTGTTCACTATTTATGTAAGTGGAACAAATTGTGTGAATCACTCAGATGTCCGACATGAACAAAAAGGGTAAGGTTGACTGGTCGAAAATCGATGGCTCATCACCAAAACCAAAACGGCTTCACTTGGAAAAAGAAGAAACAGATAGCTTGTATCACTGTCCAATACAAACGTGTGATCACGATGGATTTAAAAGTCAACGTGGCTGCAGGAAACATGTGACCACCAAGCACAGTTGGTTCTTTTTCTTTGACGAAAAACCCGACGTTTCAAGTACCAAAGAACTTGCCGATGATGATACATCGGGCGAAATCACAAAACAAACTGCCAGGGTAATGCCTTCGTTTTCAGTTTCCAGCCAAATTGGCGAGTTATTCACGAAATGGTTGACTGGAAGTGGTGGGGGTTGCAAGAAAGATCGTGCAGCTCAGCAGATAGCCAAGAGATGCTTTAAATTTCTCAAATTTTGCTGCGAAGATGAAGAGGAATTGAGTTTTGAAGTGCTGGACTTTAGCCTGTGTTCTCATAGTCTGTTGTTCAAGTTTATCGACTACTTGCAAGATGAATGCAAACTCGGACACGGTGGCCGATTGGGCTACATTGACGCGATCTCCGAATTAATCGACTTCAGAAAAATAAACGGCGCATCAGACGCAGTTCTTCGAAATTTGTCCTCGACGGAGTTGTACCTTAAACGAGCGCGCAAGACGGTGGCAAAGATGATGAGACTGCAGTGGACACAAGATCTAGACATTGAAACTTTGGATGCTAGGGGGCACTGGGCAACCATGGAAGAACTGTTAGAAGTGGTGACATTTCATTTGCCTCGTTACGAGAACACCGTGAAGACGTGCAAAACTATTCCAGGTCAAGTTAATCCTTCGGACTTAACATTTGCCACGAAATTTGTCGCAGTGTATTTGTTCATCAAGGTGAAGGGATCTCGGCCTATGACTTATCAGTATTTGACAGTGGACATGGTCAGAGCAGCTAAGGAGAACGGGGGATTCATCGACCAGAAAAAGTTCAAGACTGCTAGCAAATATGGATTTGACTCCTTAATTCTGACCGATGCAAGCATGCAGGTGCTCGATAGCTACATAAATTTCGTAAGGCCATTGCTAAAACCCCAGTGCGAGTTCGTTCTGGTCACGAGAAATGGAGGACAGCACAGCAAATTGGGCGACGTCATGAGTAAACTGGTGTTTGATGCAATCGGAAAGTTCATTCATCCGACGCGCTATCGTCAAATTGTCGAGACGCAAAGCCTCAATCTGCTCACAAGCAAGGAGCAACAAATTTTGTCAGAAGACCAAAAACACAGTTCTGCCGTTGCAAAAGTTCACTATCAAAAGCAAAGATCGCGCGAAGTTGCTGTCAAAGCTCACGAGTGTCTACAAAAGCTACAAGGCACGAAAGGCTCGGAGGTGGATAGGGAAGTGCAAACGAGGTTTAACGGCTCAACTTCAAGTCTTGCAGCTCCAGTCAAAACAGCAGAAACAAAGAGCGCGCCCCCTAAAGAAAAGGATTCCCCGCCCACAAACCAATTGCGAGTTCAAAGAAATTATCGTCGGGTGTTGAAATTCACGGCAGACGAGGACGATTTTCTCAAGAAGGGAATCGATCGGCACGGGTTTGGGCAGTGGACGGCAATTCTGAGGGATCCCGATCTCAAATTTCAAGACGGAAGAACGGCGGACTCTCTCAAGAAAAGGGCTGGAATGAAAATGCAGCTATAGCTTGACATAATGTTTAGAAACAAACTAATCTGCCAAAACTCGTCTAATAAAATATGGGACCGAGCCGACGCACCCTTTATCGTGTAAGAGATAGTCGAAGTAAAGTAAGCAAAGTTGCATTCAAAAAGTGACTTTCTTTTAATCAAGGTTGACGTTTTCCTTTCCTTTCCTTACATGTAGTTCGCTTATTTTATTATTTATTAGCATCACTCTCGACTTGAAAAATACGATTTCAATTTTACGAAAGGCAAAAACACTGAGTTCAATGTTTCATTTCACAGAAAACGGATTCAATTGATGACATTTGTCTGACCAATCACTCTCGTCATACATGGGCGACAGCGGAGAAGAAAAATGCTACTCCTTTCATTTTCTTTATCTTTTCGTCACATTCATCACGTTTCTGGCATATGTTTAGCCACAGATCGTCACAAGACATTCCCTCATGTTTGCTGTAAGATAATTTAGCTGCCAAAAGAGAACAAGTTCCCTGGACAGCTGGCAAGACCTTGCTAAGCACAGCACTCCTGATTCCCTAAAATAATTACAAGGAAACAGTAAACTAGTCAGCACAGAATCACTAAAATTGACGAATAATCTGTAGGAAATATTTAGACTACAATGCCTATTAGATTAACTGGTTAGAAAAGCCTAAGCAATATAGCATTTCGTTCCTGTTAATTGCTACGTTTTAAGGTGAACTTTGTAAATTCGTTCACTAAAAGAACCGAGAGCAACTTTTCTTCCTTAACTTGTCTTAAAGCTACGAAGAAAGAATATGAAATCTAGTACATACCTTATTATTGAGTTGCCTTGCTGGTGCTGTGGCCATCACTGTCATCGAGTGAAATGAGAACGAAGCAACGTTTCAGACTTCTTTTATAGCATACTAGCTTCATTGTTTACGTTCCTCAGTTTGATCTTTTCTTTTCGATAAATTACGGGCAAAAAAAGGCGGTTAGTGGTAAAAAATGCCCCGACGAGCTACATTTTTAAACTTCCTGTGTGTGATTTTTTTTTGTTTTCGATACAATCAAGTCAAAAACAAAATGCCCGAGCAATTTACAGTGGTTACATAACTGCTTCTCCTTGGCAAACAGTGTAATAAAGAATCTGGAAAACAATGAAGCGCAAACTAAACATTCATACCGGCATATGATCAATGCCTTAAAAACATGTCACCTTAACACTTTTTTAGCGAACAAGCATTTCCAGAATCAACAAAAAGCTTAACGATATTTTTAAAATACTAGCGAGCTAATTGAAAGGATTATTCTTTTGTGCAGCACAGTTGTAATTAATAGCTTTTCTCGGCCTATCCGTCACATTACGAGAAATATGCAATTTAGATAATGCACGTTAACTTGAATGAATGAATAAATGAATCAATGAATGAGTGAATGAATGAATGAATCAATGAATCAATGAATCAATGAATGAATGAATCAATGAATGAATGAATGAATCAATGAATGAATGAATGAGTGAATCAATGGATGAATGAATGAATGAATGAATGAATGAATGAATGAATGAATGAATGAATGAATGAATGAATGCGTATTTACAGTGGGTTCACAGCAATCAAAATATCTCTCAGTGCTGTTCCCCGTTGTTTCCGTTTTATCCGTTTCACTAAAGAAATAATTGCATTTTCACTCAGATCTCAGTAGTCAAAAGATCTCAAGTAAATCGGGGATAACGGATACAACGGGGACAGAACTTACAGTACATCAGATCAGCTTCAAGGAGTATAAAATAATATAAAGTACAACGGAGACAACGGACACGGCGGGGACACAACTTACAGTATATATATAGGAATATATTAAGAATACTACTACTACTACTACTACTACTACTAATAATAATAATAATAATAATAATAATAATAATAATAATTATAATTATTATTATTATTATTATTATTATTATTATTATTATTAGTAGTAGTAGTAGTAGTAGTAGTAGTAGTAGTAGTATTGTTAATATATTCCTATACATATACTGTAAGTTGTGTCCCCGCCGTGTCCGTTGTCTCCGTTGTACTTTATATTATTTTATACTCCTTGAAGCTGATCTGATGAACTGTAAGTTCTGTCCCCGAGGACAGAACTTACAGTACATCAGATCAGCTTCAAGGAGTATAAAATAATATAAAGTACAACGGAGACAACGGACACGGCGGGGACACAACTTACAGTATATATATAGGAATATATTAAGAATACTACTACTACTACTACTACTACTACTACTACTACTACTACTACTAATAATAATAATAATAATAATAATAATAATAATTATTATTATTATTATTATTATTATTATTATTATTAGTAGTAGTAGTAGTAGTAGTAGTAGTAGTAGTAGTAGTAGTATTGTTAATATATTCCTATACATATACTGTAAGTTGTGTCCCCGCCGTGTCCGTTGTCTCCGTTGTACTTTATATTATTTTATACTCCTTGAAGCTCATCTGATGAACTGTAAGTTCTGTCCCCGTTGTATCCGTTATCCCCGTTTTACTTGAGATATTTTGACTACTGAGATCTGACTAAAAGTTTAATTATTTCTTTAGTATGACGGATAAAACGGAGATAGCGGGGAATAGTAGTTGGAGCTTGATAAGTTGATAAGTTGATATTCCTTTTTACTCTTTTCATTGAGCGTGAGTGTTTCGCCATTTGTGTCTGTGATCTATTTCCTATTTAGTTTGTTCTGATTTGCACGATTGTATACATTCAACGGAGATCACGGATATGCCGGGGACAAAGGGACTCACTTTTGTATCATGGAATAAGATAGCTCTGGGAAAACCCTTGTTTTGCTGATATAAATTTAAGGCCATCATCTTTTAACACTGTTTTAGGAACAAGTGTGCCTTTTTTGTAACTGTTCCTCTTATAAGGAACGCTTTGGAACATAAACCTTCCCATTTGAGGTATATTTTTGGCAAAAGCCGGTAAAACGTAAGTTTTAGCAGTGCCCTACATAAACCTACATGGAAACGTAGTTATGGAGAGATTTGCGCGGTAGTCAGAACTATTTTAGGGTTTTTAAAATCAGGAACTGAAATTTTGGGAAACGATCTCTTCTCTTCTCTTCTCTTCTCTTCTCTTCTCTTCTCTTCTCTTCTCTTCTCTTCTCTTCTCTTCTCTTCTCTCCTGTTCTCTTCTCTTCTCTTCTCTTCTCTTCTCTTCTTTTCTCTTCTCTTCTCTTCTCTTCTCTTCTCCTCTCTGCTCTGCTCTGCTCTCCTCTCTTCTCCTCTCCTCTCCTCTCCTCTCGTCTCCTCTCCTCTCTTTTCTTTTTCGCTCTGGATTACCCCTTCCCCTCCCAGGGAGTGCAGCAGTTTCGTCTTTGATTGTCCCAAGCTGTCATCAAACGTGCGATCACCCCTGGCTTTGGTTTATTTCACACTGAGTGGGCTAGAAGGGCAGGGGGGGACTCCCTATATTCGGCTATACCTGTGGGCTCCACCCGAAACGGGAGCCTTTTAATACGCTTACAATGTGCAATAGGGTAGGGAAATTTGCTGTTTTAGTATGTTAAAGGGTCGCCGAAATGCACCTGTAACCGAAAGAGGTAGGTAGCGGCACTAAACCAGCTGACCTCTTAGTGAAATTTTGGCAAAAATCACAACGCAAAATATTATTACGGAAGCTTGGAACCTTCGAGCGGCTAAAATCCCGCCTTGATCTACTACTTTTGGCTCATTTTTAAGGTATAAAAAAGGTGCAATGTTCGTTCTAGGTATATGGAAAGGGTACCATTTTGGCAAAATTAGTGTTTTTAAGGTAAGGGTTGATTTGAACTTCGGTTCGGTGTCTCCGCGCACGAAGCTGTATTGAGTACCCCCCCGGGAATTTCAGACCGAGTGGGCGTATTTGAATACGAGAAATTGATATCCATGGTAAAATTGTTACAGGAACGTTCCACGTTCTTCTGCATACAAAACATTCTCATCTGTTTCGGTTGAGTGGAATTAGGGTAAAAAACCCCGGTGATAAATGTTGAAGAGCCATTGTGAGTAAGAAGAATCCAATGCAATGCTCCATTCGTGCATTTATAATTGGCCAACTAATTGTATAAGAATATAATCCGATAAAGTACCACACATTTTAATTGTATTTTTTTCTTGATATTTTGAAGTTTCAAATTCAAAACACGGCCAAGACTAATATACGAAGAATGCCTTGCATATATTTAGCTGAGGTGGACTATTTCGGGCCTTTTCGTTGCATGTTTCTCCAGATCTATGTTTTTCGCGGTTGCCTTTCTTGTCTGTTTTGATAACAACAAGAACGTGAATGTATGCAGTACAGAAGCCAAGTGAACCGTTGCGGAGACCGACGCCAAACGACATCATCTTATCGGTTTTACGTTTTTCGTGCGGCGGCCCCCAAATCAAATTATCGGTTTTCCGGAGATCATATTTCACCTCAAACGGCCTTCGTCTTCGGGAAGCAAAGCCAATATTTTCGACACGAAATAGGCAACAGCTTCAATGTCAAGCGCTCAAATATGCGAAGTTTCGATGAACGGACGTTTTAATTCAATTTGATTACGTGGCGAGACAGAATGTTGTAACAGTGGGTGAATAAAAACAGAAGACAGCTCTCAAATCATTATGAGTGTTTTCACTTCTGCGACCAAACACCTAATGTTTTGACACATCGCTTTTGCTCTGATTGGTTTAAGTCGATTTAATCGCTCTTTCACTTTGTTTTGAGAAGCTGGTTTGACAGGCCGCACAATAAACACCAAAATCACTTCTATTTTAAGCAACTGAGGGATCAATTACCATACCATTGAAATGACGATTCAAGCCAAAATCTAAAGAACGATTCATTTGAGAATCGGAGCATGAAAGAAAAGAGCTTTGTTTAAGGTGCGGGGAGGTTTCTAACTCTAACAAAGGGCACGAAAGTGTGATTTTGGCCTTTTAAATTAAGAAACAAGAACGAAATCGGTTCTGTTTGTTTTTATTAAATCCTTGACAGTTCCACCTTGTTTCTGTCTGCGAAGATTTCGGATCACGTGTCAAAGAACAGATCATCGCTCGGTATGGAAGGCGACGTATTCTTTGTTTCTTCCGCTCTTGTTCAGCAGCAAGCCACCGCGTGAAAGAGAACAATACAGTGTGCATTTCAACTGAACTGTGATCACGAAATTCACAATTTACATTTCTGTGCACGCTCCCGGGAAAGGAACGATTTGCGGCCGCAGTTCGCTGCAGACGCTTGTTTGTTTCACTTTCTAATGTTTTATTTTTGATTGACGTTCTACTTACAAGAGCCAATCAGTGTTCACGCTGTGAATGATGACGCAAATAAAACAGTTATTGGCCTCTGTAAACAAAGGGACAAGGGAGAGGATGTCTTTTATGTCTGCTTGCTGATTCCGTTTATTTAGCTCCTTGTGCACTTTGCTTTCGCTCCAACCTTGCAAAATATAATTGATTACTCCAGAAATTCATTTGAGCAGCAGGCGGGAATGATTCAAACATTTCCCAAGCTAGCCATCGCGTCGCGAGCGAAAAACCCAACCCCCCACCACGTGGTTTATGATAATTATGTTGCCATAGAAATCATCATCTTTTTGACACTAATATGACACACCTCTCACGTTCGCATTTTATATTCGTGTGTTATCTCAGTTCAGCAAATCGGAGGAAAGCAAAAAGGCAATCGGTGTTACGAGAACCTGTAGTCTATTTAGACTCTTCAAGCTGGCAACATGTCTACAGCACTCGTGTCGGCGTTCTATGATGTAAACGACGTTCTTTATAAGGTAATTCTCCGTCGTGTCGTTTTCTTTAGCGCGAAAACAATCACATCTATTCATTTCGCGATGTCTCTAAAGTAGGGTTCTTTGTGCGAGGTGATTAAGAGCAATTTTGAACTCTTTTTGGCGCTATGATCTCACGTAAACATGTTAATCGTTTCTATCTTTCAGAATAACAGAAACCTTGGCTTGGCCTTTGAGCAGAGGCAGAGAAGCGAACGAAAGCCCCTTCCAATCGGCCAGCCAAGAAGGCATTCCAGTTCTGTTTCGAGTTCGCGCTCGTCGCCGAATCTGATCACGCTCACTGGGTCCCCAAACAAACGAGAGCGCTCGCTGAGTTTAAGTGCCGAAGAAGAGCGGAGGCGATCGAGTTCAAACTCCAGCCGCTACAAGACCGAACTGTGTCGTCCTTTTGAGGAAAACGGGACTTGCAAGTACGGCGATAAGTGCCAGTTCGCACACGGCGTTCACGAACTTCGTTCGCTTAGTCGCCATCCTAAGTACAAAACCGAGTTGTGTCGAACTTTTCACACCATCGGATTCTGCCCATATGGACCGAGGTGCCATTTTATTCACAACGCTGAGGAGCGAAGAGCCGCGATGATGATGAACGGGTCGAGATTGTCGCCTCCTTCGCCGTTGATCGGTCCACCTTCTCCACCGCTCACAGAACCAACCTCGCCACTGCCGAACTCGCTAACGCCTCCTTCTCCTTCTCCGCTTTCATTCTACAACGACGACAGCCCGTTGGGAAGTCCTATACAGAGCCCTTTGCCAATCCCCTCTCCAGCTTCTAATAACGTCTTCACCTTTCCGTCCCAAGCTCAAGATTTCTCTCCTGTTCTATCCCCGACCATGGGCAGTCCTCCCGGAGTGTTTTCGCCTGGAATGGAATTGAACGAAGAAGACGAATTGAATGAAGACGAAAATTTGCCCCCAACCCCGCCAGATGCGTACGACGCGCTAGGCCGAAGACGTCTGCCTGTGTTCAACAGAATCGCTCTTCCAGATTGAGTTTGTAAAAAGATTCCTACTACTTCAACATTTGTACACAAGATTTGTAATTAAGCATTTTAAAAAGACTGATCGAGTCAACAAAACGCTGGAGAATCAGTTGTTATTTCACGTCAAAATAGGGCACACAAGAATATATATATATTATTATTGTATAATTAACCTTATTTTTTATGATCGGGACTTGAGCACAGATTTATATATGCATTGAGCAGTTTCTATAGGTCCTAGAGCTATTTATCGAACAAAACAAAAAGAAAATTATCGACGGAATTGTTGCTAGTGTTAAAACACGACATTCCTAAGTGTAAGTTTTTCGTACACGTTTTATATTTGGTCAATAATTACCACTGTATATTGTAAAGCTGTGAATAATGGCAGCTAAAATTATATGGTCGTTTTTCCACCTCTACCTCCCTCGATTCCTATCTATTTAATATATTATTTATTTAACTTATAATACCAAGCGATAAGTGCTATTTTGTTACCGAATTGCGAATCAAATCCATAATTTTTGTTACAGTTAGGTAGAAGAAAGTAATTGTTTAATATATCTCGTATTTACTTGGACGTAATTTAAACGTAGATAATTTATATTCGACTTTACAGGTTGGGAGCGAGCGTCGTGCGCACTGATTTAAAAGAAAAAAAACGAAAACAAGTTGTTTGTGAAGATAGGAACGGTCATTTGGAAAGTAGTTCAATAAAGGTTCCTCCAAATTTTTGTAAATCACTGTGTGTTCAATTGTGTGGTGTTTCTCTAGGAAAGGGGGCGTAGCTCGTTGCGTATTATATAGAGGTTGTGCAATAATAACATCGCGACTGAGTTTGGCGACGATGATGCCAGGCTTTGAAGGGCTCGCTTTCACAACATCGGTCGCTGTTAAAAACCGTTTCAGTTTACAATTTTGCATGCGTGAAGCCCTCTTTTGAATTCATGCCAACGACGGGATGCCGAAAAATGAATATCAAATGATACTTCAAGCGTTCGGCCAATGGCGTGTTGGCTGCCCTTTCATCGCCCTGGGGTTTGCTTGAAATCAGAGAGGGTTTCGAGAAATGAAACGCTTATCGGGCATAGCAGGGTCGAACTGCTGACAGACAGTGAAATAACAAAGGGTGACAAGATAATCAAAGGCCGTTTTTGTTAGGTTTGCTCTCCGTGTTTCGTTTGTTTATAAGCAGCATTTCCGTCGCGATTGATTAGGCACAACTCATTTCGGTTTCGATTAGCCTGTGTACAGCCGCAAACTACCTTTGGAAAATAAATCACAGGAAGAAAGGATTTGCAAGGCTGCACGCAGGCTAATTTTCTAGATTCTATCAATGTCGCGAGCGATTTTGCAACAAGTACGTCATTTTCTCAGGGTGTTACCCGAAGCGACTGATATGGGTAAACCATTTGAGACCAAGCTCATTTTTCTCGATATTGGATTTCAAAGGATTTACGAAGCTTTTATAATTCTAGTGCGAAAGATGAACGTAGATATACACAAATCGCGGTAAAATGAAAATTTCAAAACGATTGATGAAACTTGCTTCGGGCAAAATTCAACCAAAATAAATTTTATTACAAAAATCTGCATAAACGCAAAAACAATCATTAATTTCCACCACCGCATGGAGACGGTCATTCGTTACGGTCTCCAGTTTTGTTTAGCAACAATGAACTTTTCTCCACATTTTACCCGCTAAACGTATGGGTCGTGAAATTAAGCAAGGAAGTAATTTTCCCCTCGTAAAATGAAGAACTTTCTTCGAATTTCCCTCCCAAAAACAGCGGAAGCACGAGTTTGCGGAGGCAGATACTGCCTCGTTTCCGGTTTTGGTGGCGGCGCGGTTTTCCGGTCAGTTGTAATGTCACGTAGCCAAAGCTAATACAAGGATTTATTTTTAACAAAAAATATCACTTGATTTACATAGATATATATTTACTTTGTTTAATACAAAAAACACACATATAGAGAATAAAACCCTTAGCTCTCTCTTGGAGTGATGCTCTTGGGGCCGAAAGTAGCTTAAAGTCTACTGGGCGGCCAAAAGATATAAAATTAATTATAAATAATTTAATGCTCAGAAAATTTATAAACAAAGTTTTGATTTGAATTCCAAGCATTTGAAGCCCTTGAGCTTTCGTGGGTCCAATATTGTTAGTGATCATGAGTGCATTCGTTACTTGTGTCTTTTTATAGATTCTTTTAGTTGGTTGTTCCGTGCTCTTCTATGGTGATATATGAAACTAATTGCATAGTTTCATTAACAATTTTTTGTACATTACAACATTTCAGTATCGGTTCGGTATTTTCCTTCGATATCTTATACAGCTCACGCAATTTTTTTTCGATAATTAATATTCTGTGTTGAAACAGTTGAAGTCTAGACTGCATATTCATATAAATCAGTTTTGCCGAATATTATTTAACATTTTTTTGATCCGACTGAGAACTGGTTTCTGTAATGAAATAGGTAGATTTATTCAACCAGATGCTTCTTTGCAGTTTTGGCCAAGATAAACCGACATGCACAAAAACACGAGTTACTAATAATAGCTTTGAAAATAAATGCATGAACCGGCAAGTTGTTTCGGAGTTACGTGTACGCTATATGAGATCACTTTCTGACCCTAGTGGATTTTTTCTTTTAATTTTGTGAGGAGTATGTCAAAGCAAAGACTCGCAGAAATTCACCGGTTTTCTACAGAAAGAGAAGATAACTATGATTTGTCTACCGTGACTCCAAATAATGAAAGGCAAGTTTCAGTCTTTTAATATCCTGTTTACCATAGCCAAATATTCAAAATAGTGGTCGTACGCTCATGATCGTATTCAAATTTGGCACGCGACTTTAGTGACATTAACTGGCGCATTTTGCGGGGTGTAAGGATTTGCCATAGCCGGGATAAAGATTTTCTTCCAGTTTTGACAGAAGAAAGCTTTGCTGAGCAATTGGAACAAATGGGTAACAGAAGAAGACGGGAACGAAGAGAACCACTATTTTTATTGAACTAAAAACTACTTTAGAGATTTTTCTGTAAACAGGATTAATAATAATAATAATAATTAATCTTTAAAGAGGATACTCCCATCACGTTGAGTGGTTTTCAGGGAGGTCCTCTATAACAAAAGAATAAAATAAAACTAAACATTGTAATAGATACAAGCTAAAACTAAAAAAGTGACATCACTTTTTAACAATCTCACTCGGTCGATTTTTCGCGAAATACCCAAGTGCCCCTACAAAAGTAGCAAGTTTTAAAAACACGAATATTACTACGAAGTGCGCTGGGTACAGGCGGTTGCTAGAACCCTACTCTTGGACAACTAAAATGTTAAAGTAAGGCCCACTAGAAAGTAATGAAAAAATGTTAACAGAAACAGCAACACAATAACGCCAAACCTACAGCTCACAAGTAGCACAAACCTACTAACTTTCCAGTGTTTAAGGAAATGGCCTGGACAAAATGCTGAAATGTTAGGTGGCGATTTAAATCGATAAAAAGTAACGGAAGAGCTCGCTTTAGGTCAGTTTAAAGATGGATGGACCAATCGCGACCAAACCATTGCTGCAGTAAAGATAGGACGTTCCCGGGGAGGGGGACTCCCATATGAAAGTGACGGGGATGCTTGTCGTCTCGCTTAGGGTTGTAAATTGCAGATTTTGGTCTCACTTAGGGTGTTGAGGACGGAAAGCTAATATTTTTACCCACACAGGTATCGCTTAGGGTTGTGTGTCAAGAAATATCTATATCATTCTGTGTCAGTGGTCTAGAGCAGCACAGAAATCGCCGTTGTTAAAATTTACTCATAGAGGACAGCATTCGATTGCAACATTTTTAGCGCAATTAACATCTCTATAGCTCTTATTTAGTTGTCTGTTTTTGCATGGTCTCCCTTAGAGATTAAATAAAGCCGGAGCCACGCCCAGATTGGTCTCCTTTAGGGTGTTAATTCTAATTTTCCGACGAGCATCCCCGTCACTTTCATATGGGAGTCCCCCCCCCCGGGAGGACGTTATAGCTACCGTACTTTCAAAATACGAACTTAAAAGGAGCTGAAAATGTCTGGTCTGGTCTTACCCTCTTATGGCTCCTTGTGGAGTGTAAGGTATCAACCAAGTTATTTTCAAGCCTCCGTTCACACTCTAACCGCACACTGGAAAGAATAATACCCAAAAACTATCGCGGAGAGGTTCCAGCCGGCGATAGGCCTCTTTGCTGTCGTTGTTATTGTTGTTCCTTGAGAACTGAGGTTCACGTACCGGATTTGCCAGGGATTTTTTTACGTACGGAGGTGCTCATCGTTCCTGAAAATCCGATTCAAACATTTTGCGTCGGCTACTGGGCCACGGATCCCAAAAAGTTAACACAAAATGTCTTTACATTTGTCTTGTTCCACCCACTGGGAAAGAGATCTGAGAAGACTGAGAAAACACCCTTCACTGACACACTGTTGAGTTATAAAGTATTACTGTAACAAAATCAGCTATCTTCGTGCTTGATATGTGATGCACTTGGGAATCCACTTCGTTTAGAGTTACGTGAGGTACTTGTTTGTAAGTGCCGAACTCAAATTTTACGTATTTTGCGTGCTCAGAAAAAACATTACGTACTTCATTGTAGAAGAAAGCCACTTCAGTTGTCCAGGAGTTGTTACAAAAATATTGTGTCAGCACACATACTTAAATCTTCGTAATTTGCTGTGCGGTGCTCTTACATCACGGCTCTGTTTGAACGACTACGTCTATTCTCTTGATCCGTGGCCGCATGAATTGGGATGAAAGCCTCAACCACGCCCCTTAAATGTGCCCCCCCCCCCCCCCCCCAAATTAAAGTTCACAGTCAGATTTCTTTCGGAAGTGAAATTACCTCTAATGATGTCTCTTTGCCTTTTCCCGCCTCTTGCCCTTGACCCGTCCTTTTTGTAACAAAGCAGGAGCTTTCATTCTGCTTTATGCTAAGAATTTATAGAAATCAAGTGGGTTTTATTACAAGGTCAGTGTTAATACGGTTACGGCAAAGGTCCAAGGCCTCGATAAATACCATCTAAATGGAAACAAATGAAAACAAGAGCATAAGGACAAGTGCAAGATAAAACATGACCTAACTGATTGGTTGAGGAAATGTGAGCTGTCTGCATCGCCTACGAAAATATGTTTCGCCCATTAGTGAAATTCAAATTGACAGTGGTGTAAATGTTTCCTATTAAGGATCATTTAACAAAATTTGGGAAAATTAATTTTATTCCGAGTGGAACACTCGTCGAAAAAGGAAAAGTTTGTTACCAGATACGCCCGTTTTCAACTAGAAGGGAAGGATTAAGTCAGGGGCAATTTATCGTTTAGATCCCGTGCGGTTGAATTCCAAAGTTAATATTATTCCACTTCCGTTTCATCTTTAGGTGTTTGCGTAATAATGTGCCTAACAGGTCCAAGGTTTCAACTTCAACTTCAACTTTATTGCTTCCATCACCTAATACATTGTAATATATTTATACTGACTCTTGTAATAAAAGTGATGAGGGATTCTATAGAAAAGCAAAAAATGCTTGAATTTATAGATCCTTTTGAAAATTAGCAATGTGGTTAACTGAAACTTACAGAGCTATATTATCATTACTTACTACTTATTACTTACATACTTAGCAATGAGAAATATAGTTAATTTTTTTGAAAAATTTCCTGAAGTTACTTGAAGTTTCTCATGAAAATAATCAAAGAAGCAAGAAAGTAAATTTTATTATATATATTATAAACATCTGAACATTCAGATGAAAAGCTAAGACTCGCTGTCAAATTTCTTAAATACTGGAGGAATAAAAGTAGGAGTTCGTATGTAGTACAAAGATAAAGATTATAATAACTTTGGTCTCAGTCTTTGGGACAAATGCAGATTGTCTGTGATATCGATCCGGGGGATCCCTTGGGACGTTTAAGTAGGGCTCTGAAACTCTAAACCTATCTTAGACCAAAACTATACCCTATTTCTGATCTAACACTCCTTTTTCAGAATAAAGGGGGCAAGACACTTTACGGCTCAGAACCCCTACTCGCTGTCCAATCCACTGGGACCGCCCTTGTCAATGTAGCGTTTATATAACGAAGTATCCCTACACCGGAAAAAGGGGTCGTTTTTGTATCGTGGAGGTCTTCGAATCATTTTTTTCCCTGCGAAAATATGATGGCCATTTCGTTCGGCTTAATTTAATTTTGTACCTCTGTGTGTAGCCAAATCCGTTTGTATAAAGCATGGATGGAAAACTATGGCCATGTGTCTCGGTTTTGGATAACACGCTGATTAAATCCAAGAAAGCATTTCCTTTGCTGGACTTGATACAAAGGATTTATCAGTAACAACAGTAGAACGGTACAAGATTATCTTCAAAGTTGCGCAATGCCTGTCTTGACGTTTTGGCCTGTGGATGAGATTCTACAGTCTGACCATTTAAATGAAAGCTTTGGTACTGTTTGTTTTTGATTTGGTAGGCTGTTAGGGGTCGAAAGGGTTAAACTGCTGCGGCAGAAACATGCATTTGACATTGATCTGCATAACAAAATTATCTTCATGCAAATCTGGCTTATTTTTATCGTTGGTTTCTTAGACAACAAGTGTGTTGTTTTTGCATTTCGCCTGAGCACACAGCTTTGTGTCAAAATCAAACATTAAAATTCACTGACCATTTAAACGCATTAAGGTGTCAGACTGCTGTTTTAAAAACAAATACACGTAGGTTCCTCGTGGCGAATTTAAAAGGCGTTATTTCTCGAGCTTTCCCGCGATAAAGACCATCTGATCACATACATTTCTCACTTCAGGTCATATACGATCATTTATTTTCCTGTGCCCAGGTAGATTATGGAAACAGGCACGCAATATCACAATGGACAACTTCGATATTGTCTTACGAGGTACTAGAGTTAGCCTTTTGTTGCGGTCACAAATGTTACAATAATCAAGCTAATCGTGAAAAGATGCTAGCTTCGCGTTTTCCATTTGAGTGAGTTTCGTTATTTATAAAAGTGATAGGTGCGCCAAAATACAGACAGCTTGGAGCCTTAAAGGCCGCAATCGATATGAAAGGTCAAGCCCATTAAAAAGAACCTTTGTTTTGCATAGACAAAACGTTTTTATACAGGGAAATGTAGGAATGACTACCTGTCATGTATTGTTGAGCTGATTCGAAAACAGTTATTACTGGCCAATGAGGAAAACGGATTTTTCGAGTAACTTTTTGTTATCAACGTAGCAAATTGCTTCTAAGCTCTTCAACGATAATCTTTGAAACGGATGGGCTTGTAACAAACAGCTCAAACGGATTTCAGGTTAACATCGCTGTTTCTGACGTTTCTCCGTTAAGAAACAAAGAGGTTTGGCACTGACAACTATGAGCTTATTTGATATTATGATAATAACTGTCCAAATATAACTTTATTGAATACATTACCAATTCAAGGAATGTCAAATATTTATATTGTGGTTGATGTTTTTAATTTCTCTTTGAATTTGTGATCAAAAGAGAGGAAATTTGAATTGATAATGTCAGAGCATTCCGTCTGAAGGTGAAAAAAAGTCTTTTCTTCTAATGGAAACGCACCGACAGGCCAAGACGTGACTTCTGAATACAACAGTGCGCAAAATTGCGATTCCTAATTCTTAAGACCCTATTCAAAATCCCCGAAAATCCGAAACGAAAATACACAGAGAGGGTTTTTTAAACTGCGCTGCTAACCGCAAGCCATAAGAGGGTCAGTAGAAAAATGTGTGTATTCGAAGGTAATGGCCTACCAAAGGATTTTTTCTCTTGTATTATATTATTGTACAGTTGGTATGAAGTATCATTCAACTTAAACTTAAACTAGACTGGGGAGGAAGACCGAGACGGAGGTAGAACACTTAAAACTGCGCTATTTTAGGCCTCATTCCTCTGGCCTTTGTTTTTTCCATCACACAACGAAGAAACACTCATAGCATTTGGCGATGCACCTACGTAGGTTACACAGTGGAACTTGCCTTACTCGTCATCACGTCTTTTTGTTTTGTCCATTACTAAAGCACAATCAGTCGATCACCTCTCCACCCCGCAGCCCCAAACCCCCCACCTGGTCTGAGGTTAATTATGGAAAAAACAACTGAAAGCTCGCTCATTTGTAACTAAGCCGCATTTTACGCCAGATGCGTTCCGTTGAATCTCTGGTAAACAACCAAGTTTATACAAAAGGCCGTTATGAAAACTTTCGAGCTATTCTTAGATACTTCCTCTCAGCTTTCATTTTGCGGACCAATGATAACTCCAGATGCCTCTAGCCTTTGGAATACACTTGAGAAATTATCGCTGAAAGGGTACTGAAATGCGCTGAATGCGACAATTCCGCCGGATTGTGTGTATTTCTTTCACTTCCACTATCAGTTTATGAGTCTGTCGTTCAAAATGTAACGGTGACCATCGCCAATTGAAAGCTATTTTGAACAGTACACACAAGACCATACAAATTCAATTCAATTCAATTCAATACTTTCCTGAGTTTTTCGTTATCCTTTAAGTAACTTTTTGAGTCTGCGGATGAAATCCTTAAATATGACCATTCAAATGAAGGCTACCAAGGAGTGCTTTTCTATGGCAATGTTTGTTTTTCAATATTTTACAATACGAAATTTGGGTGTTTTATTCGGATTTCAACTTGGACGCTCTTTAATAAGAGTGTATAAAAAAGATTTGACGCGCAACGTATGTTGGCCTGGTGGGGAAGTCACTCATCAAAAGAGTGCTCTTCAGCTATTTCCGCGTACAGTTTCCCTTTCAGAATACTGATTACACAGCGCAATCAGTTACTCGTTTCCTGCTAATGACTCTCATGCAAGGTGCGTGATCGCACGATGACAAGAGAGACGAGACAAGGCAAGTTTCCGGAGCCTCATCAGCATGACGTAACTGGCTTATGACGTCACGGGTGAGTACGTGCTCGTCATCAGGCTTTCTCGAAATTCCCAATATTCTCGAATGGCCCGAAACTTTTCAGGCCGACTTTGGTTACGATAATTCACACTGTATCTTGTAAAACAAAGAAGTTTCTAAACATATACAAAAAACTTTTTCCGACTTTTCATCTTCCGTGTTTGTTTGTAGTTTTAGTTCTATTTTTATTGGCGGTGGGGGGGTATTTGTTTGGTATTTTCCACTTTCTTATTTCTAATTAAAATGTATTTAGAGTTTAACGCGGTACGTTATCCCTATCACTTAAGCTTATGTTATTATAGTATCACGTATCCTACTTATGTGATATATTTTTCAAATTTAAAATCGCAACGTTTTAGTTTTTTCGCCAGTTTTTTTACCGTTGTAATATTAGCTTCTTTAAATATAAATTTCAAATCGTAACGTTTTTATTTTTTACGCCAGTGTTCAAACGTTGTAATACAAGCCGCTTTAGTTGTTATTTTAGTATCATATTATATACCCTTAGTTTAAATTGTAACGTTTTTGCCCTTAGAGTCATTATCTGTAAGACCCTGAAGAAGAAAGGCTGTGCCTTTTGAAATATTGGTAAATATACAGTTTCCCTACCGTTCAATCAGCATTGCTTTTTTATCGTACAAAAAACTTAGCTATAAGTTAAAATAACCGTCCATGCAGAAACAGTGGTATGCTGGGTCTACGTTTTTACAAATGGCTTTTCGGGGCCAAAAAGTCTTGGGGGCTTTCGAGAAACGCCCATCGGCCCCAAAACTTCAACAGAGACTCAAGTTTTTATTGATTTTGAAAGCTGAATTTATTTCACTTTATGTATTTTTTATTTTATGAAGAACACGGGCAAGTTTGCCTTTATAATAGTTACCACCAATCAATTAAAAAAAAAAACAGACTTGAAAATAATACTTACCGGCCCGGTAAGCGATCTGGAGAGCCTGAACGGGCCCCGGAATTTTTTTCATTGTTTGCGGTGGTCTCGGAAAGAAAGCGTGGTATGGTGGGCTGCTAACAAATGCATTCTTCAGCGAGAGAATTGAACTAAACACCCTGTCCAGCTCTGGCAGTTCATACCTTTTATTAACGAGGTAACTTTTTTTCGAGGTTTGAATAAGTTTTTGTTTTCCAAACCTATTCCACAGGGGTCCTTATTTCTTGGCTACGCCCTGATGACGGTTGCTCTGTCGTCCAAATAAATGAGCACATTTTTATATGTTAGTTTGTGTATGAAGTCCACTGCTGATCCTTAACTAAAAGAAGATCCGGCTACAAATTTCTTCTGTTTAAGTAGTCCGCCTGTCTTGCATGGACAAGGTTCGCGCCAAACGAGGGTGATGGTTGTTGAGAGTTTAAAGTCTTGCTCTCACTTCGTCTAAAAATCCGGCATGCGCTCTCGGCAAATCTCGTTCGCTCTCGGCAAATCTCGTTCGCTCTCGGCAAATCTCGTACGTTCTCGGCAAATCTTGATTTAGAATCTCTTCAAATTTTAACTAGGACCTGGCTAAACTGAAAAACATTGTTGCAGAAATTTCATTGCGGTAGCAAATCGGTCCCCCAGTTTAGCCACGCGAGAAACGCATGTTCGGGAAACAAATTTTACCTCTTGGAATCAATAAAATATTTTAAAATCAAGTCCAAAACATTGTTCTTTCTGGGCCGCAAATTTCGCGTCTGAAACATGTTTCTCAGTTTAGCACGGAGGAAACAATTCGACGAAACTATGCTTCCGTAGCAACGTTTCCTAGTTTAGCCAGTTAAAATCGGTAGAAATTCGAACTGTCGCTCTCGTTTGCCTGTACTTTTCATAAATTCTGACTCTCATGCGCTCTAAGACAGAATACACTCCGTCAACTCTCGTTCTTGTTTGGCCCGGGCAACGGAAGTCACCTTCGCACGCTGTTACATAACAGCGAGGTTTGTTTAGGACCAAAAACAGTTAACAGGTTTAGTATTTGATTCACTTTTTTTGTCAGCGGTCATAGAAATAATGCTATAGATTTCCCTATTGAGTGGTCACTCTGCCCAGAGGGAGCATGCTATGTGCAACATATTTAGAATTTCCTCTATTTAGTACCCTTACGCAAAGGAAACTGAGTTGTCCAAATACTATTGGCTTGAACTCGTATATGACAGTAAACCTTTCAGTGAGAGTTTTGAGTTCTGCCTGTAACCGAATGAGTCAAGACCAGCAATAACACGACATGTTCCTGAACGAAGTGATCCACTTGATGTAAAGATCTTGGTTAGTAGCAGGGCACCTCTCGCTCAACCATGGAGCACAATTCCCTTAATAAAAGACCCCGTTACACGTGCACAAAACAGAGCGGTTTTCAATTTAGTGTCGTAAAACCCAAACTAACCTGTGAACAGGGTCCGCGGTGGGGAAAACAGCGCGGAAAAAACACTCAACGAGCGAAGCGCGCTCAGCAATTTTTTTTTACGTTATTTTCCCGACCGCGGAGCCTGTTCACAGGCTAAACCAAAAACAAAGGAATAACTCTGACCAGTCACAACATATGCAAGCAACACAATAAACCAATCAGAACTCGAAGCAAATACATGTTATCAGCGTCAAGCGCGGGAAAACGGGTGCGACCATCTTACGGTTACTTTTGGTGATTTTTTTTAACCAATCACCGAGTGAAGTGAAGCAAAACCATAGTAAACGCAAATAACCTCCGGTACTCGATTGAAAACCGCTCTGTTAGGGAGTACTTACATGATACCGGCTTTTCATTCCAAACGAGACGAGAACCATACACCGCGTTGATATAAACAGTTCCTATAGCAATGAGTTTTATTCTGGTAAGAAATGGTTAAAATTAAAAGGGGTATGAAAAGAACAGACATGCCACGTGTAGAGAAGAAACGGAAAGGAACCATCCGGTACAGGGGTTAACTCGCACTGTGATGAATCGTACTGATATGAGATTTTTGGTTCGGGTTTCATGTAAACCAATGCAGAGAGGGCACAAGAGGGAACATGGATGAACCTATAGCGACATGACCGGTATGACAGTCATGTAAACACCCCTTTATACTGAAATTGAGGCGGGACCCTAGGAGAAAGGGGGGGGGGGAGATGTACGGAGAAGAGGGGGCGAGAAGCGGGATTCTCAAGGTGGCGGGAAGCGGGAGAAAGACGGAAAATTATGCAACATTGCGCAATATTTCGTAATTGAAAAAAGCGCAAAGAGGCGGGTGCCAACAAAAATAAGGAGGGAACCAGGATTAAAGGGTACGGGAAGCAGGTAGTTTAAATCTCCCTGTCCTGCCCCCCCCCCCCCCTCCCCATTTACAGCCTTAAGGTCAGATGCAAACCTCTTTCATTCCGCCGACACCAATTAGGGGAGAGGATTATGTCTGTATTTCAGAAGTAGAATTTTTTCTCTCCGAACCTGTTCAAACTAGTGGAAGTGTCCACATTTGAAGGTTGAAGATTGACTGCAGAAACAAGACTTGGAAATCATTTCCATAAAAATTTAAAGTTTTATTGACCTTGTTGGTTTCTTGAGTGCTGACAAAATTCTCAACACTTACCGATAAATACTCCATAAATATTACACATCTTTACATACAACTGAAGACACGAGATCCTCTTATTAAATGGGTCACTTAGCTTTCAAATAGGAGGCCAACAAACACATTCTTGCGGTGGGTCGGCCAACATAACAACAACCGAACGATCATATGCGTTTTTCATTTTTTACTTCAACTCTCCCTAGCCTCAAGTTGTTCGCCAAATACAGGTCACGTACGTCTCTGTGAAATATGTACCAGTGACTTGATTCTGTAGTTCAACATTTGTAGGAAAATCACTGCGACATACCACAAGATAGCACGCGAAGGTTTGACAAGATACGACTAGAATACGCCACGACTCAGGATGTCGACTGAAAAGTATAGATGGAGACAAATGAAGCTGAAAATGACGTGGCAAGCTGCGGCAGGAAAAAACGCAAAGCTGTAAAAATAGCCCCAAATAATTGGACACCGTGACTACATAGTATGCTGGCAAACAACTAAAAGCTGTGAAGGACGTGGCACATTATGGCGAGAAAATAACTGAAAGCTGTAAATGTACATTGTGGAGAAAAATTAACATACCGGGAAACAACGGATGGCTGACTTGTGAAAGTACAGTGTGGCGGGAAATACCTGATGTGGTTTACGGATGTGGCAAGCTGTAATTTTACATTATGGCGGGGCATAACTGGACACGTTGATGTATGTGGCAAGGTATGGCGGAAAATAACTGAAAGCCGTGGCATAGATCATTACAGCAAGATTGGACGCGGAGACTTTGACTGTATAGCATGGCGAGGAACATTTGAAGGCAGTGACCAATATGACAAGTTACAGCGGGAAATAACAGAAAGTTGTGACTGTGACGTACGTCAGGAAACAATTGTGGAGAACGTGGACAACCATGTGGGCCCTGGGAACGAGGCTGGGACGTGGCAAGTCATGGCAGTAAACTGCGTTAGCGTTAAACAACACCAAACAGTAAAGGTACAATATGGCGCGAAACAACAGGGAGCTGATACGCAGCAGTTGTGGTAGCAAAGAAGCTGTAAAGGGGAAGACGGGCGCTGATTATCGTAGAGAGAAAAGACCGTTGCATACCCCCACAAATTCATTTATTCAGCGGCTCCATCAATTCTTAAGCTTCTGGTTGGCTGTCTCCACAGATTCGAAATAAATACCAGGGACGTGTTCACTGGCATAGCCACCGACGGACTGCCCTTGAATTAACGTGGTTTTGAAATAACTTTCATGTCAAAACGCTGAACGAACTTGAATGGCTTGTAGCGATGGGTTTCCACCACGCTCTACAAGAAAAATGTAAATTGAAAAGCTTGCGCAATTTTTTCTAATTTGTAATTCATGTCCATTTTAGCCTTCCGCCAAATATACCTGTTTATGGCTTCGGAAAACTACTAGAGTAAAACGAAAACTGAACTATTATTTTGGTTTTCCTTTGTTCCCAATGTATCTTCTAATCCAATAGTAAGAACAATGGACACCTCCTTTACTTTTTTGTATTTTGATAATTGTTATTGATTTTAAGAGTTACATACAATGTTTTTAAATGTAAAGAAGCAGTTATAGACGCAACTTTTGCAGTTGCGAAGAGAAAGCCTGAAAAAAAATCAGGCTTGTGCGGGATTCGACCCCTTGACCGACGCAGCGCTCTAACCAATTCAGCTAACAAGCCAACTGGGAGCTGGTCAGTTACTCGGTGCGTTATAAACTCGTAAAGGATGAAGATGAAATAATGAATATATGAAAATCAGATATGGAACTGCAGGATGAAGAATTAAATGTAAAGAAGATCATTGCAGTTAATCCGTTTTGTACTTAACCCATTTCAGATTGTGACCCGACAATTTGTTATTTGATTTGGCGATCATTGTCTCGAGTAGGTAAACATTTTAATTTTGGAATTAAATACTCTAATTGAAGGTAGAGATTTGTTCTGTCTGCAAGAATATAAGTATTGTTTTGCAACTGACAAAGAAAAGTGAGGAAGAGTTATTCGTAAACCATGGTCCCTTTCCGACTAATACACAGGTTAGCCTGTCAACGTAGCTGGGAAGGATTCTCACGCGGTGGCGAAGCCGCTAGAACGAGCGGCTAGGTTGCGGGAGGCCTGGTTTGATCCACCGACCTTCAGGTCGAAAAGTGCGACGGGCTAAGCATCTGAAAAATAAATACTCTTTTAACTGAGAAAACTGGGAATGTACTTAGCAAAGAGATTGAACTTTTATTGATGTTCTCACCATGGACAAAAACGTTAATAAAATTTTTCAACTCACCCTGACGTGACGTATTTTGATGCTCCAAAAATATTCCTCCTGCTTGGATGGTGTAGACGAAAGAAGCAAACGGAGCTACTGGTGATTTGGAAATTAAAACCTGTTTTGGGAATAAGGAAACGGCATAATTTCCAAAGATACTCTTTCAAGCCGAAGTAATAATAGCCCTGAATAAAATGTAGTCATTGGTTTGAATCTAGGATTCTCGGTGGTTAGATAGGAGCGACCATTCGGTAGGGTTTTCGGTAAGGCTATTTCTGTTCAGTGCATGTCGTGTGACTTACGGAGGTGCAATGGAAGGAAAACACTCAGAGGAAAACTGCCTGTCCTATCTACAGATAACGCACAAAGAAAACGAGATAAAATTTGAGCTTTTACCTGACGAAACTTGTCGTCCAAATACTGTACAATCAGGCGCGTATTCACTGCATGAGACCACGTGTTTCCCAATGCGGCGGTCACGTGACTGCCATCGTCCTCCTCTGGCTCAGCATCGGCGCCATCTACGTCCTCGAAAGCCTCGCTACTTTTCAAGGGACTCCCCGCACCAGTCCCCAGTCCAACAAAGCGGGTGGTGATTTGATTTGTAACGACCACCTGGCAATGTGAAAAGAGGTGAACACTGTGAAACCGGTCATGATACATTTGCAGTTGTCGTACCAGATGAATTTTAATGCAAAGTCAGTGCTCTAGTGTTTTGGGGTTAGAGTTTATGAAGTTTATAATTCCAGTTTGTTTCAGGCATATTTGAAAGATGAAGCGACGGAACAAGCAATCCTCTCTCATTTCCCCACCAAGCTCCCTTAGAATATATTTCCTCAATGTCCACAATATGAACAAGTTGAACAGGTCAAACTACTACCTGGCCCCCTTCCCCAGAGGGGATGCAAGACCCAACGTAAGGTTGGCCATTCCCGTCCCCAGAGCTGCGATCCTTTTGGCCAGCGCCACAGATCGAGAGCTCTGGGGACGAGAATGAAGGTTGACCACCCCGCTAAAAACTAACAGCTGCGTAAACAAAGCCACATAAAATCCAATATTTCTGCGAAGGGCTAACGCTCGAAACGTCAGCTTTTGAATTTCTTTACTGTGGTCAATTCACCTCATCAACTCAGTTGATAAACCTAACTTTTGTGCATTATAGGGACAACTGAGGACCGGGTGGGAAGAGACAATGTAAAGCACACCGCCACGAGTAAACTGAAACACACATACAAGCAAGCAAACAAACACAAAAATGGGGATGGAAAACCGACCTTTAATTCATAAGTGCGCCTCTGTGAACATTTCAAAGTTTGAACCAAATAAACTGCAGGTGTCTAAGCATCACAAAAGGAATGTAAATACCAATACCACAAAGAGACAATTAATCTCAGAAAGAGACTGAAAGACCTTTGACACACTCCAAGTAAGAAAGTACAACCAGTGCCAACCGTGAAAAAATGCATGCAGGCCGAGTCACAAATGGTTTTAAGTTTGCTTGTCATATTGTTTGGGAAACAGAGTATTTGCGCTGATTGGTCAGCGTATGCTTTGCGTGGAAACTTGACGCGCGGGAATGTTCGTTGCCTACCTTAATTAACCAACTACAGAGCAAAGAAAATGCGAAGGCTGAGTAGAACCACAACCTTCAGTTACTCTTACGCCACGCGAGTTTTAGGTAAAAACTTTGGAAGAATCTGGATTTCTCACCGGAATGTGGAAAGTCTCGGCAAGGTACCTGAAATGAAAACAGAAAAAAAAAACTTGTAAGCATTCTGGTGAAGGTAGACAGGTCTCCAAACAAACCTTCAGTAAAAGGAAAACAGATCGGAGAAAAGGAGTATTTTCATACCATGGAAAAAGTTACTTTTAGTGATTCCTTTCCTTTATTATTCCTTGTATAAAACAGTCTCTTTTTTATCAATTTCTGAAGTTCCCACGTTAACCGGATAAACCACGTAAGGCAGTGCTGTCAAAAATCTCCGTTTTTGGTCCATTTTAGACCGCTTTCGATTGTTCAAGTGCGGACAGAAGGCTTAACGTATCAAAAAACTCTGTTTTCCAATAACGAGTATGTATGGACAGGGACTTAGAAGCCTTTTTGCATCACACGACAAAACAAAAATCAGTTTCAATTACGCGAATACTTTAGACGCCAACTGAATAACTGATCAGCCGGAGCATACCTCGCTCATTTTCCAACCATAAAGTGTTGCGCTTGGACGCGATGCCTCTATTACCCTGACGATTTTGCTTACTTTAAAATTGCTGCCTCCTTGGAAAGAAGCGCAGTTCGTTCATTCAGGTTTCTGGAGACTCTGCTGTCAAACTCCTTCCTCACAAGTGATGCTATGGAGTCTAGGATGATGAGCTTCACACGCTTGGATATCACTTCTTCTTCAAGTCTCTGAAGCCTGCAAACAATAATATTCCTTACCAAGTTAGCGGGAAGCAAGTGCTGTTTCTGTAAAGATTCTGATTTTTCATCAACTTGGGCTAAACTTTTCACTCACAAGATGCAAAAGAGCGAAACTGCATAAACATGCCGAATTCCATTCTACAGGTACAAACTACTACGAAGGCAGTTTCCATTTGAATGGCCACACTAAGAATCACCTTCTGCAGCATAATAAACGGCACCACAGGAAAATAATACTCAGTAGCTTTCATTTGAATGGTCACACTTCAGGATTTTACCCACAGACTCAAAAGTTAGTACCACCTTCTCCAGCATAATAAACGGCACCACAAGTACTACTCAGCAGCATTCATTTGAATGACCACAGTTTACGGTTTTATCGGCACAGACTCGAATACCATCTCTAGCTTGTACAGCATCCTAGGCAGTACCACAGGAAAGTACTGCTCAATAGTTTGCACTTGAATCATCATACTTCACCCACAAACTTTACTTCTGATCAATAAGGTAACACTCTCTCAATCTTGCTAAATCTTTCTTCTTCTTTTTAGCACAACAATAATACACATGAAGTGTCAAATCTTCAGTCATCAAATACTTGATGCACAGCACTGACTGACTTTGAGCAGATTTGCAACTTACCTATCCCATAATGAGCTGCATGTTGATTCCCAATAGACATGTATTCTTGCCGACAGCTGTAGAAGTGTCTCATTGGAATTGAAAAGGTCTGGAAACCGGTTTGATGCGATTTCGACCAATCTAAGACAAATACATTTTAATTTAGCAAGTGGTGGTCATATGTAACAGTTACTAAAACAGAAGATTGTGAAGGACATTCAAAGCCAAGTAGCATTAAAAATTTTGGTTAACCATTTTAAGTTCCCCATGAACCATTAAAAATGGTAGACGTGTAATCCTGCAGTAGGTCAGCCCCATCCAGGGGGGGGAAGGGTGGAGGTAGTGACACTGCTACAGAAAGCAATTCAGTTGTGGCACCCTTCCACCAAGTGGGAAATTTCTCTAAGCCCTTTCACAACTTGCTCTCTGGTTTGTTTGCAAGTTGTGTGGAGAGGGGACTTTTGTTTGGAAATTTATGGCATAATTACTATTGAGCGGTCTCAGTGTAGAAAGTTTGGCATTGTTGTCATGTATACTCAGGGATTTCAATAAAATTTGAAGTAGGCAGCTGGTTTGAGTAGAGTAACCAACTGTATGAACAAGGGTTTGAAACAGTCTTCCTTTAATTTCTTTAATTTGGGGCAAAAAGTAGCCGACTTTTCTGAGTGAAATAGCTGACACTTTTCGTCGGCTATCGGTGCTTATTGAAAGCACTGATACTTATTTGTTATTTATACTTTACACATGCATGTTGTATAAGAAAACAATGACCAGGAATCACATGAAAAGTCTGACATGGTTTTGACATGGTTCAGAGTGTGGGGTTCTCTCTGTGTAACAGAAACTTGACCCTCTAAGCCCCTACATCATCATACAAATTCTCCTTACTGGTCTCCATAGATTTTATTGATTATTAATTGGGAAAATCTATTTGAACATCAACCCAATTCATGTTTGGTGATCATTTGCCAAATTGTTATGACCTGTATGTGTTTTAATACACTGATACGATGTGGAGAAATTTGATGCTGATCACTATTGGGGCTTAATTGCCAAATTCTTATGACCTGTAAGTGTTTTAATACACTGATACGACGAGGAGAAAATTGATGCTGATCACTATTGACACCCAACCTTGTTGCACTGAAAGCTGCCTCAGTATCAATATAAATCACACTAGCATCCAGTCCTCCTCTATCCTGAGGCATGGTTGCCAACACACTGAGCATGATGCAGAACTGAGTCTTGCCACACCCTGCTGGACCTGCTATCTAGAAATTACAGAAATAACAAAGATTTGTGTGCTGGCAGAAAAATTGCTTTAGGCACTTGGTTAAATTGATATGGTACCAAGCTGAGATGGACGGTTGTGTATTTAAAGCCCAGTGAGTCTTAAAATAACAGATAAGATCATGCTGGCTATGCTTAACACATTGTCTTGACCAGCGACTGCTCAACTGGGCAGTGACACGAAAATGTTAGCCTTGTTTTCAACACTTTCTCATTGTAATTTGGCTTGTTCAAAGCCTTTCACAAGATGGTTTGGTGAGATGAGATCACAAATAGATTGGTAGCATCTGCCGTATATGACTTGACATTCAGACATCTCCTCCACCAAAAATGTTGTTGACAAAATTCCTTAACATGACAAACAAGCAGTGACCATCTGAGTGAGACTCCCAAGACCTGGAACATCTTTAGTGATACCAAAGGGCAGACATGCCCTCTTCTGACATGGGAAGGAAAAAGAGATGTCTGTACACAGGGCAGTCTTAAGCTCACCTCTGTGATCATACCACAAGCCAGTCCTCCATGAAGCTGCTTATCAAGGGCATCAAGTGAGGTGGGAAAGAATGACTGCTGCTGTTCTGATCTTTCAAGCAAAGAAAGCGCCTGAGGAAGTTTATCACAGATATGTAGAGGTAAAATCCTCGGCAAACAAGTTGTGCAGTTTGGACACCACATAATAAAAACCACCAAATTTTGTAACGTAAGTCTTAAAACTGGCTGGGCCTATTATTGGATAGATTTTTGAACCTGGTGCTTACTGTTACTCTCATATTCAGGGCTATTTTACTTATTAAAAAATGTTTAAAAATTCAACAAACAGTGGAGCCCCATTAAAAAGACCACCAACAGGCCATAAACTGTGTCATATTAACCCTTTAACCCTTTCACTCCCAAGGGTGCCTAACATCAAAATTCAAGACGAATCCCAAATTTCATTGTGTACATTACTTAAATATAAATAGTGCCATGTGAAAGTTCTGCTGAAGAGGTTTCATTGGAATGGTCACACCATAGGATTTCATCCACAGACTCAAAAGTTAGAATCACCTTGTACAACATAACAAACAGCACCACAGGAAAGTACTGCTCATTAGCTTTCATTTGAATGGTCACACCATGGGATTTCATCCACAGACTCAAAAGTCAGAACCACCTTGTACAGCATAATAAACAGCACCACAGGAAAGTACTGCTCATTAGCTTTCATTTGAATGGTCACACCATGGGATTTCATCCACAGACTCAAAAGTTAGAATCACTTTAAGGCTCCACAACTGACTCTGGGAGTGAAAGGGTTAAGCCCCAACCGTGACCAGCATCAAATTTCTCCCATCATATTTGTGTATCAAAGCACATGCAGGTCATGAGAATTTAGGAAATGATCAATGCAGATGAACTGTCTTGATGTTTAAACAAGTTCTCCCAACTAGTAATCATGTGGAAACTAGTAAGGAAAATTTGCATAATGATGCTTGTAAGGAAAGGTTCTATTGTATCACCACACACCACACTGAGTGGAAAAGGTCCGTTTCAACTTTTTCTCTCAAAGTTATTACAGACATCACTTCAAAATATAAATAAATAAATAAGCCCCACAGAGAAATATCTTGATAATTGAATTGTCTGGATAATTCAATGCAAGAGAAATGTTCAATGGCATTCAGCTAATCAAAGATTGACTGTACCATGCCTTTTTCACACTAAAAAAATACCTGTTTAATCTTTACCTTTATCCAACAAAAATACCTCCCAGAAAATCACTATTGCATAAAATACGGGCCAAAATTTTAAATCCACAAAAATACCAAAATGGAGAATTTCAAACCTAAGTTATCCTTTGCACCTTTCTATTACCAGTACTTTCAAGCCCAAGCTACTGTCCCTTGGTGTAATGATACTCACTGTTTGCATCTTAGGGATAATGGACTGACTCACAGCTCTCTGGATCTCCAGCACTTCTTGGTAACTGGTTCCAGTGGACTTTAGAAGTTCTAGGACATTTTTCTGAAGAACATCCTATTTATTTCAAAAATAAAACAACCTGAAATCCAGCCAGGTTAACATAAAATTTAATTCATTTCATTTTCACTGCATGCTGGCAACATGACACTTAAAAAAATATTTGTGCCATTTCCAAGGGCAAAAAATTGCTTGTATGGCTGCTGCCATCTGCCTCCTGCTTACCTCCTTAAGTTGCTACATGTAGGCCGAGATCAGAGATTGTGTACCGTAAAAGCTCTATTAAGCCCCCCCCCACCCACCACTCTCTGTTGACCCCCCTCTGAAAGTCAATTTTTTAACAAGTCCCCCCCCCCCTCTCCATTAAGCTCCTCTCTAATAAGTGGCCACATCTGAAGCTCATTTTTTTTAAAATAAGTCCCCATCCCTAATAAGCCCCCTCCCCACTTTGGGACATCAGATTCTGTAATTAGACTCTACTAAAGCTGCAGTCTCTATTAAAACCACCAGCTATATAAAGTTTGTTGGCCTTTATTGACAAGAATTAAGTTAAGAGTATTTGACTTCTGTGCAAAAATTATTTTAAGATTAAAGAAATAAGTCCCCTTCTCCTCCATTAGGCCCCCCTCTCTAATAAGCCCCCTGTTCATGAGGCCTGAAATTGAATAAGCCCTCTGGGGGTTTAATAGAGCTGTCACGGCCCAGAAAGGGGTACTCCCTCATAATACCTATACAGGTATGTGCTGCCCAACAGGTTCGGGATGTTGGGATTTCTGATCTAAAACAGGGTATCCATAATCCAGACGTTTTCTAGAATGGGGTGTAATATTGCAAATGCACGAGAGCTTCAAGAGATGAGTAACGATTTTTATAGGAAAATAAATAAATGGCTAATTAACTAATGGGGAATATAACACAACCTGGTGTGCATAGAAACAGATGTATTTTGGAGGTATAACTCGAACAAACAAAGAAATAACTTTTCTAAAATGGGGTTTTGAAATTTAGTAAATATCTAGAGGAGGGCATTAAAAAACCGCCGATTTCTAGAATGGGGTATTACGGTAACTGCATGCTAGCCATACCATCAACCAGCATCTTAAAATATTATAAATGTTAAGATCATGCTGGATAAACTCAGCACAACATCTTGGTCCACAGATTGCAAACATTTCTCTATCACGGGTGAGCATAAAGGGAAAGGTTTTACACTTTTCATCGTTTTGGAAATTTATTGGGAAGTCTTACCCAGCAAAACATGCAAATGCTGTAATACTTTTTTTATACGCATAATCGATGCATGGAATAATTTACCACAAGAAATCGCTGAGTCAGAAAATCTGAACATTTTTAAGACCAGACTTAGACGTCATCTTTCCTTGTGAAAATCTGAACATTTTTAAGACCAGACTTGGACGTCATCTTTCCTTGTGAACATTAAATTATTTAAGTGAGGGTGTGTGCATATTTATAGATTGAAATGCAGTGTACAAATATATATATATATATATATATATATATTATTTTTGTTTTTTCTAGTGTAAGGAGGGAGTTAAACTAGAAAGGGATAACCCCCTTTATCTCCTTTTCACTTTTTCGTAATTGAAATCGTGAATAAACAGTTATTATTATTATTACTCTAGATGATGCCTACATACTAGTGCTTTCCTATGCTTTGCCTTTTCATCATTAAGATGGTTAAAAGGGGCTCTGATTTTGTAGTTTAGCTTTAAGATGAACTACATGTATGTCTCTTTAGAGTGTGCGATCTTTACCAAAATAATGCAGGACTTCACTGTGTTTACTGTCAATCATTTTTAACAATCACATTTATATAGATTTAGCCAAGCCTAAAAGCGGAGCCACCCTTTTTGTTTTGTTTGTTTTTTTGCTGGCAGTTATTAATTTGTGAAAATACTCTCATTCAAGTCGTAAAATTTAAAAAAAAAAAAAACAAAAGAAAAAATTTCTTGCTTTCGCTGAGAGCCGAACCCAGGTCGTCAGCGTATGAAGTTGGATATTAGCTCACTCGGCCATGAGCGGTTATTGACATTTTGAACGTTAATTTTAATACTTATCTCTTTCTTCATGACAAGCTGCCTATCAGCATGAAAATGCTGGTGTTTTTCCTGGCAAAATGTGTTCGGAACGCCGTAAAAACCATGGTTGTGGACAGAAAAAAACAAAAAGCACTAGCTCTGCTATATTTGGCGTCGAAACCGCTGTGAAAAGCTGCAAATTCAAGCTGTGTGCCGACCGAGTTCGAACAGAACCGACAAGGCAAATTTGAACTTTTCGCCTGAACTTTATGGCCTAATTTTTTTCGCCTAAATTGAGCTTTTCCCCTTTCACCAAAAAGACAACTGAGTATTCTTTTGAACTCTTTTTTTCCATTAACAAATTTGTTTATGACTTTTGTTGTCTTTGCTTGTTTTGCTACAACGTGGGTCAACATGCGATTTCGCGCCAAAAACACATGGGATTCAGCACAGGGTTATATCCAGTGTACAAAATGTATTGGTAAGCCTGTTGTGCGGACAGACGGATGGACGTACATACGTACGTACGTACGTACGGACGGTCACGTGACTATTACATCACTACCAAAATTTCTTGGCTTGATAGGTTACCAAATTTCCTTAGCAATGGAGCTCCGCTGACGCGCTAGCGCGCTGGCTCCGCTATTACCCAAAATTTACTGGCACAGATTAATACAAGGTTTTAGATCCTAGCGCACCTTTCCATAACAGACAAACTCTTTGATTGTTGCAAAAATTTACCGATGGTTGTGTTACAACTGTCGTGAACGTCTTAGAAAAGAGGGCAGTTTGTGATTGGTGGATTGTTTTCCACTTTGCTTCTGTTTTCAGGGGTCTGATGGCAGTGTAGAATGCAATTTTAAGTTAATTTTGAACTTGTAGTTTGCATGTTATTGAAAAGCGCAGTAGTGTGTCATCATCGTCAACATCATCATCATCATCATTATCATCATCATCATCATCATCATCATCATCATCATCATCATCACCACCACCACCATCCTCATCATGGGTTGGAAAGAATATGCAGCTATGGCGCAAACTAACCACGCACTTCGTGCACTGTGAAAGGGTAAAAGTGGCTACAGGTCCTCTTCCTCGTTTATAAATTTAAGTATAATAATTTCGTGATCACATATACCTTGCATGTAGCTATCCGATGTTTGGCAAGCCTCTCAACGATTTCTGGTCGTATTCCATGGACACGACGTAGCTTTCGAGACGACATTTCCTACATGCCTAGTCGAGACTATAAAATTTCCATTTTCCGGTCCTTTCTTTGGTCTTTTCTAAAATTTTAAAAGAACCTAGCTGAGTACATTGCAACGAACTGGGTAATCTCGTCCGCCATCTTGTTTCTAATCCAGAAGCTTAGGAACCAAGCCGCCTTGATGAGAGGTTACCAAGTGAAACAACCAAAACAACGCAAATATACTGAAAAAGAGAAGTTTGTCAATTTTCGCAACTTTAACCGATGAGGTTTTCTATGAATGCTCCAGAGCTGTGAAAGTCTTCAAGTGCAGTGTCGCCGTGTGATTATTCGCACGGTGGGAAGCAGGAAGCTTCTGCGAAGGTTGCCGCTTCCCCGAAAACTCATTAATTGGTTGAGGGAATATGACGAACCTGCAGCATTTGATCCTTACTGTAGCTCAGATGAGGTCGTGTTCTCAAACAACAACGAAACCATCACCTTTACAGGTTAGATTCCGTCAGAGTCTTTATTTAAGTTTTTTAATCGTCATTTAAGTAGGAATACTAGATTTGATAAAGGGAAAATCAACTCGCGCTTAAATACATTCATAGCGGAGGTCGCGGAGCACCGTGGGTAAACAAATCTGGTAACCTATCGATCCGAGAAATTTTGGTTCTGATGTCAGCATATGTGCTCCGCCCATACAGACTCTGGGGGAGGGGGAGGGGAGCCCCAAGGAAACCCAACAGGGAGGGGGTGGAGAATGCCAACTTTTTTGGCGGGAAATCGCGCGGTGCATTTCTGGCAACCGGCGTTTTCTCGGCGGAAAATTATTTAGCAAAACGATTGCTCGACAGTACTAAAGTTTTGAGAAAAACTTGAGAAAAAGCATCTAATATATATAAATGGAAAGAAAAAGTTCAAAAGAATACTGGTGGTCCAAGGTGAAACGTTCAAGTTACGTAAGTTGCCTTCAAATGAATTCACCTTTGTTTTCTTCATGGCAGAGAGCTTGTCCTGTTCTGAAGCACAACTGAGTAAGTCAAGTTTTTAAAAGGAAGGTGCCAGTACATGATTTTGAGCATTACGGTCAAAGAAATTACGTTTTGAAATGGAATTTTTATTTATGTCATTAGAAATGTGTCATTTACTTTTTAGGAGGCTAAATTTCAACAAGTGAACGATGTTTGTCTCTGCCTGTGAGGCCTGGGGGGGTACCCTATGGGTTTTGGGGTGGAGGTGTGCCACACAGAAGAGATAGTTTATAACTTGGAGTACCTCGCCTGGACTGTGAAGTTTCTGGATTGGATGTCGATCAACTAGGACCTACTTTATTTTGCGACGCATAACCTGTCGAATGTGATGTTTTTGTGGACTGAGGTTTGGCAGGTTTTTTTGCTAGTGTACTTGCCCGAGGGATACAAATTTCCGAAAAAATGCAGGCATGACGATGAACTCGATTTAATTGGTTCAGAATTCCCTTGCATATGTCATTTATATAATTGCACTCGTTTCCCATTTTAATCTCCAAGCCGAATTATTCGTTTTTTGAAGGAGCCCATTTTGAAGCAGAGTCGATTCGAATGTGAGATAACTGTTTACTGAGATTGGGAAGTAAGCAGCTTTTGAAAGTGCGAGCTGAATTTTGACACTTTCTTACGTTCCAAGGCGAAGCAAACGAAATTTATTCTGCTAAAAAGTGGAGACGTAAAACAAGTTTACACGAGAGCTGAAAATAATTTTTTACTGTGGGAAATTTAGAAATGTAATCATATGCATATCTTATGCAAATGGCATGCTTTGCTTTGCAATTCGCGATTATGCGAATAGCACGCTTTGCTTCGTGATTTGCGAAGCAAAAAGGCAAAAATTATCATAGCCGACTTGACTTGCAACAAGAAAACATACCCCTTAAATTGTCGGCTTAAGTTGAAGCCCAGCTCCATAATAAAATAGAAGGAATAACTGCTTGTGCTTGCAAATGATTTTCCTGCAAGTTTGGGCGGGATCTCGGTGACATGTGCAGCTACACACGCAATGTGTTGTCCACGTGTCTGGGAGCTAACAGCGATAATGAAGTCACGTGTTCCCCAGAAAGTCAGAAAATCTGAGATCTGAGCATTTGGAAGGCAGAGCTGTGGTGTATTGTTGTCGGCCAAGTTTCTGCTAACTTGCATGCAAATATAACTAGTTGTGGACATTTGTGCCAAGGTAAAAAAAGAAATGTCACCGGTTCTGCATGCACTGCATGCCTATGTTTATTTATGTCGGCATTGACTTAAAAAAAAGTTATCAGAAAACGCATTCAGATAGATAATGAGACAGATGTAGCCTTGAATATTTTGCCATCACGATGCAGGAAGTGTAACGCAAATTTCATTTAAGTGTAGACTTACGGGTTTCGAATAAACTTTTTCAAAAATGATTTTTCTGTCCATTATTTTCTGTTTCTTTATTCATAACCCTATGGTCAAAACACGGTTGGTGAGACGTCGGTGAAAAATTGTTTTCAATAATTTTGTTTGTCAGGTCCATCTGTGTGCAATTGTCAATTTTCTTGTCCAAGAGGTTCTCAATAATAATAATAATGATCTTTTAAGCGAAGCAGTTGTTGGTTTCAAGTTATTTTATCTGAAAAGCTCTAAAAAACAGTTTTGCACACTCCCCAAAGCGCCCAATTTACTGTAATTAAGCATGTTTGGTGTTTGTTTGTTTTCAGTCGTTAGAGAATGATATGCAAAAGTTATTTATAAGTAACTATAAGTGAAGCAGTTTTCGGTTTAAAGCTATTTTATCCGATAAGCTTCCGAAAACGGTAATTGTTGTGTGTGTTCCTCAAAGTGGCCGAATTTCTTCGCGGCTGCTAAACTTGCTAGACATTTCTTTGATCAGTTTAATTCAGCTGGTTGGAAGCTCCCAAAATCCTTTCTTTCAGGTAATCTCAGTAAAATCCCAGTATAAATTTTTGACTAGACTTGTCCAATAGTGGAAGTTCGTGTTATTTGTTAACATCTGAACACAGTGAAGACCCAAAAAGATGAGCCATTTACTTCAGAGTAAGCTATATTTTGTTGTTGTAAATGAGTGCCGTTTCAAGTTCATTCAAGCGAACAGCAAATAATCCAAGGAGATTTGCCGGACAAGCCTTGACATTTAAATGACAGGATATGGAAACATTGCAAACACCAAGAAAGACGGCTAGTGGAAAAATATGTGTTCATTTAGTTTGATGGCCGAAAAACATTAAATCAAGCGGTGCTCAGCTTCTAGAATGACCTTTCGAGCTCGGATTCACAGAACAGATCCCCAAAATATTGGACAACAATTCGGAACACTTTTGGGCTTTTTAAGAAACACTTTTGGTTCGAGAACGAGCCATAAGGCCCCGAAGTATATTTGGGACCGAAAAGTGTCAGGACTATTCTTGGGAAATGAACACCAGTTTATTCTTTGGGTACTCCACTTTTAGCCTTGGCTAAAATTATATATTAAATTGTCTGAATGCAAGCTTGAGTCGTAGGTTTTGAGTTGTGAGTACGCGTTTGGGGAGTTAAAAATGTATAGCTTTGTATGTGGATGAAAACTGGGTTTCAGCTTAGTGACAGAGAAAGGGGGGTGTGGGGATCCAGGGACTAGGGACTAGGGGCTAGAAACTAGGGTATTTGTATTCCCATTGCTCCCATGTCATTTACTCATAATTTCCATCCATCCTTAGGCAGCTCTCTTCAAATATTACTGTCACAGATCAGTGCTTAAGCCAGCTTTCTTGAGTCTTTCATGATTCTAGCCCTGAAGGAGATCCATCATTGCAATAATACACCTTCCAACTCACACGCATTATGCATGAGTCACACGCCTGCAGATCGAAAACATGGATCACATGCATATAGGACAATTTCTCATGCCTGACTGACAATTCCGGACTACTTGTTAATTAACCATTAAAGTGGAAAATTGTATATTATTCAATTTTTTTCCCAAAATAGTCGACTAGTGAATGACGTTAAATGTCACGTTTGAGTCCTAAATAACATTAGCAAACAAGATCGCTCCGAGATTTTGAACTTCACACCACGATATTCGGCAAACTTTGGAAATTATCGGAACATCTTCAGGAACCGTGGGCAATGTTTGGAAGTCGGCGGAACATTTTCAACAACGTCCCGAAGTCATGTGGATAGGAAAATCTCACACATTTGACTTAGGAAAAAGTTGGCAAGTGTACAATTAACCCTGACGCTGACCATCCAAGGTTCACTGGAAGCATTAAGTGACCTGGCACTATCCTGTTTACATGTACTCTGTTTTCTTTCAGGTAATGGCTACAGCACAACACTGATTCTTACACCAGATGGCCGTGGCTACACCAGTGGAAAACACGAGTGGGTGTTTTACTTTAACAACTGCAGAGGACAAGTTGCAGTGTGTGTAGTTACAGCAGAATTCAAGAAGGCAAGAGCATTCAGAACAATGCCAGCCATTGGCAGAAAAATAGGATGGGCATATAATCAAATTGGTTTCCTGACTTTTGAGGTTCCCATCTGGGAGGCCATAGGTGGTCATCGCAATGAAAGCTATCACACTTGGGACATGATAGGGATTTTACTTGATCTGAATAAAGGAACATTAGGTTTCATGAAGAATGGAAGAGAATTGGGAACAGCATTTTGTAAAGGATTGCAAGGACAGGAGGTTTTCCCGGCTGTTAGTTTATGTTCTGGAAGAGAGCAAGTCACCATAGTAACCAGCAGGACCTATTTGTGATGTAATTTAAAAAGAGCAGTCTATTAACTATCCATTGAAGACAGGCTAATATTTATTTGTAGTTAAAATTAAACACTCTCCAAGACCGGTGAATCCTTGTATAAGACTTCCATGTCATTGTGAGCATAGCTGAAAGAAATGTAAAAGTAACAGGTTTCAGTGCAGTTGAATTGTGTGGCTGAGACTGCGACTGAGTTTCAGCTTGGAAAAGTGTCCCAAGAAGCAGTTTTAATGCACTACACAATTGAGCTTAGATAGTGTTGCACTGTCTAGGCAATGTTTTGTTTAACCCTTCTCACAGCAGCTGAAAAAGTGGTTGTAGCATCGCAAGACAAGTTGCTTGAAACAAATTACATGTACTATGGGATGCTGAAACATTTAAAGTGTTCCTTCCTCACACTTCACTGTTTTTAGCCATTGTGAGAGAAGTTGCAAAAAATGTTGCCAAGTGTAACATGGCTAATTAAACTCAGTCATTTACATTCAAAATGCTTCTTCTTTTTGGGACTTGATGCAATTCTCTAATAACAGCCCAAATTAGTCCGCATATACAGCCATTTCAATTAACGTTGTCGGATTTTAAAGCCTTGAGCTTATGCGAGGAGACCGAAAGGTAGTATGGGTAGCTGAAAGTCGTTTGTGATAATTTTTGGACTATAATTTTGTGGTTGTCGCTACCTTAGGAGGAGTGAAAATACCATAAACACTTGCCTGTGATTTATTTTGTGTAGGGATGAGCCATAATTAAATTTGTTGATAAATTTATCAATAAAATTGATTACCCATAACATCTTGTGGTCTTATTGCATAAGTTTTCCGTCACAGTTAATTGAAATAGTTGTATAATTAGTAAGGGCTTAGTGATACGTTTTTGTCAATTGTCTTCATAGGAAGTACAGCACAAAATTGTGTCACTCACATTGTAATAAATCCTTCAGAACAATACTTCACTTACATGTAGTCAACAAGTAAGCCAACTAGAGTATGGGTAAACAATAGACTAAGTTAAAAACTGATAGATATAAACATATGTTTGAGTGGTTTTCATGCAGGCTTGTCCTCAGGGTTGGAAATTCTGCTTCATGTGCAGGACGGGCAGCCCTTAAAATGTAAGAACCAACAACAACAAAATACCTCCCTGTACATTAGAGAGAGGAGAGAAGAAAAATTGGTCCATAAACAAAAGAAGAGAGGGAGTGCTCATTGTGCTAGAGCTTACACAACAAGGAGCTGCATTTTATTGGTTTGCACCAACATTAAATGAGGAGCAATGGTAGTGCCGTGGCGGGTAAGTATGCTGGATTTTTGATTGGAAGATTGTTGGATTGTTGGGTTTTAGACAAAAAACTTGACTCCACATTATCTCTCACCACCCATGTGTATTTTAATATGGCTGCTGCGACCAGCAACAAATTGTCACTGGCGTTTATTAATACACATGGTGCAAAGAGACATTGTCAATGTGGAGTAAACTTATCACATGCAGAGACCAAACCTCGACCAGGACAGGTGTAATCCTTTGACAGACGCATTCCATCCTGAGGGCAAGAGTAATACTCTCAGTCTCTTCATGCTACAGAAACTTCAGTTATGCACTAGCCCATGTGGCTTGCATTTTTTACTGCTGGTTACTGCTTTTTGTACCGAACTTTGAATACTTCACCTCTTGAGTAACTGTTTATTGTAGATGGACAAGTAATAGAAACCAGACAGAGGAAACGTTGACACGTGAAAAAGTAAAAGAAAACCTTTATTCAGTATAGAGTAATCAGTGCACTTTTCAAGAATACAGTCAACCCCCTCTAAAACAAACAATGCTTAGGACCACTTTGGACTGCCCATTTTCAATTACTGTATGTCTTAAAAGCCAGAAAGTGCTGAGGATTTGAAAGTATGACAGAGAGCAAAATATTCATGTCTGACTTCTAAGAAGTGTCCATCATATATTGAAAGGCTCCATGCAAAAACGTCCTAAGTGACTTTAGCAAATTATGCACTGAAAATCTTGCCTTTTGGTTCTCAAAATTAACTTTCTTGACAAAATGTCACCCAGTTTGGCTTTATTTCACTTTAAGACAACCACTTCACCATCAAAAACCCGACTTAAAAAAATTAATTTATGGCCTGGTCATTTGGGACATTTTTACCTGGAGACCTCCAATTTAAGAACTGATTAACACATTCAAGTGATGAGAATACAGGAAGTGATCACCAAGGATAAGATGCCTTGATATTTAGACAAGTTTCATAAGAAATATATCGAGAAGTACATGGAGAATAAGCATTTTCATGTCAGGGCTTCAAGGGTTAAAGAGGTTTCTGAGTGAGATTAAGTAAAGAACAAAATAATTTATTATTAAGGGACCCACACTGCATGTATCTTGGAGAGATGTATGCTACCCCAAACAAGGGAGCTGACTGTCCCCACTGCAGGCTGGGATAAATTCTGCTCATAAAATGGCTTATTCTGCCTGCCAGCAGTGCTTGCAAACATCCCTTATTCTGCTCGAAATTCTGCTCAGACACCCTCATTCTGCTCGAATTCTGCTCGGTACCTGAAAAATTTTCGGCCCTTGTGTATTTTCGCGAATGTGGAAGGGAGCCTGGCCCTAACCCCCAAATACTAATTAGATATTCATGATGCGTAGCAAAATTGTAATTATGCCGGCAGAATGCTTGCATCAAAAATTGCTTATTATGCTCGAAATTCTGCCAGCAGAATTTATCCAAACCTACCCCACTGTGGGCACCAAGCTTGGTAACATTTTGCAACAGAAACGGAATACAGTCATTAAAACAATATGTAAAGAACACAACTTGCTTTAGTCTAGTCAAAATACATGATTGATTTTGCCCCCAAATAGGCTCTTTGCACTCAGAGCCACTGGGGATAAAATAAGGAGCTGCATTTGCATGCTACTTACACGTATGTTATTAAACGTTAATTTAAAAAATACAAAATAATAAATATGCAATATTCTTGGAACCATGACAAAAACTTTGTTGGCACTTCCTTCAGCTGTTAGCTGTTCTCCCAGAAAGCCAACAATTCACTTATTTCGGGCTTCTGGAAACCTTACATATCATGTAAATCATATGTGTGGAGCAATGCCAAGTAAAATGTATCATTTTCGTCCTCAAGTATATTAATAAATCACTCAATTATCAATAATTTTTATCTGGAGTCAGTAATTTGTTATCCATTATTTCATTGGGACCCTTTTGTGATTGTAAACCGAAAAAGATAATTCAATTTTATCACTCTTCTATCCCCTACCATAAAAATTTACTTTTGAACTCTTCATAATCAATGGACTGGAGGGATAAAGAGAAAAAGAAGCCTCAGTGGAGCTTCATATGCATTTCATACGAATTCTTGTCTTAATTAGCTCACGTGAAAAAACCATGGCTGCAAAAAAAAAAAAAAAATTGCGACAAGCATCTAATTTCTCCTTGCAAAAAGACTCTTCAATCAAACATGCAGGTCATGACAATAAAGGCAATGATCCAACCAGTACCAACGTAGAAAAGAGATAAGAACACACATGCTGATCTTGGGGCTTAAACGATAAATGAATCTGCATTAAACTTTGTTCTCTATTATTGACTTTGATTAAAAAATGAACCCTTTTGTTGTACTTATTTTACCATAACTGGCTATTGATCTAAGACTAAAACTGCCAGAACTTTTATCTAATGCACTAACATGGAAATAACATGCTACACAAAATGTAAATCTCTTCATTTCCTTTGACAACAACCAAGATGTTGAGTTAAAAATAGTCTAATTTCAGTGTTCTCTATTCCACATACAGTGTGCGTAGTTTACTTTGCATTCACTAGTTAGTGTATTGAATTAGCTGTAATTAACCAGAGAGGGCTAAGTCAAATTACAGCCTAATGTCAATCAGATTTGCAAATATCTTTTGTTGCTTCAATGGTTCTCCAGTTCTGCAAGTTTGTTGCTCATGTCCAAATATCCTCCAGGTACTGCTTGTTCTCGCACAATTTCATCATTTCTTTTCTCGCCTCAGTGATGTCCACACCCTTGTACTCTTGAACAATATCAAGGAAAGTATCATACACATTCCTTGCCATGTTGTCAGCATCACCACAAACATACACCACTGCTCCTTTGTTAAAGACCTGTTCAGCTACCTCTGTAGAATGACATCTCAGGTTATCTTGGACATACTTTGGTGGGGGGTCACTATGCAAATCAGTACTGGTATCACGCGAGAATGAAAGGAACAGGCGAGACAACACACCAGTTGACAAATAATGCTCCAGTTCTTTGCCATAGAGGTAGTCTCTTTCTTTGTGCCTGCAGCCAAAGAACAGCCAAGCTTCAGAGAGTTGTTCTGGTTCACCTGTGGTCCTCTGTTTGAGATCCCTGTGCTGTAGAAAGCCTATGAAAGGTGCCACCCCTGTTCCAGGCCCGATCATTATGATTGGTGTCTCTGGGCTGCTTGGTAACTTGAAGTTGAGGCTTTTTCTTTGGAAGACTGGAACTTTTGGGATCTCTTGCAGATTCATCACAGAAAAGCTGTCAGTCAGGTCTTTGTTGTCACTGTTTTTGTCTTGCCTATGGGCTTTCGTCACCTTATTTAGCCAACCAGTACAGACACCTTGCCTTTGTTCCCTTATTCCGTCAACAGCTGGAAACTCAACAATGTTGAAAACAAAATGCAGGTGAGTTGGATTTTCCAGTGGAGAGCTAGACACTGAGTAGGGACGTGCTTTCAGACGAGGCAGCAGTTCAAGTAATCTTTCAAATGGAGGCTGACATGATGGAAAGGCATTGAGAAGGTCCAGCAAGGATAAACCAGGTTCTCTGACAAGCCTGGTGTAATCACTGGCACCTTGTTTACTGCAAAGTTCCTGAAGCCTCCTTTTCTCTTGAGGATCACTAGCGTGTTCAGATAAGACCCTTACAAGGGCTTTGCTTGGGACTGCTCTGATCTCCAAGGATGTCAATAGGGTATGCCTAATGGTTGAATGCTCAGGAATGAAGTCTGGCACACTAGCTGCCTTCTTGGTTGTTGACGTCATCAACTGAATGGAGAAAGGAGTGTTGGCCCTTTCACTCAATCCCAGCTTTGTTATCAGTTCTTCAACTTCAGCACTCATGTTTGGACAAACAACACCAAAGGAGTCCCCTGGTTCGTAACTAATGTTACAACCTGTGATATCAAGCTCTATATCTAAAGCAGTCTTGATTGAAGTAACAGCTGTCAGCTGCCTCGCTGATACTATAGTTGCCAGGGAAACACCAGAGACAGCACTAGGGAAGCTTATGCCATTGTGTAAAGGTAGAACTGTGCAGTCCAGTTTGTGGTCAGGGTGGAAGGTGATCCCTAAATAAGCTGGTGGAAGCTGTGGTATAGATAATGAACTAGTTGACAGAGGAGGAACAGATTGTTTCAGCTGGTAACCAATAGTGTGCAGTGAAATAGGATCAGAGTTACTTGGTTGAGAAATGTTACTGGCCATTGCAGATTTATTCTGGTCATCAACAGAATCCACGCTATCTGTTTCTTTTGGTCTGGTATCAGTACTATTGCCAGCATGGTTTGTATCATGACCATTTGAAACACCATTACAGGAATCTATTGCTTTTGAAACTCCATTGGTAGTCTCTGCCACAACCTTGCCATCTGTTTCTTCTGAAGATTTGCTCTCACCATTCGTAACAGTGTCCTTTACGCCATTTGTTTCTAGAACTGCAGTCTTGCTATTTGGTTGATGACCCTTCTCCAAGATGACCCCGTCTGTTACCTCTGAAGATTTACTATTGTCGTTGATAACTGTATCTTTGGTATGGTTGATTGCTGGCACAGCCCATTTGTTATCTGGGTGACTTTCTTCTTCTGGTAGCAAGCCTAGCTGCTTCCTTAGTGCCAGCCACAAACCTTCTATCCATGGTTCCACTGTCAACTCCAATCCTACAGCATCATCAGCATACCCAGTGGCGTAAAACTGTCGAGCCCCCAGCTGCAGTAATCGCTTGTCCAGTGCTTTGCCGTTATTGCAAAAGTTTGTGTAGTTGGTGTCGCCTAACGCGAGGAGAGCATAATGCAAATTTTCCAGGTGCGTTCCAGGTAGAGTTTTCTTCTTCAGTCTCCTCATGAATTTACACATGGTGTCTGGTGGGTCACCTTCTCCAGTCGTGGATACAACGAACACGACTAAACCTTCTTTCTCCAACGTGAACTTTTTCTCGGTCAGACTGAGGCAAAACAGGTTGGAATTCAGATCATGCTGTTCGGACAACTCGTGGATTTCCTCGGCAATTGCTTTCGCTTGACCCGTCTGCGATCCGTAGAGAATCGTGAACTTCTTCCCCAAAGAACTGCTAACAGGCATAGTGAATATTCTAGCCTTGGATATCCTTAACAGTCTAAAAGAAAAGCGGAATATGCTGAAGACAATTATTCTCTTAACAACTTTCCAAGATTGTTACATCATCTGAACGAGATCATTGTGAAATCCCATCACGCTGGCGGTCTTGCCGGTCTGAGAAAGAAGACAGTAAAAGACTTTCAATTGGGTCATTTCCATTTGTCCAATCAGCGTTGTCGTTAGAACATTCGAAGGACTGCGTTTTATTTTTGTCACGTGACTTTCCTGCCGACATGAAAGATGGCGGAAGGGTCAGCAATATAGCAATATTGGCGGAAATCGGAAGAAGTCGGGAAAATGTGTATGGACCTTGTGCAACATAAGAAATTTTAGCCAAGGGTTATGGCAAGAAATTCACTAACTCCTGAACAACTGCTAAGGATTTTCGATGAAGCTCCCTCGTCCACTGTTTTGGTGAGTACAAAATTTGTGAAGAAATACATGATCTTGACTTGTCGATCCAGTAAGTTAACTTAAATGGCTGCAAGATAAACATATTTTTCGCTTGACCAGTGTGAAGTTATTTTTTTACAACGTATTTATCTCCGGTCTTTTTATCAAGGATAAGCGAATATGCTCTCTTTGGGGGTCGTAGTGTTTGCACAACTTTCATTATTTGTTGATCAATTGTGAACTCAGCTTGATAGACATGCAAGGGTACAAGCTTGTTGCCTAAATATTTTTAGTTCCTGTGGAGTACAGAGTACATGTGTGAATTTTTTTATATTTCTATCAAACACAAGGTAAACGCAAAGCTGTCCTTTTTTCTTGTAACTGTCATTTAGAAAGGCTGATAATCGTTAAATTTGAAAATGAATCCAGTAAAATGCCACTTGCAGTGCAACAGAAGACTTGAGGTTACATATTAATGTTTAATGATTATGATTAATTAGCAATATGTGTACTGCTTGGCAGTGACTGTTCTATTGTTAGGATTTAAGTGAAAAGTTATAATCTCAAAGATAGACACTACAAAAAGGAATTGTATTTGTAAACCATACACAATTAGATACTTACTACTACTGTCCATTCTCCTCTTAAGGACAAATCTCTCTAATATGGACACAGAACAAAGAGACCTGAGTGCCTGTGTTACAGGGTGTGATTGATGTGGCTTTTGACTCTCTACAAAAACCTTCATTATTAACCCTACTTTTGCCAGAGTTTTTTGAGGGTGGGGAGGAAGCCAATAGTACCACTGCAAATCAAGGTTCTTACATTGTGATAGAAGTACAGACCCTATTGGTCCAGATATTTTGCCACTGAAATGGCATCCAATCAGATTGCTTGTTGGTTTGGTGGCTCTACACGAGGGCTGTATCATTGGGCTGGTCCACTACTGACACCAGTAGGGTCGATAAAGTGTCCGTATTACCTCTTGGAATTTTTTATAACATGCATCAATTTCTTGTCATGACATTACTACTTAATCAAACATTCAAGTCACAAGAATAAAGGGAATGATCAATGAAGATAGAATGTCTTAGTGGTTAATCAAATTCTCCCAACTAGTGCCATCACAAATGCATGAAGAACATTAAGGAGAACACGCATGTTGATATTGGGGCTCAGGTTGATTGAGCTTGACATCCCATCAGAATACATGATCCAACAAAGGGTTTACTATGCTTTATAGATAAGGTTGGGCTAATACCAGATTTTCAAATTAATGTAACGTGAGTGCTACATTCACCAGTATTTGGCATTTTGCTATTATTGGTATCAATATTGTAAGGCCATTTCTCAGGACTCATACTCTAACTGCAAAGGTTAACTAAAGGTAGAGTCCATGGGAATTAGACACTGGGGCCAGAGCTGCAATACTTCTCTTGATTGTAGTATCAACAGCCCGTACATAAACTTTTAAAAAATTCAAATGCAGTGTGGAATAAACAAGCAGCTTCTTATCAAACTGGATAAAAATGAAACAGTGGACTGGAAAAATTGGTGCAAACTTATTAAAGACGTTCAGATGGTATCCACCATCTTTAATCAGCTGGTGACCACATTGCTAGGAAGTTTTCCTGCACAGAACTGGTGATGTGGTCTCATCTAAGTGGTCATGTCATGTGAGCAATATCAAGACAGTATTGGTATCAATTTGGCGCAACCTTACTTCTGGCCATTTCCAAGCCTCACGTACGAGGCATTTTAAAATTATTGGTAGTCGTGTATTTCAGAAATTTGACTAGACAATGTCTAATGATGGACTGACATCTCAAGTTCTGTCTGTGTAGTAATATTTCTTACTTTTTTAACTGGGTTGAGAAGGTAAATTGGCCACCGCAAAGGGATTGGAAGCTGGCATTTCGAGTGTTAGCCTTTCATCAATAATATTAAATTTTATAGTGTTAGCCTTTTCATCAATAATATTTTTATTATAATTTGCAGGGCCCCACTGAAAACCGCCAAGGCGAGTGGGATCCCTGGATAAATATTATTATTATTATTATCAGAGTGTATCAAGGAATTATGGGTTGCACTTGGTTTATACAGAGTGGGGTGGAGCTACGCTATTGGTAGGAACATGGTAACGTAAAAAACAAGAATAAATTAGTTGAATGAAAAGCATTGATTGATACCGTGGGGATTAAGTGTGAAACGTCAACTTTCAATCTCTTTGTGGTGGTCAATTTACCTTTAGTTATCAACTCAGTTGATAAATCCAAAATTTTGTGTTTCACGTCCCCACCGACGCAGCACCACAGTTTCTTTAGAAACTAACCCCCTTGAATATTTCTTACTAGCTGGTACCAGTGAACAATTCACCACTCAACAACACAATTAGACTTTCCCAAGTCCTTTAATTTTCTTTTTTCAGGTTAGTGGGCCTCTCGCGACTTTGTCACTCACTTGGTCACTTTGCAAACTCATTGAAGCTTGCTTGCTTTAGTTGCAAAACCAGGGCAAATGAGGTAGACTTGGAGCAACTCTACAACACAATGATTTGAAAGCTGACACAAATTTGCATAAGTGGTTGAAATTAGTCACACATCAACGGACATGAGGTGGTGTTCGCTTACTGAGAGAAACATGTGACTTTCTGCAAATTATCCAGAGTGGATCTTTTCGATTTAAAACCAAATTGCACACATCCTTGCCAGGAAAGTATAGAAATGGTGTGGTTTTAGCTTTTTGTAGCTGTGCCGTTTTTCTGTGATGGGTGGAGAACAGTTAATTCATGATGTATCACCGTATAAATATGATGCGAAAAGTTTGCATGATTTTTAATACACTTTCAGAATCAGGTAAATTGTAAGAGGTGGATTGTGCCATTTCAATTTCATCTGCAGGGTCTTCTTAGCATTCAAAATGGAAAATTGCAGGGAAGATCCTGGTAAATTAGTTGTCATGTCCCTCCAAGTCAACTTCCTGCTTTCACCAGCATGCCCTATCCTAAGCATTTTTTGGTCATGTTGCCCCTTAAACTTGACAATGTCATCTCTTTACCTTTCTCATGTTGTTGATAGAGATTGAAATGGTGGAAGAATGACTGTTGGTTGACTTTAAGGTTCTGTGATATGCTGTTTGCCAAGGTCTTCTGTTATCACCAGAGTACGAGAAGACAAAGTTAGCTGAAAGCTATTTACAATTTACAACGTTTTTGGTTAGGTGGGTGGAAACCATGGATGACATTATATTTAGGAGGAGGTAGATTGAAACCTCTGTCAAACAAAGTGATACTAATACTAGTGTTTTCCTATAAAACAGATAATATTTCTTTGCAGTTTTACCTTTCAGACTGAATAAGTCCTTGATGATTGTGTAAAAAACCTTTTTCACTTGCAGACAGAAGTTGTATAAGGACTGATGGTGTTCTTTGACAGTTTGTTTTATCTGTCTTCAGCTGTTACTTCTTCCACTTTGGTTCATTATCATGCTTGCTTCCTTTCTGCTTCTGTCATACATTTCTCCATTTTGGGTTGATCAGCAAGTGCACTTGTCTTCAGTAATTAATTGTGGCACTCCTTAATGTCTCCTTCCTTGGTTATCTGTACAGACAATAACCCTTTCTTTTAACTTATCTGGCATCCCCTTTTCTTCCAACACCTGTCTCGACAAGCCTGTTGCATTCTACATGTAGTCCTGCCGCTATGTACATTGCTATCAGCTTTGATCAGTTCATTTAGAAACACCTGAAACTGTGCCATATGCTTTCAGCTCAATTTTCATCCACAGATCATCAATTGCCTTGGACAAATTTTTGCTCATTAATTGCTCTAATACTAGAAAATTGTAGCATATATATTTTAAGGCAATCACAATGTGAAATTATTGTTTTTCTCTCCATATAATTATTATTTTTAAAAAAAGAGTAGTTTTATAGGGCTTCAACTGCAGATCTCTTTGGTTACTAGAATCAGACAGGTGCCTGCTTTCTCTTGATTTTCACTCAGATGCTTATGAAACCTTGGTTAAATATCTTGGCATCTAAAGATTTCACTGTTACTTAGTTTTTTACTGAACACATTGTAACTAGTGATGACTTATAAACATTATGTATTGATTTTCTTAACAGCTTTCAGTAACATGTAATGATTGATCATGTTGACAAGTACTATGATATTTTTCTCATCTATGTGCAACTGCAGAATATCCAGTTTTGTAATGCCTAGTGGAACAAAATTTTTAAGGTTTTGTTTTAGGACAGTTTTTTTGGTTAGGTTCTGATACATATTTTTTTTTAAACCTTAACCCTGATCTTCATGGAGTTAATATTGACTCATGTACAGTAAACTTGCTATGCAAATGAAATCTGTTTTAGCCACATATTAAAAAAAAGAAAAAAACAGACCTCCTCTTATTAGGTTCTGAAAGGCTTGATTAGGTAGCTTAACCCTGTCACTTCCTCAAAGCCCCCCACTAAGATCCAGGCAAGAGAAAATACTGTATACAACAAATTTCGTTTTGCCAAAAATCAAGAACCAACAGCAAGGAGGACCACATGAGATTTCTGCCTTGGATTTTTTTGAATTCTCATACTTAATCAGTTCCTTCATAACATCAAAAGTTAGAGACACAATTTCTTTACTCAGGGTTGGACTTTAAAAATGAAAGAGTTTGAAAGTGAAAGTGGTTATTTCCTGTGATTAGTTCCTGTGATGCTGACAGTTTGTTTTTCAGTTTTTCTAATTGGAAATTTGAGAAAATATGTCTTTTTTGCCACTCTTAGGTAATCTAGACTAAGGGACTGCGTATTTGTTACCACTTGACATTTAGCACGACCTTTTTGTAAAAATGATAGTTATTGCTATGACTACATTTACACTATAGATAAATGCCATCACTTTTGTGTTTTCATTGTCTCAAGTGTGCATATTCTTTGACTTCTTACGTCTTAGTGTAATCTAATATTAATACCCTTTTTTGGTCATATGCCATGAATAGAAAAAATGTAATGAAATGTGTACAGTTGATAATTTCAATTCTCTAACAATGTGAATGTACCACAAAGATGTGGAATGTAGAAATCATATCAAATCCAAAGGATAAGTTGGTATTTATTGGCAAGAGACTTTGTCTTTGTTTTGCGGAAATGAGAAGTACAGGATTTCAGTGTCATGTGCATGTAGACAAGGACTGTTGTTCTGAGGTGACAGAAAAATTTTATTTACAGATTTGTTATCACTTTCTCTTATATTTGATTAATTTTAGAGATGTGATCTCTATCTTTAAGTGTCACATTTTCTATTAAATAATTCTGTCTCAAGTGCTGCAATTTTCTGCAACTTAACCATTTTGTTAACGGAAGGAGATTGCATGTCTATATACATGCATATTTTCCCTTCTTGACATAAACAAGTTTAAGCACGTAAGATTAGTATCATTGAGAGTTAATTACAGTTAAGATTTTTCAGTTATCTTATCGTTCCAAATAATTGTTTTGAATTGTTTTAACCTTCATAACCATTCTAGCCTGACAGTACAAGCTACAGTAGGTTGTTCTCAAAATTCTTTTTGTGCCTTTAACTACTTAGAACTAGACAAATTTCCAATGTTGACATCATGGTCTTTTCACCCTTAATTTGCATTGCTGAATTAATCCTAAAGTCCAAAGTGTGATCATTCAATTGAAAGCTAAACTTGTACAAAATTTTGCTATAGGAAACAATGAAACAAATTGAAAGCCACAAAGAAAGTGGCAAGAACTGAAAGGAAAGGCAACTGAAGAGTTATATATAGAAAGTTCAGACATGATCTCAAAATACTTGTAGCATGTAAAATTTTAAACTTTAGTAGTAAAATTATTTCTTCCAGCTTACATTGTGTAACCACTAGTGGGAGGCGTGGTGGTCTTATAGTTATTAAGTAAAATGACATCTAAAGATATTTTTATGTTGAATCAAAGTGAAATAGCGACTTGGATGTAAGTGAAAAGAATGAAATAGCGCTCTCAAGGCTTGAGAGCGCTATTTCATTCTTTTCATTTACATCTAAGTCGCCATTTCACCTATCATATATTCATTTCTCACTTTATTGTGGACATATTTGAGCCTGCAGAATGGCAGGGCATGTGTCGCATTTGAACCTACAATATGTAGTTGTATGGCCTCGCTCAGAACGAGTCCCCCACAGCTCAGTGGTTAGAGCATCCAATCGGCACTTGGAAGGTCATGGGTTCAACTCCCGTTGGGAGGACCCAGAATTTTTTCTGAGTATTCAACGTGAGAGTGCTATTTCATTCTTTTTTTTATTTATTTGTTATTCATATTTTTCATAAAAATGTGCCTTATGTCTCCAATCAATAGTAATTTTACAGAATGCATTTCAGCCTTTCTAATAGAACATCTACTGTGGTTGTTCCCATGAAAAACACATACTGTATGTATAATTTGTGTAAAAGACTAGACCTTGATACAGGAACTTTGTTCCAATGTCAATGGTCTTCAATGTTTTTTTCATGTTGATGATTTTGCAGGTGGCTCCTACTAGTTTTCCTGCCACTAGAACTGGAAATAAGGCTTGTGATGAAGTCTTTACCATTTACTTTGAATTTATTAGACATTCTCTGTATCTACTTTTTTTTTCTTTCAGCCCTCCAATGTCACTTTACACAAAAAATTTTACAGCCACCCGCCTTTGTTACCTGGAGAACAGATCGTTTCGCAGCAGGATCATGTGACTTGTGTTGATACCTTTAGTGATGTTGCCATAGGAATTCTCCATATTACCACCTACAGGATTATCTTTGCTGGCACCTATGCCCAGGTACATGAATATGTCTGCATGAAATAATTTGTACTTAACTGGAGCAGCAAAAACTATGATAAGTATACTACATGTTGATTATTAGGCTGTTTGTGTGTTCTCATATCTATATTTATGAGCGAATACTGTATGCCATGAATCTAGAGTGACCATATAATCAAACCAGTTAGATCTGTTGAAATGTTCAGTTCTGGTCAGTGAGCCATTCAACAAGCCAGGGTGAGCCCAGCGTTGACCATATTCCCTAGCCTCTTTTGCAAAAACAGAGCTGCAAATTACAATGAGAGAGAAAAGCTTTCACCAATGCAGTAAACGAATGGCAATGTGAGCAAAATGGTTTGACGTCAACGGGAAGACTGTAAATTTACTGAGGCCCTGCAGAAGCGCCTGGACCACCCTCATCAGGGAAGGAGACCACAGGCCAGCATTGTCTCGAGTTTAACCTCACCTAAATTACATTTAGCCCCATTTGGACAGTGGCGGACCAAAATGTCCCAATGTCTGACAAAATCTCAACTACGTTAGGGCCAACTTAGATAGCACAATTTTTCCTTATGACTGTAGTATGCAGCTTGCTCACGTCATGTCTATAGTGCTAATTGTGTCATCTAAATCAGACCTATGACATCTTGATGACCGTTGCACACAACACGAAAAGTGTTGTAGGACTTTGAAACATGCGTTGAAACCCCATGACAGTAACCACAATCAGAATGTTGAAATGACGAGTTGTTTACGATCTTTGCTTTCAAGATGTGAGCAGTGCATGCTACAAAAAGTATATGACAGTCGTAAGCAAAAATCGTACCGTCTAAATCAGCCCTTAGGAAACTGGGCTCAGGCCAAACAGGAATGAAAGTCAACAGGAGTTTATTTAACCCTTTAAGAAGACGCAAGAGTCAGCAAGACTATTGATCCCTAAGAGTTTCAGGCCAAACAAGAGCGGAGTTTAAACTTCCATGGATTCTAGTTAAAACTTGTGCAGATTCAAAGTCTTCAAGACAAACAAGAGTCAACAAGTGTACTTGAGAGTTTCAGGCTTGAAGTGAGAGCAGGTGTTACATTTATGTTTACGTTTGAACAACTGCTTTAAACACTAATGACTGATGACTATCATTTTGTAAATAAATAATAATTAATCTTGAGTATATAACCATAATAATCCATTTTGGGGATTTCCAGAGGTTTTTACTTTGAGAGAGATGTCTCAGTGAAAGGAGGCACGCCATGTAACTACTGTACATGTGTGGTGAAAATGAGTTGTAATAATCTGTTCTTGGCCTTCATAGCATTACTTAGAGCAAGGGGAACATGAGTTCCATGATGCTGACCCAGACGAAGTAGCCAGACGAGGTCATCACTACCAGACACGCTCCAGACATGCCTCCATTGCCCATACAAAGCTGCACAGTGCTAAGAGTTGTGATGAACCAGAAAATAAACACAATAAAAGGTGTGTTGATAAACTCAACTGTAGAGGTAATAAAGATGTTGGAGTAGATTTCAGAGCTTACTAAAACTACCTCGTTGAATCAAAGTTGCTTGAATTAAACCCAGGGTGTGTGGTAGAGTTGTGTTGAACAAGTTGGAAGGAGGGCATTCAAGCCATGTTTACACAGGACCAGTTCCAAGTGAAACTGTTCAAAAATTAGATCAGATAGGCCTTTTGTTTTCACAGGACATGGTATCCGTGCTGCCTACCCGGTCCCATTTCAGTGTAAGTCTTGGACCTGCAAAAAAGCAGACTGGTCTTAGTTTGGAACCATTCTGGGCCAAGGTGAACTGGCATCTTGAAAAACACTCAGGCCAGTTGCATTAATGGTATCAACAGCACAATTAAGGCTTGTATACCAGTTGAATTCATCACATGAGTTCAGTGTAGTTGTATTTCGATGAAATTTACCCTGAGAAATAATAAGAGAATGAGCTACACGTACTGTCTGCAGTAACAGGGCAATCCAACTTGTGGCAGAAGGAATAACCCATCATCCAGCCAGTGGAAACCTTTGTCTCCTTAAGCGTCCGCGATAGATTCAACCTTTTTTCAAAATTTAAAATCTTTTTCTTTGTTATTTTGGCATTCTGTGCATGATTAATAATTTATTGATCAAAACAGCTGATTTGCTCAAGTTGATGCAGTAGTGGACCAGTACTGCATCAGTCTCATGTAAAAAGAAACTTTTATAAGGAACACTGAGTTCAGTGTAAACAGACCTTGTGCGATCTGTTCTTGGACCCGATTCATTTGGGACCAGTCCTGTGTGAACGTAGCTCCTTAGTCAAGGAAATATGATGTTGTACATTTTGTAACTTACTGTAATCAACGAATAATTCAATGACAACTGATGGATCTATCATCTTTAAACTGTTATTATTCTCCTTTTTAAAGGTTCTCTTCACATAATCTGTCAAAGAAGATAAAAGGGCGTGGAAGTAGCTTATCAAGAGGAATGCGGCACTCCCAGTCCATGATAAGAAAGGCTCCTTCTGGTTTTGTTCTTCCTGGAGTAACTGATCAAAGTGTGAAACTGCAAACACTGAGACCCATAATTTTGTCAAACATCGAACATGTTGGTGAGTTTCCTGTTGTCAAGCTTTCTTTAGATCAATTGGCCCATAATTTCTTGGTTAAAGGCTGGTAAAAAGCCAAGATTTCCTGGTATTTCTTGGTACAGGCTCCACAAAAAGTCTGAAATGCCAGGTAGTCCTTGGCTAAAAACCTGGTATAAAGCTGATATATGTATAGTGGAGAATATTAGTATTATTTAAAAGGCTGCTAAAAGCTCTGTGCTTCTTGATAAAAGTTTGGAAAGGCCTACAATGGGGTTTCTTGTTTCCAAGCCCTTTATTCCTTGGTTAAATGTCTGGTAAAGAGCACAGAAAGCCCGTTATTTCTTGGTTGAAAGACTAAATGTAGTTTATATCCGCATCAGCCTTAAATTTCTTCGTTAACTGCATAGCCTGGAAATACCACGGGGTATTTCATAGTTAAAACAGATGGGCCTTCAATTTTCTTGGTTAAAAGCTCATCTAAGCTGAGGATAATCTCTTCATAATCAGTAATACACATTGGAATGCCTCCAATGTTGCACATGAGGGTCCTGTCCTGGAAAAGTCACTGAAAAGTACAGGTGCCAACTAATTATTAGCATTTAGTGGGCCATAACATTTTTAAAAAACTATTAATTGATGTGATTTTTCTGCTACTTTACAGATTACAGTTATGAAATTGTTGCCTCAGTTCCTCTAACAAGTATATGTGAGGTGAAGAAGTTTTCCAAAAAGAACTTGCCAAAGGACAAGCAGATGTTTTTGATGGATGGTTTTGAAATTATATGTAGCAACATACAGTCACACAGGGTGAGTAGTTTAATTGTGATTTCCTGTACATACAAATTTAGTGAAACACTTGAGTAAAAGTAGTCAATTAAACTATCGCAATATGATGTTTTGATGTTGCTAACATATAGAGTGGCTGCATTTTGGTGTTGCTGGCGACACTAAAACATCATATTGCAAAAACATTTTTTTTACAGTAGTCTCACACATTTTCCTTGGGTGATTCCTTATATAATTTGTAATGCTAAACTATTTAAAATGGTATTTGAGTACAGCCCATAAAGTGCCATAAATGATCTAATAACCACTGGTACACTCACAAAATTATTAGTTGTATTCTATAAATGTTTAACATCTAATTGCTGATCAGATGGTCTTTATCCTTGCCATTCCTATTTAAGACACTAATAATATTAATATATTTTTTCAGAAAACTAGTAGTTAAGAGTAATTAATCAAACCTGACCCAAATTTTTGGCCTTGATTCCACTATGTCTTTTTTAAGAGTACTACTTAAACTACTTCAGTTAACATAGCCTCTTTACACTAGGAAGTCCTAACTGGATCATTGATGTTAATTAACATTTACTGAAATATGTTTACTTATTTTCTTGTCTTTAGTTCTGTCTGGGTCTTCAGAGCACTGCTGATGCTGAATCTGTCATAAAAACTATTCATCTACACTCAAAAGTAGTAAGTTATCATTTATCAGAATCCCCTCTTTCCGGTGAGAGCTGAGGCCAATGGTCATGGTCAGGAAAACCAACAGTGTACATTTTAATTTATGTAACCTCTGCGTGACAATTGTTTAATGCTTGTTTACAAGTATTGAGGTGAGGTGTTTTATGTTAAGGAAAACTGAAATCTAAGGCAAGAACTGGTGATTGGTGGGAAAGAATTTTGTTATTAAATTAAACAAGAAGAATTTAACACTGTTGGATAGACTTGGTCCCAGTGGTGTGTAGGGAACATTATTTTGAAACCTGGGGCCCATTTCTTGAAACTCCCGGTAACTTTCTGGGCCCGATAAGTATTTTTTCGACCTCATTTATTTATCAGCTAATGGTAATTATTGGCGCAAACTTAGCGATGTACTTCATGAAATTATAAAGATTAGCATTTCGCTTTCAAAATCAATAAAAATTGTATAGCTATTGGAGAATATTACACACTTGTTAATAAAATTGCCCAGGAGAAGCTAACTCATGCATGCTTGATTTTTTTCCAGGGGTTTCCCAAGTTGTTTTCCTTTATTCACAAGACTGCCATCCTGTTGCCCAAGTCCTGTGACATTTTTGACAGAAAAGAATCCCCAAATTTTTATAACTTTAAAGGTAAGTTAAATGAAATCATTTAGAATACATTATTTTGGTACACTAGCTGTAAACTTCTCATTCACTTTAGGTTCTTCTTTAAATTAATAGACATATTTTTGAGCAGTGTTTAATAATGACATAACCATCATCACCTTCATCATCCCCATAATTTGTTGTTGTCATCTTCATTGTCATCATTGTTGTCATCATCATCATTAACGATAATGATTGTCAAAGATCATCATCATCATCGTCATCATTAGATATCGTCATCATCACTGTCATCATCATGTGAACTTGGATAGTCTAATGACAAGGTTCAACCATAATCAGAGGGTGCTTATTGTAATTCCTTGAAAGTTTGAATGTATATGTTACTGATTTTCCAAGAATGAAAAAGGAACCCGGTGTAAAAAATATGTATAAAATTTACCCTTGTTTAAAAGCAACTGTGCAGTGAAGAAGCAGCTCAGACAAGTAAACAATTGTATTTATGTTGTATATTAGTCCTTCAGTTTCTTATTTGTATTGCTAATGGCTCTGTTATACGTTTTTCCTTTGTAGTGGAATGCGACAGACTAAAGCTTTTTCTTACTGAAAACTGGAGAATCTCTGGTAAGTATTATTTTGTTATCTGATTACTGTATTTTACTGAATTGCATTCAGTAGTTTGGTGTGTCTGCCAATCAAGTGTTTTGTTATGCCAAAAAGGAAAAAGAATTGTTATCTAAAATTATTTCTTTATCCCTAGTAACACCATGTATGATCTAGCTGTACTGACTTGGTAATCAAATACAAGCAGCACAAATGGTGAAGTCAAATCTTTCCACTGTGAATTATAAGTACCTTTTTTCATGGCCACGAGTTCCAACTCTTCTCAACAACTGATTTTTCTTGTGCAATTTTATCTACATTACAAATCCAGTGTGAGCTTCTGAATAGTACTTCAAGTGGTCCTGTTTGTTTCCCATTACTTTGCAAACAATGATTTTTTTCTTGTTTTGCTATTGGGAGCATTATTTTGGGAGTGAAAGGGTTAACTTTCTGGCCCAGCATGGGCGGATCCAGGGGGAGGGTCAAGGGGGTTGCAACTTCCCCTTTGGGAAGTTTCCGAACTTCTCTGACTCCTCATGTCTATCACTTTTTCATCGTGAAAATAACAGCATATTGTTGTATTATACTTGCAACCCTCCTTTGAAAAAATCCTGGATCTGCACCTGCCCAGACTTGAAACTACAAACCTGAGCTATTCAGGCAGTGGTACATACAGTAACTTATGCAAATGTTACTCTTTTAGGAGAAAACCATCCCTTGCAGTATCCTTTGAAGATAGTGGTACCCATGTCAGTGACAAATGATGAATTAACTGAAGTGGCAAATTTTCACAGGTGATGTCATGTTTAATATGGAGAAAGCATAGGTTTAGGAGGAGAAGATCTGCCACAGCTAGAGTTCCTCTCCCTGTCTCTAAGCCCCTTAAATATGTTGACTTAGGGAAGTTGTTCAGCATGGGATCCTAGGGAGACAGTGTATTGCAGGGTACCTCCAGTATTATGTTAGTTAGTTTACTCTGTCACTTTGCTATGCTGACTGAGTAGAGCAAAGTTTCTTATCTAAGGAAGAAACATGATGACAGAGACTAGGATTGAACCAATGACCTTCATGCTGAAAGTCCAATTCGCTTATGACCACTGCATCATCATCATCATTGTCATCGTCGTCGTTGTGGTCACTGTCGTCATCATCATCATCATCATCACAGTGTTTGGTGTATGTGTTAAAAACTCAACACCAGGGTCTTCATACTTAAGTTTACGTCTTTTTTTCTCCCTGTTCCCGACGTAAGGAAACTTGTTCTCAACCAAATTTGAAAAGGACAGCTGTCTAAAAATGCAAAGAAAAATCTGTGCCTTGTAACCCTGGGCTTATCCTATAGCTCTGTTTTTCTAACTGGAAAATCAGTTTGAAAATGGATCAAATGTCATTTTGAGCTTTTGCACAATTTTCAGCACTTTCTTTTTATCCAAGATGTCTGTCTGGGAATCACATCACAAAGACTGTAAACACTAAACTGTAGCTAACATAGATAAACTGTAAATGCAACCCTATTAGAAGCAACCTAGCACCACTGCACCCAAAACAACCAAAATTGCACATAACTGTGACTACCTTGGCAGTAAGGGGGCTAATACAAGAACTTGTAACAATTAATTGACTTTTCATTTTGATTGATTGTTCATTTTGATTCTGGTGTTGTCTTTAGAGGTGGATGTTTTCCAGCTGTGTGTTGGAGAGATAAGGATAGCGGTGCAGTCTTACTAAGATCATCTGCCGCATTATACAGAAGGTAGTTATACCAAACATTTGCAGTGCTGCATGCTGTTGTCACTTTACAAACTTTTTTGCAGTAGCTTTTAGTATAGTTTTGAGATGTTTCTTTTAGTTTTCCTTTCATCTGGCCCACCATAACTTAGGACTGTGGAGTCATAAGCGTTAACCCTTTAACCCCTGACATGAAATGCATGTTCTCCTTGCCATTGTTCATACATTTCTTAGGGAACTAGTGAGGAGAATTTGTTTTAATATCAAGCCATCTAATAATAATAATTAATAATGATAATTTATTACTTCTAGAGCCCTATTTACAAAAGTAGATCAATAGTGCTTTACAATCAATATCTCTAGTATCTACAAATATTAAAATAGTAAACTGTAATCCTTGGTGATCACTTCCTTTATTCTCAACACTTAAATGTTTGAACAAGTAGCAAGGATGTAAAGAGAAATTTCATTTTCCTCACTGTTAGGGCTTAAAGGCGTAATTGTTAATTGAGAACTTTGCAACCACACCTGCCATACTAATTGTTTGTCTGCCCATTTGAAACAGAAGGTATTAAAAAGTTTCAAAAAGCTGTCAAATTGAAAACAATTCCAATTAACGTTCTCAAGTGTCAGTGCATATTCTCTTTACTGTTCTCCATACATTCATATGGTATTAGGCAGGGGAAGTTGTGTAAATAACAAGACATCTTATCTTGGGTGATCTCAAGATTCCGTTGTTCTCATTGCTTGAATGTTTGATCGAGTAGTGATATTGTAAAAAGAAATTTCATGTTTGCCACCATTAGGGCTTTAGGGTTAACCCTGGAGCAAGATTTTAACCCTTGAAGCCCGGATATCAACATGTATGTTCTCTTCATTGCTCTCCATGTATTTGCTATAGCACAAGTTGGGAGAATTTGCTTAAAGATCAAGACATTTTGTCTTTGGTGATCATCTCCTTCATTCTCATGACCTGCATGTTTAATCAAGTAAAGATGTTGTGAGGAGAAATTACATGTTTGTTATGATTGGGGCTTATGTGCTGATCAATTTGAAACTTCAACATCCCCCCCCCCCCCCGGGCATACTCGGGCATACTCCGGGCATTTGACTGTGCACCGTGCCCGGGGAGGGGGGAATTTGAACGTTGCATTGCAAGGGTGGGGAATTTGAACCAGATTTATCTCTTGTTCTGACATGATACACCCGTGATTTTTTTTCGGTTTTTGCAGGGTTTGAAGGATTTACAAGATAGAATTTCGCCTTTGTTAGTGAATAACTCTTTCAAAAGGGTCTTTAAAAGAAGTTTGAAGGTGTCATTACAGCATATCTCTTTCTGAAAGGCATGTAAAGTGTTTTATTGAAGACGAAATTTGTCTTTGGTGGGGCTTTTTTGCCCCGAGGGAAGGGAATTTGAACAAGCCAATCTTCAAAAGTTCAAATGCCTAGGGGGTTGCCCGGGGGGGGGGGATGTTGAACTTTTGACTTGATCAGCGTATTAAAGGGTTAATAGGAGTAAATTTTCTCTCCTCTGTATGGGATGCTAGACCTTCGCACAGTTACTCGCTTAATAGGGTTCTGCCAAGCATGGTCTAGTGCCAAATGGATGTGTTGAATGCATATTCCATGATCTCAGGTTAGGCTGCTACTGTGGTAATCAACTCCTTCTGGACTATTTTTGATTTTTATTTCCTTGTTTTGTTACACTCAGAGGGTTGAGAGACTCAAGATGCCAGGCAGATGAAAAATATCTTGTGGCAGTCAGTTCTTGCAGTGAGGCTTCCACCAACAAGCTGGTGGTCTTTACAGAACAGTAAGTGATATTAACCCTTTAAGCCCTGATATAAAAATGCATATTCTCCTTACTGTTTTCCATACATTTCTTATGGAACTGGTAGGGAGAAGTTATCTAAACATCAAGACATCTCATCCTTGGTGATCACTTTGTTTATTCTCACCACTTGAATGTTTGAACAAGTAGTGATAGTGTAAGGACAAATTTCATTTTTGTCACTGTTAAGGCAGGGATAACATTGTTTTGTAATCTTTAGCAGAAAATTGGTGGTGATCGCTGAAAGTAAGGATTTAAGGTTTTGACCCTTCCTAACAGTGCTAATGTCAACTCTCATGTGACATTAATAATTAATGTTATTATACATTGTAGTCACTATCTGTCTTTTCATTGGCTAAGAGCCTACTGTTAATTCTGGGAATCAGCACAACCTACAGATTATTCACTAATCTGCTAGCAGATTAGTGAACAATCTGTAGGTTGCACGTGCAATGCATGATTTCCAAGAGCAAATATTATGTGGGAGGCATCTGAAAGCGAAGTAAATTCATGGCTCGTCAGTTTGCTTCTTCAACCAAGCACGAAATTGAAAAATTGCTGAAACAAAAAGACTCAGAAAACAAAAGAAGGCTGACAAAAATTGCGAAGGAACTGTTCCACGAATACCTTAAGGAAAAAAGCGTTCAGAGGCCGGAAGACAAGAAGGACACAAATGTTGAAATTGTTTGCCGTTATTTTGTTTACCTGTAAAACAATCTATAATAGATTAGATTCGGTTTTTGCGATATCCGGAATAATCAAGGTCTCGGTAAGTGTTATCAGCCTCAGCCTCCGGCTTCGGCTGATAACAGTTACCTCGACCTTGATTAATAATGGTAATAGGACTGAGTGGAGTCCAATTCGGTCTGTAATCATACGAGTGATTAACAAAATCGGACGACCGCGTAGCGGGAGTCCGATTTGTTTAATGACAAGTATGATTACAGCCCGAATAGGAAGACACGAAGTCCTGTTACCAATTAATCATATGTATAACAAAATTCGAGAAAGGAAAAAGAAGAAAACGTACCGGAGAAGGAATAGACAACAGTTTTTAAGATCCTATTCAAGTGTAACTGATCCATTAGAGCGCGCGCTCTAACGCGTACTGTCCAATTACTTAGGCATGACACGTACACTGTCCAATTACACTGTCCTATTAATACTCAAATCATGGCTGGTGATAGCCAATCAGATTCGAGAATTTTGTCATAGTAATGATTAATCCGGATATCGCAAAAACCTCATCCAATAATTGTTAATAATTAATTATTATCAAGTTATTGTCAAGCCCTTCAATAAGCCTGATGCTCTTAATACTCATTCCAATTGTATGTCATTGGCATGCCTGTGATATAGCCACTGGGCAGCCTGTGAGATAGCCACTGGGGTACAGTTCTGGCATACTGGAACATCTTCCCCCTGGATCCGAAGGTTTTCCAGATTTTTTTCAAATTTAATGGCATCTCGGTGGTTTTTCCAGCAAGTTTGCAACAAAATTAAAACAACATCACTTACTATCCGCGCTTTGTCACATTTGTGGCGTTCTTTCCTTCTTTTACTGTGATACACTGCCAAATAGTAAAATACCAGGCTGGTTTGGGACAAATTGGCTAAGATACCAGAATATTCAAAGCTTTGTTGATGGGCCCACCAATCTCACTTTAGTGACTTGGATTTGTGCTGCCATTATGCAGTGACTATACAGTTTTTTTGTACTTTCTTGTGTTTTCAGAATGCGTCAGTCTGGAGGTGGTTTACTTAACTCCTCACAAACACAGATGTCCATGACTGGGCAACTCACCCCAGAGGAAGGCGAAAGTAAGTTTCATTTGTTTTGGGTGCACTGGCTGTGTCTTGAGACACATGTTGTGAGAGGACGCTGAGTTGGGTTCTCAGCCACACCCAAAAATCACACTGTCTTGTAGTCAATTGGTACTCGTAGTTTGATCTAAGATCCCTAATTTCTAGTAAAGGGAAGCAGTGTTGTGGTTGCTATCACTTACACTAAGTTTGTAACCACTAGTAAGGAAGCACTGAGAGATAGACAGAAGCGTGTTCACAGCTCTAAATAGGAATGAACTTTTTAAAGTTCCAGGAAGGAGTCACGTGCAATATCAATATACAAGTTCTCATTACTGATCTCCATGTATTTCTTGTAGTTTTCAGGGCTCGAGACTAACTTTTCAGCTTAGTAGCCCAGTGGCTAGTGACAGGTTTGATTTCACTAGCCAAAATAAATTTTCACTAGCCAGACTTTCTTTGCATAATCTCATGCTGTGTTCAATATGTCTAATTTTTAGTCGAGGTAAGTACTGTAAGCATGCCTCTCTGTAATCTCAAGAGTGAAGAACTGGAATGTTGAGCATTCTTTTTAACAGTTAAAGATCCTCACACGAATACAAAATATTGTGTGCCTTCAGGGCAAATTCCCAGGCGCGATGTAGTTCACGCGTCTCTTTTCCGTTTCGGTCAGATCATGAGGAACATCTAGAAAAGTTATCGTTATATGAGCATGTCATCGTACGGAGAAACGTTGGGGAGACAAGACTAACATTGCACGAAGTTGTAAGGTACGGAGAAACGTAAAAAAGACAAGACTGATACAGCACTCAACTCATGTACGGAACAAAACGTCTACAAGAGAAGATTAGTAAATTATAAGCAGTTTTAAGTGCGGAGAAACGTTGAGAAAATAAAACTAGTAACTAAAGGTTCGAACTTACTAAGGTGCGGAGAAACGTTGAGAAGTCATATCAAACACGTTGGTTGCAAATGCACTACAGTAGGGAGAGACACTGTCAACGTACCAAGATACAGAGACAAGTTGAGGAGATACTGAGACTAATAAGATACGCAACTACTAACTTACGGAAAAACGTTATTAGACAAAACCAATTCCGTAAGAACGTGTGTAACGTACGGAAGAACGCCAAACGGACAAACTGGACTATTGCAGCGGGACAATAAATTTCGGAGAAACATATATGAGACTAGTATCACACTAATGTGCAGATAAACATTGACAAGACAAGACTAATACCGCAGGAACATACTAACGTACAGAGAAACGCTAAGTGTAGACTTATCGTACAAATGTACAAACACACTGAAACCCTTGGGAGGGCAAGAACAATGTCGTGCAAATGTACTAACGTATGGAGAAACGTTGAGAAGACTAGGCTAATAAATCGGCGAAGCTACTTACGGAGAAATGTTGTGAAGACGTTACGTAGAGAGAAACGCTGGGAAGAGAAACTAATATTGTACGAACGTAGCAATTAATGGAAAAAGTCGATAACAGAAGACTAAAGAATTTTTGTGTGAACGTACATGTACTAACGTGTAGACAAATATCATATGGACGCACCAATGGACCTTTCAAGGAAACGTATGGTGAAACGTTCTTAAGACTGCTAATTTTGTTCGAACGTATAGCAATGACGGAGAAAACGTTGCCAACTGAGACACGAATTGGTAGGGAGAAACGTTAAGAAGACAAGACAAGTATCATACGAACACTATGATATCCTTTTACGGAATAAGTTTTAGTTTCTGTTGACTCAATTTGCTTTTGGGAACCGATCATCAGGAGTAATATTTAGTTTGGTTTCCATCCGGTGCTTTAGTACTTTAAAATTTTCACTAGCCAAAATGGCTAGTGAAAGCGCAAAACCTACTAGCCAAAACGGAATTTCTAGTAGTCTGTGACTAGTTGACTACCGTTAGTCTCGAGCCCTGGTTTTATTTGGGAGAAGTTGTTTGAATATCTTAACTGATTATTTCTTTGTTCTTTTGAAGTGCATGTTTGATCATGTATTGATATTGCTAAATTAAACTGGGGCTTAAAGGATTAAATTCAACCACCAGGCTGCCCTATTAGGAAAGGTTGAATGTATTAATGTTTTACTACAACAGATATTTGCATAATTTATACCTTTCAGCTTTCTTCTATCCTAACACAAAGTTTATATATGGTGATGGACTTGCTGATTTTAAAGCTGTAAAGCAGAGTGCGTACAAGCTACAAGCAGTGCTCTCAAACAGAAAGTAAGGTTTCTTTAGGGTGTAGTTCTTAAATGTGTTGTTCATTTTTCTTTGTGAGTGACAAGTTTTTTTGCGTGGAGGTCTTTGAGTGGGTAACGTTGATTGCACTGACTGCAAGGTGTCCGTTACTTGTGTTAATAGACACCTCTTGTAGGAAGACTCCTCTCCTAACCAGTGGTGGCCTAGCTTCCGGGGGGGTACTGCTGTCAATTTACAATAGTTATGTGCCGCAAAGGTTCTTAAATCCTGACCCTATTTAAGGGTTAAAAATTCCAACATTGATACGCGAAAAAATACATTAATGGGGTAACGACAACAAGGCTGTGTCAACAGGTCGTTTTATTTATTTTCTTTTATAAAACCACTTTAATGGGTAGTTTCAGCTTTACGTGGGGCAATTTTATTTAACACCAAACAGGAATCCTATCTAAGGATCACACCGGAATCACAATACCAAAACGGGGCAAAATGGACACCCTCTTTAAGCACCGAGAAGCTCAAAAACCGTACCCTATTCCTAGCTTTATCACATACAAACACTTCATTTCTAGTCTCCTATAAATAGGCACATTTCCTAAGGCACTCGAATGCAGTCCAAAGGGTTTTCACTTATTGGTGTTTTGACTGTGTTGTAAATTTACCTCTGTTTTGTTCTTCTTTTCAACAAGTAAATACCACTCTTACTTTACCCTTCCAGGCCACTTGGCTCCTGAAGTAACTGAACTATTTTCTCTTGCAGTGATGAGAGTAAATGGCTTTCCTCTCTGGATGACACTGATTGGTTGAGTCAAATAAGTGAGCTTCTTCAAACTGCCACTCAGATTTCGGTTGCTATGGAGTGTGACAAGTCATCTGTTTTGATCAGCTATGAAGATGGTATTGATAGAACGGCCCAGGTGTGTTAATGTTAAGTCATTGTTGCACCCTGTGCTCACTAACTCTTTGCTATGCCTTTGTCGCTGAATCTATCGTGTCTGTATTAGACTGCCCTACGTTTAGTAAAATATATTTTTGGAGTATTTTATAAAATAATTTAAGCCGTTGTCGCCGATGTGGTTGAATCAGTTGTTGTGGTTCTAACGTTTGAGTTGTAGTTAAAATCCCCGGGGGGTACTCCCTGAAAATTTGGGTGGGGGTGTGCGGCGCACTTCTTGAACCCCTTACGCTATTTCAGACCTGCCCAGGAACAGGAGCCCCTGCCAGGAATTGCTTCGTTTTGTGTAGACATTCGAGAAGGGCTTCAAATTTCCGATATTAATCAAAACACACTTCTCAAGAGAAGAAGATAATAAGGAAGTAGCTTTTTCTCAAATCCATACCCACCTCCAAACCAGATCGCACAAACCTTACCCTATTTCAGACCAAAATGGTGAAAATTCTTTACCCTATTTCAGACTAAAACGGCTCCAAAACCATACCCTTTGGTGCCGCACATACCTATCTAGCTAATATAAGGAAGTACTCCCACCCTGAGTTAAAATCCTAAATTGTGACTATTCACAATCGTAGGATTCTTCTGTCGTACTGTGAATTATCCTGTGCAAACTGGTTCTAAGTTTTGAGTCCGTGGAAAATGCAAAATCTTGAAGCTTGGCCATTCCAGTAAAAGCTACTGAGCACTAGTTGTTGCTACGTTTATGTGGTGCTCTTTTTGTACTATACAAAATGGTTCTAAATTTTGAGCCTTTGGGTTAAATGTAGGCTCAGTCTCCAGCCTAGGTTAAATGCTACAATAGCGATACTTTCCTGTTGAACTGTTTATCACGCTGTACTAGGTGGTTCCAGCTTTTGCGTTTGTGGATGAACTTCTAGAGTGTGACCGTTCAAAAAAAGCGACTGAGAAATACTTTCCTGTGGTGATGTTCATTGCGCCGTACAAGGTGTTTTTAATTTTTGAACGCGTGGATGAATTACTCAAGGGTGACCATACAAATGAATTCTTGTCAGCAGTACTTTCGGAAGGTGGTGTTTAAAACAGATCTTAACAATACAAAACGACGTTTCGGTGTCTTCACGACAAAAACGTCAGTCGTCAAACGTTTATTTCTGACACTTTTTCGAAGGTTAATTTACTTTCAACCCGATAATGATATGAATACAATTTGGAAGCTTTTATTCCGTTTCAAACTTGTGCGCTATTGAGGGTGAAATGACTCGGATGAAATTCCTTTTATGGTGCACTTAATCCAGAGGTCTGTGCGTCTGATCCCGATGCTCAAATATATTTCGTTTGCTAGGTGGCGAGTTTATCACAGTTGTTGCTCGATCCATACTACAGAACAGTCAGTGGATTTCAGGTAATTGCATCTCTGACTTCAATTGTTTAGTGTTCTTGCTTTTTTCTCAAACGATGAGATGTTTCTTTATTTTATGGCTTGTTTGAAATGTTCTACGCGTAGTTTATCTGAGAGGGATGTTTTACTACTCAAACAGGCTCTGTTTTGTTCGATATAATACCTGACAATATCTTGGGTTGTTGTCTTGGCAGGTCTTGATTCAGAAGGAGTGGTTGTCATTTGGTCACAAATTTCACGACCGTACCCTCCCCCCTCAGTCACCGGATGAGCACAGTCCGGTGTTTCTTCAGTGGTTGGACTGTGTTTGGCAGGTACAGTGAATTTTTCTCAACATTGTTATCATTTTTTAATGTTTGTAAAGCAATTGTATAAAATTGTCAGCAACTTCATTATGCAACACTCCTTAGAGGGTATTAACGCCCTATATTTATGTCCAATTGGCTGGTTATTCTCACCGTTTCCAAGCCTCGGTTTCGAAGTGCCAGCCTAGAAATTTAAGGTGTTCCTAGAGAGTACCAAAAATGAAAACAGCACAAAAGACTGCCGCGCGTATAATTGGAATACTTTGTAAACAAAGCTTGGCTTGGGAATTTCCAGCGACTGACGTAATACACACGCGTCACATTTCACGTGACCATTTCTTATGGTAGTTTTAGTCACATTATGTGGCGCCATCTTTCCTGTGGTATTTTGGTTCTTACTTTTGACTGAACAGCTTAAGGTGGCTTACTACAGTTTTCAGAAGAGAAAGATAATGTTGAATTTTCGCTTTTTTGAGAATTACTAAAAGTCTCTCTTACAGATTTGCTAATATTTTGTCTACAGGTGAAACTTACTACTACGAATTGATTCTGAATTTTTTACTGTGGGTTATACGGTCAGTTTTCGAGTAGATTGGGGTCAAAAAGTCGATTTGCGATTTTTTTTGCGACCTCCTTCGTGAGCAAAACGAAATAACGCAATATGGCGCCTGCGATAAACATAAGAATTTTTACAACGACTTCTCGAGGTTTTTGTCAAGTTTTAACAGGTATTTTATACCGGTAGCGCTCACCAACTTCGTCAAGACTTCGTCCATTGATGATAAAGGATGTTAATAGTACACCACGAGCGATTTCTACAATCCAGATTTCAGAGGTGTTTTCAGCTTTTTCTCGATGATGGCGTCGAGTATTGCACGCGCGAAAAAACTGGCGTCAGAGAGAATTTCTCAGCGCGTGTAATTGTGTCTCAGAAAAACTGTAGTAAGCCACCTTAACTCTGTAAAAAGTGTCACGATTTTGAGAAAAGCCGTTGAGCATTTCTTTCCTCTAATGGTGCTTCATGTATGTATATCCTAAAGTTTGACCATCGACCTATAAGCTGGCATGCCATCCTTTAACCCTTTAAGCCCCAACAGTGATGAAAATGAAATTTCTCTTTACGTTGTCACTACTTGTTCAAACATTCAAGTGATGAGAATAAACGAAATGATTACCAAGGATGAGATGTCTGATATTTAGACAAATTCTCCTTACTAGTTCCATTAGAAATGTATGGCGAACAGAAAGGAGAATATGCATTTTTATACCAGGGCTCAAAGGGTTAAAGTCGTGTTCTTCATTGTGCACTTTTCTTAGGAAGTGATCCTAATTGCGTTGCTCAGCGAAAGATTACTTTTCTTTCCCTTTCAGGTCCTGCAGCAGTTTCCATTCTCATTCCAGTTCAACAGCCTTCTGTTAGAGGTAACTTGTGCAGTAATTCTGTTAGAGTTGAATCTCTGTTGACACCCAAGTCTTGTTAGGAGAAGCTCAGTCGCAGCCATTTAAAAACATTTTATATGTATAAAGTCCCTAAACGGGCAATTGATGCGTGAACCCATACGACTTTCTCGAAACCCGCCCTGGTTGACTGATAGTAAAATAACCCTCCTTTAAATGGTCTTCGACTAACTTTCCGACCATCCTACGTACCGCTCAAGTAGGACTATCATTATTTGTAGTCTTACTTTTTACCTCTGTGTATCAGGTGATTGCAGAACATGTGTATTCTTCACGGTTTGGAACGTTTATTGTGAACTCAGAAACAGAGCGAGAAGAGGTAAGTCTGGTGTCTACTATATTTGGAACCCTGCAGGCAAAACTTTGTATGGTAGATGACTCTTCTAAAGCTTCACTTTGCTTTGTAGGAAGATATTGATGATAAAACTACCTCTCTGTGGACCTGGTTAAACGTCCTTTCAGTGTCAGACCCTGACAAATTCGCCAATGAGCGATACAGTAGTAACCATCAACAAAGGTAAGGTAGCACCTTGATTGAGCAAATTCTTATCTGGAGAATAGCGACAAATTTCCTTATGGAGATTACTACACAGTATCAGCTGAAATGGGCTGACCTGGGCTTTGCCGTGGTGTTGTTTCCTTAGACAAGAAGATATGCTTAAATAACAGCTTTGCAGAAAGAGTGGACATTGTTTTTACAAATTGCTTTTCGGAGATGAAAAGCTTTCGTGGCTTTTGAGAAACGCACACTGGGGGAAGGGGGGTAGCAACACTAATATTTGCTTCATACTATTAACGGAGCTAAGCTCCTGGCGTGCGGGCGGCCTCCACTCAAGCGCATAAATGCACAAATAGGTTATGGCCAGCCTCGTTCCCAGTCGTCCTCGGCGGAATATCGAATGTGACGTCACTCGTCGGTCCCAACCGGAAGATTCGCCCAAGGTTCATGCTGTCACTCCTTAAGAGCGTAAAGGCCTGGGAAAGAGGCTGGGTTATGGCAGACTGTTAGGGAAACCTATAAATATGCTGGCGGTAGCCCTGCAGTAGCCTTACAGTGGACTAGCATCCAATCCGGCCGGGGGGGCGGGGGGGGATAGTAATACAGTCAACTCTTTTTGAAATGGACACCCTTCGGGACCAGGATTTGGTGTCCGTAATAGAGTCCGTAGTAGGGGGAGTTGTTTTCAGTAATTCTTGTTCTCCGGGACTTTTCAGCGCCTGTCCGTAATAACGGGGTTTCCGTAATAGCGAGGTGTCTGCAAGCCGAGACTTGACTGTATTCCTATTTGCTTTATCTCTGTATGTCTTGTAAACCTCTTTGTTTCCAAACTGGCTGTGTTTATTTTCAGGGTTCTTCATCCTGAGTACAGGATTCCTTATCTAAAACTGTGGTCGTCTTTCTATGTCAATCGGTATCGCGTGGATCATGTTCAAGATGCAGCTAAAGCTGCTGAGTTAGAGGCGATAAAGCTGGAGAACGAGTACAAGGTAACACGCTGGTGTGCTTGCGTTTCTTTAATCGTTTTAATTAATTTTGTTTTGTTTTGTTTTGTTTTTTGTTTTTATTTTCAAGATAATGCGTTAAGACCGTATTGAACAGTTCGAGACTGTGAAAATAGCCTGCGTAGCAAGCGTTTCCGTAAGGTTTTCCGCACGTTCGAGGCATTTTTCGTTTTTTTGACGGGGGACGTCACGCACTTTTTTGCGCTGGCCCCAATTTTCGCGCGGCTAAAAAACGAAAAATGCCTCGAACGTGCGGAAAACCTTACGGAAACGCTTGCTACGCAGGCTACTGTGAAAAAGGGTGTCTCTGGTCTCATGAAAGACGAACCTCAGTTCTTTATTCATCTCATTGTAATAGTAATAACGATTAATTTTCCGTGTCAAAATGATTAAACATTCCTGCTATTTGGGGGACACTTCCGATGGACTTTTTCTCCCCTTTAACCTTTCATCCTCCGGTAGTGTGTAAAATAACACTACTGTCATTTTCTAAAAGCAAAAGCATCACAAGCAAAATAACACTGCGTAAAAATAACACTACTGTCATTTTCTGGAGCAAAAGCACTAATGCAAAGAATAAGCAGCGCGTGAATGAATGTTCAGTTACTTACATTTGGGTGGTCTCAAAACTCAGACCACCAAACAGAATTATAGGGAAGTACTGCTTAACAGCTTTTGTGTGAGCGTGCACCCCTTTTGTGTTTGACCCACAGGCTTGAAAGCTAAAACCTCCTTGTACGGAACAAAAACACAGCACCACCGGAAAGTATTCCTTGAAACCATTCATGTGAATGGTCACATTTTGGGTTTCCTACTCAGACTCACTTAACATCACGCAAGACTTGTTTGAGAAGGAAAATAGTGTAAGTAACTGATTAATTATTTATTTTTTTAGGAACTCCTTAACAAGTATTCCAAACTAATTCATCGTCTGGCAGACATGGACTCCGAAGATTGTTCATCCAAAAGGTCGTTCTACACAGCTACTCTTTCTCGCGCCCTGCAGAAAAACCATTCTCATGATCATTTGGGATCCCTTCACAGGAACAGTAATAGTTCACTCAGTAACACTCTCGATATATCCGGGACCTGGGCAAGTGTGGGCTCAGACTTGGGCGAAGAGGACCCGGATGCACTGACGTCATCAATGACGTCATTAACTATGACGAGACGTATGACTCGCAGTCGGTCGTTAGATGATATGTTAGACACCGATATGCGCCAAAAAAGAGTTTCGAGAAAGCCGACCTTGAAACGTCGTGTAGGGAGCAGCAAGTTTTACACGGAAGAGGTGCTTAATGTACTGAACAAAGGTAAGCAGTTTTTACTGTAAAAGAGGAAATGAGGACGTGCGCAATGTTCCTTTATCACCAGCACACACGCAAAGATTCTATTGAAAAACAAAGGAAAATCCTGCAAGCGGTTCAGCAATCATGGGAAAGTGCTAAGAAAGATCATTCAAATAAGAACATGCTACCCCCCCCCCCCCCCCCAGAGTGTTGTAAAAACATAAAGAGAATTGACATATTCGTATTACCCGCACTTACCCGAACACCATATGTAGTAGCATGTCCGAAAAAATACATCGAGTGGATATCTCCGAAATATAGGGAGGGCTGTATGCCACATCCTGCTGAAAGCAAAGAGTACAGGAACTCTGAAAACAAGACAAAAACAAGAGCAAGCAAAAAACAAACTATAAACAAAAAAACAAGCAAAGCAACAGAACAAAAAGAAAACGGTTGCTTCACCTCATTCTGTGAAATTCTGGTCATAAGCGCTGGCTTGTACAACTTTGAAAGGGTTTTTTCGGAATGGCAAACCGAGAGCATTGTGATAATGAACGTTATTTTAGTCCATTCATTGTAACTCAGGGATAGTCGAGGGAAACGAAAAAGTGAGCGATCACGAAAATCGCCTGCGGCGTTGAAACGTGACGCGCGCGTCGAGCCGCTAAGTGTAATGCGTGTAACGTTTCAACGCGGCAGGCGATTTCGCGCTCGCTACCTCGCTCGCTTGTTCGTTTTCCTCGACTATCCCTGAGGGGGAAGAGGGACTGCTCGTAGTCGACCGGGATGGTGTCTTGTTACCAAACTGGTGGGTGTGTAACCGGTATTTTGCTGTATGTAGTGACGTCTTCAATCCTCACAGAGAAAGTGTTAAATTAACCGCATCTGCTGTTTGTGTATTTTCACCAGAGCCTAGCAATGACCTGAGAAACCGACCCATCTCTGAAAAATACAACAGTCTGAAGGACTATCTCGACAGCACAGGTCAGTGCAATTAAAGCCAGACACTTTTTCTCGTTCAAGAAACGCTCGGAGAACACCAAGAGGACACAATATCAAGTAGTTTTATCAAAAGGAGGAAAAACCATAAAAAGTTTTACGTAATTTTTTCAGGACGCGCGGGAAGAACTTGAAAAAATGGCAGGATTTTTTCAAGTTGCAGTCCACTTCCATACTGGCCATCCGCGTAAAAGATGCTTATTTACAGTTCCCGAGAAACTAGTGGAATAATTTTAATCAAAACTAAATCATTATCTTTGGGTTTCTTTAATTTTTTTTTTTTTGGCTTTAAAAATTAGTAGCATAGCCCCTTTAGGGCTCTTTACTGCTCCTCTGGCAATCGCTAGCGGTGCATTTATGAACTTGTCCTACCCTCCCGACCCTAAATGAATGTGAATAAGCCGGATCCTTACAACAACGGTGTGGACGCATATTTTAAGGCCCATACTGTTTTAGCCTCATTACGGTCAAACGCAAAATTAAACGCCACTTCCGGTTTTCAGATCCTTGAAGTTTGAACCAGTTCAATCGTTCATGAGCGTCCAGACCCCATGAACGCGCTGAAAAGAATGCCCCGACAAACCAAATTTTGCACCGATAAACTTCTAGCTGACAATTACTTCATTTTGAACACACACTCAGCACAAAAACCTTACATTTTCAGAAAAGAAGTTAAGTTTTTGAGTTAAACTGAAAGTTCCGATCAGAATTCGAACCCGTGACGTCCTGTTCTGCAGCATGGTGCCATCCCAACTAAACTAACTGAGGTGGCTTTGTTTTGGGGTTGGGACCGGACAAGCGGTAAAGGGCGCCAATATGGATAATACGAGGGGGACTGGGGGGGAATGGGTACTGATTCTGGCCCTTGTCTCCTCAAGGTGTTGTTTGTCCCACCTTCTCTGATTCCGTTTGATTTACCGAAATTTCAATGAATTCTGCATTTATCCTTTGCTGTTAGGTATTGATCATCAATCCGATAGAGATGTTAGAGTGTCAGAAACGCAGTGCTGCGGTTATATGGTCAAGCAAGGACGTAAGTTTTCTTTTCTTCTGTTTTTCTTTGTTGTGTGTGTTTGTGTTTAATTAAAATTAATAAACAGAGTCCTAATCTCCGCCGTAGTGTTAGTGGGGGGGGGGGGGGGGGAGAGGGGCACTTGAACCATATTTGGGTGTAAGGGTGCTGCTAAGGGTCTGAAACCCTGACCCCGTTTAGGACAAAAAAAAGCCCTAAAATACCAACCCTGTTTAGGACAACATTGCCATTTTAGGTCCCTGATTAAGACAAATAACAATATATGCAGTCTCTTGTCTAAAGAACAGCAAAACAACTCCAATCTAGGATTGTTGAATACTATATAAGCTCTATTTCACGCCGACAATCGTGCAACCATACCCTCTTTAGGACAAGCTCAGACCCAAAATTGTACTCTGTCCAGCGGCACGTCCCCGTATCGGTTATATAAGGGAGTACCCCCCCCCCCCCCCCCTTTGGGAGCACCAAACATCTCCAATCTAGGATTGCTGAATACTGTACAAGCTATATTTAACAACAACAATCGTGCAACTATACGCTGTTTGGTACAGGTTCAGACCCTGTTTAGGACGGTCTCGCACAAAATTGTATACCTTGTTTAGGACAGAGGCCAAAAACCATACTCTGTCCAGCGGCACGTCTCCGTATAGGCCATATCAGGGAGTAGCCCCCCTTAGACAAGAAACATTGCTCCACCCTACCCCACTCCACCCAGATGTTTAACAGGGAATCGTTTGGGAAACCTATCAAAGTGCTGGTGGTTACCCTGTGATAGATTAGCATTCCATCGTGGAGAATGGGCGACCTGTGGCTCGAATGCAACTTTGCCTTTTTCCTTTGCTGTTCTCTTACATACAACAGAGAGTTGACGAGATTACAGTGTCACAGTCCCACTGAAATGTCTGTACAGTTTATTCTCCCTTCTCTCAGGGGAAAAATGCGATCAACTTGTGCAAATTGCCCTTTCCAATAAAGTTCCTCCTTTTATGTCTATCAGAGGTTCGAAAGAGTTGGAAAAAGCGATGGTTCGTCCTCGACTTGAATAAGAAATACCTGGCCTACTTTGAAACTGAAAAGGTAGGTTTTGGTTATTTTTGTCTTTTAGTGAGGCGCGTAAATAGCAAACGCCCTCGTGGTAGATTGCAGGGAGAAGCTATTAACCCGTTAAGCCTCAGCATCATGATACAAAGTCTCCTTACTAGTCTCGATCCATACGTTTTGTTTGAAACTATTTGGAGAGCTTGTTTAGATAAAAACATGGTCATCTTTGTAAAGCACACTAGAGTGAACACGTCATTGCAAGTAGTAGCCACAGTTGTGGCTAAACGAAGTGTTAGTTCAACACAAGTTTTGCCATGGTTTTACAGAGCCTGCAACTCGGGGCTTATGCGTTGCGCTGCACGCTCTACAAAGATCCTTGCAAACCAATTACCTTTCCATCTCTTCACAGGCGGACAGTCCAAAAGGTGCCATAAGCTGCAAAGCCATCACCCGTGTCTACGAACACGCGAAATGCGGCAAGGGCAAACGTCACTTCCTGTTTTGCGTGGATACACCGGATCGAACGTACACGATAAATGCTCCAACCGAGCATAGCATGAACATTTGGATGACATGTTTAAACATATCTCCAACCGCCATTGAACTTCAGAAGGATCAAACGTAGCGGTACTGATATATCACTGACTATTGACGGTATATAGTAGGACGTTACTCGTCACTCTGCAATGTAAATTTATTTAAGTGCTCGAAGGAAACCACTGCATCTACACTGCAAAATTAATTCTGTGTTTTCTCAGTTCGCGTTGCGCGCACAACATTCCATTTACCTTCACATCGTCGTTGCCGCGAATTACCATATAATTCACCCACGCCGTGCTCCCGTCTGGCCTCGTAGCCTCGTAGAACATCAGTGATAAAAAAAAAAGCGGGAGTCGTGGTTTGAATCCCACCGAGATGAAATATGTTTTTTCTACATCGTATGGACCACATTTCCTTACCTAGGGCAATGATCAGTAGGAAATTAAGTGATTTTCTACCAGCACTTAAATTTACACTACAGAGTTAATTCTCCGTGTTTTCAGGTGTAAGCAGTGCAAACGGGAACGCAAATGCAAGCGATGTTCACACGTACTTGCACTTGTGCTCGCATTTGCATTGCACGTGTGAACAGGCTGGAGGACTTGTGCTTTCATACACCGAACAAACTGTCTTACAGTCGTACGGACTGCACAAATACGGACTGTCTTGCAGTCTTAGCCTGATTGGAATGTAGGTTTTAGACTATCCTTTGGTTTGTGTGTGCTGGTCCTTCTTCTCAACACGCGCACTTACGTTTAAAAAATGGGGAGCGAGTGTGAATGCGGAGAGTTGGGTTGGTGTGCGAGGTTCGTGCATGAGAAACCTCGCTGTCAGTGCGTCACTAGTATCTTTCTGGGTGAAGAGTTTTCTTATTACACGATTTGTAACTAGCCATAGTGTTATTTATTAAAACTTTTTAAGACAGAATTATATTTTTCTAAATCCAGACTCGATCATTTCGTATTATGTACATTCTTGAAATAGTTTAAGATCAACGAGAAAGTTTTGAAACCGATGAGGATCTCAAAACGTCTGTGGGCCAGATTATCTTTGTTCACGCAATTCGAACTGAACATAAGCAAGATGCATTATTCAATATGTCGCGAGCGTGGGGCAAAGAACAACGTCTGAGTCCCTGAACTGAAAACATTTTTTAAATCGTGTACTTTATATTATGATGTAGTGTGTTATATGAGCCTTCTTGCACAGCTTTGTCAAGGAAATCTTGTTTACTCCATACACGTGAGCAAATAAAACTTGTCGAGAAAGTTGGCAAGGAAAACCTTTCCGCGTGCAACCGGCTTTATATTGTTTTGTTTCAGGAAAACTGATTTTTTTAATCGGTTTATTCTGTATTGTGTGGAAAAACAACAGCGGGCCGGCGGCACGGTACAACATATTGTCTAACTGACATACGACGGTTTCAGTCATGTCAGGGGTGGGGTGGGAAGACATCATGTGTCCGGGCCTTACAGTGCGATTCAGAAAGTCGTGGAAACTTTTACCTTTGAAATACTGGCCTTGAAACACTTGTAGCGAAAATGAATCACAAATCTTTTGCACGGAAAATTCATCTGCTTTGCTGTTATCTTTGGACTCTTTGAGATTACTTTCGTTGCTCACATTTGAATAGTAGGAATACACTGCCTCTTCCCCAGGCGCTGGTTTAGGGGGAGCAAACAGGGAGCGCGGGGTGTCGTGGGAAGGATGCAGTGCACCTATCATCCCACAAGGCCACGCGCACCATCATATAATAAGGAGGGACGCCTGGGGACGAGGCAGAGGTATACAATTGGCCAGTTATATTAGTGTTAACGATTTTCTGATTCGCCAAGTGAGACATATTCGCATAAAATTTTAGAAACTTGTGATGCATCTGATTAAGCTGTGTACAATACATTTTTCATAATCACACGATTTAAAGAAGTACTCAAACATAGTAAATAGCGAATGTCACGAATTATATTTTACCTAATAATATATCATTTGTATGATGATATTTTTATTGCTAGTTTGTCAATTATTTGTCATACTCTACGAACCCAACAGAATATTGCTTCATAACTACATTGGCTTACAGAGTTAAAAGAAAGGAAAAGTCTACGCTAATACAATATAATTCTTGCAGAGCTAAATATTAGGTAATAAAAGTTAATTACAAAATGACACTTGTTGGGCGTCACTGCTTGCAACGCTTTAGGAGTTGTAAAAGTAATATAAGATTCTAGTTTACAGTAATGGATTTTATAATAAAATTATGGGTAAATATTTTATAGAGGAATATATAGGACCAAGTTTATGATCTATTTTCAGATTAATAAAAAATATAGAAACCTCCCCAGGAGGAAAAGTAAGAAAAAAATAAATAAAACCCACAAAAATAAACATTTCAAACGTTGTAAACAATTCTTGGGCGAAATATTTCGGCGTTGATTTTCTGTCAGTTTAAGTAACAATGCGTGTAAGAACTAGGCAATCCTCTATTGTTCTGCGGCATTTCGCTTTCCCCACATAAGATTGTTTAGATTTTCTTACTGTGAATACATCAACCTATGGACAACACGTTTTTGAAATAAAATGTACTGAAACTTTATTTTAAAGCGATATTTCTTTTGTGTTACAAGATTTTATCCAATCATGAGACTCCCAAAACAATGGCCAAGAAAGGCTTCTAATTTTCCATGTTTCCCACATAGAAATTTTGCTTCATTAAAACTCAGAATAGTTTTCACTAAAAGGGAATCAATAAGTAAACTAGAGAGAAATAAATGCGCTACCTGATGAAGTGATAGTAGATTTTCATGTTTTAGCCAATGAGGTGGACCGTTTCAACAATATCACAATTAACACCTTTCTGCATTCCTTGCCGTTGGGTTGCCTAGTTCTTACTAGGACCATTACTTAAGCTATACATTTTTTCTCTTTAAAAAGTGGGCATAGACCTTTTTCACGTGGCTACTATTTAGCATAAAAACGAAACGTTTTTCCCGTCTAGCCTCACAGTTAAAAACTTGAGAACGGGTTTAGGCGTGGAAAAACAAAGCTTTCTATTCTTCGGGGACTCAACATGGCGCCGTGTGACAAAGGTCTATACAAACAGCAACACAAGTAGAGCGTTTTTGTATGACGTCACGGCAGCCATATTGGTGTTCCAAAACAATGCATCGTCGGCCATATTGGCGTACCTGTGGGAGTTGAAATCTTTTCTTATGCAAACACTTTATGTTCACATAGCTGCTGGTCACGTGAGTGAAAACGCACTATAGAGGACCCCTGGATATGAACAAGCGAGCAACCTGATTGGCTCCCTACTAATAAGTTGTCACTTATACTCTATCAAATACTATCGCTTGCATTTATGATTGGTCGAAATACTTCGCGTGGTACAACATATGCCCCCAACCCCCCATCAAATGTTATAACCCACCGATAAATTTTTGCGCGCACTCATTGGACGAAACACATCACATGGTACAAAATCGGACGGCGGGAATCAGGCGATACCCATCGTTCAATTTTATTCACGAGAGAAAAACAAGAAAGGAAGTCACCTTTTCAGATTTTAACTTTTCAGATTTAATCACAGACTAATAAAATCGAGTAAACTAACCAGCTCGGATTTGCTTAGGTGCAAACGTGCTGTGACCATCACTGAATGTTTTCTCTTTACCACAATTTTAAAAGTGTGTGAAATTAATCGGAGGGTTATAAGATAAATAATCCCTTCACTGGCTTGCTGGCATATCGGAGGATAATGCCCTTGGCTGAAAGATTTTTCGGACAATGTTTCATCCCCCGGGCATTATTTGGTAAATAAAACCCCTTCCGTCGGCTGGTACATCGGAGGATAATGCCAGCCAAGGGCATTATCCTCCGATATACCAGCAAGCCAGGAAGGGGGTTATTTATTTTATAACCCTCCAATTAATTTCTACAACGACGTGTTTTATTATGGTAACGAGAAAAAAGTCGGTGGGGATCACAGCACATTTGCGGCTAAACAAATCCAGTAACCTGAAGAAGTAACTTCCTTTCCTGTTTTTCTCTTATCAATAAAATCGGACGCCGGATATCAAATCGGACGACGGGCGTCGCCTGCTACGCGCCGTCCGATTTTGAACCACGTGATGTGTTTCGACCAATGACAGCGCGCGAAGATTAAGTGGTGGTTTGCAACATCCGATATACCAGCCACTGGAAGGGGTTTATCTACTGAATATTTCCCAAGTTATATCCCCCCAGTTTTCAAGATGAGTTAAAAGATGTTCGAGAACTACAACATGGAAGAGCGATTTACTGTTGTAACAAACGATGAAGTCAATTAAAAAATAACAGTTTTGTTTATACACCCAACGAGTAGCGAAGTTGCTAAATTCTCAACTTACGGTTAACGTTTCTTAGGTGCCAAGACCTGCAAGTAGCCGTGAATCAGCTATTCAAGGCGAGGGTGAGCACAAATTGGGGAAGAAAATTTATTTAAGGCTTTATTATACCCTTCAGAGGCTATTCCTAAGATAAAGGCCAATTTGACTGGAAACATAAAAGTGCAGAAAGCCAAGGACAGCATTAATTATTTTCCACTGATTTGGTTAATGTATGCAAGTTTCTACTTACAATTTGCAGGGAAGAGCTCTGGTTGGGGTGACATGAATGATGGTAAAGGTTTTCCAAAATCAACTTATCAACTGAAAGAGATGGTGCTTACAATACAATTCTCTGAGTCTGGAGAGACTGGAAACAGGCGAAATGGCAAACGGTACAGAATTTTTCGGCGTTCTCTTCCGAATGGGGAAAGAGGAGTACCTCTGGGGGGGAGCCCTCAGAATTCCAGAAGAACCATTTAAAAAAATATTTAAAACACTTGATTTTCGACCTACGTTTCAGCGTTTTTCTGGCTGAAAAAAAAAACAAGCAAAAACTATATTGAACGTTACAAATTGTTTTCAATGGACACCGCCCATGACTAGCAAAGCTATTTGAGGCGGATAGTGCTTCGAATAAGACGGAAAGTTGACAAAACTTAAGATGAAATAGGACATTACGGAAAAATTCCCAGTAGTTTAGAAAATAAAAATTTGAGAACAAGAAGCTCAAGTTATATACTTTTCAAATAAAAATCGGGTACGGCTAATTTGTTAATTTATTGCTGAGTAGTTTGAAAAGGCGCTTATACATTTTCCTTTTTAAAAAGTTCTTCCGTGGACATTTTCGAAAGTCGGAAAGCAAGCGGTTTCACAACTTCGAGCTAAATAGTAATCATCCCTCTAAAAAAAAAAAGACGTTTACTTCAAAGGTTTATTCTTGTATTTTGTTTGGTGATCGACAGGGATAGAAAGCGCAGCAATCGTTTTTCGGGTTTTTGAAGTAAACAGCTATTACATTAGGCGTTGAAAATCTTAGTAATCTCATCGCATAAATGTACGTAGCCAAATTGGCGCTGTGCGCTTCATTGGTCTTGACGTCATCTATACAACGTCGTTTGTCTGCAGACTCAAACATTAGAGGTACCCTGTATAGCAAGATAAACAGGGAAGTATATGCTTAATTAATAGCTTTTATTTGAATTATCACACGTTAGTATTCCATCCACAGGCTCAAAAGTTAGAACCACCTTGTACAGAATGATAAACAGCACCGCACGGGAGAGTACTGCTCAGTAGTTTTTATCTGAATGGTCAAACTTTGGATTTCATCTACAAACTAAGAAGTTAAAAACTGCTTATACGGCGTAATGAATAGTACTAAAGGCAGGAGAAAATGACTGTTTAGTAGCCTAGAACAGATCAAATGTCCCACAGTACAGATACAGACCAAATGCTTTTCCCAACTGGCTTGTTCACTTACTGTAACACTAAACAGTCTTTACAATAAACACAAGACGTAGGAGTTAACTTTCTGTTAAAAATAACTCGAGAGGAAAAGTAGCTTGCCTGCAGATTATCTTAGGGCATGTTAACACCGGATAAAACGGGAAAGGTGGGAGTCGAGGAGAACTCAAGCTCTTCAATAGTGTTGGTGTAATTCGACAAGAACCCCATGCTAAGGCGGACAAACAAGAGGGGGAGTTTGAACTCACGTGTAGGCGAGTTAAGACGAGTGTTAACGAAACCACGTTCTAAATCGATTTCAATCTGATCAAATATGTAAGCCTTCCTTACCATAATTCCTGTCAGGCAGGCCTTTATCACAGGCTGCATTTGACTATCTCCTTTATATAACCCACTGATTAACAGATGTAGAGGTTCACTAGTTGCCTTAAACCATAGTCTAAGGTAGACTACGTATGAATAATCAGCTCATGGATTTTGTTAAAATGTGCCGACAGATTCAAATTCATTCAGAGCTCATGAGAGTAGACTCAACAAGAGCACATAAGAGTTGGTGTTTAACTCAAAATTATAACATTTAGGCCCAGTGAATGTTATTTTGAGAGTACTTTACTTATCGAAGTAATCTGAACAACAGCACTGACATTACTTTGTCCACAACAACGGCCTTGACAGCATTTGCAGGGGCCCATATTGTTTAAAACATCATGGGCTCCTGTCTGCAATTATTAAATGCCCACAAAGTCACCCAGCTGAATACGGCCAACCTTTCTCCCACCCCTCCCTTCCCTCGATCTGGATACATAACGTCCGCTACTACAGTTCTAGTCTGTGCAATTTTACCTCCAGAACATGAACCCCCCCCCCCCAAAAAAAAAATCAGAAAGAGACGTCCTTGTGAACACAAATTTTCTTGAACATCTAACTTGGCTTGAAGAACTTGATTTGGAACTTGATTTGTTAATGGACTCAGGTTGATGACTGTAGTGAGCCTCGGATGGTTTGCCTAGGAACAGGAGCCTACTAGGAAGTGGGGGGGGGGGACAAGGGGGCGGGAGACCGGGAGAAAAGGGGGCGGGAGGTGTACGGGAGGCGGGAGAAGAGGGGGCGGGAAGCGGCAGAAAAAGGGAAAAATTACGCAACATTGCGCAATATTTCGCAATCGAAAAAATGCAAAGGGGCGGGAGCCAAAAAATACAGGGCGGGAACCGGGATTAAAGGTTACGGGAAGCGGGAGGCTTAAACCCCCCTGTCCCCCCCCCCACTAGGAACAATTCACTTGATCGTTTTAGTCGAATAACAGAATTACTTAAATCGACTCAACTTCTTTTACATGGATATTTCTCTTGCATGTTAACCAACAGGTTTGAATTAAGCTTTAAAACTGGTAAGGCCGCAGCAACAAGACGTTGAGAGTTGCCGGATCTAAGTAGACCTGGGGCCCATTTCTCAAAAGTCCCGATAACCTTTATGGCCCAGGAAGCTATTTATTTTATGAGCGCTGTTGGTTTTTAAAGCTAAGCAGTGAAATTGTGAGTTGAAGAAACAAGTCGAGGTCGTTTGCGCGCTAAAAGTTACACCACCATTCTATAGATTTTAATTTTTGAAATTTAGCTCCGGGCTCGACAAGTTACCGGTAACGTACCGAGCCCGAAAACTGTTTTATGTGGACAGTATTCTTCAATAGTTAAGCAATCTTTGTTAATTTTGTAAGCTAAATTTTAATCTTTATAATTTCATGAAGCATATCGCTTAGTTTGCGCCAATAATTACCATTGGCTGATAAATAAATGAGCTCGAAAAAAAATACTTATCGGACCCGGAAAGTCATCGGGAGTTTCGAGAAACGGGCCCCTGGATCAGTAAAACTCTATATACGGTAAATATCAGGCATTTTTTTGTCAAATATATTTTATACTTTATGTATCAAAATTTCCTGTTTTCGTCCCTACGTTCTTCAAGGTTTAGACCACTGCAAAACCGTGTACGATCAAAGCTTGCTCTACGTTGGATCACTAGATCGTGACCAGTCAAAAGAAGATATAATACAGAAATAATGCAAAGACTGGTCAGACAACGTGCAAGAAGCGTAAATACAATATTTCGGCTGGCCAACACCAGCCTTCTTCAGGTTTATTGAATGAAACGCGAATTTACATGGTCTTCATATAATGAACCGGAAATAATAGGATAGGGCTACGTGATGTGTAAAAAATACAGAAAAAAATAATAATAATGAAATAAAAGCGGAAATACAGTATAATAGAGATAAGGAAAAAGCTGGTTGGATTACATTTCATCTCTTCTGTTAAGACCTGCAGGCTCCAGTGTGTTTCCTCGGTGGAGGATATAAGAAGCATATGATTAACCGTATGATTGCCAGTAATAAAGTGTCGTGAGACTGCGGTAGGATTGTAGCTGGAGGTGTTGACAGGAGTGCTCAACAGAGCCAATATACAAAATATCCGCTCCCCAGGCTTTTCGCTGCTGGCTGGAAAAATTTATGTTCTGGCAAGGCCCTTGCTGTTAAGGGTCCTTCAAACGGTTGCTTGATCGCGTAGTTTTTATTTAGGAAAAATCCTGGCTGGTAACGTGTGTTTTTTTCAGTGAGAGCGGTCGAGTTTTGCAATGTCTCCTGGAAAATATGTCAACAGGCTATACATGGCTGGTAAACACACCTGGCGCACACTCCGGGGATAAAAATACCTAACTGGGCGCGACGACAGGCGACGCGACGACAGGCTTACAATCCTCTGTTTGTGTGGTTAGGTGTGCATTAATAAGGGACGGTTTCGGAGGATGGTAGGCCTATGGCGCGACATGTTGCGAGTTGATTTGTTGCGTTATATCTTTCAACTTTGTTATTTGACAGCGGTCAATCAATTTGGAAGCACATGAAGAGTTTCCCTCATCTCACCCGCGAATTCAAGGTCAACACTAACCGTCTCTGGAGAAATCAAAGTTTCGCCGTTTCAGTGTATTTGTTCTGAGGGCTTTTGGCGTGCTTCTATTGTTCTATCGCAGTGTTCGCGTTTCTAATTTCATTTTTTAAGGAAAGGTAAGTTTCTTTTCCTTTATCGCCAATTTACGTGGATAAGTTTGAATTACTGTTCCGAATTCGCGATCTGACTGTATGATTGATTTCTTCTCTGGTGCTGTGCGCCCGCCATTTCTTCAGGTCAAACCAAGTGCTCATTCTACCGTAGGAAGAAAAGTCTACAACAAAGGTAGGAGTCATCACATCTCGCTAAAAGTCGATAATTTATTGTAGAGCAAACATTTACATGGTCGTAACTTCTTTCATGCTGTTCTGAAACCGTATGTCTGGATATACTGTAGTTTCAGGGTATGTTCTCATTCGAATCCTTTCAAAATTGGTTACCATTGCACCCTATACATTTCGTTTCGACGATATCTTTTAAACACAGGCAGATGTTAAACGTTCGGATAAGCTATCTGAATTTTAGAGGTGTTATATGGAGGGAGGAATAAACGGGTTATCTACTTTTTATGTAATAAATTACCGGCTAAAACTTCCAGGCTCTCCAGGCGGGATTTCACTCAGGATTTTGATACAAATCACATTGCGAGAATCAGACATGTACGCCTAAGAACATAAAAAAGTATTTCTGGTGAAAAGGGTGCGCTAAAGGCACAGTGTAACCGCTCGACAAAACAAATCTTATTCCCTGATATTTTTGCCTTAGACCCAGACTGCGGGCATATAATTATGCTAAAACTGTTGTCCACCCATCACGGAAAACGGGAAAAGGAAAACGGCTAAGTGACTAAAAGCCAAAACACACCATTTCTGTACTTTCCTGGCAAGAATCTGCGCAATTTCATTTTATGGGATTTCGAGAAAAGTCGCATGTTTCTCTCCGCAGGGTGTCTCGAAGACTCAGAACTCGAAAACACAGATCTCGAAAACGCAAACCCTTCAAAAACGCCATCTTCCAAAATTCGGACAGACTGAGTGATCAATATTAGCCTATACCAGGAGCATATATTAAAATATTCTTACAAGGGCTTTTTTACCGTGGCAGACATTTTTCACTGTTATGTAATGGCTTGCAAGAGCACAGGTCCGAGAATGTTAACATTTATGAACTATCGGTCACCGAGCCTTGCTGGTTGAGTTTTGTAGAGTTTGAGATCTGCGTTGTTTCGAACCCCATCGCGCGCGTGGGACTGAGTTTCGCCACATGCGGTAAACATTACATAACATTAAAAAAATATCTGCCACAGAAACGATGTCCCTGATAAGAATATTCTTTGAAAGATTGAGTTTTCCAAGGGTCTGTTTTTTCGAGGTCTGCGTTTTCGAGACACCCCTCTCGCAAGCGAACACCTCGCCATGGCTGTTGCCGGATGTGCGAATAATAACCGCTTTTACAAGCGAGTCTATCTTTTCGTCGTGGGTCGAGAGTCGAGGGTAACATTTTCCCCCAATATTTGTAATTAATGAAGAAAAATCAAACCGAATTTAAACTTTTTAAGATACGAATTGCACGTGGACATTAGATCTTTTTTTACGTGGACATGGCATGGTCCCCGTGAGATAGTGATTAGCACGTGGACATCCCAGATCGCTTTTGAAAACCTGATTAGTTTTCCAAGAATTACATTTAGAACCCACAGAAGCCAATATTGGATCTAAATATGGTATGGTTAGATTTCCCGTGTTACTGTATCACCACGAATTGAAATAACGTGAAAAAAAAAGCGAAGAAAAAGAACGATGTTTTTATAAGAACAAAATAAAGTGTTGACAGGCCAAACGCAGCTTATATGCTCGTGCTAATGTTTCCTTGACCTTATAGTTTAGCTTTCACGAGTATATCCCCTAGAGATTTTCCTTTTTGGTATGAGATTATAGGGGGTCCTTTGTATATTTCTCTTAGCAATGGTTGATTTTGAATTAAGTGCCATTTGCTCATAAGGATGTTCTTGAGATTAGGCACAGCCTGGTGGAATGTTGTAACGAAAGGCAGGCACTCTCTGTCTTTGATGAAGTGCCGACTTCCTTGCGCTGAATTTGACTTCCGACGTTATTCTTTCTACTAAACTGTAAGGGTAGTTTCTGGCACGAAGGCGTGCCTTAAATTGGTTGAGATTCTCAACGAAAGATTTCGCTGAAGAGTTTGTTCTAAGAAGTCTTAGGGCTTCACCTTTGATAAACCCTAGTGGGTGACAGGAAGAGAAGTGAGTGTACGGGAAAGTCTCTGTCGGCTTAAAATGTCTGCGGATATCAAGGATTGCTTGTTTGTTAAATCTTTCACCTTTCCAGAGAGATTTAAGCCGTAAATTTAATTGTCGGGTGGTGTCTGTTTGCTAGGACAATAAATTCTTCTATTTCCTTTTTGTCAACATTCCACAGTGAGAATATGTCATCGATGTATCTTTTCCACTTTGTGTTGCTAAGCCTAATTATTTCCGTCTCAACCGCCGAGATAAAAATTTTGCAAAGGTAACTGCCATTTTTGTGCCCATTGCGGTTTTGTGGGTTTGGAGATAGTTTTTCCCGTTGAATTCAAAATAATTCTCTTGGAGAATCAGCCTTAGAATTTCTCTGAGGGAGAGGGTTGGTATGGGGGTGTTTTCCCCGTAGAAGTTCTCATATGCTCTGCATACTATGTTGATCCCCTCCCGTTGCGGGATATTTGTGTACAGGCTGGTGACATTTAAGGAAACCAAGAATGTATTCTCCGGGAGTTTTGTTGTATCCTTAAGGGGTGTAATCCAACTGTCAAGGAAACTCTCTTAACAATAAAAATTTCTCGGGCAGAATCGGTCACATTAATTCCATTTTTTTCCCGGCAGAAAATGTCGACAAGTCACAGTAGCCATCGTAGTTAAATTTTGCAAAATGCCTTGAGTCAGTTTACTAAGAACGAGTGTTTTGACATACATATGCCATTACTCAACAAGTGATTCGCAGCGGCAAATTGCAAAACAAAGTTAGAGGAGTCGCGAGTTTTTAAAAATAGAATACCTGGTCGTGATTTCCGGTGTCGGTGATAAAACTCCTTTGTGTGTAAAACAGCATAAAATCGATATTTGCAGGCGCTTTCCTATATTGCAAGTACAGCAGTTTGTTTTGTTCGAATCGACTTTAGCACGACGTTTGAAACGAACTCTTGTCGTGCTACACGGCAATATTAAGACTTGCGCATGAATTTCGCCCAAAATGGTGTTTCTTAACCATATTTTCTATCCATTTGAAAAGCTAGCGTGAGACTAAATTTAATTTTCCCAAACTTCGCTTCATCGCGCCTTAATGATCGCGCTCTTTTCGCCAATCGTGGATTTTATTTAGCCTGTCGCGCCTACCGCGCCAGCTTGATAATCGTGTCATTTTGCCTTTCTAGCTTTTTGTGAACGCAAAGGTGCAAACGAAACATCGGTGTCATTTCGCGTTTTTTCGCGACTCGCAGGAAGGCATGTCGCAAACATCATTGCGTGTTTTCGCATGTTTGCAAAAACGTAAAAAGTTTCTGTCACGCAGTCAATAACAAAAGCATTTAAAAATAAACGTTATCGGCTTCTCCTTTGACATGGAATAGTCGAATAACTATATTATTTGGTGTAAAAAAGAAATATGTTTCGGCATCAAATCAACATTGCAAATTAAATCATTTAGAAATTTCTTGCAACTTGATGACAGCCACTCGAATGTCAAACTTCGACCCGGTTAATATGCAAATTCGGTTTTTGCGCTTTACAAAACATTCGCTTTCAAAACCCAACTTTCGCTTCCAAAAGGAAAAATCATCGACAGAAAGCTTTCCATGCCAAAACATTTCATGAAAAGAAACAATACATTTTCTTTTATAGCCTAAAATGTTTTTTCACACAAGTTAATTTCTAAATTTTGTATACTGCATGTCTCGAAGCGCGTCTCGAAGCGCCGCGCCATCGCGCCAGCCGGCTCATTTTCGTGGAGAAAAATAAGGAAAAAATTAAATATCTTGCTAAATAAGTTCACATTTAACAAGTGACGAGTGCATTTTGATACTGGATAACCGCACTCCAGGTTAGGTTTGCTCTGATAGCACTTGAAGTTCATTCAAAACATTCCAAAACCGAACAAAATATCTCTCATTCTGCCTGTGAGCGGAAACGATGTAAAGAACAGTCAACAATGCTAGGATCAAGGAGCGCAGTAAAGTGTCAAAACGGCATATTTTAAATCACAAAATAATTGAGGAAAACGCGAAATGGCAGTTAATTAAATTAGAGCGCAGCACTTTAGTTGCTCTCGTTATGCTCTTTTTACGTACCGCTCATGTTTTTGGGCATCAAGGATACGTGTTAGATAACAATTTATGTTGACCAATGAACTGCAGCTTCCTGTTTGGGTCGTATAACAGATTTTCAGTCAGTCAACCAGGAAGAAAGCAAACCCATATCCATGGCGGCACCAAGTTCTATAAAGGTGACAATAAATGAGAAAGAGGGCGCCTTACCTGGAAACCGTGTCCGAGCAGTGGGAATGTGCTTTTATAAACCTGTCAAGGATCTCGTCACTGACCGAACGAATAGACTGTGCAGAAACCCAGACAATCCAAAAGACACTTCGTGCATTGAAGTGCGCGACAGACAGCGTGTGAGAGCTACATTAAATAAAAGTGTTTCGAGCTTGCTTGCCTCCTATTTCGACGAAGGATCAGTCAGGGAGCCCACATGGTAAGTTTTTTTAAACTAATAAGTTCCTTAAATTTGTATTTTATGACCTTATGGAATAATCTGTGAACCACTGTTCTTCATTTTTTTTTAAAGCCTCCTTGAAGACGCAAAATGGAGTCGCGGAGACACCGGAAAGCCTGCAAAAGCTCACAAAGTGGCAATTTCATTTCACGTGGATCCTGCAAAGATAGACCTAATTCGTTATGACTTCCGATTATACAACGTGATAATTGGAGAAATGTGTACTGACTAGCAACGATCTAGCAACGGTCGTCTTCAAAAATTCTTACATTTTTTCATTTTCCTTGTGTATGCAAAAAAATACCTGATGCATTTTCTAGGCGGCAAAGGATAGGAATCTGTCACAACAGTTTTTTTTATTTAAATTATCTACCTACATTAGAAGTTTAGAATTGTGCACTTGATTAACAACAGCACTGAACCGATCAGCAATAAAACGCCTTTCCTTGCATGTTTCTTGCGTTATGTTCGAAATTTCAAATGGAAGCTGATCTGGGATTCTCCTGACCCCAGAGATCCGTTTCAATCAAGAACGATAAAACCTTCTTCGACGGTTTAGAGAAGCTCCAGACCAAAGAGCGGAGTCACTGTTTGAGAGTAAGGGTTGTAAAGAGGTTAGAAGACATAGGACATATCTTCCTGTGGAGGTAACTTGAACGTCACGTAGTTATGCTAACTGGTTAATAGTTATCGGTGATAGCTTAACCAGTGGAGACGTGTTTGTAATTAATTTCTTAAAAGGTTTCAAAATATCGAAATTTTGTATATCGACGGAAAACCATCCGAACTTCTTAATTTAACTGAATCCAGAAGCCATTATTTTTACATTGGCAAGGCAAAAAAGGTGTTCGTTTCACTCGTAGAAAGCTTCCCGGGATTTTTTAACAACTTCCAAAAACTTTTACGAAAATGTTCGTTGTCTTTTAAAACCAGTTGAGAAGTGTTTGTGATTTCTTAAGATGTTCCAAAACATCGAAGCTTTTTAAGTGAGCTTGTGGAGAAGTGTTTGCGATCTCGAGAGGGGTTTCAAAACATCGAAACTTGCTGGCTTAATTAGTGGAGAAGTGTTTGCGATTTCTTAAGAGGTTCCAAAACTTCGTAACTTGTTAAGTGAACTAATAAACGACGAAAACGATCTGAGTTCTTATTTTAGCTGAATCCAGAAGCGACTGACATTATTTCAAATTTGGCAAAGCAAAATAAGTATTTGTTTCACTCGTAGAAAGATTCTTGGGATTTCCCAACAACTTCCACTGAAAAAAAAAGTGTTGTTGACGGTACTACTTAGTGAGGAAGAGTTTCGAAACATCGAGTCATGTTCGTTAGCTTAACCTGTTGAGAAGTGTTTGTGATTTCTTAAGATGTTCCAAAACATCGAAACTTTTTAAGTGAGCTTGTGGAGAAGTGTTTGCGATCTCGAGAGGGGTTTCAAAACATCGAAACTTGCTGACTTAATTAGTGGAGAAGTGTTTGCGATTTCTTAAGATGTTCCAAAACATCGAAACTTTTTAAGTGAGCTTGTGGAGAAGTGTTTGCGATCTCGAGAGGGGTTTCAAAACATCGAAACTTGCTGGCTTAATTAGTGGAGAAGTGTTTGCGATTTCTTAAGAGGTTCCAAAACATCGAAACTTTTTAAGTGAGCTTGTGGAGAAGTGTTTGCGATCTCGAGAGGGGTTTCAAAACATCGAAACTTGCTGGCTTAATTAGTGGAGAAGTGTTTGCGATTTCTTAAGAGGTTCCAAAACTTCGTAACTTGTTAAGTGAACTAATAAACGATGAAAACCATCTGAGTTCTTATTTTAGCCGAATCCAGAAGCGACTGACATTATTTCAAATTTTGCAAAGCAAAATAAGTATTTGTTTCACTCGTAGAAAGATTCTTGGGATTTCCCAACAACTTCCACTGAAAAAAAAAAGTGTTGTTGACGGTACTACTTAGTGAGGAAGAGTTTCGAAACATCGAGTCATGTTCGCTAGCTTAACCTGTTGAGAAGTGTTTGTGATTTCTTAAGAGGTTCCAAAACATCGAAACTTGGTAGGTGAGCTTGTGGAGAAGTGTTTGCGATCTCGAGAGGGGTTTCAAAACATCGAAACTTGCTGGCTTAATTAGTGGAGAAGTGTTTGCGATTTCTTAAGAGGTTCCAAAACTTCGTAACTTGTTAAGTGAACTAATAAACGATGAAAACCATCTGAGTTCTTATTTTAGCCGAATCCAGAAGCGACTGACATTATTTCAAATTTTGCAAAGCAAAATAAGTATTTGTTTCACTCGTAGAAAGATTCTTGGGATTTCCCAACAACTTCCACTGAAAAAAAAAAAGTGTTGTTGACGGTACTACTAGTGAGGAAGAGTTTCGAAACATCGAGTCATGTTCGTTAGCTTAACCTGTTGAGAAGTGTTTGTGATTTCTTAAGAGGTTCCAAAACATCGAAACTTGGTAGGTGAGCTTGTGGAGAAGTGTTTGCGATCTCGAGAGGGGTTTCAAAACATCGAAACTTGCTGGCTTAATTAGTGGAGAAGTGTTTGCGATTTCTTAAGAGGTTCCAAGACTTCGTAACTTGTTAAGTGAACTAATAAACGACGAAAACGATCTGAGTTCTTATTTTAGCTGAATCCAGAAGCGACTGACATTATTTCAAATTTTGCAAAGCAAAATAAGTATTTGTTTCACTCGTAGAAAGATTCTTGGGATTTCCCAACAACTTCCACTGAAAAAAAAAGTGTTGTTGACGGTACTACTTAGTGAGGAAGAGTTTCGAAACATCGAGTCATGTTCGTTAGCTTAACCTGTTGAGAAGTGTTTGTGATTTCTTAAGAGGTTCCAAAACATCGAAACTTGGTAGGTGAGCTTGTGGAGAAGTGTTTGCGATCTCGAGAGGGGTTTCAAAACATCGAAACTTGCTGGCTTAATTAGTGGAGAAGTGTTTGCGATTTCTTAAGAGGTTCCAAAACTTCGTAACTTGTTAAGTGAACTAATAAACGATGAAAACCATCTGAGTTCTTATTTTAGCCGAATCCAGAAGCGACTGACATTATTTCAAATTTTGCAAAGCAAAATAAGTATTTGTTTCACTCGTAGAAAGATTCTTGGGATTTCCCAACAACTTCCACTGAAAAAAAAAAGTGTTGTTGACGGTACTACTAGTGAGGAAGAGTTTCGAAACATCGAGTCATGTTCGTTAGCTTAACCTGTTGAGAAGTGTTTGTGATTTCTTAAGAGGTTCCAAAACATCGAAACTTGGTAGGTGAGCTTGTGGAGAAGTGTTTGCGATCTCGAGAGGGGTTTCAAAACATCGAAACTTGCTGGCTTAATTAGTGGAGAAGTGTTTGCGATTTCTTAAGAGGTTCCAAGACTTCGTAACTTGTTAAGTGAACTAATAAACGACGAAAACGATCTGAGTTCTTATTTTAGCTGAATCCAGAAGCGACTGACATTATTTCAAATTTTGCAAAGCAAAATAAGTATTTGTTTCACTCGTAGAAAGATTCTTGGGATTTCCCAACAACTTCCACTGAAAAAAAAAGTGTTGTTGACGGTACTACTTAGTGAGGAAGAGTTTCGAAACATCGAGCCATGTTCGTTAGCTTAACCTGTTGAGAAGTGTTTGTGATTTCTTAAGAGGTTCCAAAACATCGAAACTTGGTAGGTGAGCTTGTGGAGAAGTGTTTGCGATCTCGAGAGGGGTTTCAAAACATCGAAACTTGCTGGCTTAATTAGTGGAGAAGTGTTTGCGATTTCTTAAGAGGTTCCAAAACTTCGTAACTTGTTAAGTGAACTAATAAACGACGAAAACGATCTGAGTTCTTATTTTAGCTGAATCCAGAAGCGACTGACATTATTTCAAATTTTGCAAAGCAAAATAAGTATTTGTTTCACTCGTAGAAAGATTCTTGGGATTTCCCAACAACTTCCACTGAAAAAAAAAGTGTTGTTGACGGTACTACTAGTGAGGAAGAGTTTCGAAACATCGAGTCATGTTCGTTAGCTTAACCTGTTGAGAAGTGTTTGTGATTTCTTAAGAGGTTCCAAAACATCGAAACTTGGTAGGTGAGCTTGTGGAGAAGTGTTTGCGATCTCGAGAGGGGTTTCAAAACATCGAAACTTGCTGGCTTAATTAGTGGAGAAGTGTTTGCGATTTCTTAAGAGGTTCCAAGACTTCGTAACTTGTTAAGTGAACTAATAAACGACGAAAACGATCTGAGTTCTTATTTTAGCTGAATCCAGAAGCGACTGACATTATTTCAAATTTTGCAAAGCAAAATAAGTATTTGTTTCACTCGTAGAAAGATTCTTGGGATTTCCCAACAACTTCCACTGAAAAAAAAAGTGTTGTTGACGGTACTACTTAGTGAGGAAGAGTTTCGAAACATCGAGCCATGTTCGTTAGCTTAACCTGTTGAGAAGTGTTTGTGATTTCTTAAGAGGTTCCAAAACATCGAAACTTGGTAGGTGAGCTTGTGGAGAAGTGTTTGCGATCTCGAGAGGGGTTTCAAAACATCGAAACTTGCTGGCTTAATTAGTGGAGAAGTGTTTGCGATTTCTTAAGAGGTTCCAAAACTTCGTAACTTGTTAAGTGAACTAATAAACGACGAAAACGATCTGAGTTCTTATTTTAGCTGAATCCAGAAGCGACTGACATTATTTCAAATTTTGCAAAGCAAAATAAGTATTTGTTTCACTCGTAGAAAGATTCTTGGGATTTCCCAACAACTTCCACTGAAAAAAAAAGTGTTGTTGACGGTACTACTTAGTGAGGAAGAGTTTCGAAACATCGAGTCATGTTCGTTAGCTTAACCTGTTGAGAAGTGTTTGTGATTTCTTAAGATGTTCCAAAACATCGAAACTTTTTAAGTGAGCTTGTGGAGAAGTGTTTGCGATCTCGAGAGGGGTTTCAAAACATCGAAACTTGCTGGCTTAATTAGTGGAGAAGTGTTTGCGATTTCTTAAGATGTTCCAAAACATCGAAACTTTTTAAGTGAGCTTGTGGAGAAGTGTTTGCGATCTCGAGAGGGGTTTCAAAACATCGAAACTTGCTGGCTTAATTAGTGGAGAAGTGTTTGCGATTTCTTAAGAGGTTCCAAAACATCGGAACTTTTTAAGTGAGCTTGTGGAGAAGTGTTTGCGATCTCGAGAGGGGTTTCAAAACATCGAAACTTGCTGGCTTAATTAGTGGAGAAGTGTTTGCGATTTCTTAAGAGGTTCCAAAACTTCGTAACTTGTTAAGTGAACTAATAAACGATGAAAACCATCTGAGTTCTTATTTTAGCCGAATCCAGAAGCGACTGACATTATTTCAAATTTTGCAAAGCAAAATAAGTATTTGTTTCACTCGTAGAAAGATTCTTGGGATTTCCCAACAACTTCCACTGAAAAAAAAAAGTGTTGTTGACGTTACTACTAGTGAGGAAGAGTTTCGAAACATCGAGTCATGTTCGTTAGCTTAACCTGTTGAGAAGTGTTTGTGATTTCTTAAGAGGTTCCAAAACATCGAAACTTGGTAGGTGAGCTTGTGGAGAAGTGTTTGCGATCTCGAGAGGGGTTTCAAAACATCGAAACTTGCTGGCTTAATTAGTGGAGAAGTGTTTGCGATTTCTTAAGAGGTTCCAAAACTTCGTAACTTGTTAAGTGAACTAATAAACGATGAAAACCATCTGAGTTCTTATTTTAGCCGAATCCAGAAGCGACTGACATTATTTCAAATTTTGCAAAGCAAAATAAGTATTTGTTTCACTCGTAGAAAGATTCTTGGGATTTCCCAACAACTTCCACTGAAAAAAAAAGTGTTGTTGACGGTACTACTAGTGAGGAAGAGTTTCGAAACATCGAGTCATGTTCGTTAGCTTAACCTGTTGAGAAGTGTTTGTGATTTCTTAAGAGGTTCCAAAACATCGAAACTTGGTAGGTGAGCTTGTGGAGAAGTGTTTGCGATCTCGAGAGGGGTTTCAAAACATCGAAACTTGCTGGCTTAATTAGTGGAGAAGTGTTTGCGATTTCTTAAGAGGTTCCAAGACTTCGTAACTTGTTAAGTGAACTAATAAACGACGAAAACGATCTGAGTTCTTATTTTAGCTGAATCCAGAAGCGACTGACATTATTTCAAATTTGGCAAAGCAAAATAAGTGTTTGTTTCACTCGTAGTAAGATTCTTGGGATTTCCCAACAACTTCCACTGAAAAAAAAAAGTGTTGTTGACGGTACTACTTAGTGAGGAAGAGTTTCGAAACATCGAGTCATGTTCGTTAGCTTAACCTGTTGAGAAGTGTTTGTGATTTCTTAAGATGTTCCAAAACATCGAAACTTTTTAAGTGAGCTTGTGGAGAAGTGTTTGCGATCTCGAGAGGGGTTTCAAAACATCGAAACTTGCTGGCTTAATTAGTGGAGAAGTGTTTGCGATTTCTTAAGATGTTCCAAAACATCGAAACTTTTTAAGTGAGCTTGTGGAGAAGTGTTTGCGATCTCGAGAGGGGTTTCAAAACATCGAAACTTGCTGGCTTAATTAGTGGAGAAGTGTTTGCGATTTCTTAAGAGGTTCCAAAACATCGAAACTTTTTAAGTGAGCTTGTGGAGAAGTGTTTGCGATCTCGAGAGGGGTTTCAAAACATCGAAACTTGCTGGCTTAATTAGTGGAGAAGTGTTTGCGATTTCTTAAGAGGTTCCAAAACTTCGTAACTTGTTAAGTGAACTAATAAACGATGAAAACCATCTGAGTTCTTATTTTAGCCGAATCCAGAAGCGACTGACATTATTTCAAATTTTGCAAAGCAAAATAAGTATTTGTTTCACTCGTAGAAAGATTCTTGGGATTTCCCAACAACTTCCACTGAAAAAAAAAAAGTGTTGTTGACGGTACTACTAGTGAGGAAGAGTTTCGAAACATCGAGTCATGTTCGTTAGCTTAACCTGTTGAGAAGTGTTTGTGATTTCTTAAGAGGTTCCAAAACATCGAAACTTGGTAGGTGAGCTTGTGGAGAAGTGTTTGCGATCTCGAGAGGGGTTTCAAAACATCGAAACTTGCTGGCTTAATTAGTGGAGAAGTGTTTGCGATTTCTTAAGAGGTTCCAAAACCTCGTAACTTGTTAAGTGAACTAATAAACGATGAAAACCATCCGAGTTCTTATTTTAGCTGAATCCAGAAGCGACTGACATTATTTCAAATTTTAGCTTAAACGACGAAAACGATCTGAGTTCTTATTTTAGCTGAATCCAGAAGCGACTGACATTATTTCAAATTTTGCAAAGCAAAATAAGTATTTGTTTCACTCGTAGAAAGATTCTTGGGATTTCCCAACAACTTCCACTGAAAAAAAAAAGTGTTGTTGACGGTACTACTAGTGAGGAAGAGTTTCGAAACATCGAGTCATGTTCGTTAGCTTAACCTGTTGAGAAGTGTTTGTGATTTCTTAAGATGTTCCAAAACATCGAAACTTGTTAGGTGAGCTTGCGGAGAAGTGTTTGCGATCTCGAGAGGGGTTTCAAAGCATCGAAACTGGCTGGCTTAATAAGTGGAGAAGTGTTTGTGATTTCTTGAGAAGTTCCAAAACATCGTAGCTTGTTAAGTGAGGTTATGCACACGTGTTTGCGATGTCGAGAGAGGTTTTACTGAAAACCGCTCGAAAACTCGCTGGGTTAATTAGTAGATAAGTGTTTGTGATTTCTTGAGAGATACCAAAACATGGAAAATTGCCAAGTGAGCTCGAGTCTTGTTCGTAAGCTTAACCTGATGAGAAGTTTGTAATTTCTTAAGAGGTTCCAAAACATCGAAACTTGTTAAGTGAGCTTGTGGAGAAGTGTTTGCGATCTCGAGAGGGGTTTCAAAACATCGAAACTTGCTGGCTTAATTTGTGGAGAAGTGTTTGTGATGTCTTAAGAGGTTTCAAAACCTCGAAACTTGTTAAGTTAACTAAAAAAACCACGAAGACCATCGAGACTTATTATTTGAATCCATCCATAAATGACTGAGATCTTGAAAAGATGTTGAAAGCACAGAAAGGGATCTCCTTGACTCTAGAAAACTGCCCGGGATTTCTTAACTTTCAAAAATTGTTGTTTGTTGTTCTATTTAGCTAAATATCGAATAGTGTACATTAGCTTAAACTTATGAGAATTGTTTGCGATTTCGTAGGGGTTCCGAAACGTGGAATTAAGTGAGCTTGAGGAGAAATGTTGGCTTAATTTTTTAATGCCGATGATAATGGGATTTTCTTTGCCTTGCAGGTTTTGGAAGTGCAGGTTTGGACAAACCTTGTGACTGTTTTGAACTTATCGAGAGATTCAGGTAAGAAAGAGCCAATACACTGTTGTTTTGTTCTCCACCAATGAACTGTAAATCAAGATATTCCTCATCTTGCCCTCTACGTCTACCGTTCAATTTTCTCAAGTTCTCCACTAATGAACTGTAAAGCAAGATATTCCTCATCTCGCCCTCTACGTCTACCGTGCAAGTTTCTCAAGTGCTCCACCAATGAACTCTAGAGCAAAATATTCCTCATCCCACCCTCTAAGCTTACGGTTCAAGTCTCTCAGGTGCTCCACCATTGAACTATAAAGCAATATATTCCTTATCTGCCACCGTAAAAGTTTCTCAAGTGCTCCACCACTGAACTATGAGACAAGACATTCATCATCTCGCTCTCTATGTCCACCGTCGAAGTCTCTCAAGTGCTCCACCCCTGAACTACAAAGCAAGAAGTTCCAAAACTAGCCCTTTCCGTATGCCGTTCAAGTTTGTCAAGTGCTACACTACGGAAGTATAAAGCAGGGCATTTTCGTCTTCAGTCTTAAGATGACGCCCTTGTGTGTGCAGATATTCAAAGGAACACCACGGAAACTAAATACATGACTCTGTAGGTGAATGATTCTTTTTTGTTATATTATTATCAATGGTGTGCCGTTTGGTAGGGGGTAGGGAGGGGTAGGGCTGAAGACTTGGCTGTTGAAAAAAGAGGATATAGTTTTCAATTATTTCACAACTGGGAAACCGAAGTCTCTTAAATAAACCGAAGTCCTAATCCCTGGAATGCAGTACAACGTTACTAAAACGATCTAAGCCGCTATTGTCGGCAGCTTATATACTATATATATAATGTTTTGGAGATAAAGGGTCTTTTTGGAATTAATTTAAGAATTCACAATTCGCAAATGAATTTTAAGCCCGCGAAAAAGCAAAGGTTAATTCTCCGTGGTCAAAGTATTCCCGAACTTAAAACGACCCGATACCACTTCGCGTGCCGCATCAGACAATACAAATCTCCTTATTTACGTGTGGCTTCGAATTTAACTTCTGATCTTAACTACACATAAAACGTGCTGGCTGGAATTTTAAAGAAGGCAATTTTGCTGGCAACTTTCGATTCTAAGCAAGATTTGCTTGCTGGGAAACTGCGATTCTAACAAGCGGTGGAAAATCAGACGGCAGAAAAAACAGTTTCCTTGCTGGAGACGTGAAACTATATAATAGAGCTTGCTGGCAACAAAAGTCGATACCACTCTGCTCGCTGGCGCTGAGGAACGGCTATTTTTTTCCCACGGTAGTTAATTATTAAACACAGAGTACGCGACATGCGTGGCAATGCCATCAAACATGACTTAGGAGGTTCCTATAACATTTTGTCGTTGAGCACTCCTGTGTTGATAATGGGTCGCCTGTGTTCATTAAAGCGTTCTTTGAGGCGACGTTTAGTTTTGTAGCTAGAGGTGTTGATAATGGGTCGCCTATGTTCATTAAAACGTTCTTTGAGGCGACGTTCTTGTTTAGCTGCCGTAAGGAGCAGTCTTACCGTAAAATACTAGCAGGTAAAAGAAAAACAAAACAAAACAAAACAAAACAAAACAAACAAACAAACAAAAAAAAAGACAGGTAAATAAAGTTGATTCCACAGTTGTACAACTGTGCATAAGAGAGTTATTGCGCTTATTCTAAATTCTCAGTTGGAGCCGGGGCTCCTGTTATCACTCATTTGAATCCCTAAAAAATGATGGTTAAAGTACCAGCCTGGTACCCGCAAACTCAAGTCAATTCTTGACGCCACTCGACACCACATAAAACCTTTGTATGGCTAAAACAAACTCGAGAAAAATTAGTTTCTTCTTATCTTACTTAGAGGTGTAACATAAGCCCTTCTCCTATCCCCTCACCGCTAACCAACCCCCTAATCATCCCCCTTACCACGCCCAGAAACCCGCTGACAGAAACAAAACAGGCGATCGGGTTTCACTACGCAAGCGATCAGTGGAAGACTGTCAAGACTCGAAGCGCTGTGCGTCATTGTGCTAAGGAGTGAAGTGTATGTCTGTTTGCTGTAAAGGTTAGTTTGTGAGCATTTTTCAGGGTATTTCACGTTTACTAATGAAGTCCATCTGCTGAGAAGTATTTTGTGTGTTTTATGCAAATGAATGTCACGGTTCTTCTCTGGGAACTAATAAGCATGCAAGTTTTCATGTAGCTTTTACGTTCGCGTAAAACACACAAATCTCGTTTCTTTCTCTTCAAATGTGCTGTTTTTGATTCAAATGCTTTAACATCTAACATGAAATTGCATTTTTCTTCTTGCTTTCAGAAGACTTTAGAAGAAGACTTGATGTTTTCGAAAGAGGGGAGAATTTCAAGTTGGTTCCTGACAAGAGTTGGTCCTTGTTTGAGGCAAACAAACGACATCCATCTGCACGCAGTTGATATGCCTTGAGGTAAGGCAGTTGCACTTGTTTCACCCTGTCTTGAGGTAAAAGGCCTAGAATATTGCATATATTGTAAAAACAGCTCATTTGTTGTCTAATCTGGTAAATTTTGAGACGTTCCCGTGGAGCGTCTTTGAACGCGCTTTGAGATCTTATCAGCTCGTTTATCTTCTGCGTGCATTCTGGTTCATTTTGTGCCAATACTACTGACTTTATCTTCTTGTTTATGTTTGTATAGGTGAGGTTTTGCAGCTTTCTGTGAAGGAGAATCAAAATGCAGCATCACTGATTTCCATCCAGTCTATAAAGGTTAGTTGTAACTAGCTAGTACTACGCCTAGCTACAAAACTCCGGACTTTTTTCGGGATTTTTAGAGCTTCACGGGACTTTTAGAAAACGATAGGATTTTTAGAGATCTGGAGGGATTTTTAGAGGTTTTGGTGAATATTTTCAAGGGTTTTTGTTTATTTGTTACAAGAAAGCTTGAAACTTAGAAAAGTTTCACCACAACCGATTGTGATGAAACTTTTTGATGCCTCCTCACTGTATCTGTGGACGGTTTTACCCATAATCCAGCGTTCCTTGCTGTCCGTGAGTTCAAAATGGCGGGCTCAGCAGAGAGCCATGAAATTTTCATCACAGGTCACCCAATTTTTTAATATCATGAGATTTTTAGAGATTTTTAGGAGTTTTATGGGATTTTTAGAGATGAAATCGGAGATTTTTAGAACATTTTTGGAGAAATTCCAGGAAGATTGTTAGGCCACTTTTCGGGATTTTTGTAGCTAGGCCTAGTTGTAACAAGTTTTATGAATTGTTTTTTTTGTCCCTACCCCATCCTAGTGAGGAATGCACTTTGTGTAGACTTTGGTCTGCTTTGCCTATAAGTTATGTTCCCTTCAGTTTGAGCCTTTTTCTATACTTTCCCCTTGGAGGATTCAAGCAATCTAAAAATACCATCGTAGTTGTGTAGAGCAAGCCTCCATGAATATTATTTTTACAATTTTAAGATTTTATTAAAAGATTTTTACCTCATTCAGACCGGGTTGGGGGGGGGGGGGGTAATTGTGCCCATGCTGACTTTTGACGTTTATATTTTTTTAAAAGCAAGCTAAAGCCACCAAACTTGGTGACTTTTTCTAAAATTTATCTGGGAACAATTTGGCATAGCAATTGCTTGGCCATCAAGTTTGATGTTACCATAGTAACCACTTTTTGACCGGCCATTTTTAAGACTTTTGAATTTTTACCTTTTTATTGAAAAATTATAACTTTTCTGAAGTAAGTTGGACATTTTTATATCATCTGCATTTTCTTTTTGATTTTGGTTACTTTTTGGCCAATTTTGGTGATTTTTGATCAAGCGCGAGGGCCGTACTGGGAGATAATTACCTAACGTCTTTCAAGTCTGTACAAGAAAGACTGAGGGCAATATTCTCTCAGTATGGTCCTGGCCCCGGTTCCTGTTAACAATAAAGTACTGATTTGTGCCAAATAATTGTCTTTGATATTTGCAGCCTATCTGTTTTGTTATGTTCGCCTGTTACAGAAATTTGACATCTTGTTTTCGTTTTAAATCACTGAAAAACCTCTGTTTCAGTGTCTGCACTGTTTAAAAACGACAACAACTTCGCTTTAATTAATCGTCAAAATTTTTGTCTTATATTCACCTTATTTCAATAAAAGATCTCCTTCTGCTTTTGCAAAATTGCCACAAATATTTTATTTCATTCAATGATTCTTCTGTAGAAACCCAAAACCGGCAAATTGTTCCGTGAAAAGTTGATTATTCGCGCTATTGCTTGCGATGAAAGATGGCTTCGAAATTCATGGCTTTCAGTTTCATTTTATCATATTAAAGCTTACTCGTACTCCTGAAGATCGGTTCATAAATTCTGCTTTGTGAAGATCCTGTTTACTGAAGCCACATTTCCAGAGTTACATTTGATAGAATTTTATAGAGCTATTGATGGAATTGTTTAATAATGTTTTAAAATATATACTAAAATCGAAAACTTGACTACTTGATTTGCGTGTTTGTAGTCCTTTTTGCTCCATCACCTTTCGCTGCAGGTTTTTGCGCCCAAAACTTGGTCGATTACCGCTCAAATTTGTGCAGACAACAAAATTATTTGTTAATTTATCTAACAAAATTGCCTCCTTTCTTTTTCCTTACTCAACTAAACTAACAATATCGCAAAATTTAAGTCCGCTATTTTGTTTGTTTTGATCGAGTTTTTCCCTCGATTAGTGAGTTAATCGACCTCACTAGGTGGATTAAATTGGCCCTCGTTTATCACTTGGCTAGTGTTAATCGTGCTTTCAGGAACAGAATCTAACCGACGGATAAATTTTAATGCTGGATTAGCGAGATTTAACCCTCGATTAGCGCTAATCAGCTTTCCAGGAACCGGGGCCTGAGCTAGTGAGAGTCAGTAAGAAGTTTATTATGTGGCTGTGCCTAATACTTTATTACTTGAAAAGTGAGCCATGGCAGATTAGGATGAAAGAGTTAGTTTACCGGAATTCATTCATAACTCAGCAGTTTTTTTCACACGAAAACATTATATTGCACAAAAAAGTAAAAACTTTCAAAGAAACTGTCTCTTTGCTTCCAAATCAATCAAACTATTTGAATCAAATGTACTTTCACATTTTCTATATTCCTGCTTTACCAGCGGGGCATTAACATTGCTCATAATGCCTATGGGGATTACAGGAAAATTTGGCCCCAAACAATGGCCAATCACAGTGCACAATGTATATTTAGAAGCTCTAGCCATATAATAACTTGAATCGGGTTTCAATGTGTGGTTCCAGAAAATATCCATACCCCCCCCACGGAAGGGATTTTTCTTATGACTCCCCCACCCCTCTGGATTTTCCAAAAACGGCCCACAAACTATACCCCTCCCCCCCTCCGGAAATTCCAATTTTTTCCTACACCCCCTGGAAATATTTCTATTTCTTGTTTAAAGCGAAAAATTAGCTAAACTATAGTTTAAGAATCCAAATTTCGAGGGTTACTGGCGTTTTCTGGTAAATTCACGTATATGAGCAGAAGTTATGTCGCATGTCAAGTGCTATTGTGCATGCATATCGTCATAAATTTTATTTACGACCAATTCTGCTTCATTATCTTGACGAAACAGCAACACTTCAATTTATAATCCGAGTATTTGACAAATAAAGAGAAATAAATGTTGAGTAAGAATCGCTAATTTTTGCCAAGGTAAAAAAATGAGCACTGTAATCAAAAGAACATTTTTTGCGAGCATATTGAAACCTAAATTTTGTTGAACGCTTGCCAGATATATAAAACGCGCATGCAAATCAATAAGACAGCTAGCAGTTTTCCTGTAAACCATTTTTTTCTCAGTAATAATATTTTGGAAGATGACTGCGATTGCCTTCCGGTTTCCATTGTTTAGTGTAATTCAATCTTCTCCACGACAATTAGCGTCCCGTTGTCTCGTCGACTGCCGGTTTCGCAATTTGCATAATTCTGCTTTTATTTATGCTGATGTAAGGCTGTGGTAAACCGCCTTCTCTGGAGACTTGGCAAGGCTAGAAAACTTTTGCACAACTAGATTTATCTAATGTAAAGTTAAGCTGAAAACGACGTTGCAAGCAGCATGAATGTATTCGAAAACATTTCAGCGCACACGCGGGAATGTTCTGTAAACAAACTTATCTGAACAATGGTTCATGTTACGCGCTCCCATCAAACACTTCCCTTTTAATACCTGGGATGCCTTTTACTTTATTTTATACTTGCTTTATGCAATTGTAATGACACCTGTGTGATTTTCCACTGCTACCGAAGAAATTTTGCCCGTTTCTTTCATGCCGAAATATTATAAATGTTTGAGTCAAAACCCGTGAAACGGGCATGTTTTTATTTTTGATTTATATAATGCGCCTAAGTCGTAAATCTCTTACAGATAATATTTGTCTGCCGAACTATAATTATTACAGTGTTTTTACGTAGTTTTCGATCAAGAATTACTCTTAGCGGGATCAAGAACTGTTTTGTGTCGATTCCGAATTACTACTGTGCTCAATGTTGACGCAATAATTCAGTTGAAACGATAGTTTTCACGCCGGCGAACAACAACGAAGAAATGCGACGTAAATGTCTGCTCTGCTACTAGCAGAGACGGATACAGTTCGAAGTCAAATGACAGACGTATCTGCTTAAATATGTGTGACAGAGATTCTTGGTGTAATTTACGGGAATTACTCGTCTTCCACAGCGTGATCTATGAGCTGTTCGCTAATCCGCCGCTGTTTGGTAAAATGACTGGACTCTCGCAGCACCAGAAATCGAGCCTGACGACCTTGAAAATGTTAGTTTTGTGCAGTTAACAAGATCAATGTTTGCGTCCGCGGATCGGTAAGCAAAATGCAAACAGAAAATTTAACATATAGGAATAATGGAACCGGTCTGGAAAAATAATAGAAATTGATACAACACCCCCCCCCCCCCTCAGGATTTTCCTGGGCCTTTGACCCCCCCACCCCCCTGGAAATTCCAATCCCTTCCGTGGGGGGGGTATGGATATTTTCTGGAACCACACAATAAAATTTGAAGTAGGCAGCTGGTTTGAGTAGAGTAACCGACCGTATGAACAAGGGTTTGAAACAGTCTTCCTTTAATTACTTTAATTCAGGGCAAAAAGTAGCCGACTTTTCTGAGCGAAATAGCTGATGCTTTTCATCGGCCGTCGATGCTCATTGAAAGCGCTGTTGAATTAATACTTTTGTGATTACTAGCCGAATGGAACCTTGTTTATGTGGTTCAAGGTTACTTGAATATACATGTTAAGCATGTGTTTGAATCGAAAGTTAAAATGAAAAAATCATTGTTATAAATTGAAAGCTGCACTGTGAGAGTACATTTTCATAAATTGATCTGAGTGAATATATCTTGAGTGAACATATCTGTTTGCATGCCATTCAGTAACAATTGTAATTATACTAGAAGAATTTGCTTCTTGAAGGTGCTTGCTAATTGTGTGCGAATTATAAAACAACTTAAACTTATTTGTAAACTCATTCTTTCGCTAAGCGATAGTTCATTGTTGCTGTCTTTTGCTGCTGTAAATGTTAATTTTGAGTGGCAATGGAGATTTTAAATTCAATCAGGGGGTACAGTAGCAGGTCTTGGGGTGCAGCTGAAAACAAAACTGACGGAAATACTTCTCACATCAAAGAGTTTGTTCTCGGCGAAAGTACTGTAAATCCTCTATTAAGTTAAGTGCCCGGGTTGGGGGGGGGGGGTGGGACTTATTCATTTCAAGCATGTTTGAGGGGGGCCTTATTTAATTTAGTGAAACGCCAGTAGGTTATCAGTTTACAATTCTTTATATTTGTAATTGGGCGATTCCAGAAAATATCCATACCATACCACGGATGGCTTCCCTATTTTAACCCCCTCTTGCCTTCGAAATTTCCAAAATGCATTATCCCCCCATGCCCTCGGATTGCCATAATCGTAAACCCCCCCTCCCGTTCGGATTTCCCATTTTTTTGTCAAACCCTTCGGAATTACCTGCAGAGTTCACTAATATGCCCAATTTGGCTTATTTTATGGAAAATTATATTCTACTTCTGTTCAGTACAGCTGGTTATAGAGGGAGTCATCATGACTCCGGAAATTCTGGAATGAAAATTAAAAAAAAAATTAAAAGTTTTCTCCTTACCACTGTTCACCAGATGCAACCTACATTAACTTTACATTGCCCCAAACTGGTACAGAACATTAAAATAACAATATCGTGTGACGCACGTGTGTACACCCGGAAGATTTTACGATTGAGTGTATTTTCGTTTCCGCCATCTTGAATTTGAGCCATCGGGGTCAGCAATCGCTCCCAATCCCACGAGCTTCAAAAGTGGCATCCTCAGTCAAAAAGACCATGTTTTGCAGTGAATGGACAAAATAATTTATGAGGCGGCTTTGACGAGAGAAAAAAAAAAGAACGATGCGTAATGGACCATTTCCTGAATTTGCGCGAAGTGCACAATCCAGTTGGTGCTCCTTAGAAACGAGGGACTGGCGCGAGTTTACGCGGTTCATGTGACGGGAGTACAAGAAATGTACAAGTGGCAAGAAACATAGATGTTTTGTATTTTATTAATCTGATAAGAAATTCATCAACATTAAGGCCTCTGGAGCTTGATGTACAACCCACGTTTTTCGGTTTTCTTCTGCAAATGAACACAAATGATCGATCGGTGCTTGTCTTGTATCCTGCTTCTGCGGTAGTCAGCAGTGTTGTCTGTTCGTCACTTCGTGCTTCATTTGCGAACTGGTTTTAAAAGTCCATAAAATTAGCGATTTCAAGGAATACACTCTTTTCTGTCTCCTGTGGAAATCCCAGATCTAAAGCCCCCCCCCCCCATGCCTTCGGAATTCCCATCGTAAGTATCCCCCCATGCCTTCGGATTTCCAGTTCAAAGAACCCTCCCCCTTTCCCTCGGAATTCCGGAAAGCCGTCCGTGATATGGTATGGATATTTTCTGGAATCGCCCATTCGTAAATTTCAATGGTAAATTCACAGATCAAGGTCAAGAACAATTTATTTGTTTGAAACATGATACGAACTTCCACCATGTGGATAAACCATATGGTACATGTACTTTGATTGATTAAACATTATCTTCTTGATTACTTACAGTTCTTTTTATAGTACTGTTGATTTGTACTCAGATTGGTACTCCTTTACTACTTGTTTATTGTTTTGGTTGCAAACAAAAAGGGGGGAGACTTAAAAGAGAGGGGGTCTTAATAAATTTCATGCTCCTAAAAGGGAGAACTTATTAGGGGGGCGTGCTTAATAGAGGATTTACGGTAAGCCACATGGTGGGCAAATATTTGGCATGAATGAGTAATAAGAAAGAACAATAGCTTGAATATGTGAATACTTAACGACCCCAAAATTTGGGGTGCACACGTAAATCTGTGTGAAGTTGTCACAAGTCACTCAGTCGGTTGGTTGGTTGGTTGGCTGGTCGATCCGTAGGTCTGCCGTAAACTTGAATTGTTGATATCCCATGACGTTGGGGATGGAAGAGGGCTTATCTTTTGCTGTTGATCTTGGCGACATAGGCTGGGCTGGGTTGCTGCAGTGCCTCCATCACACTTATATGAGTCGGTTTAAAGTCCTGTCCAGACTACACTACACACATGATAATGAATTTAATTGAACTGAAATGCTAGAATCTACACTGAGTTAATTATTTTTGTCAAATCCAAACATTTAGCCTGCCTGGATGTTTAGTTGGGGATTGCAAACTACTACTTATTAAGACCATTGCGTCTTTACGAGTTTGCTCATAGTAGCCTTTAGTCATTTTCAAACCTCCAATAAGTGAGAAACCTGTTAAGTCCTAAGATCACGAAGGCATGCATAATGCTATGACAAGGTGTCTTGTACTCTCTACACCCTACCACTACTCTGCTCATTCCCTACATTCCCTACATTCTCTCTTGGATGGAGCCCTCTTGCAATTAACTTTTGATTTACGTGATGATTATTTTTTACCCGCAGAGTGAATGATTTGTACTCACCTAGTAGAAGAAGTGCTAATTTCCAACTTTCCCATGGAACACTAAGGTAATTCTTAACTCATTTTGTATGTGTAATCACTCGAGTCCGAGCGGAATTAGCAATAAGTTTTTCCCACATATTTTTCAAAGTTTAACAAATCGCCAAAGTCTTTAAACAATTTTATGCAAATTGTGAAAGCGTCAAAAATGCACATGAAAATTACTGTGATGATTATTAGCATGCTTTGAAGTTCAAGACGTAGACAACAGTTAATAACCGACAAAGTTGGATTATGTAGGGGAAGGTACGTTTTTTCTTGGGGGGGGGGGGGGAGGGCTGGGGCCTCAGAGGGGAGGGTCATCAGTGAAAGTGAGCACCAAAAGGGGAGGGCCATACCTCATGTGAGCTATTCAAGGGAGGGTCACACATCTTTTCCAGAATTTTTTAATGAGAATTTTTGTGATGTTGCTTTCCATTTTTCGTAGAGATTAAGTTTTTCTTTTTGCCTACTTTGATTTAATTTGGTGTTTTATTATAGGTACTAGGTTACATTTCTACATGTATATTATACCATGGCACATAGTTTTTCTCGGAGGACTCATGTCCTTTTCCATCCGTATCGAGAAGTACTTGACTCAGGTATCATTTCTTCAGCTTCTTACTGTTTGCTATCCGCTACCTGATCTCCTGAGTCGTTTAGTTCTGAAGAGTTACTAGTAGATCCAACAATGCGATCTACCCTGTCGGAAATGTAGGAAATATTTGTTTTTGAGAGGCAGATTTCGCATGCTAAAAAAATAAAATTTTCTGTTAAAATAACCAACAGCAATGCCGGCTAGTCGGAGAAAGAAGCGCGTGTATTTTCCCTTAGATATTTTATGTTCAAAACTTTTATAAAACTCAAATACTTCCATATTCTAACTTCAGCTATCAAATGTAAATATCCCACACTGAATGTTCGCATTTTCCTTGTTTCAGCGCACACATTCAATATCGAGATATATTCCTATTCAAACACTTTGCGTTCACAAGTGAAACGTTCTGAGGTTTCTATAGCATGGAACATACCATGTATAGTAGTGAGGGGAGGGTCGCAGTTTTGTCAGTTACCTGAAGGTGGGGGTTCAGGAGTTTTTTAATTAAAACGCAAGGGAGGGCCAACACTTTTTTGGGGAAAAAATACCAAAGTTCCCCAGCCCTCCCCCCCAAGAAAAAATGTACCTTCCCTAGGAAGAACAGCCCGATACATGTCGGACACAGTCAACATGTGGATGTCGGCCAGTGGAATCATTGGTTTGTGTAGTCACTCGCTGTCCGAGTTTATGTTGCTTGAGTTTGCAGCTTTTGGCAGCGGTCTCAAAGTGAAACCTAGCAGAGTGAGCATCTTAATTTTTTGGTCCAGTCCAAAAATATATTCCTAGTGAAAAAAAGGTGTCTTTATCACGATCAACATAACGTCACGTGATTAGGGACCTTTAACTAACTTAGAATTGCTACTCTCATTGTCTCTTGCGTCCTCAAAGGAGTATGTTATGTTTTCTTTTTTTTTCTGTTTATGACTTAAAAAGTTCAACAATACAAGAAACAAACATGTTGAGAAGTAAAAGATATCAGCAGTAAAAAATAAACGGCCCACGCATGTGCAGACTTCTGAAATTATGTTTTGAATCAGTTTTTGGCCGACTATTACAGCAGTATGCACATTCATGAGTGTTTTGAAAATTTGTTTGAAGGAATATGATTTGCTTATCATGATTTGACTTGGTTGTGAGAAATGGAAAGTGAAACTTGCCTTTAAAGTGAGTGTAAAAGGGTGCCTCTTAGTCAAGTCAAGTTAGTAAGGAAAGGCATCGCCTATAATAAAACAGTTCGAAATGAATAACTAATGCCAAAATAATAATGAAGCAAATTTGTAATGAAAATATATTCTGACCAAACTAAACCAAAAGGAATCCATTTCACTGAGTCAATGCTGTGTGTGAATATTGGCTGGAGTCATATGAGTAAAACTTGACAACCTGTTAGATCTGTCAAAATGATTGCATGAGAACTTGGGACGATAAACTCGTATTATGAAATAAAGATCACGCAATCTTATGCTCACACATCCTAGTTTTAAAATCAAACAAGAAAAAGATGTTTATCAGGGTTTTAGCTGTTTTATAAGCAAAGAGCATTTCCTTTATTTCACGATTTGCACAAGTGAAGGACACGTGCCAAGAAGAATAAGGGTTTGTGAAGGGTTTCCAAAGGTTTTTCGGTCCCAGACCTTGAAAAGATGACCCTGCTGGAATTGTTCAAAATGACCGCACTCCCCAATTAAAGACACGAAAAAGAAGGTGAGCAAACTTCAATCTTTTATTCACGTCCACATATTTGATGTTTGGGTATCCTGTGCAGGCGTATTTGAATTCTCTTTCTGTGAATAATTTTGGATCTTAGCTGCGATCGTATTCTTCATTTCAGGATTTGTTTTTTGTTTTTGTGTTAGAGTTTTGACTGGATTGTGATTGCAAAAGAAGATGACAGAAGGGAGGTTTTTGCATCAGAGGAAGTTAGGGAACAAGTCCCTTATAGCCAAGAAGAGGTCATGATGGCCCACTGAGGCGAAATATGCAGATCTGATTGGAGTGATTATGGTGGTTTTGTTCGTAGATAAATGTTTTCTGTCAGTTTCTGAAAATGGTAACTTTCCAGCTTTACAGAGGTTGATTTTGTTCTCCCAAAGAACAGTTTTTATAGTTCCTGTTTTGTATGCAAAAAGGCAATCAACTTTCAAAATTTTCAGATGCTCTGTATTGACAAGGTGTTCCTTTCTTCAGGTTTAGTTAAGCATTTGCCTTAAACATCTGCCGTGTCGTAAGGGAAGAATTATTTAAAATATTACGCACAGAAATCAGGTTATCATCAAAGTGTTGATTGTAGGGAAAATTGACGCTTTCTGGTGAAATTTTGTCGAATTACAAATCTTTTTCGCCAAGTTTTCTTTTGTTTGGAGTGTTTTTACAAGACATGTTTTGTCATTTGAGTTTTGTAACAGTAATTTAAAGTGTTTTATGTTAGGATCACTAGAGGCTATTTTGATGTCACTCAACTGATGGACATAGCCTGTAGCACTTGCTGTCGTGAATAAAACATGTTATACATATCAGTAAATGGCAATTTTCCTCAAATTATAAAATTGTTAATTAAGCCAAAAGAATAAAAGAATTGTTTGATCTGATGGTGATGCATGGCTATGTCTAATTTACCCTGGCCTTTAAAGTGATGAGAATGAAATTTGTCTTTACATCATCACTACTTGTTCAAACATCCAAGTGATGAGAATAAACGAAGTGATCACCAACGAGATGCCTTGGGATTTAGACAAATTCTCCTTACTAGTTCCATAAGAAATGTATCGAGAATGGTAAGGAGAATATGTATTGTCATATAAGGGCTTAAAGGGTTAAGGTACAAAGATGCAATTTTAAGTTTCAATTAGGTTCTGATAGTTTATGGTTGACCTTGACTTTGTGCTGCAATGAGAGATACATTAATTACCCTGTTTGAGCATTATGTGTATTGCGAGAATGTTATCCTGAAAAATTGTTGCAATTAATGTAATTAATTAATTATGTACTCCCTCGCTTGCCGTGTCTTTCAGTGGAGCTTTAGATTCTGATTATGAATTTTCAACGTTGTGCGCATATGTTGACGGAGGAAGTGGGGTGGGGGAGCTGAATGAGAAAACAATTGAAAGAATAAACTGTATCAGAATGCTACATGTCTCTCATTTCCTCATTCTCCACTGCTCATCAACCTCCATACAGGTTGATGTTGATTTTTCTGAATCTCAGTGGTGTCTCAATTGCAAGTGCCACTGTTGTTGTGGTGTGATAGCAACACGTGTTGACTGAAGGGATTTCATCTCTCCATCAATTTAAATTAAACATTTTAACTCGACTTTAAAGTTCATGTGCAAGGAACAGGTTTAGATGATGTAATTGAAAAAGTGAAAGCACCCTTATCAGGATATAAATTGAATTTACAATGTTCTATGCATATGTTGACTGAGGAAGTGGAGGGAGGGGAAGGGGGGGCTGAGATTGTCATTATTGGTCAAGCTGAATGAGAAAAGATTAATGCAATTGAATTATTAAAATGTACCAGAATGCTGTATGTTTTTCATTTCCTGATTCTCCACTGCTCATCAGCCTCCAAGCAGGTTGATGTTGATTGTTATGAATCTCAGTGGTGTCTCATTATTGCAAGTGTCACTGTTGTTGTGGTGTAAGAACAACACGTGTTGATAGGAAGGATTTCATCTGTCAATCAGTTGAAATTATAACTTGGCTATAAAGTTCATGTGCAAAGGAACAGGTTAAGATGATGTAATTGAAAGAGTGAAATCACGCTTATCAGTATTTTGATCGAATTTACAAGATTCTGTGTATATGCTGATGGGCTGTACATTTGTTGGTGGGGGAGGGGGGGGGGTCGCTGAGATCGTCATTATTGGTCAAGCTGAAGAGGAAAAACACAATTGAAATGTTAAAATGTACTGGAATGCTGTATGTTTTTCATCTCCTCATACTTCACTGTTCATTAGCCTCCAAGCAGGTTGATGTTGATTGCTATGAATCTCAACGGTGTTTCATTATTGCAAGTGTCACTGTTGTTGTGGTGTGATAACTACACGTGTTGATAGGAAGCATTTTTATCTGTCAATCAATTCAAATTATAACTCGACTTTAGAGTTCATGCGCAAAGGAAAGACTGAAAGCATGCTCAACAGTATTTTGAATTTACGTTCTGCGCATACATATGTTGACTGAGGAAGTGTGGTGGGCGGCTCAAATTTTCGTTATTGGGTAACAATATTGTCAGGCTGGTTTCTCATATTCTCAATCTTAAGGGTAGTAATTTTGCATTCTGGGAATGAAAAAAATGCCTTTTAATAGATCTACATCAAAAGGAAAAGACCTTAAGAACTGAACAGTACATACAAAATAAGTTGGAGCTTAATGGGAAGAAATGCTTTTTTGAAGTGACTGAACTTAGCTGTTTATAGCTTGTTTTGATGGTTCTGTTTTGTCTTAATCTCAAAATCATTTCAGTGGGTTTCTCCATACCAGGATAACCTAATCATATTCATTTAGACATCACTAGTATGAGGATGGAAAAAAATATTAAATATGACTGCTAGCGGTACTGTTCATAACAACAACGTTCTTAAGCTCAGGGAACAGATGACTTCTACCAGGGCTGCATGGCAAAGGATGAAATCGTGTTCCTTGAAACTGCAAATTACCTTCTAACTCTTCAGAATGTTTTTATCAGAAGGCCTGTCAGATGTTTCCCATGAGAGGAGCTTTGGAAGGTCTCTCAGAAGAGATGAATCTGAGATATCCATCATCGACAAATTTGGACAGCTTTCTTTAACATGTTTTCCGCTCTTCCACACAATTCCTTTAGATCTTGCAGAATGGAGGTAATGGGAAAATACCAGTGGTGCAGAATTTGATAACTTTTGTACTAAGCGAAAATTTAATGTATCAAAACAGTTTGCATGATGGTGTCCATGTTTGAAGATTAATTTCACCCCCTCCTCAAAGACAGTTATGAAATGGTTGAAAAAATGAAGAAATGACTACCCGGCAAGGTAAAAAACGTGTATAGGAGTGATTGTTTGCACAAAGGAAAATTTGAGTTATTTCATGGCGCTGGAACATCTGAAGGGCAAGGTATCAAGTAAATGAAAATATGTTGGTTATGACAAAAGTCTTCAGTTAAGTCAGTTCCTGACCTTGATTGATGCTGTACTGGCACTTCGTTTTATTCTGTTCAATCCAATATTTTAATTTTCTCTCTTTCCGTCTATATCTAGTACTTATATTAAAATTTGTAACCATGTTATAAGTTCTACTGGCATTTTTATCCCCTGGTCCTTAAAACCATTTCTGGTCAAGCAAGGCTGGAAATTTTTTATAATGGTTGTTTAATAATTGGTTGAACGTTTCCACTTGCTGTTAAACGTGAATTTTCTTTTTCTTCATGCTTCTTTCAAGTCTTTTATTTCTGTTTAGCTGCATCCTGCTTTGAGACTTGGTTGATCTTGATGCCTACTGTTATTTTTCCTGATATCACCCATAACTCAAATGGTCCTTAAGAGTGGAGTCATACTTGTCTGAACATATTCTGCTCCCCTCAGGGACATTTGTTGTTAACCTGTGCATGAGGTGGCTTGATGGTATTTCCATGGTAGCCTACATGTAACTGAATAGTAATGAGATGTTTTTACAGGGAGCCCACGTCACAAACATGGTTTTCAGTGGGGACCAGCGTAAAATAAATAATAGGAAATCGAAGTAAATAACGAAACAAGGATTTACAAAAAGTCGTAAAGAAAAAGACAAAATTGCACTTGACTACAGTAGTTTGCTTGTTTCTCAGTGGGGCCTAATAATTAACAGTTATGAAGACATCATTTATCAATCTCTTCTCTGTTTATCAAATTCAAACGACAAAATACACAGAATTTGAGCTGATGTTCAACCTGTTAGGTCAACGTGAATTAAACTACAAACCCAGTGAGCAAAATCGGGTTTTGTTGTTGTCATGGTTACTAATTTATTCCAAGGAAAGATCAACACATAAATTAAATATATGTTTTAAAGTTAATAGACTAAGCACACAACCATCTTGAGAAATTGAATTCCTCCCCCATGAAAATTGCATGTTTTTCAGAAAACTCAATTCAAAGTAATTGATGCCTGGAAATGTGGGATTCGGGTATCCTTCCATACAAATTCAGTATGTTTGCAAGTAGATTTGTTGAAATGAATATGTCTACTTTGATTGAGAAGTTTTGAAGCTCAAACAAAGCCCTCCAAGCCAATTTTGAACTTGTCCAACATTCCCAGTCTCATAAACCAGACGCAATCTGCAGTTCTAGCCACCTTTTGCTCTCTGGTATGTAAGCAAGTTTAATTTTGTGTGAGTGTATAGGGTCTTCACAACTTTCTGGGACTAATGGTGATGCAACTTGGCTTGACAATCTTCCTTTTTCATCAAGGTGTCGCAGATTAGTGTGACTGGACTGTTCGTTGATGGCACTGATTTCCATGGAAAACTCAAACCTCTGTTGTCCAAGACTCTCGACTATTTGTCTGGGTTGTATTCCTTTGACCTACCTTTCAGTTGTAAGTTGTGTGGTTGTTCCTGAAGGTACACAGGAGCTGAGGGAGGCGAGTTCTGCATTTGTGTTGTCCGATCCAGTGTTCCAGTTAAGTTTTTTAAGCTTGGAGTCAGACTGTCTGAGGGTCAGACCATCTGAGGAGTCACCCATGTGCGGGCACGACGGTGGGGGTAGGGGGCTCCCCATCTGCAAGCATGGGGCAAATGTTTAAATTTTTTATGCTTCAGAGTGCCGACAGGCACCGTTTCAGAGTATGTTAAATACAAAATGTGTGACATGTCTAAAAAATTCATGATAAATTTATAAATCATTTAAAAAGTAATAAATCTATGAAGTGCCCTGACGGAAGTACTGTGCGCGTTCTCTCTTGCAGTTGTACCAGAACAAACTTACCTTGGTCCATGCCTTTCTTGGATTGTTTATCCCATATATTCAACAAGGACTGCTGCATTGTTCGCTTCATACTTTTAGTTATTTCAGTTCTGCTATGTTTCGCTTGTGCTTCCCGGTGCCAGATCAGTATATCATTTTTGCGAGCTTTGACCATCGTGGCTCACAGAGTTCTCATAGGAAAAATTTTTTCAAATTTGACAGTTTGACATTGATGGGGCAATGTCAGGAAACGAACAGTAGCCCTAGCCTTCAGTTATTTAATAAACCTATCCAATGCCAGTGGTTTGGAGAGCAGACATTCACCAGTGTTGACATAGATGCGATATTTTAGAGTGCAGTCAGGAGCAAATGTTTGCGTGGTCTCGCACACAAAGCGTGCACGTAATTTGTAAATGGATCGCATATTATTTGTGTTAAAGGAAAATCTTCCACAAATGAGAAAGCACATTTTGTGGGAGGGTGCGATTTCTTTTACCCTATGTTATGAAAAGTGTCAAGATCCGGCAATGCTATTCATGTCAGCTTTCTGATTATCAGTCAGGCATGGCAGCAGTATGTTTTAATCGAGAGAGTCGTATAACAGTGGAAATATTATCTAGTTTTTTAAAGTACTCATTCCCAGCAGAAAATTAACAATAATTGAAGACTTAGACCATACATTTTCTGCGCAATCTTCAACGATAAGGAACAGCTCCTGTCAAAGTTCTTGTTTATGATCAGGGAACCACGATGGCAGCCATGTTAGATAGCCGGCTCTGATTCTGCTCAGTTAATTTGCATATTATGCGACGGCAACAGGAAGAATTCCACTGTCGGAGCTGTGGTAAATTAACAATATATTCTCGTCTGGAACTTTCTCTTTGCTTTTTTATTTTTATAATACTATATTAAGAAAAATTTCCCATTCCATTTGCCCGGTCTGGTGGCCTTCTCTATCAGGTTATTGACCCAAGACCCATCTGTTATCTGGAAAACTGCTGATCCATCTGAGAACTAGTCTGGGAGTTCTTCCTCCTTCTTCTGAACCTCACTCACTTGAATCAAGGCATTTCTGCGGCATGCCAAATAGCCGAGCCTGTGGGTGTAGGTGCCCACGTCTACGTAATTTACAAGGTCAAGCATTGGTTGACACCGAACAATGATACATCTATTTAGGAAAGCTGTGGGGTGTTCCATGGCTTGTATTGTGTTCCAAGGGTAGATGTTGCATGTGATGCCCATGGAGACATGATCTGTGGGGATCAATTTCCTGTACTTTGCTGCTGCCCGATTCTCTGCCCCTTCTAGCACTAGTTTTATAGTTTCCTGCATATTCTCAGCGAACGGAGCCTCCTCCCGGATGCAGCAATCTGCATCCTCTAAACATTCAAACATAAAGTTGTCAGCTGTACCTATTAGTACATCTGGGCAACTTGGGGAGAGACTAGGAATGCACTACTCAACACGATAGATTTGCCTGCCTTGCCACCACCATAGAACACAGTGGTGCTGACCTTTTGCCACTTTTTTGACAGAATGGTGTCTAGTGATCCTGTGATTGATGGAATGTGGACTTTGGACTTTTTAGGGGTGCTATTTGCATACGATATCAGCTCCTGATCACAGGATTCTTGTACAAGCCCATTGTGATCATGCCACTTTTTATAAGGGTGACACTGTCTTTGATTGACGTGTAGCCTTTTTTTGCTAGGTGACCAATTGATGAGATGGCCATACTAGTCTCTTGTTTGTGATTCTACTTTGTCGGCTTATGATGCTTTTGTAAACAATTGTTGAAAATTTTGCCTTCATATAGCTGAGGAACCACCCGGTTCTTGGCAATCCCACCTTCGTTGTTGGCCCATTTGAGTAGTTGCCCTGTGGATGTGGCTCTGGATTTCTTCAAAAATTTTGTCTGCATTAGTCATTCTTGGGTTCGTTATCCGGGGGGGGGGGGGGCTGATTGCATCCATCAGGCATGGGAGGATTGGGTGCATCTAGAATTGCTTGTTTGTAAGCATTTACGTTTCTCTCATGCTTTTCCTGGATATGGTGAAAGAATGCATCTTCTGCCGGTTGTGGGAAACATGGCAAATAGGCAGATCGATTTCTGGGATATACTTTTAAGTATTCCAAGTAACCACTGATAGATTTAACACTCCTAGTGTTAAACTTGTTTAATTTATGACGTTCTGAGAATTTTGGTAGCCATTTGTAATATTAAGTTTGGCTTGACTTTAAGGTACTGCCACTTCCTCTCTGTCTCATATGAAAGATCGTAGAAATGAGAATAGATCAGAAAGTTTACCTTCTTTCGTCCAACAAACCATTCAGTAATCTCTTTGATTTGCTGAGAGGTTTTTCAGGTCAATCTGAATGCAGTAACTATACCATAGTTGTTCATTAATAGTGTCCTCTTCTTTTGTGTTACTTGCTGTTGCCTTTGTGTAGCTTGGTTCTTTTGTCCAACTTGTTGTTGGTTCTGTTGACAAAAAAAGGAACAATATAAGGTTGAGTTCGCCTTATGTAGAGTGAATTGAAAATTGTTGATGGTAAAATTGGTGAGAAGTACCAAACCAAGCCGCCATGACTGTGTGCACACAGTTATGGTTATTGCCTGCATGTGGGACCATCAATGCGTGTTGGAAAGTAGTTGAGCTAGTCAGGACAGTTTTTAACCCAAAAATAATGCGAAAAACAAGTAATAGTACTTAAAAAGGAATCATAACTTGGAATGATCAACTTTTCATACAGCAAAATCTTCCGTCTTCTGCCGGAGTTTATGCACGGTAATGTAGAGATTTGTCTTGCTCAGATCAGCTATGCATCTCTGTCTCTGAAGGATGATGACAGTCGACCTCAGTGCTTGATACTGCTTTGTCAAAGCAGTGTGATCTTGAAGGCGTGGCAATGATGTGTCATGAAGAGCACTAATTGCTGCATGCACTATCTTTCCTGAGTGGGCAACTCTTGTCCTAAGCATTCTCAGAGCCAATATGTAAGCAATAAATTCATAACACGTCTCCAAAATTGTATAGGAAAAGATGTTTATTATTAGAAGACAAAGTCAACGAGGGTCAAGTTCTGATGATTTTAATAACTACCGACCTCTAGAGAAACCTATGGGTGAAACCACAGCCAAGAAAGTAAATCACTTGATAAAATTGCTCCTCTAGGGAAACCACATTGACAAAATGACGGCTAAATGGGTTTCCCTTACCCCAAATCCTCTGGACGCTATGAAAGATCAAGTATCATGGGGAAAACAAAAATTATCTGTTCGTCATTCAGGGTCATTTCATCACTACCATGCTATGAAAGGTCAAGTGTCATAGGTTGAAAAAAATCTGTTATCTTGGACAATGGCGACACCAAAAAAATACAAGCCAAAAAGTAAAAAAAAAGGTGGTGACCATTTTGTTTTCCACAATTCAGCTTGTCGTCTTCACTAGTTGTAATATATCAACGTGCATGCAAGAAGCTTTATCCTGTTTTGAGACTCAGTTGATCTTGATGCCTGCTGTCATTTTCCCGATTTCCCTATAACTCAACTTTTCTTTAACAGTGGAGTTATAGTTGTGTGAACATTCGGTTCCCTTTCAGGGTCATTTTTGTTAACCTGTGTGTGAGGTGACATGATGTTATTTCCATGGCAGCCTAACTGAAGAACAATAATTAAGATCTTTCCACTGGGAGCCCACGTCACAAACGTGGTTTTCAGTAGGGACGAGCGCAAAATAAATAAGAGGAAATTGAATAGTGTCATAAGAATTTACAGAATGTCAGAAGGAAAAGATAAAAATCTGTTGCTACAGTCCCAAAAGCTAAGCCTGGTTAAAAAGTGGTCCAACATATTGGATTTGGCAGGATTGACCATAGCTGAGGAGAATATTTGTTTGAAACATCAGTTGCAAACTTCACCCAGCTTATTTGTCTCTTTTCGTTAAAACTTTCTTTCTCCTTGCCTCTCAAAAGTGATATTTGGTCGTTTCAGAGTTCTGTTCATTTTACAGAGGCACAGTTTGAAATCACACTCCTCTTGCAATCTTTTCACCGTGAAAGAGCCCTCTGTGCTACGAAGTTGTTGCACATTTCTATGAATGATTCACTTTTCTTTTTGAGTTATCTTTTGCAGCTTTCCAGGGGATTTCTCTTTACCATTCATTTTTCCTCCCTTTAAACATTGATACACCAATGCACGAGAAATATGGTGTCTCTTTGTAATTTCTGTCACAGTGACATGGCCTTCCTCTCGAAGAAACAATACAAAAGTCTGGGGATAGCTGAACCGTTTTAATTATTACTGGTTTTTTAATTGGTTGAAATTTCCCTCTTGCTGATGAACTTGAATTTCTTTTTCTTCATCCTTTCTTAAGGCTTTATTCCTCCTTAGCTTCATCCTGTTTTGAGGCTCGGGTGATCTTGATCTCTGCTGTCATTTTCCTGATTTCCCCATAACTCAACATTTCCTTAACGGTGGAGTCATAGTTGCCTGAACATTCTGCTCCCTTTCAGGGTCATTTTTGTTAACCTGTGCATGAGATGACGTGATGTTATTTCCATGGCAGGCTAACTGAATAACTGAATAACTGCGGCAGGTGCAACTATAGGAGGGGTGGGCTGTGCAGTACCAGGCTGCATACAGGGTGTTGGGGGACAACTGTGGTGTCTTGAATCCTCATAGTTGACTTGACTTTTGCACTTGTTAATTTATTTTTAATTCCACTTTTAATTCGCCGATTAAGCGCGGAACAAATCTCGTTGCTGGATTGATTTTTGAATTATCGAGGTCTACTTTGCACACAGGACATGCTGCCACTTGAGTAACCTCGAGAGCATTTGAAAAACAATGAGTTCAAAAGTGATGTTCACATGAGATCTCCAGTGGCGTGTCGAGGATGTCCTTACAAATAGGACAATTGAGGTTGGCCTTCACAGTTTCTACAAAATGAAACTGATCTTAAAAGTCTGTCGGACAGGGGGATACCAGGCTTTGTCTGATGTCCAGAGTTTTGTTTTCAGACCTTCCATAACTGAAAGGTAAGTAGACGTGGTTTGGTCTGCCGCCAACATTTCTAAATTTTTGCTGGCAGATTTCTTTCCTTTTTTTTATTTTCACGGCCTTTCTCCCTTGCTTAATCTTTTTGCCATTTGACAACATACTTTACAATTTTCCTCCTAGGGATTTCCAACAATACTGGGGCACGCGAATTCGATGAAAGGTAGCAATTGTTACAAAGTCGCGGAGGATGGGTTGAATCTTCGTCTTTCTGTACGTTTAATTGGTACTTGTCTGCCAGAAAATCTACATGTTCAGCACAGCTATAGCTGGATTCGTATTATTCTTTGGCTTGTTTTAGTTTTCCTCTGCAGATGTGACAGAGGCGCTTTAAATTATCACGGTGATTTGTCAGGTCTTCAGTTAAACTTCAGACATGGCACTTACAGTGAACAACAGATCGGGCCCCTATTAATTTCTGGTAGCAATTGATCAGATGAATTTCTAGCAAAAATGCGAACGAATATTTGAAAGGTCAAATGCGAGGGGTGTTCAGATATAACAATGATTTGGTTGGGAAAACTTCAGAGCACACAGAAACTGAGATTAAAGTTTCTTTGTTTCAAGACATGCACTTCTGCCATTTGACAGTGATGGCCTTCTTGTTGCGTTCTAAAACCATGATATCACACGCAACACCCAAGTTCTGTCACTTAATTAAGATGATTTATTACATGAACTATTCAGGAATGTTTATTACGCATACATTTGTTTCATCGCCTTCTTTTGCGCATTATGTTTTTGAATTTAATATCCTCCTTGGCTCGGTGCTTCACCAGTTAGGTATTAACAGCGATATTAACTGTGATGTCCAACCCGTGGTAAATACAGCAACGGAAAGATATTGTTGATATGCTCTTAATACGTGTAACATGCAATATTTTATTCAACCCCCCTTTAGAGCAACAAGGTTTAAAATACGCTTAGGCATGGAGGAAATGAGCTTATTAACAGTCCCGATTGGCATGGAATAAAAGGTGTTAATAACTCGGACCTTGAACTCAGCGTACAATTCCCTCGCAACTTGGCGCTCTGTGACCTGTTTCTCTAGTTTTCGTGAAACCACCGGAAACAGGTTTTGTGGCAGAGAACGTCAGCACATCTCGCTGGGAACTTGAGTAAATTTGCACGGGTCTTCGTCATGGCAGCTTTAGCTAATGTGGAATTCTGACATGGACAATTGACTTGTACAAATAAGTTCTCCTCTGCTTTATCTGCCAGCGCAAACATGTGGGCAAAATATTCCTCTATAAAACTAGCAAGAAAGCATCCAGTCATTTTTTGGTATGGATAACAAGCGATTACACCTTTATCGTAGGATACAGCTTCTATAAATCTGACCTAAAGTGACCAATTTTATTGGTCTGTTGGTCCATTAACTTTCGACACTTACCAGGACTCAAAGATGTATTTTCGTCTTTGGAACTTGCCGTTCAGTGCAGGGGATCAACCTATTCTCCTTGCAATGTGTTGAAGAGATGACTTCCTTTTGCTAGACATTTAAAAAACCTACTGATTTCTTCTCCTGTGGGTTGTCTTTTATAAACCATTTTTGATAGTTTCGTGTTATCCGTAAAACTCTGTTTTCTAACCGATATGAACATCAGAGTGTTAAGTTTTATATTATTTCTGCCCACATAACATAATGCGTATTCTGGATGTTTTGGTATTCTCACGACTCCTCCAGTAACGAATTTTAGTGGCGTTTGGTTCTAAAAATTCAAATCAAGTTTGGGCCTAGTCAAACCCGTATATCAGTAACAGTTTTTAGGACATGTTGCTTGGTCGATGAAATATGCACTCTTCTCTTCCTCTTGGCATTTGTACTCTGTCTGTGTAGCTACTTCTATTTTATAAACATCAGTATCTGGATATTCCATACCTGTTGATAAAGGGGCTGTATCAAAGTCAGTGTTTTCTCCTGATACCTCTTCCTCCAAAGCAACTTTGTTATTTGGAACATCATGATTACCACTTTGCTTTCTTTTTCTTGTCTTTTTCTCTAGTATTTTGTATTTCTAATCTTAGGAGCAGGTTTTTGAGGTTTGTCCTCACAGTCATAACCTTTCATAAACAAAGTTGCTGTGCGACATATAGAGTTTCTATACCCTTGTACAAAGTGATTCGAGCAGACCTTAGTACTCGTTGTAACCTTGAATTTCTCACAATTTATATCTCTAGCCCATGACAAAACATCTTGCTCGTTCTTTGGCAAGTAGAATCTCAATTACAAACGTGAGGAAGAATTTTTTGTTTTTCTGGGTATCTTCGATCGTTGTCAAAACCCCACACAGCACAGTGATCACCGCCGGGCATATTTCTTATTTACATTCATTGTGTAAACAACTCAACAATATTAGCACACGTGATTACAACTGAAAAGGCTTTATTGAGTCAATACCCTCAAATTTATACCTAAATGTGTACTATTTTGAGACCATGGCCTGATGAAGATTTCACAATCAACCTTACGCAAGAGAGTGTTTATCGATAGATTTTATCACATTTAACAAACAAAAACTTACAATTTCCACATATCAACACTAGTCAACTTCACTTCTCACAAATCACAGCGAAAAAGCGTTATTCTTTCTCCAAATCCACTGCTTTTGACGAAGAAACAACTCTACACCATACATTTCTTACTAGCGACTTGCAGTGTTTGCCCCCTGGCAATCCCAGAATCCTTTGCGCATAACATGGGCATCTGGCTACTGGTTAATCGTTCATTGCATCTGTTTTGTCCATTGGGGAACTTGCAGGACACTCCTGCTCAATGACTTCCACCAGTTTTTGTGGCAAATCGTTTGGATATTTTGAGCCTGTGGATTGTGACGAGCAAAATTCTTCATGGTTAATGTCTAAACAAAATTCAACGAACACTTCTTCCCAGTTTGGAAAAAAAAAACCTTAATGCAGGTTGATTTCTCACATCACTGTAGATGCCGTTTTAAATACCACATTTTTTTTACAACTGAGTTTATGTTTACCTAAGAGATCTATTTTGGGGTCTTTCATTCAAGTACTTGACTTGTTGTTGTTGCTTGAGTTGTACTTGAAATGGCACACACTGAACAAAGAGAAGAGCTTGCAAAATTTCTCACTAATTCCTCGGGCAGTGCTAAGCAATTCTGGACAGGTGTCCCTGGTCACATCAATGACAGCAATTCAGAGTTTTTCAATATTCCTCTCCTGCAACGCAGTTGTGGATCCGTCAGCAAAGAAACAGTTAAAAATGAGAACACCAATATAGTCATTGAAGGGATTTTATTATTTATCCAGTAAGTGAATGTACCTGAAGACAAATGTCTATATAATTCCCCACAAAGCTGTGGCTGTGGTGTGCTTGGCATTTGACATTTATGGACTGGAGAACTTTTTCCAGCTGCCATTCTCTTGTGCAAACATTGTTGAGGCTCTGACGTTTGTAGCAGCAACGTCTCCTAGTAAAACAAGAACAGTTTTAAAATAGTGTTAGCCTTTATCTCTCCCACAGATTTACGAGGTGGCAGGGGGTAGGGTGGGTTTGTTCACATAACCTCTTGAGTAGCCTGTTGTTGCAGTAGTTTACATGTAACTGTCTCCATGAGTTGAACAATGAAAGGGTGTGCCTGGGCCTCCTCTGTGTCTGTGTTTGATGTGGCAATCAAGTATGTCACATACTCCTGAGTTGCAGTTGCTTGCTCTAGGTACCACTTGCCTTGCATCTCATGTTTTTGTACTTCCCTTAAGGATTGCAATTGAGTGTCCAGGTTTAAATCATCGGGATCTGCCTCACTTTCACCAAGCTTGGCAATGACCCTTTCATCCATTTCACTGCATTCATTTTCATAAAGTACATAAAACTTGAGAAACAAGCCAAGGCTAATGTGGAGTCCAGGAATACAAATCTGAAAGGGAAAAGAAAACTAAGCGCACAAACTTGATTTTCACAGACAACTCGTTGACATTGATGCTAACAAACAAATATTTACTTGGTCAATGGAGATGTTGAAAAGTGGAGCATGAATAACATCCTGCTGCCTGAAACTTAGCCAGGATTTCGTGTAGATGTTCCAGTGTCCTAACAGATATGGATCTCCTCTGGTCCTTTGGTAGGATCATCTTAACAGCAATCACAGTGCACCAAAGGAAGGGATGTCGACCTAAAAGTAATCACAGAATTGGTGGAAAAGTTGGAATCTAGTATTTTCTTACAAAATTAACCGATTAACGTCCGCAGGTTTTTTGATCGCTTCACTAAATTAACAGTTGGTAATAAACTACCCCATGTGGAGTACGAAACGGAAATTTATAGGCTCGAAAAACAACACTCATTTGGCCTCAAACAAGCAGAAGACAACATTGCTGGAAACAACATTATTTGAAATGTGCCTTACAGTCTTCTTTCTTTTTGTTTTTCTGCCTTCATTTTTGACTTTGTCAGCCCATTTCAGGAACTTTTGCCAAGGCTTCCATGAGAAGCGCATTGAAAACCGCTCTATATTGCTGAGTGGGCCACAGCATAAGTCAGACGAACTCAAATTGATTTGAGTCAAAATGGACAACAAGAGAGTAAAGACAGAGAAACTATTTCCCTCTATACACCACGGGAAAAAGTTCTAACTAGTAATTTGACCCAAGTGAAAATTGATTGAATACACAGGTTTCACCTAAATCTAGAGAAAAGTGTCACCACTGGACATAAAAACCGCTTTTCTGAGAAGTGTGATTGACGAGGAACACAAGGTGATCGAGCACAGTTTTATTATACTTGCATTATCCATCGTTACTTTCCAATCACTGGTGTCTGGTTGCCCCAAACTGGCATAGAACTTTAAACTATATCGATATTTTTGATTGGGCCAAATTACAGTTCAGGAAGGATAGGCCAAAGAAGACCAAACAAATGGCAATGTACCCGATCAGTGAGGTGGTCACAATTTGGAAATGATAAAAAAATAGAGACCTTGAGCACATCATGGATGAGAAAGATGGGACTGATTTTGATGTCCTCGTTTGAATGAACAAGAGCAGCGCCACCTTTTCATCACTATAGTCTGTGTGGAGATTCACCGTTATCCCCTTGAAAATCAAATTAAGGCTCTTCAATTAAAATGTTAAAACAGTCCTGTTGTATGGTTCAAAGTGTTGGAAAATCTCTAAGGAAATTACTCAAACTGAGAGTGTTTGTCCTCAAATGCCTCACGATCATTCTACGGATCAGATGGCCCCTAAAGGTCAGCAACAAAAGTGTAAGGGAGAAATGTAACCAAGAAGACATCAGCTACATCCTAAGGAGGCCACCAAACGACATCACCAAAGAACCCTATACTGGACCCCAGATGGTAGATGCAAATGAGGCAGGGCATGGTTAAGATAGAGATTGATGGAAGTAGAGCTAAACAGAAGACTGGCCTCACTTTGATTTAGGCGTCAAGAATTGTACGAGACAGGGAACGTTGGATAGATCTAGAGGTGCTACATGTTATGCCATGTGCCACATGGCGTAATGAGGATGCCAACATAGCTGGTAATAAACCAGTATTAATGTATGGATTTGATTAATTTTCCAAAATCCAGACAATATATTGCTCCAATCAGTTGTCCATGGACAACTTCAAAAATACTGACGTGTTAACGCTGGTCTCGGCTAATCTTGACAGTGACAGTTTGGTGAAGATGAAAAATAACAGTGTGCGATCCACATTGAACAACGTGTAATGGTTGCTGTATAGACACTATATTTGTTTTTTGAAAGCTTTGTGCATGCTCTGAGTCGTATGAAAACTGTGTTCAGCTACCTTACACAGTCCTCGTTTATTGACAAGTAAGCGTGGCTTTGTTTCCCAAGTTAACAGAATGGTCATTGTAATTGAAGTCAAGATACAAAATCAACTTCATGGTAAACTATGCTTGTTAACAAAGAACATGTGATGCATACATCCTACACCCACACCAGATGTGGCTGGGAGCATTGTACTTGGTACTGAAAGTGATAATCTACAACTTAAAACTCGCCCATTTCAGAAATGTTTGGGTGGTATTGCCTGAACGTTTTATAGCCTTTCTCCATGAGATGCACAACGCCATTTTTGCTTGAAGATGATAAGCTTCTCTCCGTTTGGTAATTGTTTGATGCGCTTGTCTATCTTACCGTCCGGTACACTGGAAGCAAGACAAAGTGTTCTGAACTCTTACGCACGGCCTGGATTTATTGCGAAGAGGAGCAAAAGCTTGAAATTCATGTGAATGCGAGATTTCTGTATGGCACTGGGTTCGTATTCAAACTGCCATTTGAGGAAGGGGGTTAGTTCCTGAAACTGGGACCCAAAAAGTCACCTCTGCAGTCCTTTTACGGCTTCCAGGAAAGCATGCTCTTTGTTGAGCTAGGCTGCAAGTGCCCGAAAATCAGATATGCTCCCAACGTTGTCGTAATTTTTTCCATATTCATTGGCATGAAGGAATTTAGAAACAACGATAAGTGCATTCACATGCAATGTGGCTGCATTATTCTTTACATGCCTTGCATGCTTAACATACTTGATAAAAGAGTCGACAATGTTCATGTTCTCGACCAGTTGTAAAAAGGGATCTAACTTAAAATTGTTTACACAGTAAGGCAGAATTATGATTAGGCGTTCCAAATTCTTGCTCTGTGTGGAATCTTCATGGCCTTTTTTTTTTTTTAATGAGCTCCACAATTAGTGCTTTTGGGTTGCACCCGATCACCAGTTAGGTCAGCTGAATTGTCACAACTGCTATCGGTGTCCGGAGAACCATTCAGTTAACTTATTTCAGAATCTTAACCAGATGAAATATCACCGGCTAATTCTTTTTTTGCACACCCAGCCTCTGCATGATCGCAATTGGCCTGACTATTGGCTTTAGCTTGAGGAGCCGGTTTTAAGAGATTTTTCTTTAAAAAGTTGGTACTCCTTCTACTGTTTCTTTCATTGTTTAGCATTGTAGGCAGAGCTACCACGATTGAGAAACATTTCTGTTGTTGTACCAAGAAGTAACATTACTATTTAACAAACTACCTTTACGGAGAGAATGCTCGGGTCTACCAGTTCCTCTCTCTTTTCACGTACGTGAATGCTGATAGGCCTCCAGAATAAGGACGTCTTGCCTGGTCACGTGTAAGATGATTCTATAGCATGCCAAGTGAGATCTTGTCCTTCGCAATGTTTCTTGAATATCTTGGGGTGCTTTCAACAGCCTGAGTCCCAACTTTTGCATGTAAGACCTTATGGTAGGTCCTGGTATATCCAGGAATAGTCTGGAAAAGTGTCTGTCACTAAAGAATCAACAATCTCTTTCAGTATTCTCATGCATGTGTATACATGGTATCACTTGAGCAAAATGAATGGTAAAATAAAATTTTGGTATAAAAATTATTACATAACATCACAAGATATATCTGACTGATTTTACGAAAACATACCTATACAAAATTCAAGACAGTTTCCAGCTTTGTTCATCTAAGGCCTTTGCTAATCAATAGGCAGCCGTAAATTAGGGCTTATTATGACAATTCTAAATCGAGTAAATGTTTGGAAAGAAACACGTTTAATTTTTAATGCAACTGAAACTGACATACATTTTTGACAGACTAGGAAATTAATCATGACCTCTGATCTCTTGAGAAGGTGGGCTGCAAATTGCAAATCTCACTCAAAATCCGACCCGTTCGAGTTAAAATTTATCTTTCTAAGGACAACTAGCCTTAAGCAAAGTGAAACAGCGTTTTCAATCGGGACTTGATCGAATTCCTACATTATTCACTGTTCCAAATAATCAAACAAATGCAGCCCACTAAAATTTACTCACACGTCTGGTAAATGTTACGTCAACTCTTCAGCGGAAATGACACAAATCAACACTTTGAGAGCATCAAGGCCACGACATAACTTTTCTCTAGCGGCAAAAACGAAAACAAAACGAAAAACTATTCAAACTCCCACTTTCTCGAGGCAAATCTCTTCACAAACTCTTTCTCTGCTCGCCATTCTAGTTGAAGTCCTGGATGTTGAGAAAAATTCTCAAGAGGACATCTTCATACCACCGCCTTTGACAAGAATTTTTCTAAGTTTTTGGCCAGGTCAAAATTCAAGTCCAATTTTGCTCTGTCCGGTTAGAGAAGATCCCTAAGACCTACTTTTCAAGGCCAAAGACTTGTTACCACCTCGAGCAAAGCCCACAATATCAATCCCTGCAAATGGACCCGAGTCAAAGACCTGTTAAGTTCAAAAAGCAAAACAAACTGCAGGTAAGATATCACACGATGCATTACCAGCAAATCGTAAGACTTTTTCCATCACTAGGCTTCATGATGCCTTCAGGAAAACTTTGCTCATGGCAGCCAACTGAAAATCTAGATCTATTCATTTCAATCTGAGTGAAGACCGCGCCAACTAAAAATGTCGCTAACTTGCATAGGAGAGAGAGAGAGAGAGAGAGAGAAACAAAAAGAAAGAAAGGAAGAATGAAAGAAAGTAAGAAAGAAAGAAGCCAGAGAGAAAGATTTCTGATCGTACCAATAACCGTTCAATTTCCTTTCTAGTCATATTAGAGTTCAAAAACATAAGGAGGCTGGCTTAGAATAAGAAGCCATTTCTTAGCATTAATTACTTATATTCATTTGTTCTACAAAATAAAGCGTTATCAGTGATAAGGCTGAGTTGGCTATGACCTCATGAAAGGCTGTTTCTGGGAATGTTTTATAGTATACAGACAGTCGTTGAATTAATTGACCAAGATCCGCATTTCAATCAAAATTGTACTAACCTCCACCACTTTTTTACCTCGCCATTGTCTATATCAAGGAGATCTCTGTATAATGACAGGAACAAATGAGCCTAACAAAAGACACATTTGTTGTCTCCCTGCGTTTCCGTATAAAAGAAGATGTCTGAGTAGGGAGCCGACAAATTTCATTATGACACAGCAGTATTGAGACCCAGAAAGTCCTTCCGTTAGGAAAACGACACTTTGGAGCTCAGAAAAATACATTGTTTGGATATCATAGTATCCATCGTCAGTCTGGGGGTATATAATTTCTAGAATAGAGATTACAAAGCACGCGATAGTCCTAAAAAGAAGTGGATTAACTTGGTTAAAGAACAACTTCAGACAAAAACGATAAGCCTTGCAGAAGCCACACAGCTTGCAATCAGGGGGTTTCTTGCAGGGCACTTCACGGCATATGTGCTAGATGATGATGATGATGACCATGATGACGATAACGATGACGATGACGATGATGATGATGATGAGAGCTTGTGAGTTAATTAAAGATCATTGAGTTACTAGCAATTCACTTTGGTGTTGTTTACTACTTCAAGGAGGTAGTTCTTACTTTTGTCTCTGCAGTTGAATTCCCAAGTGTGATTATTCAACTGAAAGCTACTGAGTAGAAAATTTTCTATGGTACAGTTTATTATGTTGTATAAGTTAGTGCTGACTTTTGAGTGTGCACGAGATCTCGGTGTGCGAAATAATTCTGTGGATGGAATTTTGATGTGTCACCATTCAAATAAAGCTATGAGAATTAATTTTCAGTGGGTATGTGAGTTTCTAAATTCAGGTTAAAAAATGTTGACGGGCCTGCGCGACTCCCGCGTTCGTAGAAGAAATTCTAAAGCCCTCATAGCTTAGCTCTTACTAGTAGATCTTGAAGGGATTTCTCTTTTCGATATGAGATGATGGGAGGCTCGTTAAAGATTTTCTTAAGCTGTGGTTGGTTCTGTATAAGGTGCCATTTTCCCACCAGAATGTTCTTTAGGCTAGGCAATGCTGGGTGGTATTGTGTGACAAAGGGTAGTATTTTCTTACGTGCAGCCTTGTTCTTCTGTTCTAGTTTAGTTTTCTGTCGGAGAAGTTTACCTCTGACAGGTGTTTTTTTATTACACCTGTAGGATATGCTCTACATTGAAGGCGTGATTCAAAGTTTTGGATGTCTTGCTCAAAGGTGTCCTTTGAGGAATTAGTCCTAAGGAGGCTTAAAGCCTCCCCTTTGATAAATCCTTTTGTAACGCCTGGTGGGTGACACGAATAGAAATTCGTGAATTGAAAAGTCTCCGTTGGTTTGTAATGTGTTTGCACGTCAAGGATAGATTCCTTGTGAAATCTCTCACCCTTGTACACTTTCGTGTCCAAGAATGTAATCTCTGTTTCTGATATTTCAGCCGTAAATTTGATTGTTGGGTGAAAGCTATTTGCCTTTTCTAGGAATTCTTCAATTTTATCTGTGCTGGTGTCCCACAAGGAAAACACGTCGTCAATATATCTCTTCCACACTAGCGGTTTTTTGTTGCTCTGTCTAAGTATTGTCTCTCTATTTTGGCCATGAAAATCCTAGCAAAAGCTACGGGCATTCAATCGCAACATTCTCGTAGACGGAAAACCAATTATGTATAAAGCGTGGCTCAAAAAAGGAATCATTCATATCAAGGATTTAATCAACGAAGACTCAATTTTCTTTCTCTAACCGATCTTAAAGCAAAATTCAACTTAGAAGTACCTTTCACTGTCTATTATGGCCTAGTAAATGCTATCCCAGCAAGTTGGAAAGAAAACATCCAAAATACGGATGTTGCCCCATCAGAAGTCGTACCGTCTCTCCTACTTCCCTCTACCAAAATAGCTTACTCGACCATACTTGGCAAAAGCTACTCTGTACCAACAGCTGAGAGTAAGATTTTAAATTATGGCTTCACTACAGACAACATCCAAAAGGTGTATATGCTTCCATTTCAAATTTTGAAGGAGCCAAAGTTAATAATTTTCCAGTTTAAAATCATTCATAACATCCTACCCACGCAATCTAGGTTGTTCCGTGCGGGTATAAAAGACAGTGACATATGCCCCTTATGTAATTCTGAAAGCCAATCTTTAAGTCACATGTTGATTACATGTGATATTTCCTCATCGTTTTGGAACCAGTTCAAACACTGGTGGCAAAAAAGCTTTCAGGAACACTGAAATAAATTTACCCGAAAGCGTGATTCTGTATGGCTGGCACAAAAAATGAAACACCTGGCTAGTGCTCAACTACACGCTCATTATTGCAAAATACCACATTTTCACCACAAGTGTAGGCAATGGCAACCTGGATTTTGAAGGTTTTCTCTCACGTCTGAAAAGCGAGCTTACTATTCTGCGAACAATAGCATCTACAAATAACAATCTTGAGCAATTTACAGAAACTTGGGCCGCTGTGTTATAGGGCTAGAGGTATGTGTGTGTACTTCTCTGTGCATCCATCGCTTTGCTGTTCAGCTGCGCTAATGCTCTTATACAATTCGTTTGCCTTTTTTTTGTGCCCTGTAGAGTAGTGCAGGATATTGTATTATTTTGTAGTTTTAGTATCATAAGTTACTGTTTAGCAATTAAGTAAATCATATAGCCTACTAAGTCTACTACTAAATCTTATAGCCTAGTAAGTCTGTATCGTTGTAAAACAGTGTAGAGTACTTTTATAACATGTAATTAAGTATTGTACGTTAGTGTATAATTTTCATTGTATAGTAGCGTGTAGAAATGTAATTGCACTAATAAAAAAAAATTTAACTGAAAAAACAAAACAAAACAAAAACAAAAAAAAAAAGCTACGGCCATTTTCGTTCCCATGGCAGTTCCATGGGTTTGTAGATAATCGCTCCCGTTAAAGCGGAACGAGTTTTCTTGCAAGATTAGACTGAGCATTTCTCTAAATACCTTGTAGGTATGGGGGGGTTTTCGATATAGAATGCTTCGTATGCGTGGCATACGGTGGTAATTCCTTCCTCTTGAGGTATGTTAGTGTAGAGGCTAGTAACGTCCATGGAGGCAAGAATAACGTTCTGAGGCAATTCCGTCTTCTCAATGAAGTTTATGAAGTCTGTCGTATCTTTTAGACACGAATGGCGAGTGGCGTTTCTTCTTCTGCAGTCCTCTCTCCTCAAGTGCTTTTCTTTTTATGGACTGAATCGGTGCCTCCTAAGCAGACTCAAAGTAGAGGGATTTTCTTTTCAAATCTCTCTGCCTGAAGGATTGCCTCTTGCCAAGCATAGTGTCGCAGTCAACTTTTGACCACTTCTCAGTTTTATCAGTTTTATTTGAAATGTGCCTTACAGTCTTCTTTCTTTTTGTTTTTCTGCCTTCGTTTTTGACTTTGTTAGCCCATTTCAGGAACTTTTGCCAAGGCTTCCATGAGAAGCGCATTGAAAACCGCTCTATATTGCTGAGTGGGCCACAGCATAAGTCAGATGAACTCAAATTGATTTGAGTCAAAATGGACAACGAGAGAGTAAAGACAGAGAAACTATTTCCTTCTATACACCACGGGAAGAAGTTCTAACCAGTAATTTGAAAATTGATAGAATACACAGGTTTCACCTAAACCCAGAGAAAAGTGTCACCACTGGACATAAAAACCGCTTTTCTGAGAAGTGTGATTGACGAGGAGCACAAGGTGATCGAGCACAGTTTTATTATACTTGCATTATCCATCGTTACTTTCAAATCACTGGTGTCTGGTTGCCCAAAACTGGCAAAGAACGTTAAACTATATCGATATTTTTGATTGGGCCAAGTTACAGTTCAGGAAGGATAGGCCAAAGAAGACCAAACAAATGGCAATGTACCCGATCAGTGAGGTGGTCACAATTTGGAAATGATAAAAAAATAGAGACCATGAGCACATCATGGATGAGAAAGATGGGACTGATTTTGATGTCCTCGTTTGAATGAACAAGAGCAGCGCCACCTTTTCATCACTATAGTCTGTGTGGAGATTCACTGTTATCCCCTTGAAAATCAAATTAAGGCTCTTCAATTAAAATGTCAAAACAGTCCTGTTGTATGGTTCAAAGTGTTGGAAAATCTCTAAGGAAATTACTCAAACTGAGAGTGTTTGTCCTCAAATGCCTCACGATCATTCTACGGATCAGATGGCCCCTAAAGGTCAGCAACAAAAGTGTAAGGGAGAAATGTAACCAAGACGACATCAGCTACATCCTAAGGAGGCCACCAAACGACATCACCAAAGAACCCTATACTGGACCCCAGATGGTAGATGCAAATGAGGCAGGGCATGGTTAAGATAGAGATTGATGGAAGCAGAGCTAAACAGAAGACTGGCCTCACTTGGATTGAGGCATCAAGAATTGTACGAGACAGGGAACGTTGGATAGATCCAGAGGTGCCACATGTTATGCCATGTGCCACATGGCGTAATGAGGATGCAACATAGCTGGTAATAAACCAGTATTAATGTATGGATTTGATTAATTTTCCAAAATCCAGACAATATATTGCTCCAATCAGTTGTCCATGGACAACTTCAAAAATACTGACGTGTTAACGCTGGTCTCGGCTAATCTTGACAGTGACAGTTTGGTGAAGATGAAAAATAACAGTGTGCGATCCACATTGAACAATGTGTAATGGTTGCTGTATAGACACTATGTTTGTTTTTTGAAAGCTTTGTGCGTGCTCTGAGTCGTATGAAAACCGTGTTCAGCTACCTTACACAGTCCTCGTTTATTGACAAGTAAGCGTGGCTTTGTTTCCCAAGTTAACAGAATGGTCATTGTAATTGAAGTCAAGATACAAAATCAACTTCATGGTAAACTATGCTTGTTAACAAAGAACATGTGATGCATACATCCTACACCCACACCAGATGTGGTTGGGAGCATTGTACTTGGTACTGAAAGTGATAATCTACAAATTAAAACTCGCCCATTTCAGAAATGTTTGGGTGGTATTGCCTGAACGTTTTATAGCCTTTCTCCATGAGATGCACAACGCCATTTTTGCTTGAAGATGATAAACTTCTCTCCGTTTGGTAATTGTTTGATGCGCTTGTCTATCTCACCGTCCAGTACACTGGAAGCAAGACAAAGTGTTCTGAACTCTTTAGCGTGGCCTGGGTTTATTGCGAAGAGGAGCAAAAGCTTGAAATTCATGTGAATGCGAGATTTGTGTATGGCACTGGGTTCGTATTCAAACTGCCATTTGAGGAAGGGGGTTAGTTCCTGAAACTGGGACCCAAAAAGTCACCTACTCTGCAGTCCTTTTGCGGCTTCCAGGAAAGCATGCTCTTTGTTGAGCTAGGCTGCAAGTGCCCGAAAATCAGACATGCTCCCAACGTTGTCGTAATTTTTTCCATATTCATTTCGGGGGTGGGGGTGTCTCAACCATTTTGCAACAGCTTGTCGTTTTTTGTTTTCGGCGCAAAGAACTAAAAAGCGTTCTCGAGACATGTCTGCCAGGCTCAGAGCATGTTACGTAGTTTGTTTTTGGATTTTGGCGTATCGGCAAGTGTTTGGGAGTATGGTCTTTTCATATTCTAATGTGTTTGATGTTGCCCTCTGAAGAAAAGGTGATTCCAACCAATCATGCAGAGTAGTTGGAGATGTATGAAGATTGAATTCATGATAATTGTGCTTTGATTGTGGTGTTTTAACAAGAGTTAAATGTGGAATGAATCCCTGGTTGATGCTAAGGAGAAAAAAAACAAAGGTTTGCCGTACAGCGCAAACAGAAAAAATTATCATAAACTGAAAATCATTGTGTCCTATAATTTGCCTGAGAAGACAGAATTTTTAGTGAAATAGGAATGGAGAACAACAGAAATCTTAGGGTAGAGTTATTTAAATTAAAGTGAAGGATCCCCAAGAGGAAGCCATGACTGGCAAAAGCTAAGGGATTTCAGCCCCTTAAAATGGCAATTAGTTTATAAAACTGTTGACCTCGTAATAGCTGCTTCTCCACTTGAATACATGTAAGACAGGTCATTTAGATTTTGAGCATGGTGACACTATTGTTTGCTTAAAGAAACTTGGCAATTATCTTTATTGAATTTGTGTATGGTGACCTGTATACTCGTCAAGTACAGCGTCTTTTTCCGTGCTGGTAAGGATAGGTTTTTCTCCTTTCACACCTGTGGCCTGGTAAAATGTTGAGAACACTCTATAAATTATGGACAAAAAAAACTATTCCGTACAGATCAGAAGAAAACCATAGATAATATTAAGGAGAGTAAACCCAACATAAGTTTAGCTCAAGCTGCACATGCACACTCGTACACATCGTATCTGTTCGTTGTGTCAACACTTTATTATGTAGCAAGCAGTTATCAGTGATACAGTTTTCGTATCGCTTGGAGATTAAAAAAAAGACTAATATCTAGATTTAGCCTAGCCTAAAAGCGGAGCCCCCCTTTTTGTTTTGTCTGTTTTTTGCTTTTGTTTTTTGTTTTGTTTTTGCTGGCAGTTATTAATTTGTGAAAATACTCTCATCCAAGTCGTTTTATCAAAACAAAAAAAAGAAAAAATTCTTGCTCCCGTTGAGTGTCGAACCCGGGTCGTTGGCGTGAGATGCCGGTAACTAGTCCACTAGGCCATGGGCGTTTGACATTGTTTTAGAAGTTAATTTTAATACTTATTTCTTTCTTCGTGACAAGCTGCCTATCAGCATGAAAATGCTGGTGTTTTTCCCGGCAAAATGTGTTCGAAACGCCGTAAAAACCATGGTTGTGGACAGAAAAAACCAAAAAGCACTAGCTCTGCTATATTTGGCGTCAAAACCGCTGCGAAAAGCTGCGAACTCAAGCGGTGTGCCGACCGAGTTTGAACAGAACCGACGAGGCAAATTTGAACTTTTTGCCTGAACTTTATCGCCGAATTTCTTTCGCCTAGATTGAACTTTTCCCCTTCCACCAAAAAGACAACTGAGTGTTCTTTTGAGCTTTTTTTTTCCATTGACAAATTTGTTTTTGACTTTTGTTGTCTTTGCTTGTTTTGCTTCAACGCGGGTCAACATGCGATTTCGCGCCGAAAACACACGGGATTCAGCACAGGGTTATATCCAGTGTAGGAAGTGTATTGGTAGCCCTGTGGTGCGGACGGACGGATGTACGGATGTACGGACCGACGGATGTACGGACGGATGGTCACGTGACTACTACATCACTACCAAAATTTTTTGGCTTGATAGATTACCAAATTTCCTTAGCAATGGAGCTCCGCTGACGCGCTAGCGCGCTGGCTCCGCTAAAAATAGCAACAGAAAAATATTTTTCATACGCTCTTAACACGTGCAACATTCAATGTTTTATCCAACCCCCTTTAAAGCAATAAGGTTTAAAATAGGCTTAGGCATGGAGGAAATGAGCTCATTAATGGTCCCCATTGGCCGGAATAAAAGGTGTTAATATTTTGGACCTTGAACTCACTATATAATTCCCTTGCAATTTGGTGCTCAGTGACCTGTTTCTTTAGTTTTTGTGAAACCACCCGAAACAGGCTTTTGTGGCAAAGAACATCAGCACATCTCGCTGGGAAGTTAAGTAAATTTGCATGGGACTTCGTCATGGCAACTTTAGCTAATGTGGAATTCTGACATGGGCAATTGTCTTGTACAACTAAGTCCTCCTCCCCCTTATCTGCCAGCGGAAACATCTCCACAGAATGTTCCTCCATAAAACTAGCTAAAAAGTATCCAGTCATTTATTGGTATGAATAACAAGCGATTACACCTTTATCGTAGGACAAAGCTACTATAAGTCTCACCTATAGTGACCAATTTTACTGGTCTGTAGGTCCATCAGCTTTCGACGCTTACCTGGTCTCAAAGATGTATTTTCGTCTTTAGAACTTAACATCCCTTAGAACTTGCATTCCTGTTGCGGGGGATCAACCTATTCTCCTTGCAATGTCTTGAAGAGATGACTTCCTTTCGCTAGACTTACATAAAAAAGCTACTGATTTCTTCTCCTGTGGGTTGTCTTGATTTCTAACCGATATGAATATCAGTGTTTATTTTCATATTATTTCTACCCACATAACAATGGATATTTTGGATATTTTGGATGTTCTTTCTTCTTTGCTGGCAACGAATTTTAGTGCCTTTGGTTCTAAAAATTCAATACCAAATCAAGTTTGGTCCTAGTTGAAGCTGTAACAATTTTTAGGACATGTTGCTTGGTCGATGAAATATGTCCTCTTCTCTTCCTCTTGCCTTTGATACTCTGTCGGTGTAGCTACTTCTATGCTATAAACATCAGTGTGTGGATATTCCATAACTGTTGATAATGGGGCTGTATCAAAGTCAATGTTTTCTCCTGATATCTCTTTCTCAAAGACAACTTTCTTATTTGGAACGTCATCACTACCTCTTTGCTTTCTTTCTCGTGTCTTTTTCTCTGATATTTCTGTATTTCTAATCTTAGGAGCAGGTCTTTGAGGTTTATCCTCAGAGTCAACGTTTCATAAACAAAGTGGGTGTGCGACATTGAGAGTTTCTATCCCCTTGTACTAAATGATTCGAGCAGACCTTAGTACTTATTGTAACCTTGAATTTCTCATGGTTTATAGTTCGAGCCCATGACAAAACATCTTGGTTATTCTTTGGCGAGAAGAATCTCAATATAGCAACGTTTAGAAGAATTTTTTTGTTTCTCTAGGTACCTTTGATCAGTGTCACAACCCCACACAGCACAATGATTGCCGCCTGCCATGTCCCTTATTAATTCTCGTAGTATAAACGACTCAACAATGTTAGCACACGTAATTACAACTGAAAAGGCTTTATTGAGTCAGTTCCCTCAAATTTCTACCTAAATGTGTACTATTTCAAGACCATGGCGTGATGTAGATTTTGCAATCAACCTTGCATAAAAAAGAGTAATATCAATAGATTTTATCGCATTTAACGAACAAAAACAATTTCCACGTACCAACACTTCTCACAAAATCACAGCGAAAAGTGTTATTCTCCGTCTAAATTGACTGCTTTTGACGAAGAGACAACTTTACGCCGTTTCCTTGTAGCGACTTGCTATGTTTGCCCCCTAGCGATCCCAGAATCCTTTGCAGATAACATGGGCATCTGGTTACTGGTAAATCATTCATAGTCTCTGTTTCGTCCATTGGGGAACTTGCATTATATTTGAAATGACACTCTCCAAACAGGGTGACCAGCTTCTTCAATTTGTCCTCAACAAGTGTTGCTTTGGTACCAGTTCAGGACACTCCTGCACGGTGACTTCCACCAGTTTGTGGCAAATCGTTTGGATATTTTGAGCCTGTGGAGTGTGACAAGAGCAAAGTTCTTCATGGTTAATGTCTACACGAAATACAACGAACACTACTTCCCAGTTTAGAACAAAATACCTCTAGGCAGGTATTTACATGATTTCCAACAAAGCTGTTGCTGTGGTAGGCCTGGCGCTTGACATTGAGTTACTGGAGCTGGTCCTCCATTGCATTGAAAATCTTTCCCATTGTATATGATACATACACTACTCACAAACTAGTACACCAAATTATATACTTACCTTCTCCCGTGCTCTGCTTAATAAACGCTGGCCATGTTGCACCAGCTGTGGGATGTCAGGATGAGGATTTGTTGCACTCAGTTCCAGGCCAAAAAATGTTATTAGATACGTCAAGTGGTCCTGTAACTGCTGGGCCTCTGTATGGAAACGCTCGGCGTTGTTTTCATGATTCATGAATTCTCACAATTTCTGAATGTACTCATCACATTCAGTCGTTGTGGGTAAGGTGCTGCTACCTGCTGCCTTTTTCCGAGCAATCTTGATGTCGAGTTCTTTACAGTCTTCTAACAGAAGATCATAAAACTTCAGAAAAAGACCAAGGCTCATGTGAAGTCCGGGGAAGGCGTGGCATGATATTGTGAACTTAAGTTTTACAAAATGAACCGATTGTATGTGTAATTTATTTTTAGTATCTTTTTCAGCTGATCTGTGGGGATGCCAAGAAGAGGCTAATGGAGTACATTAAAATAGTCCTTGGCTTTTTTGATGTCCCCATTTGCCTGAGTCTGAAACTTTTCAAAAGTTTTCTTGTGGTGCTGCAGTGTGCTCTCCTGAACTCTACTTTTTTGTCATAGGCTAGATGCATTTCTAATGCAAGGATAGTGCACCACAAACATGGATGCCTACCTGGAGAATTAAAAAATGATTGGCACTTGTTATTCTTTGTCTTGAAACTAAAATGATGAACTCCAAAACTGGACACTGGTCAAAATGAAATAAATTACTACTTGCACCAGAAATTCTCATCACTTAACACAGAAATTCATAGTCTCCAAACAGGAACAGAAGGAATCTTTTACCCCAGAAGTAAAATTATTGTATCCAGGTTTGGTACCTGAAGCAGTAAAGGATACCAGTACACATTAATATTTTTGATCTGCATGTTTTAAAGTTACGAGAACTGCTTACTGCTATGTTGTGCCACCCAAGCATTTCAGTTGCTCTTTGTAGTTTGAGGCTATAGCTCGCAGATTGTTTCTAGTGTCTTTTGCCTCAAATACTGTAGACACGGCCGTTTTCTTGCTAGAATTGGGCTTAGAAACATTTGCAAGCTGAAACTCAAACTTCATTGGGCCTTGGCCATGATCGCTTCCAAGTTTTACGTAGAGATGGGTTTCTAGAATAAGACCACCATGCCATGTTAGCTCTCCAGATCTGAAGAATGAAATTATTTTGAGCGTAGCTTGCTTTTAAATGGCTTCCATCCCTTGTTCGTGTGAGTAGCAACGGCAATACAAAATTATATTTTGTATTTTTTTATCCATTCACATTTTACTTCTACTTGTTTTTTGCAGCAATGTAATTTTAAGATATTCGGTACTTTTAAACGTCTACATTTGTTAGACGCCTCTCAAATTGGATTCTTTGCTGAATTTTTCGCTACTGATCACATTTACCTTTGCAAATTCTGTTATAGACACTTTATGGACTCGGCGAAGCGTTGTCAAATGAGGTCACTCCAGAAACGATGTATTTTTTGTAATCGCCAGTGAAAAGATAACACTCACCATGTTTTTAGCTTCTAAAGAGCATCCCATCTCACTGGAATTACTGTAGAAGGGTTTAATAACTTTTTACTTTGAAAGGTCCTCCACGTAAGCTATAACTTTCTCTTTCAGGCCCCTGACATAAACACGGGCAGTTTGATGATAGTGACATTCTTGTTCTTTTTGGCCGTGTGTTCTAGGGGTAGTTTGTCTGCCTCAAGGGTGTCACCAATCAGCTCCTTCTTTTGAATCCTCTGTCGCTTCTCGCTGTCCATCTTAACACCCCATTTTTTAAACCACATGAGTGTAAAAACAACACAAAGGCATAACTCAAGCGAATGAAGTGAAGAATGTATTGAAAATAAAGTGGAATTGTTACCTTCACAATTTGTTTAAACGAAACCAGGACAACTCAATATCTTCATCGAGAGAGCTTCTTCTTCAGCTAACTCAAGGGTCAATGCGGTCCTTAGGGCTTCCGAAATTAGTCTTTTGCATTCCTCTTTAGCTTCCCTCCTTAACAACTTCACAAGGTGCCTGTCCATCTCGCCGCTGCTGACAGCATTGGCTACCTTCTTGATCGTACTTGTACGGTGCCACAGGTGCCTTGTGGATACCAGTTCACTCGGATTTTCAGCTTGGGGAATGCGTTGTATCACTATGGGCTGAAAAAAAAGTGGTTGGCCTTATTAGCTTTACAGTGTACCTAAAACCTTTAAAGTGGAATGATATAATATAACAAAGAGAAGCAGACCATGGCAATTTTATACTAAAAAGGAAAGGAAGCGTATTTTTCCTTACCTTTTCAGGGCCAGGCAATCTTGCTGTTCCTCCATCACCAGAATCCTTTGTACCTTGACAGGTACAGGTGGGGCTGGGTTTATTGCTGATGTTCCAGCATCACATTTGTGACTGAGACAATCTTGATACTGTAATTCACACTTATGTGATTTACCCCAAACACCCTGTTGACAAATTAATTGGAAGAACACTCTCGGGGCAGTCCCAAGGTGTGATTCACAGGTAAGGTGAAACTAAGTCTTACACATTGGACAAGAAGGTGCACCATCCGCAAAAGGAATAATGGCTGCAAACTGTCTCAATTGGAATCTCCAGGACGTCCTTACAAATGGGGCAAAAGAACTTGTCTTTCTTTTTCCCGACGAGTTCGAAATTTTCGGAAAACTGGAGGTGCTGCATTGCTGCGCTAGTGTCTCTGAGTGTGATAACCTACTCCTTTAACACTTTTTTTCAACATGTTTTCTTCCTTCTGGTTTAGATTTTTTGGGTCTCCCACCTTTTTTGGCATTGTCCTCTCTTGCACAGGTGCTACAGTTGCCATTGTCAGTGTATTTCCCAGTACATGCACTGGCGTGTGTAAGTGATAAAACACAAATTGCAAAACTGCAGAGAGTGAATTGCAGGGTCATCCTTTTCGGTATTGATTTGGAAGTTCTTTTCCAAAAACTCCTTGTACTCCTTGCAACTGTAGGTTGCGTGGTAAGTTTGCTTTAGTTTTTTCAGTCGATTTCCACAAATTCTGCACAAATTTATGTACAGAAACGGGTTTTTCCAAATGGCAGACTTTGTCGGTAAAGTAGTTACTAGGGTGTAGTCAGTAACGAGAGAAAACTCCACACAAAACACAGTTTTACGGCAAAATTTTTTATTACAACACGTGCACTTCCGCCATTACGCGTTGCATCACAACGGAAAATCATTTTCGTTGCTATGTAGCACAACTTTGGATTTGTCACGTTCCGTGACTATTCCTTCATCACCAAGCAGTGCTAAAAATGGTTGATACGCATACATATCTTTCTCCTACACATTATATGTTCTATTTTTGATCTGTTTTGATCGTGACCGCTGGCGGCTGTTGTTAGCTGTGAAGAGACTTAAAACCTGTGGAATGCAGTCAAGTTAATCATGCGAAGTGTCCGCTCAGGTCACATTTGAAAGCGCTATGCAAGCTAATTGTGGCAGGCGGAGCTACAAAGGTACAGCAGCAGGTCCCATGGTTAAATGAAAATAACTGTTTAGATAAAATTAAATGAGGATAAATAACTAGGAAGTACAGGCAAGAATTACAGGAATGACAAAACTAAATACAAAACAGGAGAGGAAGAAAGGATACAAAAAATGGGAAAATTGAGCAGTTTGCCATTTTTTGTAGTGGAATAGGGGCTTCAACATAATCATCCTCTGCCTCCATTATCGAAACGTTTATTGTGATAAACAGCGCTCAGAAGTGGTTTAATGAATAAAGAACTAGCTAAATTGAAATAACGAAATGAAAAAAAAAGTTTGAAATATAATTTTATACTATGTACAACCTTGAGAACACCGGACTACTAAGATCGTCACCACTGCTGGCGGTAAACAGCCCAGCCCACCTCTTACCTCTTTCATAATGTGCCTGGCAGTAAAATTCTTCTTCGTACACCTTATTTATACGAGGTCCTGATACAGAGAAGAAGTCTGCAGTCCATCCATTAACTTTCCATGCCTGCCTTGTCTCAAAAATGTATTTTTGTCTTTGGAACTTAACGTTCCTTAGAACTGGCATCACAGTTGCAGGGGATCGGGCTACTCTCCTTGCAATGTCTTGGAGAGATAACTTCCTTTTGCTAGACAAACTATGTAAAATAGCTACTGATTCTTGTGTTGTTTGTCTTGTAGAAAGCGTTTTTGATAGTTTTGTGTTATGCATAAAACTCTGATTTCGAACTGATATAAACAAGAGTGTTGATTTATCTATTATTTTTAACCACATAACATAATGCGTGTTTTGGAAACATTACTAGACATGAAAAATAACTGAAACATTCGTTGTGCAAAAAGGAACAATCTCTTTTAATTATTATCCTTTCATGATCTTGTACACATTTCCCAGACACCCTGTTGTGCATCACACAATCCCATCCATAAACCTTGAAACAGTATGTGCAAGCGAGCTCCTCTTCCTCTTTCAATGTTGCTTCTGACCCTAAAATGTTCCCCACCTTAGTTTTATCTGGTGCCCTGTATTTCCTGTTTTGTGTGCAGGCAATAAGGTTCTCTCAGCTTGGTAATTTTTTGATGAGCTTGTCTATCTCACCATCCGGTACACTGGAAGCGGGGCGAAGTGTTCTGAACTCTTTTGTACAGCCTGGATTTAATGTGAAAGCATGAAATTCATGTAAATGTGAGATTTCTTTTTGGCACTGGGTTCATCTTCAACCTGCTGATTGAGAGAGGGGGTTAGTTCCTGAAACTGGGGCCAGAAAAGTTGCCTACTCTCTGGTCCTTTTGCGACTTCCCGGACAGCATGCTCTTTGTTGAGCTAGGCTGCAAATGCCCCAAGATCAGGTATGCTCTCAACATGTTCCTAATTTTTTCACGTTGATTGGCGTGAAGGAATTTCAAAGCAACGATAAGTGCATTCACATACAATGCGGCTGTATCATTCTTTACATGCCTTGCATGCTTAACATTCTTGATGGAAGAGTCGGCAATGTTCATGTTCTTGACCAGTTGTAAACAAGGATCTAACTTTAAACTGTGAACACAGTAGGCCAGAAACATGATCAGGCATGCCAAATTCTTGGTCCATGTGGAATCGGACATTTTTCAGTTGACTTCACTTGAAGTTATTATCCGATTGAAAGAATGCTTTAATTTCGCTAAGACTTTGAATGACATTTCCAAGGGATGCTTCATCGAGTTTTTTTTCTTAACCAGCTCCACAATAGTGCTTTTAGGTCATGCCTGATCGCCAGTTTCGTCAGCTGAATTGTTGCAATTGCTATCAGTGTCCAGAGAAAAGTTCAGTTCGCTTTTTTTAAGAATCTGAACCAGATGAAATATCATTGGCTAATTCTTTTTTGGTTTTTGCACACGCAGCCTCTGCACGATCACAACTGGTTTATTGGGTTTAGTTTGAGGAGCTGGTTTTAAGAGATTTTCCTTTAAGAAGTTGGTACTTGAGCTACTGTTACTTTCATTGTTAAGCATTGTAGGCAGAGCTACCGCGATTGAGAAACATTTCTGTTGATGCCTAAAAGCAACATTACTATTTAGCAAACTACTTTTGTGGAGAGAACACAGGGAAAATGGCTTTACGATGTTCTGCTGGCAATGCCTTGGCAGGTAATTCGAAAAGTGTCTGTCGCAAAAGAATCATCAAGCTTTTTCAGTATTCTCATACATGCGTATACATGGTAACACTTGAACAAAATAATGATAAAATGAAATTTAGTTACAAAAATTATTACATTATGTCACAAGATATGAACTGTCGATTTGACACAGAGTTCTAAATAAAGGCAGCCATAGTCCTACGTACACTATCCTCAGTTCCCTTTTCCCTGTTCATGTTACATGCCATCGGATTGTACAGTTTTTAGGGGGGAAAGTAATGGAAAATAACTGGTGACGTAAATTTGCGGTATCACTAACTTTGACACAGATTTCTTTTTTTGGGAAGAAAAATATCTTAAACCACAAAAAAGGAAAAATAGCCACTGGCAGATTTCGTATCAATGTGGTGGGCTCTCACTATGGAATTTTTTTCAGGCGAGGTAAATAATGCTATAAATGAAGTTAAATTAGCCTGCTGACATCGCAGTTAAATTGGAAATGTTTCTTAATAAAGCGAACGTATATCACATCACTACACACTAAGCTTATAACCTACTGAGCTGACCCATCTGATACACGTACAGTAATGACACCTTTCATCAAGTATAACTTATACATTTCACAAATCATTCACTGAAGTCGTTTTTTGAAACTTAAATAGTTTTCGCAAATGGGAAGAAATTTCTAAATTAATACCTTAATTTCTTGGCTCCAGCTAATTGAAAATAGCCAGTGACACACCACAATATTTGCACCTTTAATGTAAACGGACAATGGATCTTCTTGAAAGCATCAGATCCTGAATTGCGACCGCTCACTCCTGTTTGCGATTGAAATAGGGCTGGTAACATCTCCCTGCTCTTTATGGAAAGGTATACTTCCATCTTCCAAAATAGGAATTCAAGTATCTTCAGAGTTCGGTGCCTTTTGTGTGAAAAAGGGAACTGTACGGCTCTACCATACGAAATCTGCCAGTCGCTAATTTTACTTCGCCCCTTCCCATGTCATCCTGTGGACCTCGGTAGAATCCTCTCTTCTCTCCCTTTCTCGTAGAATCATGAATAGCGACTGGGTAGGAGTCTGCTCCAGTCAGGCAGTGGAATACCACTCCTTTGGAAATAACATGTCCTCCAAACCCAGGAAAGCCATCATGAGGTTTCAGAAGTGTAAGCACAAATGAAAGCGAGTTGATACCACTAGTTCATCGACATCTTCGTGAGTATGACCGACCATAAGAAAAGACAGCTGACCGTGCATTAGTACAAAAAACAGTTGCCGAGGTTGAAGTTGTAGTTTTCTTTCCATATAATGCAGCTATGTAGTCTGTGAACAGGTTTCCCAGGGTGCTCTTTGGGACCCAGGGGGTACTCGGGGATATTATTGACTTGGGGGGGGCAAAGGTCTTTTTTGGGTTTGAAACAGAGATTTTGGCAGTACTTTTATTACACATGATAAAAAGTGTGCCTACCTCAGGGCTTTTAATTTTATGACAAGCAGTTGCACTTCCTTTTTTATGTGAAGAAGCAGGACTTTCTTTTGATGGGGGGGTGTATGTTTTGGGCCATTCGACTTTTTTGTGGTCCAGTTTTAACCTAGTGGGACTGTTTTGAGGTATAAAGATGTCGCCTCAGTCACACCTCCTCGTCATGAACATACCTGAGTACCCCCCGGCCTGTGGTGATTTTGAAAGCAACCCCTTAGGGGGTCATGTGCAATTTGATTATTTTGCATCCAGAAAATGTCAAGATCCCTGGAAGGAATTAATCGTTAAGTGCAGAAGCAATTTGTACTGACCTCCAGAGCCTAATGTGATATATTTATTTGATGCAAGGTGGGTAAAATTTAACTCTTAAGACACCTTTCCGTGTTCTCCGCCTCTCCCCCTTTGCAATGTTGAAAAAACTACAAAATTTGGTTTTAACCGCGAGAAACAGCAGATTGCTATGAAACATTGAAAAGGGGAAGGGGTAGCGACCTACAAAGTGCTAACTATCTCAAGAATTTGTCTTCTGTACTAGAAGTTATTTATTTTTTTAAATATGCCTTTCTCTTCTAGAAGGGCACAGATTCTAAGAACAAATTTGTTCTTACATTCCCTGTAAAGTTGTCCATTTGAAGGTAGAGATATGGAGGCAAGCATCCTTCCTAGCAAAACGAAGCAAGTTTTTGGCACTTCCTGGTTTGGGCTTTTGGTTTCAACTGTTGACATTCTGGGACATTGTTTCAGGCTATGTGTTTGTTCATTTCCTAAGGCACTAAATACCTCAGAAAGCTCCAGGAAAATCCGTAATAAGACATTCAGTGTGAGGTTCGAATCGTGTGGCCATCTCATCAAGTCAATAAGCGTCCATCTCCATGTGAAATGGCCCCAGTGATGTGTCCATAAAAAGTGGTGTCTCATCCTGAATTATAATAGTTAATGTTTTAAAACAACAACTTGAACGCATTAGTTCTTTGTCTATGGCATTGGGACGTTTGATTTTTTTTCTAGTAGGAAGCTTTCGAAATTTGATCTGGGTTGTGCAAGTGAAATTTTTACATAGTCTTTCCTCTGAGAAATTTTAACCACCGAGGCTAAGAATGTGTTTGAATAACAGGACGAACAACAAGACGTCACGTCTTTGATACACACTCGACACACTTAAAAACTCTATAAGGGTATAATAAACACTTTTAAAATTGTGGTATTATGGTACCTATTCCGCTCCTAGCGCCTCGTCAGCCGTCCGCTGTGTGTTTCTTAGGATAGGCTTTCACTCAAGTTGTAGGTTTTAGCAGAATAGTTACACTTTTCTCAACAAATTCTTGTGTCGCATCTTTTGATTTAGCCAACGTCCTTATTGGTTGGTCTATCTAACATCCACTAACGTGAAAACCTTTAACCTCGTTATCCACTACGGAGCCTTTCATTGGACAGTGATTGCTTATATGTCAGCAGGTATTCCATGTCGTGTTGCACGCAGCAGACAACGCTTTTCTTCTTGTGCATTCTGGTTCACTGTTATTCTCTTTACCCATTTCCAGTTTTCCCTACCATATTGAAATATCGGATTGTTGATATAGTGCAAATAACCACTGAGCGTAACAAAATAAACTTGCTTTTTATGGCATATGGACTCGGGAAGTTTAGCTGAAACTCTTATCATAAGAACATTGCGTCCAGTAATGTTTATGATGTCAACATCTCTTAAGGCCCTTCCTTTTGCCAGTGCTTTTTTAAATCGTCCTAGTTGTGGTCGTGTTTATTTTTCTTTTACCATCATTTTTCTTATTGGCGGCTTTTCAACTATAACAGATAGTTAACATTTAATTTTATTGCTGACAGTTTTACTGATTCCTGGAAATTAAATAAACAGTATCATGGGAAATCGTTTTCAGTGATGCTTTGTTTATAATAATAATAGTAATATTTAACACTTATAGTGCGCATATTCCATGAATATAATCATATGCACATTACAATCTTACATTAAAGAATGAATGTACGATCAAAAGAAAAGAAATTTATCCACTTAACAGCATTGTATTAGATAGATTGCAGCATACGAAGACAATCAAAATCAACAATTTCCTTAAAGGCGAGGAGACGGGGTTTTTCAGTATGTGTAAATGGCATCAAGTAACTTTGTCAGGTATTATCCTGTTTCTGAAATGACATTCTCCCCACTGGCTATAACAAACTTGCCAGGTAATAACATTTTTACTCTTGGCAGGCCCTAGATAATCTGGATCGTGATTGGCTCTAACACTTTATAACAGGCGATAACCACTACACTAATTAGTCCCAATTATTTTGAACAAGTACCAATTATAGTGAACATGTGTTAATTATTGTTTTTGCTCCATTATGGCATTTCAGTTTGTGCGATTTCTCAATTTTTTTTGCAGTGACTTGAACATTTAGGCCCTTGGGCCTTTAGCTACTTTGACGACAACTTCTTCAGTCGAGTCATAGGTGTTCTCAGGTATGCAGTGTAACTCAACAGAGTTCTTCCTTGTATATTGCTCTAAATTATCAAGAGAATCGGCCAACCAGTTGGATTCTTCAATTTGATTGCATAACTTTTTCTTGGTTGCCTGCATTTCTGCAAATCGCCTTGGCCATTCCTACGTGGCTTAAAAACAAAGCCTCAATGAATATGATCTCCAGCAGTCGAGTTCATTCCACAGGAATTTTGTTTATCAATGCTCTAAAGATATTACTTCTGATCTAAGGAAAATGCAATGTAAGCAGTTTTGTAATTTGTTTATAGAAACGATCGATATAGAACCCACTGCAAGTAAATCTTGGCAGAAAAACCCTGAAATTGCTGAGCAATAAGTATCTTGCATCCAAAGAACTTACAAAATAATACGCAGCAACAATTTAAGACAATTCAACTTTAGACTACTGCACAGAATTCTGGTTACTGATAAGGAACTAAAATACTATGGTCTGGCAAATTGTGAGAAGTGTTCTATTTGCGATAAGGTCGATGCTATTGACCATACCTTCCTTGAGTGTCAGCCGTTCCTAAATTTTTGGAGAAATCTATTCAGTGGTCTAACGTTTGCACAAAACTAATGTGAATCTGACACCATTATAGCTATTCTTCAACTTTTCAACCTCAGCTTGTTAACCTTTTTGATAATCACATTAGAGATTTGAGTATTCTCTTGCTTTATTCGAAGCAATATAATTATGCTTGTAAGACAATGCAAAAGGAAGTGGATGTCTGAATGTATTTCTAAATTAATTCTCAATGTTAATATACAGTTGACTCCCACTGTCTTTTAATCTCAGGAGGAATCGCAAAATTATTTTTGGAAGCCAAAGAAAACAGATTTAATTTTCTACATAGGATTACCGCATTGCTGTCCAAATGGTACTCAAGAGAAATGAGGTCTACAAAACTGTAACGTAACTGAACTATGTTTTAATTAAGTCTTTATTCCTAATATTTTCACCTACAATATGCTACATCCGTGTGTAAGCAATCTGTCCAGAGACATTGAAAAACTTATATTTAGAACAATTTATTCACAACAAATTCACAAAAATACGTAAATTATCAAGTACTAAATACCCATAAATAAAGATTCGGTTCCACCCACAAATAGCACAGGCTAATCGAGGTGCGTGGTGCTACAAAGGTACAGCAGTGTGTTTAACAATTACTAAATACAAAATAAATACAGGACAGGAAGAAAAGATACGAAAAATAGGAAAATTGAGCAGTTATGCTACATAGTTTGCAATTTTCTGTAGTAGAATAGGTGCTTCAATATAATCATTCTCTGCTTCCATCATCGAAAGGTTTATCGCCATAAACAGCGCTCGGAGGTGGTTTCATGTATAGAGAACTAGCTAAACTGAATTACAGAAATGACAAAAAGTTTAAAATATAATTCTACACTATGTACAACCTTGAGAACACTGGACTACTAAGATCATCACCACTGCTGGTGGTAAACAGCCCAACCCATGGGGGCAGGTGGGATAGGGAGCCTGGCAAGCATCTGTCTTCTAATTCCTCTGCTGTCAAACCACCTGTGGTATGGAAGTGCACAACTATGACAAAACAAATGTTTGCAGTGATATTTCTATGCATCTCCACGTTGATACTCCAGTTTCTGTAATGTCAAAACGTGATAACATACAGACGCCCTCTTCCGCATCACACAATCCCGTCCACAAACCTTGAAAACAGTTTATGCAAACAAGCTTTCCTTTCCTCTTTCAATGTTGTTCCTGACACCAAAATATTCCCCACCTTAGTTTTATCTGCTGCTCCGTATTTCCTGGACAGTTCTGAAAAGTGAACCTGAAGAGGAAAAATAATCACTAGATAGAATAGCAGAAGCTAATCGAGGCAGGTGGAGCTACAAAGGTACAGCAGTCCGTTCAACCATCACAGAAAACCAAGTGCAAAATAAATACAGGACAGCAAGAAAGGATACGAAAAATAAGAAAATTGAGCAGTTATGCTACATAGTTTGCAATTATCTGTAGTGGAATAGGCGCTTCAACATAATCATCCTCTGCCTCCATCATCGAAAGGTTTATTGCCATAAACAGTGGTCGGAGGTGGTTTAATGTGTAGAGAACTAGCTAAATTGAATTACAGGAATGGAGAAAAAATTGGAAATGTAATTTTACACTGTGTACAACCTTGAGAACACCAGACTACTAAGATCGTCACCACTACTGGTAAACAAACGTTTGTAGAGATCTTTCTACACATCTCCACGTTAATACTCAAGCTATTGTAATGTCAAAACGTGATAACATTATCCAGACACCCTGTTGTGCATCACACAATCCCGTCCACAAACCTTGAAACAGTTTGTGCAAACAAGCTCCCCCTTTCTCTTTCAATGTTGTGGCTGACACCAAAGTGTTCCGCACTTTAGTTTTATCTGCTGCTCCATATTTCCTGGACACTTCTGAAAAGAGAACTTAAAGAGGAAAAATAATCACTAGTTAAAATTACTGTTTGAGTGTTTCTTTTGGAAATAGAGGGGCGGGTGAGGCCTTTAGCCCCTTTGTTGATCCGCCATTGATGTGACATACTACACTGGTGTTAATACAGCTATCCAATTCTGGGTGCAAAGTTGGTGATAACATAGGCCAAGTCACCTAGTTAATCAGTGTTCCATCTCTAGGTTTTTTGAGGGGCTGAGGCCAAAACTTTTCCAGTGGATAGAAAGGGGATAAAGGGTAGAAGATAAAGAGAAAAGAATGGGAGAGAAAAAAGGAAAGCAAAAGAACCGAGAAAAAAATTGGAAATGAGTCCGCAAAAAAAAAAACCAATTTTGGGCAAAAAAACAAAACCAAATTTTGGCTTATGCACATGCGTGTAAGAGAAATATTGTACAATTTAAAACAGAAGCTGGTTCAAAATCTAGCTAAATTGTAAGAAAACGCTTTTGTAGCAAGGTTTAGTGGTATTTGGCAACACAGGACTCAAAAAACCGCTGGAACGGTAAAAAATGTGGTTTTTTAAGGAAAAAAGTTAGACAGGAAAGGGTTAAATACGCCTTACAGTTTCTCTTCTTTCTTCTTGTTTTTCTCTCTTCGTTTTTGACTTTGTGAGCCCAATTTTGCAACTTTTGTCAAGGCTTCCCTGACAAGCTCATTTGTAAACTGCTCTATATTGCCTAGTGAGCCACAGCATGTCACTGATAAAATCAAATTGATTTTGGTCAAAATGGACAACAAGAGAGAAAAGAAAGAGAAACTATATCCCACGGAAAAAAGTTCTAACTACTAATTTGACCAGTACAGAGTGAAACTATGTTTCAATTAAGTTTTTATTCCTAATATTTTCATTTACAATATGCTACATACGTGTGTAAGCAATCTGTCCAGAAACATTGAAAAACTTGTATTTAGAACAGATTATTCACAACAAATTCACAAAAATACGTAAATTATCAAGTACTAAATAATCATAAATAAAGATTCGGTTCCACCCGCAAATAGTAGGAGCTATTCGAGTTGCGTGGTGCTACAAAGGTACAGCAGTCTGTTTAACCATTACTAAATACAAAATAGATACAAGAGAGGAAGAAAGGATACGAAAAATAGGAAAATTGAGTAGTTATGCTACATAGTTTGCAATTTTCTGTAGTAGAATAGGTGCTTCAATATAATCATCCTCTGCTTCCATCATCGGAAGGTTTATCGCCATAAATAGCGCTCCGAGGTGGTTTCATGTGTAGAGAACTAGCTAAATTGAATTACAGAAATGACAAAAAGTTTGAAATATAATTTTACACTATGTACAACCTTGAGAACACTGGACTACTAAGATCATCACCACTTCTGGTGGTAAACAGCCCAACCCATGGGGGCAGGTGGGATAGGGAGCCTGGCAAGCATCTGTCTTCTAATTCCTCTGCTGTCAAGCCACCTGTGGTATGGAAGTGCACAACTATGACAAAGGAAACGTTTGCAGTGATATTTCTACCCATCTCCACGTTAATACTCCAGTTTCTGTAATGTCAAAACGTGATAACATATAGACGCCCTCTTGCGCATCACACAATCCCATCGACAAACCTTAAAAACAGTTTATGCAAACAAGCTCTCCCTTCATCTTTCAATGTTGTTCCTGACACCAAAATGTTCCCCACCTTAGTTTTATCTGCTGCTCCGTATTTCCTGGACAGTTCTGAAAAGTGAACCTGAAGAGGAAAAATAATCACTAGATAGAATAGCAGAAGCTAATCGAGGCAGGTGGAGCTACAAAGGTACAGCAGTCCGTTCAACCATCACAGAAAACCAAGTGCAAAATAAATACAGGACAGCAAGAAAGGATACGAAAAATAAGAAAATTGAGCAGTTATGCTACATAGTTTGCAATTATCCGTAGTGGAATAGGCGCTTCAACATAATCATCCTCTGCCTCCATCATCGAAAGGTTTATTGCCATAAACAGTGGTCGGAGGTGGTTTAATGTATAGAGAACTAGCTAAATTGAATCACAGAAATGGGAAAAAAAAATTTGAAATGTAATTTTACACTATCTACAACCTTGAGAACGCCAGACTACTAAGATCATCAACACTGCTGGGAAACAAACGTTTGTAGAGATCTTTCTACACATCTCCACGTTAATACTCCAGTTATTGTATGTCTAAACGTGATAACATTATCCAGACACCCTGTTGTGCATCACACAATCCCGTCCACAAACCTTGAAACAGTTTGTGCAAACAAGCTCCCCCTTTCTCTTTCAATGTTGTGGCTGACACCAAAGTGTTCCCCACTTTAGTTTTATCTGCTGCTCCGTATTTCCTGGACAGTTCTGGAAAGTTAACCTGAAGAGGAAAAATAATCACTAGATAGAATAGCAGAAGCTAATCGAGGCAGGTGGAGCGACAAAGGTACAGCAGTCCGTTGAACCATCACAGAGAACTAAGTGTAAAATACACACAGGACAGCAAGAAAGGATACGAAAATAAGAAAATTGAACAGTTATGCTACATAGTTTGCAATTATCCGTAGTGGAATAGGCGCTTCAACATAATCATCCTCTGCCTCCATCATCGAAAGGTTTATTGCCATAAACAGTGGTCGGAGGTGGTTTAATGTATAGAGAACTAGCTAAATTGAATTACAGAAATGGAAAAAACAAATTTCAAATGTAATTTTACACTGTGTACAACCTTGAGAACGCCAGACTACTAAGATCATCATCAATACTGGCAAACAAACGTTTGTCAAGGCTTCCCTGACAAGCTCATTTGTAAACTGCTCTATATTGCCTAGTGAGCCACAGCATGTCACTGATCAAATCAAATTGATTTTGGTCAAAATGGACAACAAGAGAGAAAAGAAAGAGAAACTATATCCCACGGAAAAAAGTTCTAACTACTAATTTGACCAGTACAGAGTGAAACTATGTTTCAATTAAGTTTTTATTCCTAATATTTTCATTTACAATATGCTACATACGTGTGTAAGCAATCTGTCAAGAAACATTGAAAAACTTGTATTTAGAACAGTTTATTCACAACAAATTCACAAAAATACGTAAATTATCAAGTACTAAATAATCATAAATAAAGATTTGGTTCCACCCGCAAATAGTAGGAGCTATTCGAGTTGCGTGGTGCTACAAAGGTACAGCAGTCTGTTTAACCATTACTAAATACAAAATAGATACAAGAGAGGAAGAAAGGATACGAAAAATAGGAAAATTGAGCAGTTATGCTACATAGTTTGCAATTTTCTGTAGTAGAATAGGTGCTTCAATATAATCATCCTCTGCTTCCATCATCGGAAGGTTTATCGCCATAAATAGCGCTCCGAGGTGGTTTCATGTGTAGAGAACTAGCTAAATTGAATTACAGAAATGACAAAAAGTTTGAAATATAATTTTACACTATGTACAACCTTGAGAACACTGGACTACTAAGATCATCACCACTTCTGGTGGTAAACAGCCCAACCCATGGGGGCAGGTGGGATAGGGAGCCTGGCAAGCATCTGTCTTCTAATTCCTCTGCTGTCAAGCCACCTGTGGTATGGAAGTGCACAACTATGACAAAGCAAACGTTTGCAGTGATATTTCTACGCATCTCCACGTTAATACTCCAGTTTGTGTAATGTCAAAACGTGATAACATACAGACGCCCTCTTGCGCATCACACAATCCCGTCGACAAACGTTAAAACCAGTTTATGCAAACAAGCTCTCCCTTCTTCTTTCAATGTTGTTCCTGACACCAAAATGATCCCCACCTTAGTTTTATCTGCTGCTCCGTATTTCCTGGACAGTTCTGAAAAGTGAACCTGAAGAGGAAAAATAATCACTAGATAGAATAGCAGAAGCTAATCGAGGCAGGTGGAGCGACAAAGGTACAGCAGTCTGTTGAACCATCACAGAGAACTAAGTGCAAAATACATACAGGACAGCAAGAAAGGATACGAAAATAAGAAAATTGAACAGTTATGCTACATAGTTTGCAATTATCCGTAGTGGAATAGGCGCTTCAACATAATCATCCTCTGCCTCCATCATCGAAAGGTTTATTGCCATAAACAGTGGTCGGAGGTGGTTTAATGTATAGAGAACTAGCTAAATTGAATTACAGAAATGGAAAAAACAAATTTCAAATGTAATTTTACACTGTGTACAACCTTGAGAACGCCAGACTACTAAGATCATCACCACTACTGGCAAACAAACGTTTGTAGAGATCTTTCTACACATCTCCACGTTAATACTCCGGTTATTGTAATGTCAAAACGTGATAACATTATCCAGACACCCTGTTGTGCATCACACAATCCCGTCCACAAACCTTGAAACAGTTTGTGCAAACAAGCTCCCCCTTTCTCTTTCAATGTTGTGGCTGACACCAAAGTGTTCCCCACTTTAGTTTTATCTGCTGCTCCATATTTCCTGGACAGTTCTGAAAAGAGAACTTAAAGAGGAAAAATAATCACTTGTTAAAATTGCTGTTGGAGTGTTTCCTTTGGAAATAGAGGGGCGGGTGGGGCCTTCAGCCCCTTTCTTGATCCCCCATTGATGTGACATACTACACTGGTGTTAACACAGCTATCCAATTCTGGGTGCAAAGTTGGTGATAAAATAGGCCAAGTCACCTAGTTAATCAGTGTTCCATCTCTAGGTTTTTTGAGGGGCTGAGGCCAAAACTTTTCTAGTGGATAGAAAGGGGATAAACGGTAGAAGATAAAGAGAAAAGAAAGGGAGAGGAAAAGGAAAGCAAAAGAACCGAGAAAAAAATGGGAAATGAGTCCGCAAAAAAACAAAAACCAATTCTGGGCAAAAAACAAAACCAAATTTTGGCTTATGCGCATGCGTGAAAGAGAAATATTGTGCAATTTACGACAGAAGCTGGTTCAAAATCTAGCTAAGTTGCAAGAAAACGCTTTTGTAGCAAAGTTTAGTGGCATTTGGCAACACAGCACTCCAAAAACCGCTTAAAAGGTAAAAAATGCGGGTTTTTAAGGACAAAAGTTGGACAGGAAAGGGTTAAATACGCCTTACAGTTTCTCTTCTTTCTTCTTGTTTTTCTCTCTTCGTTTTTGACTTTGTGAGCCCAATTTTGCAACTTTTGTCAAGGCTTCCCTGACAAGCTCATTTGTAAACTGCTCTATATTGCCTAGTGAGCCACAGCATGTCACTGATAAAATCAAATTGATTTTGGTCAAAATGGACAACAAGAGAGAAAAGAAAGAGAAACTATATCCCAGGCAAAAAAGTTCTAACCACTAATTTGACCAGTACAGAGTGAAACTATGTTTTAATTAAGTCTTTATTCCTAATATTTTCATCTACAATATGCTACATACGTGTGTAAGCAATCTGTCCAGAAACATTGAAAAGCTTGTATTTAGAACAATTTATTCACAACAAATTCACAAAAATACGTAAATTATCAAGTACTAAATACTCATAAATAAAGATTCGGTTCCACCCGCAAATAGTAGAAGCTAATCGAGGTGCGTGGTGCTACAAAGGTATAGCAATCTGTTTAACCATTACTAAATACAAAATAAATACAGGAGAGGAAGAAAAGATACGAAAAATAGGAAAATTGAGCAGTTATGCTACATAGTTTGCAATTTTCTGTAGTAGAATAGGTGCTTCAATATAATCATCCTCTGCTTCCATCATCGGAAAGTTTATCGCCATAAACGGCGCTCGGAGGTGGTTTCATGTATAGAGAACTAGCTAAATTGAATTACAGAAATGACGAAAAGTTTAAAATATAATTCTACACTATGTACAACCTTGAGAACACTGGACTACTAAGATCATCACCACTGCTGGTGGTAAACAGCCCAACCCATGGGGGCAGGTGGGATAGGGAGCCTGGCAAGCATCTGTCTTCTAATTCCTCTGCTGTCAAACCACCTGTGGTATGGAAATGCACAACTGTGACAAAGGAAACGTTTGCAGTGATATTTCTACGCATCTCCACGTTAATACTCCAGTTTCTGTAATGTCAAAACGTGATAACATATAGACGCCCTCTTGCGCATCACACAATCCCATCGACAAACCTTAAAAACAGTTTATGCAAACAAGCTCTCCCTTCCTCTTTCAATGTTGTTCCTGACACCAAAATGTTCCCCACCTTAGTTTTATCTGCTGCTCCGTATTTCCTGGACAGTTCTGAAAAGTGAACCTGAAGAGGAAAAATAATCACTAGATAGAATAGCAGAAGCTAATCGAGGCAGGTGGAGCTACAAAGGTACAGCAGTCCGTTCAACCATCACAGAAAACCAAGTGCAAAATAAATCCAGGACAGCAAGAAAGGATACGAAAAGTAAGAAAATTGAGCAGTTATGCTACATAGTTTGCAATTATCCGTAGTGGAATAGGCGCTTCAACATAATCATCCTCTGCCTCCATCATCGAAAGGTTTATTGCCATAAACAGTGGTCGGAGGTGGTTTAATGTATAGAGAACTAGCTAAATTGAATCACAGAAATGGGAAAAAAAATTTTGAAATGTAATTTTACACTATCTACAACCTTGAGAACGCCAGACTACTAAGATCATCAACACTGCTGGGAAACAAACGTTTGTAGAGATCTTTCTACACATCTCCACGTTAATACTCCAGTTATTGTATGTCTAAACGTGATAACATTATCCAGACACCCTGTTGTGCATCACACAATCCCGTCCACAAACCTTGAAACAGTTTGTGCAAACAAGCTCCCCCTTTCTCTTTCAATGTTGTGGCTGACACCAAAGTGTTCCCCACTTTAGTTTTATCTGCTGTTCCATATTTCCTGGCCAGTTCTGAAAAGAGAACTTAAAGAGGAAAAATAATCACTAGTTAAAATTATTGTTGGAGTGTTTCCTTTGGAAATAGAGGGGCGGGTGGGGCCTTCAGCCCCTTTGTTGATCCGCCATTGATGTGATATACTACACTGGTGTTAACACAGCTATCCAGTTCTGGGTGCAAAGTTGGTGATAAAATAAGCCAAGTCGCCTAGTTAATCAGTGTTCCATCTCTAGGTTTTTTGAGAGGCTGAGGCCAATACTTTTCCAGTGGATAGAAAGGGGATAAAGGTTAGAAGATAAAGAGAAAAGAATGCGAGAGAAAAAGGAAAGGAAAAGAACCGAGAAAAAAATTGGAAATGAGTCCGCAAAAAAAAACAAAAACCAATTTTGGGCAAAAAAGCAAAACCAAATTTTGGCTTATGTGCATGCGTGAAAGAGAAATATTGTACAATTTACAACAGAAGCTGGTTCAAAATCTAGCTAAAATGTAAGAAAACGCTTTTGTAGCAAAGTTTAGTGGCATTTGCCAACACAGGACTCAAAAAACCGCTTAAACGGTAAAAAATGCGGGTTTTTTAAGGAAAAAGTTGGACGGGAAAGGGTTAAATACGCCTTACAGTTTCTCTTCTTTCTTCTTGTTTTTCTCTCCGTTTTTGACTTTGTGAGCCCAATTTTGCAACTTTTGTCAAGGCTTCCCTGACAAGCTCATTTGTAAACTGCTCTTTATTGCCTACTGAGCCACAGCATGTCACTGATAAAATCAAATTGATTTTGGTCAAAATGGACAACAAGAGAAAAGAAAGAGAAACTATATCCCAGGGAAAAAAGTTCTAACCACTAATTTAACCAGTACAGAGTGGAACTATGTTTTAATTAAATCTTTATTCCTAATATTTTCACCTACAATATGCTACATACGTGTGTAAGCAATCTGTCCAGAAACATTGAAAAACTTCTATTTAGAACAATTTATTCACAACAAATTCACAAAAATACGTAAATTATCAAGTACTAAATACTCATAAATAAAGATTCGGTTCCACCCGCAAATAGTAGAAGCTAATCGAGGTGCGTGGTGCTACAAAGGTACAGCAGTCTGTTTAACCATTACTAAATACAAAATAAATACAGGAGAGGTAGAAAGGATACGAAAAATAGGAAAATTGAGCAGTTATGCTACATAGTTTGCAATTTTCTGTAGTAGAATAGGTGCTTCAATGTAATCATCCTCTGCTTCCATCATCGAAAGGTTTATCGCCATAAACAGCGCTCGGAGGTGGTTTCATGTATAGAGAACTAGCTAAATTGAATTACAGAAATGGCAAAAAGTTTAAAATATAATTCTACACTATGTACAACCTTGAGAACACTGGACTACTAAGATCAGCACCACTGCTGGTGGTAAACAGCCCAACCCATGGGGGCAGGTGGGATAGGGAGCCTGGCAAGCATCTGTCTTCTAATTCCTCTGCTGTCAAACCACCTGTGGTATGGAAGTGTACAACTATGACAAAACAAACGTTTGCAGTGATATTTCTACGCATCTCCACGTTAATACTCCAGTTTGTGTAATGTCAAAACATGATAACATACAGACGCCGTCTTTTACATCACACAATCCTGTCGGGAAACCTTAAAAACAGTTTATGCAAACAAGCTCTCCCTTCCTCTTTCAATGTTGTTCCTGACACCAAAATGTTCCCCACCTTAGTTTTATCTGCTGCTCCGTATTTCCTGGACAGTTCTGAAAAGTTAACCTGAAGAGGAAAAATAATCACTAGATAGAATAGCAGAAGCTAATCGAGGCAGGTGGAGCTACAAAGGTACAGCAGTCCGTTGAACCATCACAGAAAACTAAGTGCAAAATACACACAGGACAGCAAGAAAGGATACGAAAAATAAGAAAATTGAACAGTTATGCTACATAGTTTGCAATTATCCGTAGTGGAATAGGCGCTTCAACATAATCATCCTCTGCCTCCATCATCGAAAGGTTTATTGCCATAAACAGTGGTCGGAGGTGATTTAATGTATAGAGAACTAGCTAAATTGAATTACAGAAATGGAAAAAAAGTTTGAAATGTAATTTTACACTGTGTACAACCTTGAGAACGCCAGACTACTAAGATCATCACTACTACTGGCAAACAAACGTTTGTAGAGATCTTTCTACACATCTCCACGTTAATACTCCGGTTATTGTAATGTCAAAACGTGATGACATTATCCAGACACCCTGTTGTGCATCACACAATCCCGTCCACAAACCTTGAAACAGTTTGTGCAAACAAGCTGCCCGTTTCTCTTTCAATGTTGTGGCTGACACCAAAGTGTTCCCCACTTTAGTTTTATCTGCTGCTCCATATTTCCTGGACAGTTCTGAAAAGAGAACCTAACGAGGAAAAATAATCACTAGTTAAAATTACTGTTTGAGTGTTTCCTTTGGAAATAGAGGGGCGGTTGGGGCCTTCAGCCCCATTGTTGATCCGCCATTGATGTGACATACTACACTGGTGTTAACACAGCTATCCAATTCTGGGTGCAAAGTTGGTGATAAAATAGGCCAAGTCACCTAGTTAATCAGTGTTCCATCTCTAGGTTTTTTGAGGGGCTGAGGCCACAACTTTTCCAGTGGATAGAAAGGGGATAAACGGTAGAAGATAAAGAGAAAAGGAAGGGAGAGAAAAAGGAAAGGAAAATAAGCGAGAAAAAAATGGGAAATGAGTCCGCAAAAAAACAAAAACCAATTTTGGGCAAAAAAACAAAACCAAATTTTGGCTTATGCGCATGCGTGAAAGAGAAATATTGTACAATTTACAACAGAAGCTGGTTCAAAATCTAGCTAAATTGCAAGAAAACGCTTTTGTAGCAAAGTTTAGTGGCATTTGGCAACACAGCACTCAAAAAACCGCTTAAACGGTAACAAATGCGGTTTTTTAAGGAAAAAAGTTGGACAGGAAAGGGTTAAATATGCCTTACAGTTTCTCTTCTTCTTGTTTTTCTCTCTTCGTTTTTGACTTTGTGAGCTTAATTTTGCAACTTTTCTCAAGGCTTTCCTGACAAGCTCATTTGTAAACTGCTCTATAATGCCTAGTGAGCCACAGCATGTCACTGATAAAATCAAATTGATTTTGGTCAAAATGGACAACAAGAGAAAAGAAAGAGAAACTATTTCCCAGGGAAAAAAGTTCTAACCACTACTTTGACCAGTACAGAGTGAAACTATGTTTTAATTAAGTCTTTATTCCTAATATTTTCATCTACGATATGCTACATACGTGTGTAAGCAGTCTGTCCAGAAACATTGAAAAACTTGTATTTAGAACAATTTATTCACAACAAATTCACAAAAATACGTAAATTATCAAGCACTAAATACTCATAAATAAAGATTCGGTTCCACCCGCAAATAGTAGAAGCTAATCGAGGTGCGTGGTGCTACAAAGGTACAGCAGTCTTTTTAACCATTACTAAATACAAAATAAATACAGGAGAGGAAGAAAGGATACGAAAAGTAGGAAAATTGAGCAGTTATGCTACGTAGTTTGCAATTTTCTGTAGTAGAATAGGTGCTTCAATATAATCATTCTCTGCTTCCATCATCGAAAGGTTTATCGCCATAAACAGCGCTCGGAAGTGGTTTCATGTATAGAGAACTAGCTAAATTGAATTACAGAAATGACAAAAAGTTTAAAATATAATTCTACACTATGTACAACCTTGAGAACACTGGACTACTAAGATCATCACCACTGCTGGTGGTAAACAGCCCAACCCAGGGGGGCAGGTGGGATAGGGAGCCTGGCAAGCATCTGTCTTCTAATTCCTCTGCTGTCAAACCACCTGTGGTATGGAAGTGCACAACTATGACAAAGCAAACGTTTGCAGTGATATTTCTACGCATCTCCACGTTAATACTCCAGTGTCTGTAATGTCAAAACGTGATAACATACAGACGCCCTCTTGCGCATCACACAACCCCGTCGGCAAACCTTAAAAACAGTTTATGCAAACAAGCTCTCCCTTTCTCTTTCAATGTTGTTCCTGACACCAAAATGTTCCCCACCTTAGTTTTATCTGCTGCTCCGTATTTCCTGGACAGTTCTGAAAAGTTAACCTGAAGAGGAAAAATAATCACTAGATAGAATAGCAGAAGCTAATCAAGGCAGGTGGAGCTACAAAGGTACAGCCGTCCGTTGAACCATCACAGAAAACCAAACTTGAGCAGTTATGCTACATAGTTTGCAATTATCCGTAGTGGAATAGGCGTTTCAACATAATCAACCTCTGCCTCCATCAACAACACATCCTCAACGAGAGAAAAGAAAGAGAAACTATTTGCCAGGGAAAAAAGTTCTAACCACTAATTTGACCAGTACAGAGTGAACTATGTTTTAATTAAGTCTTTATTCCTAATATTTTCAGAGGGAAAACAACACAGGAAAAAAAGTTCTAAGCACTAATTTGACCAGTACAGAGTGAAACATGATTGACGTACACAGGTTTTGCCTAAACCCAGAGAGAAGTGTCACCACTTGACATAAAAACCGCTTTTCTGAGAAATGTGATTAACGAGCACAGTTCTATTATACTTGCATTATTGATCGTTACTTCCAAACCACTGGTGTCTGGTTGCCCAAAATTGGCAAAAGAAAGTGAAACTATATCGACATTTTTGATTGAGCCAAGTAACAGTTCAGGAAAGATAGGCCTGAAAAGTAGCACAAAGAAGACCAAACAAATGGCGATCTCCCCACCAGCCAAGTGTCACTATTTGTAAATGGTCAAAAAATAGAGACCATGAGCACATTCACCTACCTGGGCAGCATCATGGATGAGAAAGGTGGGACTGATTTTGATGTCTTCTCTTGAATGAATAAGAGCAGGGGCTCCTTATCGTCACTGAAGTCTGTGTGGAAATCCACTGTTATTCCTTTGATAACCAAATTAAGGCTCTTCAATTCAAATGTTAAAACAGTCCTGTTGTATGGTTCAGAGTGGTGGATAATCTCCAAGGAAATTACTCAAACTGAGAGTGTTTGTCCTCAAATGCCTCAGGATCATCCTACAGGTCAAATGGCCCATGAAGATCAGCAAAAGAAGTGTAAGGGAGAAATGCAACCAAGAAGACATCATGGTTGAACTGGCCAACGGAAGATGGAGCTGGATCGGCTACGTCCTAAGAAAGCCACCCAAACTACATCACCAAAGAAGCCTTATGATAACGATAAAAATAACAATAATAATCGTGGGCGTTTATTTATACACGATAAGGATTAAATACAGCAGCAACAACAACAACAACAACAACAACAACAAAACCTTTATTTAGACACGATGGGGTAAAAAAGCTACATAGCTTGTACAGCAGAGTTTATGTGGTCGTGTGCAGGCCACACAGCTGATGTGGTCATGTGTAGTTCGCATGTAGGCTGATCTTCATGGGCCATTTGATCGGTACGATATGATGTACCATGTGCACCCCACATGGTAGATGCAGACGAGGAACATGGAGATCGGTGGAAGCAGAGCTAAAGGGAAGACTGGGCTTCACTTGGAGTGAGGCATCGAGAATTGCACAAGACAGGGAACGTGGGAGAGATTTAGTGGGGGCCTTATGCACCACATGGCATAACGAGGCCTAAGTAAGTAAGTAAGTACCGTTGCCGTGCCTACATAGCTAGTAATAAACCAGAAATCATCTATGCATTTGATTAATTTCTTAAATCCAGGCAATGGATTTCTCCATTCAGTTGTCCACGAAAACTTCAAAAATACTGACATGTTAACACTGGTCTCAGGTAATCTTGACTTTCTTTCGTAGTCTGGTGAAGACAAAAAGTCACAATGTGCAATCCACATTGCTCAACATGTACTGATTGCTGCACAACAAACTTGTGTTCAGCTACCCTACACATTCCTCATTTGTTGACAAGAAAACATGGCCTTAGTTGTTTCTTAAGTTAACAGAAGGGTCATCATATTTGAACTCAAATGAGCATAACTTTTACACGAAATCAGCTGGTGCAAGAATTGATAGAAATGACATGGCGCTTAAACCCAACCATTATTTCATTGCACTCACTATGTCATTAAGCCACCCCTTTTGCCAAATTGCTCCTTTTCTTAACAGGCTGACCATCATAGCTGCATGCCCATCCAGCATGTCCACCTGAAGTGTCTTAATGTCTTTCCAAGGGACACCATCAGGAAAACTCCTGTGTGGACACTCGGTGTTGGTCCTAGGGCTACGACCTGGAAAAAAGATTTTGTTGTGTGATCTGTGTGCCGATCACGCAACCATTAAAATAGCCTTAACCTCCCCAAGGTTATACCGCCTTGACTTCTCTCTAGGCTCATTTATGCAACTGTGATTTGCGCATAAATCATGCACACTAATGTTGGGCATAAAAACGGTCGTGTGGCTCTAAAATGTCCGTCTTGTCTCGTTTCATTTGATTTTTTTTTAGTTTAGGCTACGTCACCAGATAATTTAGAACCTGGGTTAAATACCTGAGCTTTTATTTGTCTTCTTATTAGTCTGTCCTGACAAAGCGGGGATTGTTTCATTATTTCCTTCATTTGTTGGAAACGTAAGATTTTGTTTGCTTCCATCACCTCCAAATTCCTTATGAACACTGGTCACTGTCCACTGCCTCTGTTATGGCGGGTGTCGGCCAGGTATCTGTGGCATTCTTTCCATTAGTTTCTATCAGAAAGTTGATTGGAAAAACACCTTCGTTGACAGCCAACAACTTCCTCAAAAAGGAGTCACAATTTGTGTAAGCAACAGCATGATACTGGCCAAGAATGCCCTGCAAATAAACCGAATAAATTAAAGGTCAATGCTAAAAGTCTCCTTCATTGTCTACCCAGATAAGAATAGCTTCATTGATTGCATTGATTGCATTACCTCGTGAAGTTCCTGGGCTTTCTCGTTTTTTTGTCTTTCCTTTCTTCCTGATAATTGGCTAGGGCCATACTGATATGTACATTTTCTATACCAGGTAACTGATGAGAGTAGTTAAGATTAGTTTCCCTTTTTAAAAGATTAGAACCAAGCAAAAAAAAAAAAACGAACAACGCAATTCTACTTTAGCTTTTTTCACTAGTCTGGGAGCAACCTGTGGGAGATCTATTTAGAAAAATATGTTCCAACCAAAAAAAGTTTCCTAGTTGTTTTCATCCCTTAGTAGTGCTAGGATCACCCTGAATACGTTACTAGCGAAGCTCGTGGCCTTCCTCCAGTGTTTTTCTTTCTTGTTCTTCCTGATCATGGGAATGGAGCGTACTGATGTCTACATCTTCTATATCAGGTAACGGATACATATAGTTTGATTAGTTTCCCTTGTGAGACTAGAACATAGGCAAAAAACAAGGCGAGAACATAGCAACTTAAACTATCTCCTTCTGGTAATTCCAGTTTAATTTTTTTCACTGGTGTGGAGGTAACCTACAGGTCAGATGTATTAATCATGGTAATGTCACGCCATTTCTCTTAATAGTTGAATATCGAACAGGTTCTTATGGCAACTTGTAGCAGTGTGTCACAGCTTTATAGAAGTTCTTTAAATGACAGTGTAATGCCTCACTTAAACGGTTAGAACATTATTTTAAACTGCGACCGTGCACTCTGATGGTTCAGTAAAGACAAACGTTCTTGCCTTTGGTTACTATTCCTCCTCATCCTCATCCTCCACCTGCAACCGTTTTCGGGTATCGCCAATGAGCTGAATGGAAAAATGAACCGATGTTAACTCATTACCGGCCGCGTGTTTTTTGATCGATTCGCTAAATTAGCAGTTGGTAATAAACAACCCCATGTGCAGTACGAAACGACAATTTATAGGCTCGAAAACACAACACTCACTTGATCTAGAATAGTTAGAATTTCTAACTTTCGAATAAAATACACCAGTTGTCAATTAAGAATTAGCCAAAAATACAATCTTGAAGTCAAAATTTTGAAAATTTACGCAGGAGATTCACATGTTGTCTCGCGCGTGAAATCAAACCACAACAGAGGATTTGTGTGTGTTTAGGTCAGATTACTATTTTTGGAAATTTCATGAACGAAGATTCGCAGAAGAGGAGACAGTAAGCTTTTCTAAATAACACATTTATTAATACACGCCTTTATTCGTTTCTGAAAACCAAACGCGTTCAATTCTTTCTTCGAGGGAAGCTACGCGCAAGCGATTTCGCTCGATGTGCAAGTTATTTTGAAGAGCATTTACTGATGCGAACTGTGCACGTTTTTCAAAACTTTTACGAAAACTTTAAGAAATACAAAGAATCCTTCAATTAAGAAGTTATTTCGGTAAAAATTTACAATCAAATGTGTAATTTACTCTACCGTAGACTCGTAGAAGTGCTTGAGCATTTCCCAGAAAGTCCGCAGTTCGAAAAATCTCTTGCGATGCAAGATTGTCCTTCGCTTTGACAAAACAGCTGTTCGTCCTCGAAAGATGTTTTCTTCGCTCTAAAAGCTCTAAATTCCATCGCTTAACTTGTCGAGTGTTCCTTAGAGCTTCTTCTTTCGATTTTTAAGTTTCAAAAGGTAATCCTTCCTTCCGAGAGCGAGATATTGCCATCTTGAAAATTCATGCGTGAAGAGCACGGCAGCCATTTTGAGTGAAATGTGATCTTCTTGGAGAGTGACAAAAAGTCTTCCCTTCTAGGACCCCCTCAAGCCTTCAAATATATGCGCAGTTGGTGGATTCTGATTGGTTGAACATTCCCAAAGACAACTAGGACAAAAGGGGACCAAAAAAGCCTTTCTAGGGGAGGCTGGGGCCAAAAGCGAACACGCGCAAAATCAAGGCTGGCTCAGGCCGGCACGGACGTTAAGCGGTTAAAATGGACAGTATTCGCAAACATCAATCAGCCACCTGATGTTGCCAACAAATTTCACAGCAATAATACGTTACCACTTCATGTTCCCATCTTGGAGCCCAGTAGATGGCTTGAGTGACTCCTGCAACATAAGCATTCTACCGGAAGACACTTGCACACATCTGCAAGAAACTAAAAACACGGCCTTCAAAGTGCAATCACAAGTTTAATAGAGAAGATGCAACTGCCTTATTTTAATCATCTTACTTCAGTTGTTGTTCTGGCCACACTACTTCCCTCAATTTTCTGAATGGTTTGACTCTTTGGATGTCCCTACAGATGGAAAACAGAAATAGCCTAAGATTTGCGGAATACTACAGGAAAACTAATGCAAGTAATAAAAAAGGAGAAGCAGGTTTTTTCGTCCCTTGCTTTCCTTGATTCATTCCTTTTTCCTTTGTCCAAAACTAAACTATGACATGAGCTCAATATACCTTTTTAGTAATACATCCAGTCTGGCAGCCAAAGGAAATTGTAAGTTAACTTGGTCAGGTATGCAACTTTGTTATCTTTAGAAGCAACGTTTGTTAAATGACTTCTGAATGTCGCTGAGTAGTGTAGGTTCTTGGTTCAGTTGCAGTTTCTCCTAACATAGGCCAAACTGGTCTTTTGGTGGAAGTATTCATTTCACATGGTTTTTTTTTGGAAAGTTCACCATACTTTACTTAGAACGTCAGCTCTGCCAAGGCTTGCTTTGAAGATGGTAGCTCTCCCTCAACTGACTGATGGTCTGCCAAAAAATGCGAACAATAGCTCAGAAGCTAGTGTTACGATACCTAATATCGCTTCTTGTCGTTCTTATTCATGAACTTCTAACTCATACCAAGTCGTGTTCCGAAAAATTCCGAATGTAGCACCTCCTCTGAGGGATTCTCGTAATCATCAAAGGCCTAGAGAAAGTATTCGACAAACTTTATAGTCACTATCTTTGTCAAGTTATCCATGTACTGTATAGCAGCTAGACTGTGTTCGCATACCCTTGATTTTTTAAAGAGAGCTCCCCCTTCTGTCTAGCCTTCATTTCGTTCACAAGAACCACAAGCTCTCTAAATTTACCCTATACAGAAGCTTAGATAAAACACATCATTTGTTGTAAGATACATGCCACGACATGATACACAACAAAAATGGGCACCCCTTGCTACCTGCAGCATTATTTACCTCTTACGTTTTTTCAATAGTTCCAATAGTGTTTGTATAAGAAAAGAGCAGCAACATTAAATAATGCGTGTGCGTGTTGTTATTCTGTCATTTGATTGGCTGTTTCAAAAGGCCAACCACAATTCATACAAACTTAAACAACATAAAGAGAGAACACAGAGATCATTGTCCTATCTTTCTCTATGAGCGTAAGGCCTGGTTTTCCAGCTGGGCCGAGTGAGAAAAGGATTCAGTCACGCTTTTCTCTGTAGTCTGCCTGGCACGGTGAATGTACCATTCTGTAAAACCTTGTTTGGGGCACGATTAAATCACTGTCGTGGTTTTTTGCACCAGTGCACTATTCAGGGGTTTTTCGGTCTTCTGGGCTCTGATAAATAACATTGTTTTGTTTTGGAGCTCAGAAGTGGCTGAAAAAATCTCATCTCTCCCTTTGGGGGGTCTGAAGAGAATATAGTATATTTCTTTATTCCAGAGTGCATGAATCTGTCAATTGAATTTTCGTGTTTGTGTAACGTTTCTTGTTTTATCTATTAAGAGCTCTTGACCAGAAATACCGAGAATCCCACGACAGACACGAAATTTCATATTCTACTTTATTTTACCAAAAATACCCCTTTGGTGGACTATTTTCAAAAATCACATTTAAAAGTTCCTTCGCTTCTTGTTTTTTTCCAAAATTTAGATAAGTTCGAAATGCGGCTAGAAGCTTGCTGGCGCCCCCCGGAAACAAGGGAACATCGTGCATTTGTAGCAAGCTCGTACGCAACAATGGAGATCATTCCCGTTTTGCCATTTGGCTCATAACTACATTATTCTTTGCTCTATCTAAAAATGTAAAAATCAGATAGAAATTTGTTTTTTCAGTCTGCTTGTTGTCCTGTTGAAGATGCTAACATTGAAGGGTTCAAAGTCAAAGTGAAATTCGGGTGAACTTCAGAGGCTTATAACTGACCTAGCATATATTTTTCAGACAAAAAATATACATCAAGTGTAAGCTCAAGCATTCCTTTTCACTCTCTGAAAGTGTCGTTTTTGGCCCGTTAAAAGCGACGCTTCAAGAAAAAAGAGTGTGTAGGGCATTTTGAGCATTTCAGTAAAACGGCTGTTGTCACGCGGGCCACAGCGGTTCCACTAAATCAGTCAAAACAAAGTGTCACTGGCTCATTGTTTTGAATAGGTTAATAAAGTAAAAATATATACTTCTCACTCAGAGGTAACTATGTTACTGTGGGTTAGTAGCAGCCCGGTTTACTCTTCTACAATGCAAATTTATTTATAATGTAACAATATTATTTGATTGATCCAAACTGATAAACCAAAGGTACTCTCACCTTCAGACATCATCTTGTGAATCTCTTGGTTCAGGTTATCACTCCCTTTACCAGACTTACTGGCTGCATTAGTCATGACAATTTGTAGATTGAAAAAACAAAAGTTACAACCACGTCAAACTATGCACTCCGTATTTAAATTAGCATAAATGTGAGACATGAAATCTGAGCTTTTCGTGATAGGCACAATATAGGATAGCGTGATGCAGTGACTCAGAAAGCTGGAAGACCCAAATGGACTTAAACAGGAGCCTTTACTCAGACATTAATGTTAGTTTTCCGGTAAATAGCCGTTTTGAATGTATACATACAAAGTGACATTTCTTTAATGAGGAAAAGGATCGTAAGGGTCATTTGCAATTTCAAATACTTTAGGGTCGGATCATTTACTGTTAGAGGGGGTTGTTGGAAGAAACTGAAATATTCCCGCAAAGCTTTGTGGAAGAAAGACCGCAAAAACACCAGGGAAAGAAAATTCAACTAAAGCTTTTAGTTACAAAAAAATAAATAAAATAAATCATAATCGTAATATGTAAGCCGAAAAAAGTAAAAATTTAATGATACGTCTCTTATTGTCTTTGATCAGTTTTAAATGGACGTGTGAGTGTCGTGGGACACATTCAGTTAACAGAAGCGCCACCACAAGAACAGCTTGAAACCATGTCTTCTAGTAGGCTGATGTAGGGTACTTTTCTTCTAAGTTTCAAAGGAGGTGTTTACGAGTCGAAAAGCTCGCAGTGAAACTGAGAAAGTCCAAGTTTCGGGTGGCCATTCTTTGCCATCAGCGCAGATGTAGTGGTCGGACACGGTGAGATGTTCCAGTTGAAACCTTGAAAGGATATCTTGTCTTGCTGTAGTCAAATTGGTTTATTTTATTTTATTTTGTTTTTTTTTTACAAGGGGAGGGATGGTAGGGGTCATTTGCAGATTCAGATATTTTCGGGTCGGACCATTTATTTTAGACGGGGTGGGTGGAAAAATAAACATTTGATTTGGAAAGCTTTTGTACAAGAAACGCCGCAAAAAACAAATGAAAGCAAAGCTTTTTTGTCGCGAGAAGAAAGTAAAGAAAGTAGCTAATTCGGGTGAATTGTGTATTATCTTTTCCAATCGCTGCGAGGCCTTGCACCGTAGGAAGGTAAATCTCAAGAGCCCTCTGAATCCTTAGGCTTTGTCCACACGGATCGAGTTCCAACCAATGCAACTGCCTCGGTTGCCTCAATACTGGCTACGGCCTAGGAATATCAAATTCTCCTTACTAGTTAAGTAAGAAATGTATGGAGACCAGTAATGAGAATATGCACTTTTAAATTGGGCCTTCATAAGAGGGTTAAAGGGTTAAAAGGGGCTATGCCAAGAACTTTAAGGTCAGATTTTCTTTTCCTCTCTTTCTCGATTCAGCGTAGTAACCATGCTGATCTCAGTTAGCTGAGATCAGCATAGTTAGCTGTTACAATCGAAGCCGCCACCGCCACCTTTTTGCTTAGTACAAATAAATCAGGGGTTATGTAATATAATTATTACCCTGAAAAGAACAAAAGCAGAAAACCAAGACAACTGAATATTAATGGCACAAAATACACGGTGCTAGCAATAAGTGCTGTGTTGCAGACTAAATATCATAGTGCCTATTTGTATTCTACTTCAATGACTGAAAACTGGCGTCCGTTACCTTGGTTAGCTTTATATTAGTGAAATATTGTTATCGCTATGATTGTTGGTGTAAATAAATTATACTTACATTATCTGCTGTGAATGTATTCGCAGTGTACCACTGCATGTTGTAGGATGTCTCTAAAGATGTTTCATCCTACAGATTGTAAAAACAAAAAAATTTAATTTCACGTTATTTCCCCACTTGATTTTGCTTCAGGAAATATATAAACATTGACTTAACATTAACTTGTTTTAATCTATTGTATGCCTGCAAATGCTTGCCACATGAACTCTCTGACAGCAGTCGTGAATAACAATTGTTAATACTTAACTTGATTGATTGATATGAACAGTTGGTTATTTCTAAAAGGGTGTTAAAGATATTATTTTATAGTCAGGTGAGCTGTTTGTACCTTTTCATGCTGTTCAATGTGATCCCTCTTTGGGAGGAGGAATTTCTTAACATTGATTGCTCTGTGTCCCCTAAAGAGGGGGAAATCGTGGACTTTGACGGGGTCCTTTACAAAGTCCCCTCCCGTGCCCCCATGGGATGGCCAATGATAGGCCAATGATAAATGCTTTTGTACAAGAAACGCCGCAAAAAACAAATGAAAGCAAAGCTTTTTTGTCGCAAGAAGAAAGTAAAGAATATAGCTAATTCGGGTGAATTGTGTATATCTTTTCCAATTGCTGCGAGGCCCTGCACCGTAGGAAGGTAAATCTCAAGAGCCCTCTGAATCCTTAGGCTTTGTCCACACGGATCGAGTTTGGCTCATTTGCTCACTAGCCACATATATACACTCAACACTTATGTATCGGTCAAACTGAAGCTTCAACTCCCCAGGCATTTCACTGTGCATCGTGCCCGTGGCGGGGAAAATTTGAACGTTGCCTTGGAAGGGTGGGAAATTTGAATGGGATATATCTCTTGTTCTAGTGTAATATGCCCATTATTTTTTTCTGGTTTTGCAAGTGTTTGACAGGTTTGCAAGATAGAATTTCACCTTTGTTTGTGAATAACTCTTTAAAAAGAATCTTTCAAAGAAGTTTGAAGAGGTCGTAACGGTAGAGCGCTCTGAAAAGTGTGAACAGTGCTTGATTAAAGACAAAATTAGCCTTTGAGGAGAGTTATTTCAGCACTAATTGGTGAACAGCTTTTTTGCCCCGAGGGGAGGGAATTTGAACATCTTCGAAAGTTCAAATGCCCGGGAGAGGTTGCCGGGGGGGGGGGGGGAGGGTGTTAAACCTTCAGTTTGACTGATACAAATTTAATGATATAATTTTGAAATATCGCGACTTTAACTCTGTCAGTAAACATAACAAAATATCATTTCTCTTTAATAACATGGAGCCTTTTATATGTAAGAAACTAGTATATTATATTTTCGAGGCTTCCCAGAAAAGAAAACAATGATCTTGATTGTAATTTAATTGTTATTAATAATTTTATAAATCATTGTTGTATAATCACTCCTATCGTTCTTTTCCTTTTTCTTTATGCAATACCATCCATGTACATTCAGTACATGGGAAATGCAAATAAATTGTTATTGTTGATGTTGTTGTTGTTGTTCATACATTAGCTCTCGAATAATTCCGTTCTCGTTCTTTTTAATCCACTGACGAGCCAAACGAGGCTCCACATAAAAACACCCAACACAAACAGCTCAGATAATTCATTCCTCGTTTCTTTCCATCCACTACCGAGCCAAACTAGCCACCACATATATACACCCAACCCTTAACACTCAAATAGTTTACTTCTTGGTCTCTTCCTCCACTGCTGAGCCAAACGAGTCACCAAATCTAAATGCCTTCAAAAATGCCCCCGTATCCTGTTCTGAATTAGGTGGCTTGTGATGTGGTCCGTAATGATATTGATTGTGTGGAACATTTTCGGTATTTTGAATTTTCGTATGTCTGACTTTGAATAAGGTTGATAAAAACGGGCCTAACCTAAAGTGACAAACAATCTTAACGGTTGTGAGGATCTCTATCTAAGCGATATGACGGTGAATGAGATTATGAAATATTAGAGAGCAAATCAAATGAACAATTTGTAAGGTTAGAACGTACATTTTGACATACCTTTCGCAGGTGATTGCAGAAAGTATGAACGCTACAAGTTGTTTTGCGAGAAGATGTGGCGACCTGGGGTCAAGCCTTCAGTTTAAGAAAGGAGGAATGAAGAGGAAGGAAGGAGGGAAGGGAGAAAGGACATTAAAAAAAAAAGGAACGAAGAAGAAAAGAAAGGATGTTGTAGTGACAAAAGGAGGAAGATGTTTCAAAGCAGAAAAGATGAAAACATCAATCAAAAATAAAAATAAAAAATAACTCCTTTACATACCATTTGTAAGGCTTCCGTAAATAAAATCATGAAAATTGCAACTACTTCGTTTAGCCCTGTTTTGGGATTAGAAAGCCTGTGAAGGGATTAAATACAAAGCCCAATAAAGGAAATGTATTTCGTATAGCTAGAAAATCTGCTGACACTGAACTGAAAACTCCTTTGATCGATGACACAACTGTGAAAGCTGTGGTATATTTATTTAGTCAAAGTAATGCAACTGCTTGAACAATGAGTGCATCACACCATGAACCTTGCAGTGACATATTAGTCAAAGATTCATTCCATGAATTCTCGGTGTTGCTTTCAATGAAGTGTCCTGGGTTTGCTCTCAAAGAATTACTACCAACTTGTCTAACAGGCAAGTGATGACATGGGTCACCATATAACTGATGACAAACAGCTCTAAAGAAACGGTCACCTGTACCACCAACATCTAGGGGTCTCAATCCCAGCTGCCATAATCGAAAGTTTAATAATGTGGTGGAGACTAGTGACAATGTAGTTTGCGTGTTGACATTTTGCTGAGGACCTGGATTTAATCCAATCACCTAAAGTCAAAAGTTTCAATCTTGACACAGAAAATCTTCTGGTAGGGCTACTTGATTTTATTTTTTGCCGGTTAGCTAACAAAGCGTTAAGTTTCAGTTTGCTCTGCTTTAAAAGCTTGTTTGGAGCGAGTCCGTTTAGATTAACAAAGTTGGTGAAAAAGCTGTTGGATCTGTTTAGATATCTTAAATAGCAAAACTTATAGTCGGTAGCAAAGCTGTATAATTTCGAAGATTTCGGAATAGACTTCCTAATCCGGTCCAATTACCTTTAGTTTTTTCTAGCTTTTCTTTTGGTCATGGACCTTAACACCTTCTCCATCGACAATCTAGACGGCTCTCGGTCCCTTAACGTTGTCTCATTTGTTTGGCTATTTTGAAACGTCTACAGGTTGTTGTCGCACGTGAAGACGGCAAGCTCTCATCAGTCGATTTTAATAATCGATGCTTACGATTTTACTACGCTTAATATGATTTAGACTACATAAATAGACTGCAGCTTTCCCAGATGTGTCGTCAATCAAAGGAGTTTTCACTTCAGTGGCAGCAGTTGTTCTAGCTACGCAAAATACATTTCCCTTGTATTTAATCCGTTCACGGGCTTTATAATCCCAAAATAGGGCTGAATTCTCCCTAAAACTGAGGGGCTCAATAATCCCCAGATGGGGCACAAATTTGCCCAAAAGGGGTTCAATCCCCAAGCAGGACTCGATTCTTCGCAAAAGAGGTTTATAGTATTTGCTTTGAAATGAAGCGTAGTCATTAAAGTGTGTACATTCAGCTGTTGGTGCCGACAGATGGAACACTTGAAGATATCTTTTAAAGCCTTTTATTGGGCAAGATTTACTCGAACTTCGAAAACTGTGGCATACTGAAAAAGTAGTTTTTAGAGAAATTCATCATGAAGGCTAAAAAGCAAACGTTCACTCACCAAATTCTCTAATACCAGTTGCTGAAAAAGGTTTCCGCTTGCTCAGCATTTCCGCTCGCACAGTGAATTTCTTTGTTGTGAAAAGCACAGAAATTCGTCGTAATCTTTCGTCCTCGAATTCAAATGGTTCTGATTACCCCTGGCGTTCTTTTCTCGAATCCAATTGGTCAAATATCCCAAAACTCGTCAGGATTGGTCTTCATGATTATATATCAACGTGGTTACGCGTTCAAAACATGTTTGTGCTAACGCTTCAATCTCCACTTCATGTTAGCCAAAAGATAATGTAAACCTGGTAAGAACCTTCTGCGTGTTACGTCATATTTTCAATTATATGAAGTACTTATCGAATGTTCTTTCGCTTTTTGAGTGTCTACTTGCTACGCACTCGACACAAATGCTACGTTTTCTTGTAATCAGCGCAACTGTTTTGTCACTAGTTAAGTGAAACGCCTCTTGTAGAATTGATATTTAAGTTTTTTATATGCAAAACATCACAAATGGTACTATTTCTAATACAGAAAAGTTAAATATCAAGTTTGCTCGAAGCGTTTCACTCAACTAACTAGTGACAAAACATTTTCTCTAATTACACAAAAATACGAGTTCGCTTTCTCCTTTCAATCTCCTAGAGTGGCCATTCTGATCAGTGAATTACAGTTTAGCTTATCTGACTCGAATTTGCGTCTTTTAAATAACAACGGACAATAAGATCGCATGACACAAGACAAAAGGGACCTCAAAGAACTGCAAAACGTAAAAACTGAGGGTAGATTATTCATTAAACGTAGTGAACAAAATTCTTCTACGCTTCGGTTGGATGAGGAAGTGAAACTACCCTCTTGGCCCTCGCTGTGCACAGAACTGAAGACAGAATTTTATATTCAATATTTTAACTTCAACGATAATTTCTATGCAGCTCATTGAAATGACTACGGAGATGAGAAAAATAAGAATTCACCATATCACTTTTTAAACGCAAACCACAAAACGCATTTGTTCTCAGGTTTAGAGCCTGCGGACAGTATAGTGAAAGCAGTTCAAAAACAACTGTGAAAGCAATTCAACATATTTTACATATGGCATCCGATTTGTATCTGAACAATCGGAGCTGCTGGAACATGGATAGAGCCACGACGAGTACAGGTAAACCAGTGCCAATTTGCGTGGTATAGCCAAAAAACGTCAGCCTTTTCTGGTACTGAATGTGTTCAATGATTGTTGGTCAGACTGCTGCATGTTTTTGTGCTGACTCGCCATAAAAGTGTGACAATTTTTATTAATGTCACTGTTCCTGAGGAACGTAGCGCAACTGCAATAGGCTATAAACGAGCGCGTGACACGCGAAACAAAGTAAAACACTCTCAGGATGGCGATATTGAGGGGAACACTGCCTTGCAGTTGGTTAGTCTATTGCGACTTCCGATTTGCGTGAAAAAAACACCTCACTTATCTCCCCAGCACTACGAGCTGAATGCTAGACAGCACGTGCTGGATCGGAGAAGAGTATTGGTTAGCAGGCGATGCATAAAGGCAACGAAGCCGACAAGCTTGGGGGAAGTCGCTGCGCAGACTTAACCGCACCACGCAGGAGTGACCCTAGTTTATTGAAGCACAAATAACATAGCCAACCCATCTCCAAAGAAAGGGAGGGAGGGAGGGAAAAATTTTTGCTAAATTGACAAAACACTGGCTGCACTGCACAAGAGAAGTACAAATTGAACCTTGAACAGGTTGCTTAAGCTTTTATATCTAGACAGTGTCTGCTAACGTAGCCAGCAGTTAAGACTGTACTATACAACAGCTTGGCCTTACACGTGTACTATCTTAGTTATGAATAGATCCTTAATGCTATCGACCAATGCAATAAAACATACGAAAAAGCTAGCTAGAAACAAAGCCATAATGTTGTAGGTCTAGCTACAACGGAGCTATTGATTTTAGTGACCTTGGGATCCCAACTGCATAGTAGTTCTATTGATAGCGAACGCGCCATGAAAGGCTCACTGAGAATGAGTGTCACGTTCCATTAACAATATTTTACTGATCTAACAGTAAAATCTTATTTAATGTCACTGTTCCTGAGGAACGTAGCGCAACTGCAATAGGCTATAAACGAGCGCGTGACATGCAAAACAAAGTAAAACACTCTCAGGATGGCGATATTGAGGGGAACACTGCCTTGCAGTTGGTTAGTCTATTGCGACTTCCGATTTGCGTGACAAAAACACCTCACTTATCTCCCCAGCACTACGAGCTGAATGCTAGACAGCACGTGCTGGATCGGAGAAGAGTATTGGTTAGCAGGCGATGCATAAAGGCAACGAAGCCGACAAGCTTGGGGGAAGTCGCTGCGCAGACTTAACCGCCACAGATGCATGCAAAGCAATGCATCCCCCCAAGCAGAAAAAAGAAAATTACGTTCAGTTTGTAGAAAAGTAATCCGAAACAGTAGCCATCTTAGGTGCAACCGAGTGTAAAACCGCTTGCGGGGTTCTAATGTAAAGCTGGTAACAGTCGGAAGACCAGCGACCTAGTACTTTAATAAGCCAATCTGGCAAACCAGCAGCAGCCGCAGCTGAGGCTGCCCCTATGCGAAAGCTGTGGCCCTTGAGGCTCTCAAAGGGGAGACCCGCAGCCCTGGCACTATCTCAAAGAAGGTGCGAAACGACCCCTCGGGTGAGATAGTGACCCGATTGGAAGAGCAAGAGAGGACCCGGTGGTGGCCTACCTAAGAGAAAGTATTCCCGCATGGCCGTGACTGCACAAATGCTGGACCCAGTACGAGCTATTGTGAGGGAATGACCCTGCCTAAAGACGTCGGTTTTGGACGATTTGACCTGAACCGTCATAAACTGTGAGCATGCCAGATTGGGGTGAAAGGTAATGCAATTAGTAGAAAGATCGAAGTTCGGCCTATACTTGCGTACCCCTGAGTAGGTAAACTCGCTACAACGAAGGAAGCCAAAAAATGCTAACGTAAAGCCAGCCCAAATCATAGCAAAATCCCGGGGACTAAGCCAAGACTGCAAAACGGGACGAATGGCTAAAAGCACCCGAGGTGTAACTGGTTGACGGCGAATGTGCCTATCGCCTTGAAAACGAAGTATGCCCCGTAAAACTTTACGCAATAGTAGCTTGCCCTTAAGAGGGTCGCTGTACCCCGCAGTAATGTGGAGATTGCGAACCGGCGCTAAATAAAGTTTTATAGTGCCATGGCAGACCGTCCTTGCTAAGTAGGATGCAAAATAAACTAGAGTCCCTTCAGAGGCAGGTAGCACATCCCCAGATAGACTTAGGAGACGATTCATCAGGCAAAAGGTTAGGAAACGCTTTTCCCCACAGCTGTAGGCTCTGTTTGTGTTCTTGGCAAGGCCCCAGTTAGCGTAGGTTAAGACCTCCTCCCTCAAAGGGTCATTAATGAAGGCAGGATGGTACAAGGGTTCTGATCTGCGTCGGGAGCGAGAGCCCGAAAACGCTGCATCTGAAAGCGGGAGAGCGCATCAGCAATATTGTTTGAAACGCCTGAAATGTGTTGAGCCTGTACCAAGAAATTATGTTTCATTGAAATAAGAACCAAAAATCTGACCAAATCCATAACACGGGGTGCCTTGGAGTGCCCAGAATTGATAATGGCGACTACAGATTCATTGTCGCACCAAAACTGTAGGTGTTTCCCCGTGAAAAATGGGTGCCAAATTGCGCAGGCGACAACAATGGGGAACAGTTCCTGCCACTCGATACTGATTCCCCGATCCTTGTTTAAGCGCATGTGGGGCGGCCAGTGACCCTGAAACCTTTTTCCCTGGAGAAAACCGCCAAAGCCTATGGTGCTAGCGGCATCAGTATAGAGCTCTAAGTCAGGGGCTGGGGTGGTGGAAGACTCAAGAAAAAAGGAACGCCCGTGCCATTTCGTGAGGAAAACCGTCCACATATCAAGATCCTTGAAGAACTCCCTGTTAAGCCTCACGTGGTGAAAACGACTGGGGACTCCCCTAGTTAGATTTATCGCGCGCTGAAGGAAGGTTCTTCCTGGGACTACCACCTTGCATGCGAACTGGAGAGTGCCAATCAGAGATTGAAGCTCTACCAAGCGCACGGAGCGGCGTTTCTTGAAGGATGTTAGAAGCTCATTTATCCTAGTTAGTTTGTCCTGGGGGAGGCCGGGGTTCCATGCGCACACTATCGAGGACAATACCCATAAATTCAACAACTTGAGAGGGGCCAATGGTTTTAGATGCTACCACAGGGGCTTTAAAGTGACATGAAAACCCTGAGGAGAGTGCTAAAGCTAGAAAGACAAGATAATTTTGTTCGTTCCGCGATAAAGAAGTCGTCTAGAATATGAATAACATACTGGAGGCCGTAGTTATGTTTAAGTATCCACTCTAGCCCATCCGACAATAGGTTAAACAGGAATGGACCGGACCGGACCCCAAAGGGTAAGTACATATCCACATAGTACTGGGATTGCCAGTAAATGCCCAGCAAGCTCCAGTCGTTAGGGTGGATTGGTATCAAGCGAAAGGCCGATTTGAGGTCCGTTTTCGCCATGAAGGCTCCCTTTCCCAGAGACTGGAGAATATGAATAGCATCGTCCACCCGCACATAACTTAGGGAAAAGGGGTCCTTGGGAATATGGTCGTTTATGCTGTCCCCTGGAGGATAGGAGAGGTGGTATATGGTACGCCATTCGGTTGAGTGCTTTTTGGGGACTACACCCACAGGATGGCATTGAAAATTAGGTAGGAGGGGGTGACGGGTAGGGTCCTGCTAACCGGCCAAGTGTAACCTCCTTCTGCAAATTCAAGGTAACTACATCGGGATGCTGAGTGGCTGAGATAAGGTTGGGGGAAACCCGGGATGAGCGAGGACCCGAATAACCAATGCGTGCTCCTTCCTTAAGCGTGCTAAGCAAATTAGAAACAAAGTTACGATCTGGTTGATTCGCTAATTATAACTCTAAGCGATAAATGTCAATAGGTGTGGATACTTGTGGCTTCAAATGGCGCCTTAGTTGTCCTACTTTACTTTTTGCCACGCTCGCTGGATGGAGAAGACTTGGAGGCACCTGTGTTGCTGGGTGGTTGCTATGGGCAGGATAGGACAGAGTGACTGCTGGAATAACAGCGGCGGCACACATGCGGGTAGTTGCAGTTGCGGCGCTTGCAACCGGAGGACTTGTTGAAGTCGAAGCAGAGTGTCTGGGTACGGCAAGGCTTTCTGTGGGGGTCAGCGGAAGGACAGTCATCTTGAATATGGTACGGACTTGAGCAGAAATTGCAGTGGGGCTTAGCTAAACCCGAGAAAGTCACGGTCCAAAGTTCTAGATCTATCGTGTCCCAGCTAATAGACAAGTCGTAAGCCGCACGCCTACGAAACTGTTGGTCATAGGAAAGCCAAGCCATGCCTTTAAATTTGGTAACTGCGCGACTAATAATTTGCTGGTACTTAATTAGTTCGAGCGCCCTTCGAGGGTATGCTGCAACGATCACCAGCATATATACCATGTAGGCATCTAGCCATTTTTGGAAGGTGTCTATCACTGGTTTCCGCTTCCTAACCATGGTGACCGGGAACCCATGGGACCTAGGGCCGAGTCGTGTAATCTGAGCTGAAGCTCGGGGGCCTGGGTCTGATAAATATTGTCCGGTAACAGTAAAGCGAGATCAACGTACTCACCGCAGAGTATCTTCTCCTCCAAATTACGTTCCACTGGCCTTGAAAGACCCAGAGGGGAGGCCATTCCGGGGGTACGTGGGTGCTGATCGGCTTGAGGCGAAACAGGGCCGCTTTCCGGCGCTCGCAAGGCGACCAAAGCGTTGCTGATCGACTCCGCAACTATCTCCTCGATGGCGGCACGCTGTGCTGAACTCAGTGTCGTCTGCGACTGGGAGGCAGGTGGCTCTGGTTCGTCCCTTTCGAACATTTCGTCGATTGAGGACGACGAAGCTTCGTCCGAGAGGGCGTTGTTCTCTTGTTCGGCTTCGTGCCGCTCTGCACGCGATGATGCACGGTTTGCCGTTTGGACAGGTTGCTGGCGGTCTGCGGCCTGATTGACACGACGGTGACGAGTTTGTACAGTCTTTGTACCCAGCGATGTCTTCTTCTGGGTGCGCAGCGACGTTTTGCTGGTGTTCCCAGGCAAGGCCTTTTTAAGCCTGGCGAGGAGCTGCCCTCGGGAACCGGTGATGGGCAGATTCAGCGCTTGGAGGCGAAGCTTCAAGACCTCACTGGAGAGAGCCGACAGATTTTCGCGTTGAGCGGAGGTGCGTTTGCCGGACGACGTAGAAAGAGGACGAACCATGGTAAAAATTTTTGCTAAATTGACAAAACACTGGCTGCACTGCACAAGAGAAGTACAAATTGAACATTGAACAGGTTGCTTAAGCTTTTACATCTAGACAGTGTCTGCTAACGTAGCCAGTAGTTAAGGCTGTACTATACAACAGCTTGGCCTTACACGTGTACTATCTTAGTTATGAATAGGTCCTTAATGCTATCGACCAGTGCAATAAAACGTACGAAAAAGCTAACTAGAAACAAAGCCATAATGTTGTAGGTCTCGCTACAACTGAGCTATTGATTTTAGTGACCTTGGGATTCCAACTGCATAGTAGTTCTATTGATAGCGAACGCGCCATGAAAGGCTCACTGAGAATGAGTGTCACGTTCCATTAACAATATTCTACTGATCTAACAGTAAAATCTTATTTAAATGCTCCTTCCCATTTTACTGTGCTTTACTTTGTCTTGTCCCGATGTTTCGGAGTCAAAGCCTTCCGTATAAAACCTACTATTTACAGCGGACTAGTAGTGGCGTGGGGATGGGAATTTTATTTTGATAAAAAGAGACGTATGCTTTGCATTTTACTGGGTCGTCCATACGTTTTTTCAAGGGTCATGGAGCTCGTGGAAGGTCGTATCCTGTTTGCTTTTGCCCCACGCACGTTGAAGGTCGGAAATCTCCTGCCAAGCTTGGCTGTGATCGAGAAAGAGCTTGTAGGCAGGTTGGAGTTGGAGCCATTCAAAGCACTGTTAGTAGCAGTTGAGGCTGCCAAATTTCGGATTTCATGACTTTGCAGGTTTCCAATGGCCTCTAGTGCCTGTGTGGCAATGGCACATGCGGACAAGATGTGCTGTATATCCTCGTTGTTGGCAGCCATCTTTGTTTGAGTAAGTTTTAATGTCGGCAAAGCATTATTGGTCGAATACAGTTGGCCATAAAAAAGTTGCCTATATAAAAATTCAAGTTGACCACATAAAAAGTCGAGTTGACCATATAAAAAGTGTGTAATTGACCAAATAAAAAGTCGAGTTGGCCAGATAAAAAATGTATAGTTGACCACAGTCATTAGTTGACCATATGAAAAGTCAAGGTGACCACATAAAAAGTCAAGTTGACCATATAAAAAGTCAAAAAAGCCATAGAAATACATATGGAATATTGATGAGTTTGGCGCCCCCATACGCTCCTGTTTTGCGTGTTTTTCAGTCAGTAGGGACTTTAAGCAACGACGACAGCAACACAAAGGAAAACGTTGTTGTTTTCGGTTCTTTTATTCTTCTTCGCGATTATTCCAACTCATTTAACTTGTCTAATGTGGCCGAACTGTCTGGGAACTTAATTCGTAGGGATGGCGCTCAAGTTCAGGAAGAAGAGAATGAAAAATTCACCGTCGTGTGTTCCTGTTCTCTCAAAAACCTTAAAATGGTCAATTCACGTTGTTGTTTTGCAGAGGACAGCAAAGAAATGTACCAGAATGACTAATGCACATGCAGAGGCATTGTTTTGTTCATTAACCCAAATATGTCGCGAAATCGGATGTACTTGTAAGCGTAGCATCAAACGTAGCGGGGGTACGGTGCTACTACTTCCTCCAAAATACATACTTATGGCCGAGCCACGAAATTATTTCTAAATCTTATTCAGTTACCATGGTAACATAGCCGTTAATCGGAGTACTTTTTAAATCAAATAGATTTTTTTTAAAAACGCAGGGAAGAAAAAAACCCAAAAACTTACAAAAGCAACACTTTACTAACCTACAAGCACGCTCACATTACGTCGTTCTACAAGTAGAATTGGAAATTAGTCCTGTTACAAATTAGAACTATTTCCTTATAAACGTGTTTAGTGAACAGAGAGATTTAAATTTCATGCCTTTTTTAGCTTTGACAAATTTAAGGTAGCATTAACGCAAACAGCAAAAAACGCGAGATTAAAAATAATAAATAAAAGAATGATTAAATGCAATCACAAGTGAGACTTGTGAGACAATATTTGCTGTCTTAGTTTTTCTGTACCTTATAAGAAAGATTTTATTTATGCAATCACAGAAAAAATTTGCTGTCGTAGTTGCTCTGTACCTTGCCGGCTTACGGGGCTACCACGGTACACTGCTCTTTAATTCTACGTGACTGCATAAGTCACTATTTCCTTGTGGGGGTACGGCGCTACGAGGGTACGCTGGTACTGTTTTGTCATTGCAAAAGTCTCTTGTTCCTTGTCCGGTACGCCGCTACAATGGTACGTTTTTTATTCATCAACTTTTTTTATTTTTTATTTTTTTCAGATTGTGAAGACTTAATTACTTCAAGGCTACAAGCAAGGCTTCTAGTCGAATTTCATGTGAAAGTTGTAAATTAATGCATCTGAAAGAAAACGAAATGTTTTGGGAGTGACGCGTAATCGTCTTTTTTATCAGTCTACTTATTATAAATGAGAGCAGTTGGTTGCGGCTGTTGTCATGTTACATTTTGCCAGGTTGATTGACTTGAGTTATTTTCGTTTTTTTAGGAAACTACACACGCGTTTGTCGCCATATTTATTTTATGAGTACAATATTCTGTTAATTTACTCGCGTCACGGACATTTGTGCCTAGTTACCAGTTACAACAACCCCAAAAGATAAATATGGTTGTAAAGTATGTAAGGAAGGAAAGTAAATGCACTGATGTGTGTGTTATAACAAATGCCGAATTTTTAAAAAAGCCGTTGCAAGATGACATACGTAAGTTTAAAATTTTAGCATTACACATTTTAACGTTGTATTGCGACATTCAAATTAGACACTTAGGGGCCGATTACATGAGGCGGACTGGCCCGCTTAGCCGGGCTGGCTCGGTTTGCCGGGATCTCGGCATGTCTGTGAAACACACTAAAAATCAATTTAGCCAGGCTGAAAATTTACCATGTACTCACAATCACCGGCCCAACACTTTTTGGCTACTCAATTTTGCAACAGAGCAAAGTGGCTCACCAGAAGATCGATATTTCTCTTTGTATATAACACATAAAGGTTTGTCAAACCATGAAGCTACGTAAAACTGAAAATGATATGCCAAAATAATGGATTAGCGAGAATAAAGACACTTGATTCATGCTCTATAATGTAGCCATTTTTGCACACGACATCTAAGGGGTCGATTACATGAGCCAGGCTGGCTCGGTAGAAGGGCTGGCTCTGTCTGCCGAGATGACTGTTCAGCCCGGTATTACATAAGGTGGGCCAGCCCGCCTGGGCACACTTATTCGACACTTATTATCCCCACGGTATCAACGAGTACTTTTCATTTCATTTATTTTTTCTTGTTTTCCACGTTCCCATGTTCCCACCGATAGCATCTCCACCACTCCCTATATAAACCTTGTGCAATCCACAATTCCTTGATTTGCTCTGATGAAGGGCTAACGCTCGAAACGTCGGCTTTACCTTATCAACTCAGTTAATAAGTAAAAGTTGGTTTAATAATAAACCTTTCAATCGAGGGCAGCAGAGGATCATCAGATTAATTCTTACAACTTGAGAATTGCAAATAGCAGTTTTGGGTTTCTACAGAAGAATTATTGAATGGAAGAAATTATTTATGGCAATTTTTTAGAAGCAGAAGGAGATGTTTTATTGAAATAACGTAAATATAAGACCTATATGATCACGATTAATGAAAGCGAATTTGTGTTGGTTTTCAAACAATGCAGACACTAAAACAGAGGTTTTTCATTGATTTAAACAAAAACGTAATGCAAATTTTCTGTAACAGACGAACATAACAAAAAAGACAGGCTACAAGTATCAAAGACAATTATTCAGCAGAAATCAGTACTTTATTGATGACAATTTTACGCGAGGAAAGTCCTGCTTTGTTTAAGCTGACGAAACTGACGTTTGGGAACGACAGTCCTTGCTTCATTTTTCTTTATTGGTGTGTTTTTAGTTTTGTCCCGTGTGCTGTTGCCCAAATCATCAGTGTCTTACAATTTCCGAAACTGGGGAGTGGTCTCTACCGACTTCCCGGCCCGTACACCTATGTGACAGCACAGGGCCAGGAAAAGGTATGTCCCCACAGCTTTTAGGCAGTCGAAACAGAATGACTCCGAAGTTAGTTCTGCTTCACTATTGAAAAGGACATTAGTCCAATTATTAGTATTGCCATAAATGGTTTGCCAAAAAAGTGGCATTTTTGGTGGTACAGTATTGTGCAAAAGTAATGAGAACGAATTTCGACGAATTTCGCGCTTTGTTCTCTTCGAAATATCGCCGAACTTTCGATCGATATTTCGCAGCGTTCGCGCGACACTTAGCGAAATTTCGGCGACAATTCGCCAAGGCTAGCGAAAAATCGAATCGAAAAATCGCAAGGCTAATCGAAAAATCGCTTGTTCGAATTTTCGAAGCAGCGAAATATCGAAGAAGATTCACGTCAAATCAAATGAAATATCCGCCAACTTTCCGACTGCAAAATAAACGCCCAATAAACGTGATCTCACACGGCAAAACGTAAACAATCATTTCAACCGTGTCTGATACGGTAATATAACCTCAACTCACTCAGTTCAGTGTTTTATACCATTCGAGAAATAGAAACAGAAAGTCCAAAAGCTAGAATTACGGCAAACGGCGCGAACTCTTCTTTGACAGGCAAGACAAAACAAGACTTAACGTTACAAGTTCGTTGGAACCACGTGCAGGAGGTCACGGCCGATTATCTGATGGTCTCGTGGATGAACTCGCCAAGATCTTTGCATCTTTACCACTTTAGTTTCCCAGGAAAAAAGGAATACTCCGAGAAATAGTAAAGAAATATATTTTAGCAACACCATTGCCTTTCAACACATCTCAGAAAGCAATTTGCTGTCTTGACGGCTTTGAGAACTATTCATAGCGTTACAGAATGTCATACATGCAAATCGTGCTTAATTTGCATACGGTGTATTTGTGTCTCGGATTACCTTTTAGCTCACAGAGTTTTCTTTGGATTATTTTTGGTTTCCTGCAAAGATTAATGTGATATAGAGTTCAGCGTAGTAAATGGAAATATTTTGCAAACATTTCGTTGCTTTCTATTCAAACTCTTCGGATATTTATATCTTCCTCACCTGAGTGACCCTGCTTTAAATACATGTGCGAAGAAAAAAATGCGAATTCATTTGCAATGAAGTACCGAGAAATGCTCGGGGCATAGTGGTAATCTCTATCACAAATCAGACCTTTAAATGTAGAGTATTTCCTGTCTCAATCATCTTTATAGGCTTTTTAAAACCGGAGGTATGACTTTTCATGAATTTGCTGTGACGCTTGCAAAACAAAAACGCTACTCACGCGCTCATCAGTGGCTCATGTTTACTAAAAAAAATAACATTCGCTCGCAATACGGTGCTGAGAAATACTCGACGCATCGTGTAAGCCTTATTACAAATTGTGCCTCTAAATGTGGAGTGTTAACCCGTTTCAGTCATCTTTATAGGCCTTTTAAAACTGGAGTTATGACTTTATAAATTTGCCATGACGCCTGCAGAACAAAAGCGCTACTCACGCGCTCATCAGCGGCTAATGTTTACTTTAAAAAACACCATTCGCTCGCAATACGGTGCTGAGAAATACTCGATGCATCGTGTAATCCTTATTTAAAATTTTTCCTCTAAATGTGGCGTTTTCCCGTTTCAATCATCGTTATAGGCCTTTTAAAACGGGAGTTATGACTTTTTATAAATTTGGCGTGATGCTCGCAAAGCTAATGTTTACTAAAAATATAATCTCACTCGCGATACACTGCCAAGAAATACTGGGCACATGGTAGTAATCTTTATTACAAATTGGGCCTTCATAAACAGAGTATTTTCCCGTTTAAAACATCTTTAGGGCAGCATAACAACTGTAACTGTCCGCAAACAAGCGGATTGCATTTCAGTAATGAGTAACGCAGCAGTCACAATCTTCGAGTCTAAAGCACTCTTTGATATTTCGAAGCAGTCCTCGAATTTTTTTAACACTTTTCGAAACAGTCTTCGAAATTTCGAAGCCCTCTTCGAATTAAGTTGCGAAAATTCGATACTATCGGCGAAATGGCGTTCGAAATTTCGCATGACTTTTCGCGGATTAGCGCGATTTTTCGCAAACGGCAAAACAATAGCAGTTTCGAAAAAGCAACGAAACTTCGAAGAAAATTCGTTTGGTTCGAAATATCGCTCATTTTCGAAGGTTTTCGAAACTTTTCGTCGAAATTCATTGAAATTCGTTCTCATTACTTTTGCACAATACTGTATAGCAACTACACCGAACTACTTGTTGATCACAATTTTTTGCTTACAAAAAGTTAATTACAAACTTTGCTTGTCGTAGAATGTTCATTCTCTACTGTTTATCATGCGTGACTGAGAAGTCATATCAAAAACTCGGGCTTTCGTGTTTCATCAGGGTATCGAAACTCCTCGGAACAATAAAAGCACTCAACGGCCTTTTTTAGTTTCTAAGTGTTTGGATACCCAGATGAATCACTCGCCCTCGTTTATACATAGATTCAAATCAAGCTCTTTTCGTAGTCCGGTCTCAGGCCCGGAAAAAGCAGTCTGGCGGAGGCCGTACAGCACCCAACCTTGACACCTGCTGTATCGCCAAAATATTTATCCGATGAAACTAAAATTTATATTTTCATTAATAGAATACCTAGAGTAGTCTACAGAATTTTGGGGGGATTTTTCAAAATTTTTATATTTCCCACCCTTGGTCGATATTAACAGACATCCGCTCTTAATAGGGTTTTTTGTGCTTTGAAATTCTAATATATTCGAGTTACTGTGTGTCATTGTACCCAGCCACATTGCTTTAGTCTTTTTCTTATTTAACTTTAAGCCTGAGACGGTGCCGAACCATTCAATTGTTTGGAGATGCGATTTAAGAGAGTCCGTGTTGTTAGTTATTATAGTTGTGTCGTCTGCAAATTGTGAAATTTTTACTTCTTGATTGTTTGGTAAATATCCGGGGGGGGGTACTCCCATATATAACCTATATAGGTATGTGCCGCTGTGAAGGATACGGTTTTCAAGCAGTTTGGTCTGGGATAGGGTATAGAAATCAGGGAGTCTTGGTCTAGGATAGGGTATCAATTACCGGGAAACTAATGGGTGGTGTAAAAATTTAATCCAATTAACTAATTAATTCCAATTAATTGGGTTTGAAAAACTCGGAAATATAAAATATAAATGAAATCGTGACAATATTGTTGATCGAGAGATGGTTTTCCATTAAAAGCACTGTGTAGTTATATTTCTGATGGTTAGCTCGAAAATAGCTAGTCTGGGATAGGGTAGGGATTTTTGGCATGTAGTCTGGGATAGGGTAGGGATTTTTGGCATGTAGTCTAGAATAGGGTTGCAAAAACGACATGAACGTGGTCTGGTATAGGTTAAGGGTTTCAGAGTCCCAGCGGCACACTCCCATCAAAATTTTTCCGAGTACCCCCCCCCCCCCCGGGGGTAAATATATGCCCTCGCAGTTCCTGTTTTGGCGTATCTTAAGGGCTAACAACTCGACCGCACGAATAAATAAGGAGGAGCTGAGTGGACAGCCTTGGCGAACTCCTCTTGTTATTTCGAAATAGTTTGTCATAAATCCGCCATTTACGACCGAGCTCTGTACGCCGTTGTATAGGACAGTAAACCATTTTTTGAACTTATTTCCAAAATTAAAAACTTCTAAGGTTTTTGATATGAAGCTCCATTCCAAGGTGTCCAATGCCTTTTCAAAGTCTACGAACAAAAGTATTCCCTGGAAGTTTTTGCTATCTGAAAAGTCCATTATGTCACTGAGTAGTCTTCTATTTTGGCCTATATATCTTCCGTTGACAAACCCTGTTTAATCAGAATGAATTAGTTTAGGTAAGTGTTGCTCCATTCTCTTGGCTAATAATTTAGAAAGAATCTCTTTATTAACCTGCACAAAGTTGGAAATTACCTCATCATTTTCTGATTTAACTTCTCGAATTAGTTTTTTCTCGTAGTTGTTTTTTTCTAGATTGAAAAAGTATTTCGTTGGCTTTTCTCCTTGTTCGAACCATTTCGTCTTGGATCTAAATATAGCCTCTTTCCCTCTAGTGTCGTGTATCCTTTTTAATTTATCCTTAGCGGCTTCGTATTTTTCCAGAGTTTCCTGATCGAAAGCATCGTTTTTGCAGATTTTTCCATCCAGTTCTTGTAGCTCTTCTTGAAGAGCTTTTTCTTCGTTTCTTAACTTAGATCTTTTCTCTTTCGAGTACTTAATCGTTTTCGCGCGTAACTCCATTTTTATCAATTCCCATAGAAGTTGTTTGTCGGTAATTTCGCGGTATTTAACTAAAATTTGCGGGTAGTAGAATTCGATGAGTTCTTTTTAATTCTCATCCTACAGTAATGTGTTGTTAAATTTAAACTCTGAGTGTTTGCTATTTTGGGTTCAGTGAAACGGATTCGAAACCATTCAATATGGTTGAATAAAAACTTCCTTGAATGGATGTGACCAAGGTGGCCAAACGAATTCAACAAGTCGATTCAACATCGTTCAACGCTGGTGATTTACACTTGTTGAACACGTTTGGCAATCCTGTTGAAATGGCTAAAAATTCTACTTGACCGACTCGACCAGTTTATATTTCATCATTTTAATCTCGACTTCTGATTAGCAAATTCAAAAATTTGTCTCAAATTTTTGCCTGGATGTCCTCTGTTCGTGCGGTCGCCTGTAATCATACGTTGCCAAGAGTCCCGGGGGGCGGGGGTACTTCCTTATATACGCTATATAGGTATGTGCCGCCCAATAGGGTAGGGTTTTTGAGGTGCTCAGTCCTTAAATAGGGTATCCTTTTCGGTGTTTTTTGATATTGTGATCCTTAGATGTTCCTTAGATAGGGTCACTAAATTGCAGTATCCACCTCAACGCGCAAAACGAAAAAGATATGGTCTGCTAAAACTGTACTACATGTTATAAAGTTTAACAAAGCGATTTTAAAAGGACATTTATAGCTTGTGTTGGCGCTCCTCACCACCTAGTTACAGAATTATGAGTTATCTTGTTTCCCTTAAATAGGGTGCCATTTCTTGGTTTTGGGCCTTTAAAAGGGTATCACTTCTCGATTTTCTACCCTTAAATAGGGTCAGGGTTTGAGAACCCTGGCGGCACACACCTATCCTAAATTGACGGGAGTACCCCCCCCCCCCCCGATGTATTCCCTCTCTTGTGGAATATTAGTTTACAAGCTCGTTACGTCCAGAGATTCAAGTATTGTGCTCTCTGGAACTTTAGTCCTGTCAATGAAATTAATGGAGTCAGTTGACTGTATCAGTCTTCGAGATACGACTTCTGTTGTTTTGCTTAAATCGGTTTGTGGATTTTCGTAAGGGTATAAAATACTGGAATTCGAGGCGGGTTTGGTGTTTGACAACGCCATTTTTCAGTCATTTCGTTCATGTGGTGTTCATTGTGAAGTACTGTAATCAATTGTTCTACTTTGCGGGATGTATCTTCATGCATGGGTACTGCAAGAGGCCTCAGTGTTCGTGCATGCTTTCTAATGGAATTTGTCCCTCTTTTTTTCCCAAGAAAGTCTGGGATGAAGCCCGAATAAAGTTTGAATGTAAGGAAAATGATGACAAATCATCATCCATTTTTCGGAAGGATGTGATCCGGGGATATCTGTCATCATTGAAGTTAGCGAATGGTACCCATGAATTTGGTAGGATAAATGACGTGGCCAAAACAGTTTTTATTCTACCACATTCAAATGCCGGGGAAGAGAGAGTTGTGTCTTATAAGGAAAACAAAACAGCATTTCGGCAGCATCTCTCCAGGTGGACGGTACGTTGGCCTTTTTGCTCACTATGAAAATGGCCAACAGAAAGTCGTCTTTTGAACCACCTGCGGATTTGTTGGCCACTGCAAAGAAAGTTACTTGAAACTACAACAAAGAGCATCATCAACACTGTTTTTCAGCGTTATGGCATGTTAATATGACTTCTGGATAAGTTAGAATGTTAAGAAAGAGCTGATATTAGTCCAGTTAAAAGAAAAATCTGGAATCTAAATAGTTACTTTCGAAGGGTCACATTTCCGCTCAGAATAAAGGAAAACACGTCTTAGCTACTTCAATTTTTCAAAATTTCTGGGGGAGCATGCCCCCAGACCCCCCCTACAAAGATGACGCCGTCAAAAATCTCACTCTTTGGCAACAATTCAGCAACTTAAGAGCTCTGTGCAGATTATTTTGGGGCTTTGTAATGTGTACTTCAGCTGTGAGTTGGATAAACCCTTTCTAGATAGCTCTCTAAAGCAAGCCATGCACTGGACTGTTCTGTAGCTCTATGCATGCACTAGGTACTGTACTGTAGGCACATTCGCGTTGCAGAATGACTAAAGTCCAGGAACAGGTCTGACTCTTTTCATCAGTAGGAAGGGGTCACCTCAATGGTTTACATCCGGTGTTAAAATTAATGTTCTGTATTATAAAAATAAGATCCAGATCGTTAACCTTTTATAATTTGATTTATAATGAAGCCCTACTAATTCCATCCATTAGGAAATCCACAAGTTAACAATTGTACAGAGAAATTTAAGTCCAAATTCTTCACGTGTGGCAAAGGGGTGTAAATTATGTCATGAATAATGCTACTAGCTACTCGCAATCGGTTGCTTCCTAATTTTGTTTCGTGGCTATCCGAAATAGTTAACGAGAAATTGCTTCTATAAAAACAAACCTCTTCGAAATTGAATCGACAAACTGACGCACTGCACGCATCACAAAGTTTTTTTGTTAGTATAACAATGGAATGACTGTTGTGTAAAGAATTGATAGCTCGCCTTCAACGACGTTTTATTCCAAATCCTTCTTCGTGAATGTAATTATTCCATTGTTCCATTGTTTCAAAAACTTGCTTTTTAACGCCTTTCATACCGCAGAGCTCAGCCCTGTGGTGAGGATACGTGTACGGAAATACCAGACCTCCTGCCGATATTTTGCCATTCAATGGCAAAACATCGGCAGGGGTTCAGGATTTCAGAGTTGCATGAATCTTGTCGTGCAGACCAAAAAAAATTCATGCAGAACGTTGGAGGGAGAAAAAATTATCTTGGAAGCACATACCCCAAGAAAAAAAATTCATGGGAATTAACGGGTTTAAAAACAAAATTCCTGCCTATACCAAATCACCCAACCCCCCCCCCCCCAGAAGTTAAATGGTTGGCTCCTTCATTACTTTAGCAAAGAATTGACCTTAACTGATTGCAAAATCATTGTGGCGTAGCCGCCTTATTAACACCTTTGGTGAACATCAGGGCTCAAGTTAAAAAAAGAACGCAAATGCGTTGTGAATAGGTTCTCCTTGAGCTCAATATCAATTTATTTTTTCCTTATTTAACGCTATATGTATAACACATCGCGGTGCTTGCATTTGCCGTACCCAGTGACAAAGGTCTATATACCAATTTATTTCACACATTACAGAAAATCAGTAAATCTTTATTAGTCAGTTGAATTCACTACTCGTAAACTGATTCCTTTACAGTGCACATCAGATCAATTTGTGAACATTTCTAAAGATTGTGGACCATTTTCTCGCCCCTGTACATGAGCCTTGCTCGGAAAGCAACACTGTTATTAAGTCTTTGGACTCGTGAAGGCGATGTTTGAATTCATGTCCTCCCCGGCTTGATAACAGCATTTTTTTTCCGTGTCACTTACCGCTTTTTGACTTACCTTACAGAATTTCACTTTTATGCGTACGGGCACCTTTGGCCTTGGGGGAAAGGGGGGGTGTCCTTGTTGCCATAATAAATTACACAATTCCCGAATTCCCGAGTGTTGAATTCGGGGTCAAACGCACTCACATTGCGTGGAAAACAAAAAAGTTTACAATTATCACGTCTATTGAAACAGTTATAATTCTAAAAGTAGTTATTCAGAAAACTTGAACTTACATTTACATATACACCCTCTGGATTTCCCGTTAGGGTTCACCAGAAATCACTTAGACACCCCAATGCAGTTTGATGGGTTCACAAAGACATTCAACTTGACGAACTCGTTCGTGGGTTAAATGAAATCCAACCTACTCACACGGGGACTCACCACAAATGTAATTCCAAGAAACACAGAAGAGAGCTCCTCCTCTTTTTTGGGATTCACACAGATATCCCTGAAATCACAGAAAAACAAATTGGAGCTATCCACGTTGTTTCCTTTTGTTCATTAGGGATTCACAAAGATATCCCTGGGCCAAAACACAAACCCGAGCCCCTCTCCTTGCGATTGACACAGATATCAACGCTGGGCTCACAATGACTGACCCGAACTCCTCTCCTTGGTATTCACACAGATATCCCTGCGTTCACAAGAAAAACAAATCCGTGCTCTTCTCGTTCCTTTTTTTTCTTTTTTCATCTGCATTCACAAAGAGATCCCTCGGCTCACACAGAAACCCGAGCTTTTCACCTTGAGACTCACACAGACATACCAGGACTCGCAAAACACTGGCGCCCCTCCCCTTGGTACCAACACAAAACTAATGGGTTCTTTCTCCTGAAACCACTTGGCTCACAGAAACCGGAACACCCTTTCAACAAATGAAACATTGAAAATTACATGTCCCAAGTAAAAAAAAAAAGAACGAAAAAAAGAGAAAAATCCCCCCTGATACGAAACTTACACTTAAAAAATAGGACAACAGCGAGTCGCAAAAAATGAAATTTAAACGAAGAAAACATGGACACATAAAACAAGAATCAAACTAGGTCTAGAAGTAAACACGTCGACTGAACACACACGAACAATCACAAGCTTTTGCTCACAAAGGTAAAAAAATTTAAAATTTAAAAGTAGACGCAATAGGCATGCCTTTTCGTAATTACATTAAATTTTATTTTACATTGTTTTGAGTTTTGAGTTTACATTACTTTTGCAATCTTAATCTTCTTCTCCCTTCTTCCTTGTATATTGTACCTCTCCTTCTTTTTTTCCATCCCTCTTCTTTACCCTTCTTCCTCGTTCTCTACTGGTACTCTGCAGTGTACAAAATAAGTTTTTACAAGTCTTTTTAGAACACACAACTGAATCAACTTCGGCCTATTTCACACAAGAGAATCTTTTAAAAGGCTGAGGTATTTTGTTTTTGACCTTGTTCAGGTACATTTTATATCACATAGTCACCCCACCCACACTACCCCTCAGTAATTAAATTATTGTTGGCCCCTTTACAGCTTTAAGCAGTTGCTGACATTGCTACACACTGCAAAGATTATTCCACTCATTTCATATTTATCCACTGTTCGCAAAACTGACAATAAAGAAAAAAATGCCTTTATTTCCAAATTGAACTCAGGAACTTTGAGTGTTACAATTCAGGGGTCATCTTACTCATGATTTCAGATAATCCTCGCTCTAACGTCATCATCATGACCATGATCATCATCATCATCATCATCATCATCGTCATTGTCATCGTCAAGCATTCTGTCCCAGCTTAGCTTTTTATGTCACCCGATCTAACATTCGGTGTTTTAACTAACCAGTTGCACTTTACTTAGTTAGAAAAACAAATCTCACCTAGCTCTTACAACATTCTCTCCCTCCTCCCCCCCGGTTTCTTGCACCGGCAAGGGCAATGGTGGAAATAACAGCTCAACAACAACAACAATGACCGCAACAATGAAAAAGAACATCTGTAAGAGGAAATATTATTTATTACAAACAACATCTCAACCTGTTTATAACTTACACTGCAATTCTCCTCCCCCATCCCCCCCCCTCTCCGTAGAAGTTTTGATATGTTTCTTGCCTTAAGTGCAGGCTCAAAATCTCCGATTATCATTATTAAACAAAGTCACGGAATTTCATTCCTTTTCAGTCATACCTAAAGCTTTGGCTACTTGTTGACATTGCAATGTAAATGCCCTTCCAGTTTACTGAAATGTATCGAGTAAATTTTTACACTTCGGGTCAACAACTTACAATCGAATGAATAACGTATTGTTTCAACACATTTATTGGTAGTGCATGAACCAAGAACTTGTAGCTCTTCATATTTCGTACAAATCAAGCTTAACCCGCAACTCTTCGTTGCCGAACAAAACGAAATGTAGAAATTTTCCCACGGCTGTTCAGTTCAAGTCAGTTTGATTTCCTTCAGTTTTGCTATGCTGTTGTACCTATGATTTGAAAAAGTGAAGGCGTTTTTCTACAGCCCACAACTAGTGGTCTTTACAATTGAAACCTGCTAAAGCTGCTTTAGAATTTTATCAGCTTACCTTTACGCTTCCCGCTCTCCGAAGATCTGTTCAAAAAATGCAGCGTTTCGGGAATTTAACCTTTTCTGCTGCACGCACGCACAGGTAATTACGTCATTGGGAAACGACCTTGTTCTGTCAAGAAAACTTCTGATTAAGCGAATATTTTGACACTGCGGTAGGTAAATTTGTGGTAAAAATAGCTATGAAACTCCAAATTTTCGACCTCTTGTAGCCGAAATCACTTTCTAATCAGAAGTTGACGAGTTTCACCAACTTATACTTGCGCACAGGTCCTTATCATAGAGACACACCCGACCCTGGGGTGCATTTTCGTTAAGACTGAAGGACATAGTTATATTTGGTCAGTTATCATTACGCCGTTAAATACACGCTGACAGCTGCATATTGCTAGATTAAATACGGATCACATATGTTGTAACTGATCTCAAATGGCGAGTTTCAGGACAGCTGAGAAGCCCCAAAACACTTGGGAAGGGAAAGGGGCCTAGAACAAAATTGGCGTATGTTGTGACCGTTCTCTTTTGCTTGGGCAAATAATATACTTCTGCTGTTCATGTGTCTTGGCTCTTTGCGTAAAATTGGAGGTTTACGGGTAATTGAGTTGTCAATCAGTCATGTTGAAAGAGCTGCCTTTTTCCCGCGAAGTTGGAGATGGATTATTGAGATAAAGAAAGCCGAGAAAGGAATTCAGGCACAGATATATTGGGGATGCTTCTAGTTTAAGGAAACCTTTTTTTTTTCGGGGGAAAGAGCAGTGTTGACTGGTAGAATGGGACTTCCCGCCTTTGGCCTGGACGGTAGAGATATAAAATGATTTCAATGACTGCACGCAAATTCCATTGCGTTTTCAAGCTATCAAACAAAGGCATCACTGCGTTAAGAGGTGAGATCTGATACTTCGTTGTTTGGTAGTTTGCTTAAAGGGACTATGCCACCAGTTCTTGTCACTACTGCATCCGAAACAGAGCATAACAAACCGTCCTTTATGTGGAAGGACAACGAAGTGCATGAGTAAACATACTTTCTTCTACTCCTAGTAAGTTTTAAACACAAAACAGTTGGAAATTATCGTACCAATTAGCCATTTCCAAGCATGATAAGAATGATGTCATGACAACAACGGATTCAGATGAGAGGCCTCGGCAAATCGCTCCCTGCATCTTTATTTCTCTTAATCAAAACTGTAACCAATAGGGCAAAGGCAGAGGCATTTTTATTTCAAGAAAAAACACGTGTAAGAGAGATCCCATCCCCCTCCCCCGCCACCATCTCCTTCTACTCTAGCGAAACACGTTACCTGATGGTCTGAATCCATAACTGAATTGGGTAGGGAAAAACAAAGGGTAGCGTTAAGTCAAGAAGAACTCTAGTTGGCACCAATTGTAACTTACTATTTGTTAGTGTGCAAAATTTATAACTATCAATGTAAACCGATAGAGAAAGAATAAGGAAAACTCAATTTTATTGGAATCAACAAGTTCTTTGAAGTTGATTTTGCAATAAAAGTTAGCGCAAGTAACGAACGACGTTTCGACCATTCAACGGTCATTTTCAAGTTTGGTGTTAGAATAAAATTACATGTGTAAATATAGTAAAAGCGCTAAAAATATGTACATACAAACAATAGACAATAATAATAAAAGGCTAAAAGTGGCTAAAAAGTAACTTTGTGCAAATGGCATGCAAATTTTATTGGTATTGGTATATTGGGGTTTTACAGAACAGAGCAAGAACGAAAGTGACAACGACGTGGAACTGAAGAGGGAACTGGCGGAGATGAGCTGAGGATTTGCTTCGCAAGAAGGAGATGGAGGTAGCAGACCTCAAAAAGGGTAGGGACGTAAATTGCTGAAGATCACATCCCTGGCAGGTAATGATAGATGTAGTTGGAGTAGAAAAATAAATGCCCATTAGCTAAGGACTACATCTACCTTGCCAAAAAAAAATTATTCTATAAAACCATAAACGACTAATACCATTTTAAAATTGTCCTTACATTTTACACACAGATATGGAAGAGGAGAGTTTTGTAAGAAATCAATCTGAGAAGTTATTTAGGGAAACCAAAACAGAGCTAAGTGACTGCAAAGAACTTCTTCAACAAGCTAGGAAGGAACTAACAAAAGCAAATCAAGGTAAATGAAAGTGGACAAAGGTTAACAAGTTCACTAACAGGAAACTAAAAGTTTAACTGTTCTCCTGGGGAGGGTATAATGCGGGTTCTGGGAAAAGAATTCATGAGCACATGGCAACAAACAAGAGAAAAAATTACCACAAATCGCAATGACGTTTACAACAATAGTTATTTCCTTACGTATCACACTCAGCCTAATTTCGGTTTAACGCCCAACGTAACCTATTGGAAAATAAACCAGTTACTTTGCGGATAAAGGTAATTAAGGGTAATAAAAAGCAATAGCAAAACCTTAAACGTTTGCAATAAGCTGAACAGTGTAACACGAGGTGCAATTAGGAAGAACCCAAGTGACAGTAATAAGTAATCCCCGAAATTGTATATGAACTGAACAAGCTCAGGTAAATATCAAAAGTCAATACACTACCTCAACAGAACTAGAAAAAGAGGTGACAAAGAGGAAGCGACAGGAGGAAGAATTGGAAACGTTAAAAACAACATTAAGTGAAGTGAAAGTAAAGCAACAAGGGGGAGGAAGGAAAGATGAGCAAGCAGGAACAAGCAAACAATGTGAGTGAGTTTAATGTAATGGTTCTATGGGTTAAGAGATGCCAGCTTGCCTTTTGAGTCAAATAAATTTTGTTGTAAACAATAAGGCAGAAATTAAACAAAACTCGTACATCTATTAGAAAACCGAAAACAATACAAAAAGAAGCAATTAACTTTATTACATTTATTTACTTCAAAGGTTTGCCACTTGAAATATCACTGACAGACCAGGAGCCACAACAAAAAAAAGGAAAGCAAGATAAAAAGAAACAAAGCAGGCCAAAAAGGATGGACAAAAATACCTGTAGCAAGTGCAACAGAAAAACGAGTTTAACAGGACACATAAGGTGTACAAAATGTTTGCAATGGTTACATCTCAAGTGCGTAGGATTACAATTAAGCGAAGCCCAGTTGAAAAAAGCAGACTACAAGTGTGATGTTTGCAAACAACCGAAATAAAGAAATTTACAATTTTAGCCTCAGTTATCAAGTAACAGAAAGCGTATAATTCTAATAACGTAAAAGTGTACCAAGGTACTCTCTAACTTAGCAGTAACTACTACAATAACTTTTTTTTAGAAGAACCTTTGTTATAAGAACGTCGAGGCTGGGATTGGCCAACCGCCATTTTAAGAACATGTTAAGAACATACCGAGGCTTAGATTTTGTTAAAACGTCGTTATCTTGTCTTCATATTTGTAGAACAGGATGTGAGAGAATAAAATTAAGTGTATTTGGTGAAAACAATGTACAGGCTATTTCAGCCCCAAATGCTAGAATTTTTGTGAGGTTGCAAATCGTCTTCCATTGATAAAAAAAAAAGTAACACGTATAACTATTAGGAATTTGGTAGACCTTGACCTATTTGTTCTTTCTATCATTCAGAATTATGTTTCAAAAAAATGATTTGAATTAATCTTAAGAACATTGTTAAGAACGTCTCGGGCACAAATTGCCCAAAAAATTAAGATCATTCAATTCCGGTTAACCCTCACATAAAAATTTCCACGTTCTTATGTACATAAAAGAAAGAGTGCAACCAGCGAACATTACGTAGTATCACTGTAGAGGACAGTCAGAAAGTGTAAATTACTGCAAATTGGTTAACGGAAGTTTACAACAAGAAAATCATGGAATCAGTGAGTTGTACTGCAGATGTAGTGGTTTAGTTTGTGGACACTTTCACCGGTTAATTAACATAACTCCTATGGTAGAGGCGTCATGCATAACCCATGAAATAGATAGTAAACTACTTCGTAGTATTAGTATTATATACTTGGGACTATTTGGCGAAAAACAAAACAGCCTAGAGACACAAGATACACAAGAGACACAAGAGAGGCATGTGAAGTAACAGCGTAGCGGAGTAGCGGAGAAGCGCTGGATAAAATCAACGCTAAATTATAGAACGAGCAATCCTACGCAATTCTATGCATAAGAGCCACGTGCCTTAATGGCGTAGCGGCGTAGCGGCGTAGGGCTGGATAAAATTGACAACCCATTATAGAACGGGCAATCTTGCACAAAATAACCACGTGGCTTAATGGCATTCCCCTTGAGACAATTAGCGAGCAATTTTAAAATGCGGGTAAGAGCTTAACGCGTAACGGCGTAATGGAGTAGCGGTAAGAAAAAGTGTGGAGGCAATCTTACGCAAAAGGGCTGCGTGCGGTAAGAGCGTACTAGCGTAGCATCTGACATAATTAACAAGCCATTTTAGAAAGGGCAATATCCTACGCAAAAGAGAAACGTGGGGTAAAAACACACTAGAGTAGCTCTTGAGATAATAAACGATAACAAAACGGAAACGCCCAAAAAAGGATCCTATGTGCGATAATTAAGTGGGTTTTGAAGGGAAATGAAGATCGCAGAGGAATATATCTAACATTTTATTGATGTAGCAGGTGACACTAGTAAGACGATGTTCAGTTGGAGGCAAAATATCAATACCGAAACCTATCGTTAATTATGTCATTAGAAAAGGGGGGGATGGTTACTAAAGCCGGGTACGGAACTCAATTTACTACCAGATGAAGTAGTTGCAGTCACTAGGTCACTTCGCTTCATTAAACAAGAGTAGTTATAAAGTACTATAAGATGTGCAACAAAGTATCAATAAACCAATATAAATGTGACACCGACATGTTACACTTTAATGACTTTCATATTATGGTAAATCTGATAATTCTACTTTGAAATACCCTAAAACAAAAAGCGGATATAGCAGATACAGAAGTGAATCCTTTTGCTATTTAAGTTATGAGAATAGAGCTACAACATCAGGCAAGACTAAGGAGTCTGCGACAAATTTACAAGACCCAGCAGTGTGTCGCCGGTACCCATTTATACACCTGGGTGGAGAGGAAGTTTAACGCGCTAACCACTACACCACCGCACCGCCAGAGACTATCATAGAGTTTCAATCAAATTACAAGAAGTAATTAATACATAGAAAAGGGAAATCTTTTCTAAAACAGTTATTTCTTGTTTTGATAGTGCATTGCGATGTATGGTACACGCTACTACGGTACGACGGTACGCAGGCAGTCTAATACAAATTCAAAGTCAATTTAGTGCATCTTTTATAAGTAATTCTATATTTAAAACATCAAGTCGATCATATACACTACAACGCTACCACGGTACGCCAGTACTGAAACAAATTACTAAAAAAATCGAATAAAACCTTAAAACGTAGCACCGTAACCCCGCTACGTTTAATGCTACGCTTACAACTACATCCGATTTCGCGACAGGAATATGCTAAGGGGAACAAAAACAAAGGTTTGCCGTACAGCGCAAACAGAAAAAATTATCATAAACTGAAAATCACTGTGTCCTATAATTTGCCTGAGAAGACAGAATTTTTAATGAAATAGGAATGGAGAACAACAGAAATCTTAGAGTAGAGTTATTTAAATTAAAGTGAAGGATCCCCAAGAGGAAGCCATGACTGGCAAAAGCTAAGGGATTCCAGCCCCTTAAAATGGCAATTAGTTTATAAAACTGTTGGCCTCGTAATAGCTGCTTCTCCACTTGAATACATGTAACACAGGTCATTTAGATTTTGAGCATGGTGACACTATTGTTTGCTTAAAGAAAATTGGCAATTATCTTTATTGAATTTGTGTATGGTGACCTGTATACACGTCAAGTACAGCGTCTTTTTCCGTGCTGGTAAGGATAGGTTTTTCTCCTTTCATATGATTCATCGTTTGGCACAGAAGTTTGTTTTACAGTGATCTTGAAAGACGTATATTTTGTGAAAAGATTGACAATCGATGTCACCATTTGGTGCAAAATAAATGGACATGTGTTGTAAATAACTTCCAAGTTGTCAATTTCACACCTGTGGCCTGGCAAAATGTTGAGAACACTCTATAAATTATGGACAAAAAAACTATTCCATACAGATCAGAAGAAAACCATAGATAATATTAAGGAGAGTAAACCCAACATAAGTTTACCTCAAGCTTCACATGCACACTTGTCCACATCGTATCTGTCCGTTGTGTCAACACTTTATTATGTAGCGAGCAGTTATCAGTGATACAGTTTTCGTATCGCTTGGAGATTAAAAAAAGACTAAAAGTAGGAACAGAGAAATATTTTTCATACGCTCTTAATACGTGCAACATTGAATGTTTTATCCAACCCCCTTTAAAGCAATAAGGTTTAAAATACGCTTAGGCATGGAGGAAATGAGCTTATTAATGGTCCCCATTGGCCAGAATAAAAGGTGTTATTTTGGACCTTGAACTCACTATACAATACCCTTGCAATTTGGTGCTCAGTGACCTGTTTCTTGGGTTTTTGTGAAACCACCCGAAACAGGCTTTTGTGGCAAAGAACGTCAGCACATCTCGCTGGGAAGTTAAGTAAATTTGCATGGGACTTCGTCATGGCAACTTTTGCTAATGTGGAATTCTGACATGGGCAATTGCCTTGTACAACTAAGTCCTCCTCCCCCTTATCTGCCAGCGGAAACATCTCCACAAAATGTTCCTCCATAAAACTAGCTAAAAAGTATCCAGTCATTTTTTGGTATGAATAACAAGCGATTACACCTTTATCGTAGGATAAAGCTACTATAAGTCTCACCTATAGTGACCAATTTTACTGGTCTGTAGGTCCATCAGCTTTCGACGCTTACCTGGTCTCAAAGATGATTTTCGTCTTTAGAACTTAACATCCCTTAGAACTTGCATTCCTGTTGCGGGGGATCAACCTATTCTCCTTGCAATGTCTTGAAGAGATGACTTCCTTTCACTAGACTTACATAAAAAAGCTACTGATTTCTTCTCCTGTGGGTTGTCTTGATTTCTAACCGATATGAATATCAGTGTTTATTTTCATATTATTTCTACCCACATAACAATGGATATTTTGGATATTTTGGATATTTTGGATGTTCTTACTACTTTGCCGGTAACGAATTTTAGTGCCTTTGGTTCTAAAAATTCAATACCAAATCAAGTTTGGTCCTAGTTGAACCTGTAACAATTTTTAGGACATGTTGCTTGGTCGATGAAATATGTCCTCTTCTCTTCCTCTTGCCTTTGATACTCTGTCGGTGTTGCTACTTCTATGTTATAAACAGTGTGGGGATATTCCATAACTGTTGATAATGGGGCTGTATCAAAGTCAATGTTTTCTCCTGATATCTCTTTCTCAAAGACAACTTTCTTATTTGGAACGTCATCACTACCACTTTGCTTTCTTTCTCGTGTCTTTTTCTCTGATATTTCTGTATTTCTAATCTTAGGAGCAGGTCTTTGAGGTTTATCCTCAGAGTCAACGTTTCATAAACAAAGTGGGTGTGCGACATTGAGAGTTTTTATCCCCTTGCACTAAATGATTCGAGCAGACCTTAGTACTCATTGTAACCTTGAATTTCTCATGATTTATAGTTCGAGCCCATGACAAAACATCTTGGTTATTCTTTGGCGAGAAGAATCTCAATATAGCAACGTTTAGAAGAATTTTTTTGTTTCTCTAGGTACCTTTGATCAGTGTCACAACCCACACAGCACAATGATTGCCGCCTGCCATGTCCCTTATTAATACTCGTAGTATAAACGACTCAACAATGTTAGCACACGAAATTACAACTGAAAAGGCTTTATTGAGTCAATTCCCTCAAATTTTTACCTAAATGTGTACTATTTCGAGACCATGGCGTGATGTAGTTTTTGCAGTCAACCTTGCATAAAAAAGAGTAATATCAATAGATTTCATCGCATTTAACGAACAAAAACAATTTCCACCTACCAACACTTCTCACAAAATCACAGCGAAAAGCGTTATTCTCCGTCTAAATTGACTGCTTTTGACAAAGAGGCAACTTTACGCCATTTCTTTGTAGCGACTTGCTATGTTTTCCCTCTAGAGATCCCAGAATCCTTTGCAGATAACATGGGCATCTGGTTACTGGTAAATCATTCATAGTCTCTGTTTCGTCCATTGGGGAACTTGCATTATATTTGAAATGACACTCTCCAAACAGGGTGACCAGCTTCTTCAATTTGTCCTCAACAAGTGTTGCTTTGGTACCAGTTCAGGACACTCCTGCACGGTGACTTCCACCAGTTTGTGGCAAATCGTTTGGATATTTTGAGCCTGTGGAGTGTGACAAGAGCAAAGTTCTTCATGGTTAATGTCTACACGAAATACAACGAACACTACTTCCCAGTTTAGAACAAAATAACTCTAGGGAGGTATTTACATGATTTCCCACAAAGCTGTTGCTGTGGTAGGCCTGGCGCTTGACATTGAGTTACTGGAGCTGGTCCTCCATTGCATTGAAAATCTTTCCCATTGTATATGATACATACACTACTCACAAACTAGTACACCAAATTATATACTAACCTTCTCCTGTGCTCTGCTTAATAAACGCTGGCCATGTTGCACCAGCTGTGGGATGTCAGGATGAGGATTTGTTGCACTCAGTTCCAGGCCACAAAATGTTATTAGATACGTCAAGTGGTCCTGTAACTGCTGGGCCTCTGTATGGAAACGCTCGGCATTGTTTTCATGATTCATGAATTCTCACAATTTCTGAATGTACTCATCACATTCAGTCGTTGTGGGTAAGGTGCTGCTACCTGCTGCCTTTTTCCGAGCAATCTTGATGTCGAGTTCTTTACAGTCTTCTAACAGAAGATCATAAAACTTCAGAAAAAGACCAAGGCTCATGTGAAGTCCGGGGAAGGTGTGGCAAGATATTGTGAAGTTAAGTTTTACAAAATGAACCGATTGTATGTGTAATTTATTTTTAGTATCTTTTTCAGCTGATCTGTGGAGATGCCAAGAAGAGGCTAATGGAGTACATTAAAATAGTCCTTGGCTTTTTTGATGTCCCCATTTGCCTGAGTCTGAAACTTTTCAAAAGTTTTCTTGTGGTGCTGCAGTGTGCTCTCCTGAACTCTACTTTTTTGTCATAGGCTAGATGCATTTCTAATGCAAGGATAGTGCACCTCAAACATGGATGCCTACCTGGAGAATTAAAAAATGATTGGCACTTGTTATTCTTTGTCTTGAAACTAAAATGATGAACTCCAAAACTGGACACTGGTCAAAATGAAATAAATTACTACTTGCACCAGAAATTCTCATCACTTAACACAGAAATTCATAGTCTCCAAACAGGAACAGAAGGAATCTTTTACCCCAGAAGTAAAATTATTGTATCCAGGTTTGGTACCTGAAGCAGTAAAGGATACCAGTACACATTAATATTTTTGATCTGCATGTTTTAAAGTTACGAGAACTGCTTACTGGTATGTTGTGCCACCCAAGTATTTCAGTTGCTCTTTGTAGTTTGAGGCTATAGCTCGCAGATTGTTTCTAGTGTCTTTTGCCTCAAATATTGTAGACACGGCCGTTTTCTTGCTAGAATTGGGCTTAGAAACATTTGCAAGCTGAAACTCAAACTTCATTGGGCCTTGGCCATGATCGCTTCCAAGTTTTACGTAGAGATGGGTTTCTAGAATAAGACCACCATGCCATGTTAGCTCTCCAGATCTGAAGAATGAAATTATTTTGAGTGTAGCTTGCTTTTAAATGGCTGAAAAACTTAAGGGTTATATTACTGTAGAAGGGTTTAATAACTTTTTACTTTGAAAGGTCCTCCACGTAAGCTATAACGTTCTCTTTCAGGCTCCTGACATAAACACGGGCAGTTTGATGAGAGTGACATTCTTGTTCTTTTTGGCCATGTGTTCTAGGGGTAGTTTGTCTGCCTCAAGGGTGTCACCAATCAGCTCCTTCTTTTGAATCCTCTGTCGCTTCTCGCTGTCCATCTTAACACCCCATTTTTTAAACCACATGAGTGTAAAAACAACACAAAGGCATAACTCAAGCGAATGAAGTGAAGAATGTATTGAAAATAAAGTGGAATTGTCACCTTCACAATTTGTTTAAACGAAACCAGGACAACTCAATATCTTCATCGAGAGAGCCTCTTCTTCAGCTAACTCAAGAGTCAATGCGGTCCTTAGAGCTTCCGAAATTAGTCTTTTGCATTCCTCTTTAGCTTCCCTCCTTAACAACTTCACAAGGTGCCTGTCCATCTCGCCGCTGCTGACAGCATTGGCTACCTTCTTGATCGTACTTGTACGGTGCCACAGGTGCCTTGTGGATACCAGTTCACTCGGATTTTCAGCTTGGGGAATGCGTTGTATCACTATGGGCTGGAAAAAAAGTGGTTGGCCTTATTAGCTTTACAGTGTACCTAAAACCTTTAAAGTGAAATGATATAATATAACAAAGAGAAGCAGACCATGGCAATTTTATACTAAAAAGGAAAAGAAGCGTATTTTTCCTTACCTTTTCAGGGCCAGGCAATCTTGCTGTTCCTCCATCACCAGAATCCTTTGTACCTTGACAGGTACAGGTGGGGCTGGGTTTATTGCTGATGTTCCAGCATCACATTTGTGACTGAGACAATTTGATACTGCAATTCACGCCTATGTGATTTACACCAAACACCCTGTTGACAAATTAATTGGAAGAACACTCTCGGGGCAGTCCCAAGGTGTGATTCACAGGTAAGGTGAAACTAAGTCTTACACATTGGACAAGAAGGTGCACCATCCGCAAAAGGAATAATGGCTGCAAACTGTCTCAATTGGAATCTCCAGGACGTCCTTACAAATGGGGCAAAAGAACTTGCCTTTCTTTTTCCCGACGAGTTCAAAATTTTTGGAAAACTGGAGGTGCTGCATTGCTGCGCTGGTGTCTCTGAGTGTGATAACCTTCTCCTTTAACACTTTTTTTCGACATGTTTTCTTCCTTCTGGTTTAGATTTTTTGGGTCTCCCACCTTTTTTGGCATTGTCCTCTCTTGCACAGGTGCTACAGTTGCCATTGTCAGTGTATTTCCCAGTACATGCACTGGCGTGTGTAAGTGATAAAACACAAATTGCAAAACTGCAGAGAGTGAATTGCGGGGTCATCCTTTTCGGTATTGATTTGGAAGTTCTTTTCCAAAAACTCCTTGTACTCCTTGCAACTGTAGGTTGTGTGGTAAGTTTGCTGTAGTTTTTTCAGTCGATTTCCACAAATTCTGCACAAATTTATGTACAGAAACGGGTTTTTCCAAATGGAAGACTTTGTCGGTAAAGTAGTTACTAGGGTGTAGTCAGTAACGAGAGAAAACTCCACCCAAAACACAGTTTTACGGCAAAATTTTTAATTACAACACGTGCACTTCCACCATTACGCGTTGCATCACAACGGAAAATCATTTTCGTTGCTATGTAGCACAACTTTGGATTTGTCACGTTCCGTGACTATTCCTTCATCACCAAGCAATGCTAAAAATGGTTAATACGCATACATATCTTACTACTACACATTATATGTTCTATTTTTGATCTGTTTTGATCGTGACCGCTGGCGGCTGTTGTTAGCTGTGAAGAGACTTAAAAACTGTGGAATGCAGTCAAGTTAATCATGCGAAGTGTCCGCTCAGGTCACATTTGAAAGCGCTATGCAAGCTAATTGCGGCAGGCGGAGCTACAAAGGTACAGCAGCACGTCCCATGGTTAAATGAAAATAACTGTTTAGATAAAATTAAATGAGGATAAATAACTAAATACATCAAATTTGGCAACATTTAGGAAGTACAGGCAAGAATTACAGGAATGACAAAACTAAATACAAAACAGGAGAGGAAGAAAGGATACAAAAAATGGGAAAATTGAGCAGTTTGCCATTTTTTGTAGTGGAATAGGGGCTTCAACATAATCATCCTCTGCCTCCATTATCGAAACGTTTATTGTGATAAACAGCGCTCAGAAGTGGTTTAATGTATAAAGAACTAGCTAAATTGAAATAACGAAACGAAAAAAAAAGTTTGAAATATAATTTTATACTATGTACAACCTTGAGAACACCGGACTACTAAGATCGTCACCAATGCTGGCTGTAAACAGCCCAACCCACCTCTTACCTCTTTCATAATGTGCCTGGCAGTAAAATTCTTCTTCGCACACCTTATTTATACGAGGTCCTGATACAGAGAAGAAGTCTGCAGTCCATCCATTAACTTTCCATGCCTGCCTTGTCTCAAAGATGTATTTTTGTCTTTGGAACTTAACGTTCCTTAGAACTGGCATCACAGTTGCAGGGGATCGGGCTACTCTCCTTGCAATGTCTTGGAGAGATAACTTCCTTTTGCTAGACAAACTATGTAAAATAGCTACTGATTCTTGTGTTGTTTGTCTTGTAGAAAGCGTTTTTGATAGTTTCTCTGATTTCGAACTGATATAAACAAGAGTGTTGATTTATCTATTATTTTTAACCACATAACATAATGCGTGTTTTGGAAACATTACTAGACATGAAAAATAACTGAAACATTCGTTGTGTAAAATGAACAATCTCTTTTAATTATTATCCTTTCATGATCTTGTACACATCTCCCAGACACCCTCTTGTGCATCACACAATCCCATCCATAAACCTTGAAACAGTATGTGCAAGCGAGCTCCTCTTCCTCTTTCAATGTTGCTTCTGGCCCTAAAATGTTCCCCACCTTAGTTTTATCTGGTGCTCTGTATTTCCTGTTTTGCGTGCAGGCAATAAGGTTCTCTCAGTTTGGTAATTTTTTGATGAGCTTGTCTATCTCACCATCCGGTACACTGGAAGCGGGGCGAAGTGTTCTGAACTCTTTTGCACAGCCTGGATTTAATGTGAAGAGAAGCAAAAGCATGAAATTCATGTAAATGTGAGATTTCTTTTTGGCACTGGGTCCATCTTCAACCTGCTGATTGAGAGAGGGGGTTAGTTCCTGAAACTGGGGCCAGAAAAGTTGCCTACTCTCTGGTCCTTTTGCGACTTCCGGGACAGCATGCTCTTTGTTGAGCTAGGCTGCAAATGCCCCAAGATCAGGTATGCTCTCAACATGTTCCTAATTTTTTCACGTTGATTGGCGTGAAGGAATTTCAAAGCAACGACAAGTGCATTCACATACAATGCGGCTGTATCATTCTTTACATGCCTTGCATGCTTAACATTCTTGATGGAAGAGTCGGCAATGTTCATGTTCTTGACCAGTTGTAAACAAGGATCTAACTTTAAACTGTGAACACAGTAGGCCAGAAACATGATCAGGCATGCCAAATTCTTGGTCCATGTGGAATCGGACATTTTTCAGTTGACTTCACTTGAAGTTAATATCCGATTGAAAGAATGCTTTAATTTCGCTAAGACTTTGAATGACATTTCCAAGGGATGCTTCATCAAGTTTTTTTGTCTTAACCACCTCCACAATAGTGCTTTTAGGTCATGCCTGATCGCCAGTTTCGTCAGCTGAATTGTTGCAATTGCTATCGGTGTCCAGAGAAAAGTTCAGTTCGCTTTTTTTAAGAATCTGAACCAGATGAAATATCATTGGCTAATTCTTTTTTGGTTTTTGCACGCGCAGCCTCTGCACGATCACAACTGGTTTATTGGGTTTAGTTTGAGGAGCTGGTTTTAAGAGATTTTCCTTTAAGAAGTTGGTACTTGAACTACTGTTACTTTCATTGTTAAGCATTGTAGGCAGAGCTACCGCGATTGAGAAACATTGCTGTTGATGCCTAAAAGCAACATTACTATTTAGCAAACTACTTTTGTGGAGAGAACACAGGGAAAATGGCTTTACGATGTTCTGCTGGCAATGCCTCGGCAGGTAATTTGAAAAGTGTCTGTCGCAAAAGAATCATCAAGCTTTTTCAGTATTCTCATACATGCGTATACATGGTAACACTTAAAAACAAAATAATGATAAAATGAAATTTAGTTACAAAAATTATTACATTATGTCACAAGATATGAACTGTCGATTTGACACAGAGTTCTAAATAAAGGCAGCCATAGTCCTACGTACACTATCCTCAGTTCCCTTTTCCCTGTTCATGTTACATGCCATCGGATTGTACAGTTTTTAGGGGGGAAAGTAATGGAAAATAACTGGTGACGTAAATTTGCGGTATCACTAACTTCGACACAGATTTCTTTTTTCGGGAAGAAAAATATCTTAAACCACAGAAAAGGAAAAATAGCCACTGGCAGATTTCGTATCAATGTGGTGGGCTCTCACTATGGAATTTTTTTCAGGCGAGGTAAATAATGCTATAAATGAAGTTAAATTAGCCTGCTGACATCGCAGTTAAATTGGAAATGTTTCTTAATAAAGCGAACGTATATCACATCACTACACACTAAGCTTATAACCTACTGAGCTGACCCATCTGATACACGTACAGTAATAACACCTTTCATCAAGTATAACTTATACATTTCACAAATCATTCACTGAAGTCGTTTTTTGAAACTTAAATAGTTTTCGCAAATGGGAAGAAATTTCTTAATTAATACCTTAATTTCTTGGTTCCATCTAATTGAAAATAGCCAGTGACACACCACAATATTTGCACCTTTAATGTAAACGGACGATGGATCTTCTTGAAAGCATCAGATCCTGAATTGCGACCGCTCACTCCTGTTTGCGATTGAAATAGGGCTGGTAACATCTCCCTGCTCTTTATGGAAAGGTATACTTCCATCTTCCAAAATAGGAATCCAAGTATCTTCAGAGTTCGGTGCCTTTTGTGTGAAAAAGGGAACTGTACGGCTCTACCATACGAAATCTGCTAGTCGCTATTTTTACTTCGCCCCTTCCCATGTCATCCTGTGGACCTCGGTAGAATCCTCTCTTCTCTCCCTTTCTCGTAGAATCATGAATAGCGACTGGGTAGGAGTCTGCTCCAGTCAGGCAGTGGAATACCACTCCTTTGGAAATAACATGTCCTCCAAACCCAGGAAAGCCATCATGAGGTTTCAGAAGTGTAAGCACAAATGAAAGCGAGTTGATACCACGTGTTGATCGACATCTTCGTGAGTATGACCGACCATAAGAAAAGACAGCTGACCGTGCATTAGTACAAAAAACAGTTGCCGAGGTTGAAGTTGTAGTTTTCTTTCCATATAATGCAGCTATGTAGTCTGTGAACAGGTTTCCCAGGGTGCTCTTTGGGACCCAGGGGGTACTCGGGGATATTATTGACTTGGGGGGGGGGGGGGGCAAAGGTCTTTTTTGGGTTTGAAACAGAGATTTTGGCAGTACTTTTGTTACACATGATAAAAAGTGTGCCTACCTCAGGGCTTTTAATTTTATGACAAGCAGTTGCGCTTCCTTTTTTATGTGAAGAAGCAGGACTTTCTTTTGATGGGGGGGGGGGGGGTGTATGTTTTGGGCCATTCGACTTTTTTGTGGTCCAGTTTTAACCTAGTGGGACTGTTTTGAGGTATAAAGATGTCGCCTCAGTCACAACTCCTCGTCATGAACATACCTGAGTACCCCCTGGCCTGTGGTGATTTTGAAAGCAACCCCTTAGGGGGTCATGTGCAATTTGATTATTTTGCATCCAGAAAATGTCAAGATCCCTGGAAGGAATTAATCGTTAAGTGCAGAAGCAATTTGTACTGACCTCCAGAGCCTAATGTGATATATTTATTTGATGCAAGGTGGGTAAAATTTAACTCTTAAGACACCTTGCCGTGTTCTCCGCCTCTCCCCCTTTGCAATGTTGAAAAAACTACAAAATTTGGTTTTAACCGCGAGAAACAGCAGATTGCTATGAAACATTGAGATGGGGAAGGGGTAGCGACCTACAAAGTGCTAAGTATCTCAAGAATTTATGTCTTCTGTACTAGAAGTTATTTTTTTTAAAATATGCCTTTCTCTTCTAGAAGGGCACAGATTCTAAGAACAAATTTGTTCTTACATTCCCTGTAAAGTTGTCCATTTGAAGGTAGAGATATGGAGGCAAGCATCCTTCCTAGCAAAACGAAGCAAGTTTTTGGCACTTCCTGGGTTGGATTTGGCTTTTGGTTTCAACTGTTGACATTCTGGGACATTGTTTCAGGCTATGTGTTTGTTCATTTCCTAAGGCACTAAATACCTCAGAAAGCTCCAGGAAAATCCGTAATAAGACATTCAGTGTGAGGTTCGAATCGTGTGGCCATCTCATCAAGTCAATAAGCGTCCATCTCCATGTGAAATGGCCCCAGTGATGTGTCCATAAAAAGTGGTGTCTCATCCTGAATTATAATAGTTAATGTTTTAAAACAACAACTTGAACGCATTAGTTCTTTGTCTATGGCCTTGGGACGTTTGATTTTTTTTCTAGTAGGAAGCTTTCGAAATTTGATCTGGGTTGTGCAAGTGAAATTTTTACATAGTCTTTCCTCTGAGAAATTTTAACCACCGAGGCTAAGAATGTGTTTGAATAACAGGACGAACAACAAGACGTCACATCTTTGATACACACTCGACACACTTAAAAACTCTATAAGGGTATAAACACTTTTAAAATTGTGGTATTATGGTACCTATTCCGCTCCTAGCGCCTCGTCAGCCGTCCGCTGTGTGTTTCTTAGGATAGGCTTTCACTCAAGTTGTAGGTTTTAGCAGAATAGTTACGCTTTTCTCAACAAATTCTTGTGTCGCATCTTTTGATTTAGCCAACGTCCTTATTGGTTGGTCTATCTAACATCCACTAATGTGAAAACCTTTAACCTCGTTATCCACTACGGAGCCTTTCATTGGACAGTGATTGCTTATATGTCAGCAGGTATTCCATGTCGTGTTGCACGCAGCAGACAACGCTTTTCTTCTTGTGCATTCTGGTTCACTGTTATTCTCTTTACCCATTTCCAGTTTTCCCTACCATGTTGAAATATCGGATTGTTGATATAGCGCAAATAACCACTGAGCGTAACAAAATAAACTTGCTTTTTATGGCATATGGACTCGGGAAGTTTAGCTGAAACTCTTATCATAAGAACATTGCGTCCAGTAATGTTTACGATGTCAACATCTCTTAAGGCCCTTCCTTTTGCCAGTGCTTTTTTAAATCGTCCTAGTTGTGGTCGTGTTTATTTTTCTTTTACCATCATTTTTCTTATTGGCGGCTTTTCAACTATAACGGATAGTTAACATTTAATTTTAGTGCTGACAGTTTTACTGATTCCTGGAAATTAAATAAACAGTATCATGGGAAATCGTTTTCAGCGATGCTTTGTTTATAATAATAATAGTAATATTTAACACTTATAGTGCGCATATTCCATGAATATAATCATATGCACATTACAATCTTACATTAAAGAATGAATGTACGATTAAAAGAAAAGAAATTTATCCACTTAACAGCATTGTATTAGATAGATTGCAGCATACGAAGACAATCAAAATCAACAATTTCCTTAAAGGCGAGGAGACGGGGTTTTTCAGTATGTGTAAATGGCATCAAGTAACTTTGTCAGGTATTATTCTGTTTCTGAAATGGCATTCTCCCCACTGGCTATAACAAACTTGCCAGGTAATAACATTATTACTTTTGGCAGGCCCTAGATAATCTGGATCGTGATTGGCTCTAACACTTTATAACAGGCGATAGCCACTACACTAATTAGTCCCAATTATTTTGAACAAGTACCAATTATAGTGAACATGTGTTAATTATTGTTTTTGCTCCATTATGGCATTTCAGTTTGTGCGATTTCTCAATTTTTTTTGCAGTGACTTGAACATTTAGGCCCTTTTGCCTTTAGCTACTTTGACGACAACTTCTTCAGTCGAGTCATAGGTGTTCTCAGGTATGCAGTGTAACTCAACAGAGTTCTTCCTTGTATATTGCTCTAAATTATCAAGAGAATCGGCCAACCAGTTGGATTCTTCAATTTGATTGCATAACTTTTTCTTGGTTGCCTCATTTCTGCAAATGGCCTTGGCCATTCCTACGTGGCTTAAAAACAAAGCCTCAATGAATATGATCTCCAGCAGTCGAGTTCATTCCACAGGAATTTTGTTTATCAATGCTCTAAAGATATTACTTTCGATCTAAGGAAAATGCAATGTAAGCAGTTTTGTAATTTGTTTATAGAAACGATCAATATAGAACCCACTGCAAGTAAATCTTGGCAGAAAAACCCTGAAATTGCTGAGCAATAAGTACCTTGCATCCAAAGAACTTACAAAATAACACGCAGCAACAATTTAAGACAATTCAACTTTAGACTACTGCACAGAATTCTAGTTACTGATAAGCAACTAAAATACTATGGTCTGGCAAATTGTGAGAAGTGTTCTATTTGCGATAAGGTCGATGCTATTGACCATACTTTCCTTGAGTGTCAGCCGTTCCTAAATTTTGGAGAAATCTATTCAGTGGTCTAACGTTTGCACAAAACTAATGTGAATCTGACACCATTATAGCTATTCTTCAACTTTTCAACCTCAGCTTGTTAACCTTTTTGATAATCACATTAGAGATTTAAGTATTCTCTTGCTTTATTCGAAGCAATACAATTATGCTTGTAAGACAATGCAAAAGGAAGTGGATGTCTGAATGTATTTCTAAATTAATTCTCAATGTCAACATACAGTTGACTCCCACTGTCTTTTAATCTCAGGAGGAATCGCAAAATTATTTTTGGAAGCCAAAGAAAACAGATTTAAATTTCTACATAGGATTACCGCATTGCTGTCCAAATGGTACTCAAGAGAAATGAGGTCTACAAAACTGTAACGTAACTGAACTATGTTTTAATTAAGTCTTTATTCCTAATATTTTCACCTACAATATGCTACATCCGTGTGTAAGCAATCTGTCCAGAGACATTGAAAAACTTATATTTAGAACAATTTATTCACAACAAATTTACAAAAATACCTAAATTATCAAGTACTAAATACCCATAAATAAAGATTCGGTTCCACCCGCAAATAGCAGAGGCTAATCGAGGTGCGTGGTGCTACAAAGGTACAGCAGTGTGTTTAACCATTACTAAATACAAAATAAATACAGGACAGGAAGAAAGGATACGAAAAATAGGAAAATTGAGCAGTTATGCTACATAGTTTGCAATTTTCTGTAGTAGAATAGGTGCTTCAATATAATCATTCTCTGCTTCCATCATCGAAAGGTTTATCGCCATAAACAGTGCTCGGAGGTGGTTTCATGTATAGAGAACTAGCTATCACCAACACAACAACCTTCGATGATGTAACTAGTTTATCTAGTTGATATACACTAATTATGACAGGGATCTCTTATTGTAAAACATTAACATAAAGGAGCCTAATTGATTTTCTTTAAGGGAGAACCAAACGTGGTCAGTTTTTCTGGTTATTTTTTTATGTAATTTTTTTTTTGTTGACGAATAATTCAATTTTCAAATATTAGCCCAGTTTTTCAGGGACATTTTTCGCAATAACGTAAGGACAAGTGACTTTTCTTCTAGCTTATTAGTAATATGAAGCCCCTAAATTTCTCACTTTGTTCTTTTAGAAGTTATGCTTTTGTTAGCATATCGAAATGTTGAAGACGCGATCTTTTTACCAACTTTACTTTCACCTTAAGGTACATGGAAAAAACGGTTTCTTTTTTTGGTGTTCGAAATTACGATAGGTTTCAGCGGCCAGTACAGGAAGCGCTTCCCAAATGCTATAAATTTTTATTGTACGGTTACTTCTGATCTAGCCTCCCCAGATAATAATTGATTTTTTAACACCACCCCTGCCTTTTTTGTTAGCTTGTTATTCCAAACGTAGTTCTCCACATCTTTGTATAATGTTCTTGAGGCCTCCATTCTCTATATTCTCGCTTATCTAATTTGTTAAGTTGTTCGCCTGTTCTGGTACCACCGTTTTCATAGCATTAAGGCTTGTTTTTATTCTCTTGATGTTTTAAAAGTTATTAAGTAGTGCTTCTTTTATACAAGTAGTTGTTTATTTCAGAAATGCGTCTTTTATGCTATTAACATCGTGTCCTATATCAACAACATTAATTGATTAACACTATCACTTTTCTCAAAATTGACAGAGCAATTGCTTTCTAAATAGAAGTTATTTCTTTGTCCATCCAAAGCTTGCCTTTCCATAAATGCTTGGGAAAAATTGTCATTAAACGTGGCAAGGCCTGTTACTTGACATTTGCGATGCTACATACAAATGATTCGTCTAACCTCTGTCATTTAGATTGGAACTTGTTCAAACATAAGCCAGTAAAATGTCAAGGGCACCCAAAGAGAAAGTTTTCGCCAAATACCTGACAAATCATGTTCAGCTTTCTCTTATTGTTTCTGACCTTTTTAAATTCATATTTGTGTAACCTAATACCGAACAATCGGTTCGGTTTTCTTAGCTTAATATCTAGGCTGCAGAGTATTTAAGTAAACATAATTTTATCCGCCAACATTCGTAGCTACTGATCTCTTACCGATAAGGCTAGCCGACCTCACTTTTTTCCACACACTACGCATTTGTGTTATGCGAACAATAGGACCTAATGCATTCTCTTGTTACGAAAGTCCTGGGTGGTGTTTCTCGCAAGAAACCTCTTTCACTGCAACTGAATCTGGATTTCGGGTCAACAATACGGAAAATGGAGAAATTTTTAAAAAATTTGTGCACTTTTCCCGTGTTTTTAAATCTGTCTCGCGTGTAAATTGTTAGAAAAAATGCGGATTTAAGTCCTAAGGTTAGCCATAAATGAGGTTATGGACAGCGCGTATTTTGTTAACGTAAACCACATAACATTTTAAAAATAAAAGGTTTTCTTACCCTCATTGTGTCTTCTGTCGTTTATTATTTTATTTTATTTTCTTAGTTTTTATTTTTGCTTTCCCTGTTAACATGGAGACAATGCTTGTGAAGCAGGAATCTTTCTTAGTTTATTCTTGCTTTCCCTGTTGAAATGTAGCATAGCCGAATTACGAACGGTGAAGATTAGATTGTAATACCGCAAGATACATTCTCGCGAGAAGGGCGCGAGAGAAGAAAAGCGCTAACACGCGAGGCGCGGAGCGCAAAGGAGCCTCACACGCCAAGTCTCACTCGTCTATTTCACGCAAACTCGCTCGAGACCTTTCGCTCGAAGACCGCGCGTTTCCATGGACCAACGCCAAAAATACGACCGTTATAAAGTCTTAATTGAAATGTGTCGATCATCGATCGCCTTATAATATTTTAACTGATGGATAAAGCTGTTAGAAACGTACGGAAACGTACTTGGGAGAGCCCAGTTTCTGACGGCTAGAATAAATTCAGCGATTAGGGGGTGTCGTGTTTGGATTGGCAATTTACTTAGCTGTCAATCCTGACTAAGACTACGAGCAGTCCCTTCAGGTATAGTCGAGAAAAACGAACAAGCTCGACACGCGCGTCACGTTTCAACGCAGCAGGCGATTTTCGCGCTGGCACACTTGTTCGTTGTCTGCACAGGAGCACCCAACGACAAACTTTTCAAATTCCATCTATCCCGGAACGAAAGAGAGAGACCGCTCGCAGTCTAATGCCAATCCTAGAATTAGGATAATTTTATCAATACATAATACAGATTTTGGTGGATGCGTCAAAACCAAAGGTCTGGAGTTTGACTCTAGGATTTGGCACGTTTTATCGCTATTTCCTGTAAAATTTTAACAGATTTGCAGTTTAGCCAAAGGCCTGAATTTCAGAGCATAGAATTAAAATGATTTTATTACTATTTATCTTAAATTTTGCTTACACCATGGGCTCCGACATTGGGAGCCTTGAATAGAAAAAACTGCACTATTAATTGCAGATTTTGACGGATTTGTTTACTTAATGCTCCGAAGTTCGGACCCTAATTAATTGAGAAGACTTTATTCATATTTATTGTAGATGTTGGCGGATTCGCTTACACCAAGGGTCCCAAATTCGGAGCCTTGGATTAAGGGAAAAGCAAGAAAAAACCTATCACTACCTGTTGTAGATTTTGGCGGATTTAATAAGGCTCCGAAATTCGGACAGTTGGATTGAGAAGATTTTATCCCTAATTATCGTAGTTTTTGGGGGATTTTTGAACCAAGGGTCCGAATTTCGGAAACGAACCCAGCTCTCGTTTCACTCAAAGTTAATTGAAAATGTGTCGGGCAATAATGCCCACTTTGGAGGCTAAAATTTGGCTATCTGCTAAAATTAAAAAACTTCTTGTGTACTAAAAGTGCAAGTTTCCCTCTTCTGCTGATAACTACGTTTTAATCTGAGTAGAATTCCTCTTAAAATGCATATCCGCCAAAAGTTGCAAATTTGAAATATCTTTTAAGAGTTAAAATTCCGAAAAAAGAGTTAAATGAGGTTATTTTTTCGGCAACAAAATGACGTTACCATTTCAAAAGTTAAAACGAGGCACTTTTGCGGAATCATTACGAGAAATTTGCTCTTTTTATTATTTTTCTGGGTAATTTTGGATTTTGGAAAAACTGACAATAGTTTGGAAGGCGTTTCCGGGAACCGAACCATTTCTGCGTCCTTGCAGACCTGACAAAGGTCGACGACAGGCTTGCTAATGTTGCCAAAAGGATCCTTGTTATAATGCTGATGCTATATCCACTCCTGTAGGTAGCTTTCGTAGAGTTCTTTGGACGTTCCTGTGCGGGGCAAACCTCGGTGCCTAAGTCTGCGAAGTTTAAGCTGTACCGGTTCACTGTGAGATGAATATAGCCCTCGTTTTGTGGATAATGTTAGCAAGGAGACAGCCCTTGAAGAGCATTGTTAAGCTCTTTGTTAAGGAACCACCCTCCAACAATATAGAGCTATGTAATCCAAGCATTCAGGAATTCTGGGGCATAAATAGGAATTAGAGTAGTTTCCAACGCGTCATTAACGCTCAACTTAAGTAACAAAGCGGAAATGAACGCGCCCAAAAATGAAGTCCACTTAAACTTACGAGAATTTATGGGATTCGCATTACTTTTATGAAGCGTTAAATTTCCTGAAATAACTGGTAACCAATCACGGACTGAAGAAAAAATGAAGTAAAACAAGGGCATTCATGGTATCCATTAGATATTGATCACTCAGATGTTCCTCCGATCTGATACCATGTAATTTCACGAGCAAGAGAGTAGAAAAAATGATAATGGTTTAATTTAGTACGTTTTTTTTAAAGTTACAATTTAGGTAAGGAAATTAGGATTAGTACACTTTTATCTTACCGTTATATTACATTACATTACACACAGTTTCTATAGTTTTAAATTTACTGTTGTCTATAATTCCCCCCCCCCCCCGAAAAATACCCCTCATCATCATCATCTTCTTCTTCTTCTTCTTCCTCTTGCTGTTGCTCTTCTTCCTCTTCCTGTTCCTCTTCTTCATCTTCTTCTTCTTCTAATACTACTTCTTCTTCTTCCTCTTCTTCCTCAATCTGCTGGTGGTAAGCAGCCCAACCCATGGGGGCAGGTGGGATAGGGAGCCTGGCAAGCATCTGTCTTCTAATTCCTCTGCTGTCAAACCACCTGTGGTATGGAAATGCACAACTATGACAAAGCAAACGTTTGCAGTGATATTTCTACGTATCTCCACGTTAATACTCCAGTTTCTGTAATGTCAAAACATGATAACAAACAGACGCCCTCTTGCGCATCACACAATCCCGTCGACAAACCTTAAAAGCAGTTTATGCAAACAAGCTCTTCCTTCCTCTTTCAATGTTGTTCCTGACACCAAAATGTTCCCCACCTTAGTTTTATCTGCTGCTCCGTATTTCCTGGACAGTTCTGAAAAGTTAACCTGAAGAGGAAAAATAATCACTAGATAGAATAGCAGAAGCTAATCGAGGCAGGTAGAGCTACAAAGGTACAGCAGTCCGTTGAACCATCACAGAAAACTAAGTGCAAAATAAATGCAGCACAGCAAGAAAGGATACGAAAAATAAGAAAATTGAGCAGTTATGCTACATAGTTTGCAATTATCCGTAGTGGAATAGGCGCTTCAACATAATCATCGTCTGCCTCCATCATCGAAAGGTTTATTGCCATAAACAGTGGTCGGAGGTGGTTTAATGTATAGAGAACTAGCTAAATTGAATTGCAGAAATGGAAAAAAAAAGTTTGAAATGTAATTTTACACTATGTACAACCTTGAGAACGCCAGACTACTAAGATCATCACCACTGCTGGCAAACAAACGTTTGTAGAGATCTTTCTACACATCTCCACGTTAATACTCCAGTTATTGTAATGTCAAAACGTGATAACATTATCCAGACACCCTGTTGTGCATCACACAATCCCATCCACAAACCTTGAAACAGTTTGTGCAAACAAGCTCCCCGTTTCTCTTTCAATGTTGTGGCTGACACCAAAGTGTTCCCCACTTTAGTTTTATCTGCTGCTCCATATTTCCTGGACAGTTCTGAAAAGAGAACTTAAGGAGGAAAAATAGTCACTAGTTAAAATTACTGTTTGAGTGTTTCCTTTGGAAATAGAGGGGCGGGTGGGGCCTTCAGCCCCTTTGTTGATCCGCCATTGATGTGACATATTACACTGGTGTTAACACAGCTATCCAATTCTGGGTGCAAAGTTGGTGATAAAATAGGCCAAGTCACCTAGTTAATCAGTGTTCCATCTCTAGGTTTTTTGAGGGGCTGAGGCCAAAACTTTTCCAGTGGATAGAAAGGGGATAAAGGATAGAAGATATAGAGAAAAGAAAGGGAGAGAAAAAGGAAAGGAAAAGAACCGAGAAAAAAATTGGAAATGAGTGCGCAAAAAAAAAAAAAAAACTAATTTTGGGCCAAAAAACGAAACCAAATTTTGGTTTATGCGCATGCATCAAAGAGAAATATTGTACAATTTACAACAGAAGCTGGTTCAAAATCTAGCTAAATTGCAAGAAAACGCCTTTGCAGCAAAGTTTAGTGGCATTTGGCAACACAGCACTCAAAAAACCGCTTAAAATGTAAAAAATGTGGTTTTTTCAGGAAAAAAGTTGGACAGGAAAGGGTTAAATACGCCTTACAGTTTCTCTTCTTTCTTCTTGTTTTTCTCTCTTCGTTTTTGACTTTGTGAGCCCAATTTTGCAACTTTTGTTAAGGCTTCCCTGACAAGCTCATTTGTAAACTGCTCTATATTGCCTAGTGAGCCACAGCATGTCACTGATAAAATCAAATTGATTTTGGTCAAAATGGACAACAAGAGAGAAAAGAAAGAGAAACTATTTCCCAGGCAAAAAAGTTCTAACCACTAATTTGACCAGTACAGAGTGAAACTATGTTTTAATTAAGCTTTTTTTCCTAATATTTTCATGTACAATATGCTACATACGTGTGTAAGCAATCTGTCCAGAAACATTGAAAAACTTGTATTTAGAACAATTTGTTCACAACAAATTCACAAAAATACGTAAATTATCAAGTACTAAATACTCATAAATAAAGATTCGGTTCCACCCGCAAATAGTAGAAGCTAATCGAGGTGCGTGGTGCTACAAAGGTACAGCAGTCTGTTTAACCATTACTAAATACAAAACAAGACGCATATCTGCGTGAACTTGGGCGTTTTTCCTGGCATATTGAGCTGTAAACGCCAGGAAATGGACATACTGAAGTCTTAGTTGTCTTTTGACGATTGTTGTATATTGCGGGTGTGAATTTTACTCGCTGTCCGTTTTTTTTTTAGGCTGTTCTGTGTTCTGCGTATCTTTTGGTAATGCAATGAAGGTTCTGACAGTTAACTGCGAACTTTCAACCTATATATGTGATTGCATTTGTGTCCATCTATCTGGCCAACAGGATTTTTGAAATATAGTTCAAGTATAGCTTACTGAAATGAACTCAGATACTAAAATGTCACTGTTTGTTCTATGGGTTAACACTATGATTTGGGAGAGTTTTTTTAGAAAAGAAGTAACTTTAGTTTTGTGGACATTTAGAAAATGCGTAGTTTCTCAAATTATGCATTCCTCACCCATGGAAGGGATTTTTTCTAATCCCCGCACTCTAGAAAATACATCTCCTTTACGTTATTTGCCTTTGAGACCCCTGCCACCCTCAGGAATTTCCAATGCATTCTGTGGGGGAAGATTGACATATTCTGGAACCAGACAATGTTTATCACTTTTTAGGGGTCAAAAGGGAAACTATAGCTAAGTTTGCAGGGATATCTTTTGTTAGCCTCATTCCTCCCTTACAAATGGTATTGTTTATTTTGTTTTCAAAAAGGGAACTTTGATTGAAATTGGTGTTTCGTGGGAATTTCTGTTTGTCAGTATGTTAAAGGAGTACTTCAAGCTTTTTGAATGAAGAACAATGTTTATTGAACAAATAATTACAAATAAATTCTGATCTATGTTTCTTGTGGATGTAAAAAAAAATAATTATATTTTCAAACAATATGATAATAAGTGTGATTGTAGTATTTTTAAGTTTTCTTTGAAATTATAAAGAATTCTTACTTTTTATTAAGTAGCAACTGAAACTAAAGGTAAGCAAAGAATTGAACACTTATTCAACGTAAAAGAACTAATTTGTCTAAAGTTACATCTCAACGTGACCGCTGGTAACTTTGTCACGCAATTCATGACCTCAAATCAGAAAGAACTCAACAGATGCTATCAATCATGACAACTGCAAGAGTTAAAATTCCGAAAAAAGAGTTAAATGAGGTTATTTTTTCGGCAACAAAATGACGTTACCATTTCAAAAGTTAAAACGAGGCACTTTTGCGGAATCATTACGAGAAATTTGCTCTTTTTATTATTTTTCTGGGTAATTTTGGATTTTGGAAAAACTGACAATAGTTTGGAAAGCGTTTCCGGGAACCGAACCATTTCTGCGTCCTTGCGGACCTGACAAAGGTCGACGACAGGCTTGCTAATGTTGCCAAAAGGATCCTTGTTATAATGCTGATGCTATATCCACTCCTGTAGGTAGCTTTGGTAGAGTTCTTTGGACGTTCCTGTGCGGGGCAAACTTCGGTGCCTAAGTCTGCGAAGTTTAAGCTGTACCGGTTCACTGTGAGATGAATATAGCCCTCGTTTTGTGGATAATGTTAGCAAGGAGACAGCCCTTGAAGAGCATTGTTAAGCTCTTTGTTAAGGAACCACCCTCCAACAATATAGAGCTATGTAATCCAAGCATTCAGGAATTCTGGGGCATAAATAGGAATTAGAGTAGTTTCCAACGCGTTATGAACGCTCAACTTAAGTAACAAAGCGGAAATGAACGCGCCCAAAAATGAAGTCCACTTAAACTTACGAGAATTTATGGGATTCGCATTACTTTTATGAAGCGTTAAATTTCCTGAAATAACTGGTAACCAATCACGGACTGAAGAAAAAATGAAGTAAAACAAGGGCATTCATGGTATCCATTAGATATTGATCACTCAGATGTTCCTCTGATCTGATATCATGTAATTTCACGAGCAAGAGAGTAGAAAAAATGATAATGGTTTAATTTAGTACATGTTTTTTTTAAGTTACAATTTAGGTAAGGAAATTAGGATTAGTACACTTTTATCTTACCGTTATATTACATTACATTACACACAGTTTCTATAGTTTTAAATTTACTGTTGTCTATAATTCCCCCCCCCCCCCGAAAAATACCCCTCATCATCATCATCTTCTTCTTCTTCTTCTTCCTCTTGCTGTTGCTCTTCTTCCTCTTCCTGTTCCTCTTCTTCATCTTCTTCTTCTTCTAATACTACTTCTTCTTCTTCCTCTTCTTCCTCAATCTGCTGGTGGTAAGCAGCCCAACCCATGGGGGCAGGTGGGATAGGGAGCCTGGCAAGCATCTGTCTTCTAATTCCTCTGCTGTCAAACCACCTGTGGTATGGAAATGCACAACTATGACAAAGCAAACGTTTGCAGTGATATTTCTACGTATCTCCACGTTAATACTCCAGTTTCTGTAATGTCATAACATGATAACAAACAGACGCCCTCTTGCGCATCACACAATCCCGTCGACAAACCTTAAAAGCAGTTTATGCAAACAAGCTCTTCCTTCCTCTTTCAATGTTGTTCCTGACACCAAAATGTTCCCCACCTTAGTTTTATCTGCTGCTCCGTATTTCCTGGACAGTTCTGAAAAGTTAACCTGAAGAGGAAAAATAATCACTAGATAGAATAGCAGAAGCTAATCGAGGCAGGTAGAGCTACAAAGGTACAGCAGTCCGTTGAACCATCACAGAAAACTAAGTGCAAAATAAATGCAGCACAGCAAGAAAGGATACGAAAAATAAGAAAATTGAGCAGTTATGCTACATAGTTTGCAATTATCCGTAGTGGAATAGGCGCTTCAACATAATCATCGTCTGCCTCCATCATCGAAAGGTTTATTGCCATAAACAGTGGTCGGAGGTGGTTTAATGTATAGAGAACTAGCTAAATTGAATTGCAGAAATGGAAAAAAAAAGTTTGAAATGTAATTTTACACTATGTACAACCTTGAGAACGCCAGACTACTAAGATCATCACCACTGCTGGCAAACAAACGTTTGTAGAGATCTTTCTACACATCTCCACGTTAATACTCCAGTTATTGTAATGTCAAAACGTGATAACATTATCCAGACACCCTGTTGTGCATCACACAATCCCATCCACAAACCTTGAAACAGTTTGTGCAAACAAGCTCCCCGTTTCTCTTTCAATGTTGTGGCTGACACCAAAGTGTTCCCCACTTTAGTTTTATCTGCTGCTCCATATTTCCTGGACAGTTCTGAAAAGAGAACTTAAGGAGGAAAAATAGTCACTAGTTAAAATTACTGTTTGAGTGTTTCCTTTGGAAATAGAGGGGCGGGTGGGGCCTTCAGCCCCTTTGTTGATCCGCCATTGATGTGACATATTACACTGGTGTTAACACAGCTATCCAATTCTGGGTGCAAAGTTGGTGATAAAATAGGCCAAGTCACCTAGTTAATCAGTGTTCCATCTCTAGGTTTTTTGAGGGGCTGAGGCCAAAACTTTTCCAGTGGATAGAAAGGGGATAAAGGGTAGAAGATATAGAGAAAAGAAAGGGAGAGAAAAAGGAAAGGAAAAGAACCGAGAAAAAAATTGGAAATGAGTGCCCAAAAAAAAAAAAAACTAATTTTGGGCCAAAAAACCAAACCAAATTTTGGTTTATGCGCATGCATCAAAGAGAAATATTGTACAATTTACAACAGAAGCTGGTTCAAAATCTAGCTAAATTGCAAGAAAACGCCTTTGCAGCAAAGTTTAGTGGCATTTGGCAACACAGCACTCAAAAAACCGCTTAAAATGTAAAAAATGTGGTTTTTTCAGGAAAAAAGTTGGACAGGAAAGGGTTAAATACGCCTTACAGTTTCTCTTCTTTCTTCTTGTTTTTCTCTCTTCGTTTTTGACTTTGTGAGCCCAATTTTGCAACTTTTGTTAAGGCTTCCCTGACAAGCTCATTTGTAAACTGCTCTATATTGCCTAGTGAGCCACAGCATGTCACTGATAAAATCAAATTGATTTTGGTCAAAATGGACAACAAGAGAGAAAAGAAAGAGAAACTATTTCCCAGGCAAAAAAGTTCTAACCACTAATTTGACCAGTACAGAGTGAAACTATGTTTTAATTAAGCTTTTTTTCCTAATATTTTCATGTACAATATGCTACATACGTGTGTAAGCAATCTGTCCAGAAACATTGAAAAACTTGTATTTAGAACAATTTGTTCACAACAAATTCACAAAAATACGTAAATTATCAAGTACTAAATACTCATAAATAAAGATTCGGTTCCACCCGCAAATAGTAGAAGCTAATCGAGGTGCGTGGTGCTACAAAGGTACAGCAGTCTGTTTAACCATTACTAAATACAAAACAAGACGCATATCTGCGTGAACTTGGGCGTTTTTCCTGGCATATTGAGCTGTAAACGCCAGGAAATGGACATACTGAAGTCTTAGTTGTCTTTTGACGATTGTTGTATATTGCGGGTGTGAATTTTACTCGCTGTCCGTTTTTTTTTTAGGCTGTTCTGTGTTCTGCGTATCTTTTGGTAATGCAATGAAGGTTCTGACAGTTAACTGCGAACTTTCAACCTATATATGTGATTGCATTTGTGTCCATCTATCTGGCCAACAGGATTTTTGAAATATAGTTCAAGTATAGCTTACTGAAATGAACTCAGATACTAAAATGTCACTGTTTGTTCTATGGGTTAACACTATGATTTGGGAGAGTTTTTTTAGAAAAGAAGTAACTTTAGTTTTGTGGACATTTAGAAAATGCGTAGTTTCTCAAATTATGCATTCCTCACCCATGGAAGGGATTTTTTCTAATCCCCGCACTCTAGAAAATACATCTCCTTTACGTTATTTGCCTTTGAGACCCCTGCCACCCTCAGGAATTTCCAATGCATTCTGTGGGGGAAGATTGACATATTCTGGAACCAGACAATGTTTTATCACTTTTTAGGGGTCAAAAGGGAAACTATAGCTAAGTTTGCAGGGATATCTTTTGTTAGCCTCATTCCTCCCTTACAAATGGTATTGTTTATTTTGTTTTCAAAAAGGGAACTTTGATTGAAATTGGTGTTTCGTGGGAATTTCTGTTTGTCAGTATGTTAAAGGAGTACTTCAAGCTTTTTGAATGAAGAACAATGTTTATTGAACAAATAATTACAAATAAATTCTGATCTATGTTTCTTGTGGATGTAAAAAAAAATAATTATATTTTCAAACAATATGATAATAAGTGTGATTGTAGTATTTTTAAGTTTTCTTTGAAATTATAAAGAATTCTTACTTTTTATTAAGTAGCAACTGAAACTAAAGGTAAGCAAAGAATTGAACACTTATTCAACGTAAAAGAACTAATTTGTCTAAAGTTACATCTCAACGTGACCGCTGGTAACTTTGTCACGCAATTCATGACCTCAAATCAGAAAGAACTCAACAGATGCTATCAATAATGACAACTGCAAGAGTTAAAATTCTGAAAAAAGAGTTAAATGAGGTTATTTTTTCGGCAACAAAATGACGTTACCATTTCAAAAGTTAAAACGAGGCACTTTTGCGGAATCATTACGAGAAATTTGCTCTTTTTATTATTTTTCTGGGTAATTTTGGATTTTGGAAAAACTGACAATAGTTTGGAAAGCGTTTCCGGGAACCGAACCATTTCTGCGTCCTTGCGGACCTGACAAAGGTCGACGACAGGCTTGCTAATGTTGCCAAAAGGATCCTTGTTATAATGCTGATGCTATATCCACTCCTGTAGGTAGCTTTCGTAGAGTTCTTTGGACGTTCCTGTGCGGGGCAAACCTCGGTGCCTAAGTCTGCGAAGTTTAAGCTGTACCGGTTCACTGTGAGATGAATATAGCCCTCGTTTTGTGGATAATGTTAGCAAGGAGACAGCCCTTGAAGAGCATTGTTAAGCTCTTTGTTAAGGAACCACCCTCCAACAATATAGAGCTATGTAATCCAAGCATTCAGGAATTCTGGGGCATAAATAGGAATTAGAGTAGTTTCCAACGCGTTATTAACGCTCAACTTAAGTAACAAAGCGGAAATGAACGCGCCCAAAAATGAAGTCCACTTAAACTTACGAGAATTTATGGGATTCGCATTACTTTTATGAAGCGTTAAATTTCCTGAAATAACTGGTAACCAATCACGGACTGAAGAAAAAATGAAGTAAAACAAGGGCATTCATGGTATCCATTAGATATTGATCACTCAGATGTTCCTCCGATCTGATACCATGTAATTTCACGAGCAAGAGAGTAGAAAAAATGATAATGGTTTAATTTAGTACATGTTTTTTTTAAGTTACAATTTAGGTAAGGAAATTAGGATTAGTACACTTTTATCTTACCGTTATATTACATTACATTACACACAGTTTCTATAGTTTTAAATTTACTGTTGTCTATAATTCCCCCCCCCCCCGAAAAATACCCCTCATCATCATCATCTTCTTCTTCTTCTTCCTCTTGCTGTTGCTCTTCTTCCTCTTCCTGTTCCTCTTCTTCATCTTCTTCTTCTTCTAATACTACTTCTTCTTCTTCCTCTTCTTCTTCAATCTGCTGGTGGTAAGCAGCCCAACCCATGGGGGCAGGTGGGATAGGGAGCCTGGCAAGCATCTGTCTTCTAATTCCTCTGCTGTCAAACCACCTGTGGTATGGAAATGCACAACTATGACAAAGCAAACGTTTGCAGTGATATTTCTACGTATCTCCACGTTAATACTCCAGTTTCTGTAATGTCAAAACATGATAACAAACAGACGCCCTCTTGCGCATCACACAATCCCGTCGACAAACCTTAAAAGCAGTTTATGCAAACAAGCTCTTCCTTCCTCTTTCAATGTTGTTCCTGACACCAAAATGTTCCCCACCTTAGTTTTATCTGCTGCTCCGTATTTCCTGGACTGTTCTGAAAAGTTAACCTGAAGAGGAAAAATAATCACTAGATAGAATAGCAGAAGCTAATCGAGGCAGGTAGAGCTACAAAGGTACAGCAGTCCGTTGAACCATCACAGAAAACTAAGTGCAAAATAAATGCAGCACAGCAAGAAAGGATACGAAAAATAAGAAAATTGAGCAGTTATGCTACATAGTTTGCAATTATCCGTAGTGGAATAGGCGCTTCAACATAATCATCGTCTGCCTCCATCATCGAAAGGTTTATTGCCATAAACAGTGGTCGGAGGTGGTTTGATGTATAGAGAACTAGCTAAATTGAATTGTAGAAATGGAAAAAAAAAGTTTGAAATGTAATTTTACACTATGTACAACCTTGAGAACGCCAGACTACTAAGATCATCACCACTGCTGGCAAACAAACGTTTGTAGAGATCTTTCTACACATCTCCACGTTAATACTCCAGTTATTGTAATGTCAAAACGTGATAACATTATCCAGACACCCTGTTGTGCATCACACAATCCCATCCACAAACCTTGAAACAGTTTGTGCAAACAACCTCCCCGTTTCTCTTTCAATGTTGTGGCTGACACCAAAGTGTTCCCCACTTTAGTTTTATCTGCTGCTCCATATTTCCTGGACAGTTCTGAAAAGAGAACTTAAGGAGGAAAAATAGTCACTAGTTAAAATTACTGTTTGAGTGTTTCCTTTGGAAATAGAGGGGCGGGTGGGGCCTTCAGCCCCTTTGTTGATCCGCCATTGATGTGACATATTACACTGGTGTTAACACAGCTATCCAATTCTGGGTGCAAAGTTGGTGATAAAATAGGCCAAGTCACCTAGTTAATCAGTGTTCCATCTCTAGGTTTTTTGAGGGGCTGAGGCCAAAACTTTTCCAGTGGATAGAAAGGGGATAAAGGGTAGAAGATATAGAGAAAAGAAAGGGAGAGAAAAAGGAAAGGAAAAGAACCGAGAAAAAAATTGGAAATGAGTGCCCAAAAAAAAAAAAAAACTAATTTTGGGCCAAAAAACCAAACCAAATTTTGGTTTATGCGGATGCATCAAAGAGAAATATTGTACAATTTACAACAGAAGCTGGTTCAAAATCTAGCTAAATTGCAAGAAAACGCCTTTGCAGCAAAGTTTAGTGGCATTTGGCAACACAGCACTCAAAAAACCGCTTAAAATGTAAAAAATGTGGTTTTTTCAGGAAAAAAGTTGGACAGGAAAGGGTTAAATACGCCTTACAGTTTCTCTTCTTTCTTCTTGTTTTTCTCTCTTCGTTTTTGACTTTGTGAGCCCAATTTTGCAACTTTTGTTAAGGCTTCCCTGACAAGCTCATTTGTAAACTGCTCTATATTGCCTAGTGAGCCACAGCATGTCACTGATAAAATCAAATTGATTTTGGTCAAAATGGACAACAAGAGAGAAAAGAAAGAGAAACTATTTCCCAGGCAAAAAAGTTCTAACCACTAATTTGACCAGTACAGAGTGAAACTATGTTTTAATTAAGCTTTTTTTCCTAATATTTTCATGTACAATATGCTACATACGTGTGTAAGCAATCTGTCCAGAAACATTGAAAAACTTGTATTTAGAACAATTTGTTCACAGCAAATTCACAAAAATACGTAAATTATCAAGTACTAAATACTCATAAATAAAGATTCGGTTCCACCCGCAAATAGTAGAAGCTAATCGAGGTGCGTGGTGCTACAAAGGTACAGCAGTCTGTTTAACCATTACTAAATACAAAACAAGATGCATATCTGCGTGAACTTGGGCGTTTTTCCTGGCATATTGAGCTGTAAACGCCAGGAAATGGACATACTGAAGTCTTAGTTGTCTTTTGACGATTGTTGTATATTGCGGGTGTGAATTTTACTCGCTGTCCGTTTTTTTTTAGGCTGTTCTGTGTTCTGCGTATCTTTTGGTAATGCAATGAAGGTTCTGACAGTTAACTGCGAACTTTCAACCTATATATGTGATTGCATTTGTGTCCATCTATCTGGCCAACAGGATTTTTGAAATATAGTTCAAGTATAGCTTACTGAAATGAACTCAGATACTAAAATGTCACTGTTTGTTCTATGGGTTAACACTATGATTTGGGAGAGTTTTTTTAGAAAAGAAGTAACTTTAGTTTTGTGGACATTTAGAAAATGCGTAGTTTCTCAAATTATGCATTCCTCACCCATGGAAGGGATTTTTTCTAATCCCCGCACTCTAGAAAATACATCTCCTTTACGTTATTTGCCTTTGAGACCCCTGCCACCCTCAGGAATTTCCAATGCATTCTGTGGGGGAATATTGACATATTCTGGAACCAGACAATGTTTTATCACTTTTTAGGGGTCAAAAGGGAAACTATAGCTAAGTTTGCAGGGATATCTTTTGTTAGCCTCATTCCTCCCTTACAAATGGTATTGTTTATTTTGTTTTCAAAAAGGGAACTTTGATTGAAATTGGTGTTTCGTGGGAATTTCTGTTTGTCAGTATGTTAAAGGAGTACTTCAAGCTTTTTGAATGAAGAACAATGTTTATTGAACAAATAATTACAAATAAATTCTGATCTATGTTTCTTGTGGATGTAAAAAAAAATAATTATATTTTCAAACAATATGATAATAAGTGTGATTGTAGTATTTTTAAGTTTTCTTTGAAATTATAAAGAATTCTTACTTTTTATTAAGTAGCAACTGAAACTAAAGGTAAGCAAAGAATTGAACACTTATTCAACGTAAAAGAACTAATTTGTCTAAAGTTACATCTCAACGTGACCGCTGGTAACTTTGTCACGCAATTCATGACCTCAAATCAGAAAGAACTCAACAGATGCTATCAATAATGACAACTGCAAGAGTTAAAATTCTGAAAAAAGAGTTAAATGAGGTTATTTTTTCGGCAACAAAATGACGTTACCATTTCAAAAGTTAAAACGAGGCACTTTTGCGGAATCATTACGAGAAATTTGCTCTTTTTATTATTTTTCTGGGTAATTTTGGATTTTGGAAAAACTGACAATAGTTTGGAAAGCGTTTCCGGGAACCGAACCATTTCTGCGTCCTTGCGGACCTGACAAAGGTCGACGACAGGCTTGCTAATGTTGCCAAAAGGATCCTTGTTATAATGCTGATGCTATATCCACTCCTGTAGGTAGCTTTGGTAGAGTTCTTTGGACGTTCCTGTGCGGGGCAAACTTCGGTGCCTAAGTCTGCGAAGTTTAAGCTGTACCGGTTCACTGTGAGATGAATATAGCCCTCGTTTTGTGGATAATGTTAGCAAGGAGACAGCCCTTGAAGAGCATTGTTAAGCTCTTTGTTAAGGAACCACCCTCCAACAATATAGAGCTATGTAATCCAAGCATTCAGGAATTCTGGGGCATAAATAGGAATTAGAGTAGTTTCCAACGCGTTATTAACGCTCAACTTAAGTAACAAAGCGGAAATGAACGCGCCCAAAAATGAAGTCCACTTAAACTTACGAGAATTTATGGGATTCGCATTACTTTTATGAAGCGTTAAATTTCCTGAAATAACTGGTAACCAATCACGGACTGAAGAAAAAATGAAGTAAAACAAGGGCATTCATGGTATCCATTAGATATTGATCACTCAGATGTTCCTCCGATCTGATACCATGTAATTTCACGAGCAAGAGAGTAGAAAAAATGATAATGGTTTAATTTAGTACATGTTTTTTTAAAGTTACAATTTAGGTAAGGAAATTAGGATTAGTACACTTTTATCTTACCGTTATATTACATTACATTACACACAGTTTCTATAGTTTTAAATTTACTGTTGTCTATAATTCCCCCCCCCCCGAAAAATACCCCTCATCATCATCATCTTCTTCTTCTTCTTCCTCTTGCTGTTGCTCTTCTTCCTCTTCCTGTTCCTCTTCTTCATCTTCTTCTTCTTCTAATACTACTTCTTCTTCTTCCTCTTCTTCTTCAATCTGCTGGTGGTAAGCAGTCCAACCCATGGGGGCAGGTGGGATAGGGAGCCTGGCAAGCATCTGTCTTCTAATTCCTCTGCTGTCAAACCACCTGTGGTATGGAAATGCACAACTATGACAAAGCAAACGTTTGCAGTGATATTTCTACGTATCTCCACGTTAATACTCCAGTTTCTGTAATGTCATAACATGATAACAAACAGACGCCCTCTTGCGCATCACACAATCCCGTCGACAAACCTTAAAAGCAGTTTATGCAAACAAGCTCTTCCTTCCTCTTTCAATGTTGTTCCTGACACCAAAATGTTCCCCACCTTAGTTTTATCTGCTGCTCCGTATTTCCTGGACAGTTCTGAAAAGTTAACCTGAAGAGGAAAAATAATCACTAGATAGAATAGCAGAAGCTAATCGAGGCAGGTAGAGCTACAAAGGTACAGCAGTCCGTTGAACCATCACAGAAAACTAAGTGCAAAATAAATGCAGCACAGCAAGAAAGGATACGAAAAATAAGAAAATTGAGCAGTTATGCTACATAGTTTGCAATTATCCGTAGTGGAATAGGCGCTTCAACATAATCATCGTCTGCCTCCATCATCGAAAGGTTTATTGCCATAAACAGTGGTCGGAGGTGGTTTAATGTATAGAGAACTAGCTAAATTTAATTGCAGAAATGGAAAAAAAAAGTTTGAAATGTAATTTTACACTATGTACAACCTTGAGAACGCCAGACTACTAAGATCATCACCACTGCTGGCAAACAAACGTTTGTAGAGATCTTTCTACACATCTCCACGTTAATACTCCAGTTATTGTAATGTCAAAACGTGATAACATTATCCAGACACCCTGTTGTGCATCACACAATCCCATCCACAAACCTTGAAACAGTTTGTGCAAACAACCTCCCCGTTTCTCTTTCAATGTTGTGGCTGACACCAAAGTGTTCCCCACTTTAGTTTTATCTGCTGCTCCATATTTCCTGGACAGTTCTGAAAAGAGAACTTAAGGAGGAAAAATAGTCACTAGTTAAAATTACTGTTTGAGTGTTTCCTTTGGAAATAGAGGGGCGGGTGGGGCCTTCAGCCCCTTTGTTGATCCGCCATTGATGTGACATATTACACTGGTGTTAACACAGCTATCCAATTCTGGGTGCAAAGTTGGTGATAAAATAGGCCAAGTCACCTAGTTAATCAGTGTTCCATCTCTAGGTTTTTTGAGGGGCTGAGGCCAAAACTTTTCCAGTGGATAGAAAGGGGATAAAGGGTAGAAGATATAGAGAAAAGAAAGGGAGAGAAAAAGGAAAGGAAAAGAACCGAGAAAAAAATTGGAAATGAGTGCGCAAAAAAAAAAAAAACTAATTTTGGGCCAAAAAACCAAACCAAATTTTGGTTTATGCGCATGCATCAAAGAGAAATATTGTACAATTTACAACAGAAGCTGGTTCAAAATCTAGCTAAATTGCAAGAAAACGCCTTTGCAGCAAAGTTTAGTGGCATTTGGCAACACAGCACTCAAAAAACCGCTTAAAATGTAAAAAATGTGGTTTTTTCAGGAAAAAAGTTGGACAGGAAAGGGTTAAATACGCCTTACAGTTTCTCTTCTTTCTTCTTGTTTTTCTCTCTTCGTTTTTGACTTTGTGAGCCCAATTTTGCAACTTTTGTTAAGGCTTCCCTGACAAGCTCATTTGTAAACTGCTCTATATTGCCTAGTGAGCCACAGCATGTCACTGATAAAATCAAATTGATTTTGGTCAAAATGGACAACAAGAGAGAAAAGAAAGAGAAACTATTTCCCAGGCAAAAAAGTTCTAACCACTAATTTGACCAGTACAGAGTGAAACTATGTTTTAATTAAGCTTTTTTTCCTAATATTTTCATGTACAATATGCTACATACGTGTGTAAGCAATCTGTCCAGAAACATTGAAAAACTTGTATTTAGAACAATTTGTTCACAACAAATTCACAAAAATACGTAAATTATCAAGTACTAAATACTCATAAATAAAGATTCGGTTCCACCCGCAAATAGTAGAAGCTAATCGAGGTGCGTGGTGCTACAAAGGTACAGCAGTCTGTTTAACCATTACTAAATACAAAACAAGACGCATATCTGCGTGAACTTGGGCGTTTTTCCTGGCATATTGAGCTGTAAACGCCAGGAAATGGACATACTGAAGTCTTAGTTGTCTTTTGACGATTGTTGTATATTGCGGGTGTGAATTTTACTCGCTGTCCGTTTTTTTTTTAGGCTGTTCTGTGTTCTGCGTATCTTTTGGTAATGCAATGAAGGTTCTGACAGTTAACTGCGAACTTTCAACCTATATATGTGATTGCATTTGTGTCCATCTATCTGGCCAACAGGATTTTTGAAATATAGTTCAAGTATAGCTTACTGAAATGAACTCAGATACTAAAATGTCACTGTTTGTTCTATGGGTTAACACTATGATTTGGGAGAGTTTTTTTAGAAAAGAAGTAACTTTAGTTTTGTGGACATTTAGAAAATGCGTAGTTTCTCAAATTATGCATTCCTCACCCATGGAAGGGATTTTTTCTAATCCCCGCACTCTAGAAAATACATCTCCTTTACGTTATTTGCCTTTGAGACCCCTGCCACCCTCAGGAATTTCCAATGCATTCTGTGGGGGAAGATTGACATATTCTGGAACCAGACAATGTTTTATCACTTTTTAGGGGTCAAAAGGGAAACTATAGCTAAGTTTGCAGGGATATCTTTTGTTAGCCTCATTCCTCCCTTACAAATGGTATTGTTTATTTTGTTTTCAAAAAGGGAACTTTGATTGAAATTGGTGTTTCGTGGGAATTTCTGTTTGTCAGTATGTTAAAGGAGTACTTCAAGCTTTTTGAATGAAGAACAATGTTTATTGAACAAATAATTACAAATAAATTCTGATCTATGTTTCTTGTGGATGTAAAAAAAAATAATTATATTTTCAAACAATATGATAATAAGTGTGATTGTAGTATTTTTAAGTTTTCTTTGAAATTATAAAGAATTCTTACTTTTTATTAAGTAGCAACTGAAACTAAAGGTAAGCAAAGAATTGAACACTTATTCAACGTAAAAGAACTAATTTGTCTAAAGTTACATCTCAACGTGACCGCTGGTAACTTTGTCACGCAATTCATGACCTCAAATCAGAAAGAACTCAACAGATGCTATCAATAATGACAACTGCAAGAGTTAAAATTCTGAAAAAAGAGTTAAATGAGGTTATTTTTTCGGCAACAAAATGACGTTACCATTTCAAAAGTTAAAACGAGGCACTTTTGCGGAATCATTACGAGAAATTTGCTCTTTTTATTATTTTTCTGGGTAATTTTGGATTTTGGAAAAACTGACAATAGTTTGGAAAGCGTTTCCGGGAACCGAACCATTTCTGCGTCCTTGCGGACCTGACAAAGGTCGACGACAGGCTTGCTAATGTTGCCAAAAGGATCCTTGTTATAATGCTGATGCTATATCCACTCCTGTAGGTAGCTTTGGTAGAGTTCTTTGGACGTTCCTGTGCGGGGCAAACTTCGGTGCCTAAGTCTGCGAAGTTTAAGCTGTACCGGTTCACTGTGAGATGAATATAGCCCTCGTTTTGTGGATAATGTTAGCAAGGAGACAGCCCTTGAAGAGCATTGTTAAGCTCTTTGTTAAGGAACCACCCTCCAACAATATAGAGCTATGTAATCCAAGCATTCAGGAATTCTGGGGCATAAATAGGAATTAGAGTAGTTTCCAACGCGTTATTAACGCTCAACTTAAGTAACAAAGCGGAAATGAACGCGCCCAAAAATGAAGTCCACTTAAACTTACGAGAATTTATGGGATTCGCATTACTTTTATGAAGCGTTAAATTTCCTGAAATAACTGGTAACCAATCACGGACTGAAGAAAAAATGAAGTAAAACAAGGGCATTCATGGTATCCATTAGATATTGATCACTCAGATGTTCCTCCGATCTGATACCATGTAATTTCACGAGCAAGAGAGTAGAAAAAATGATAATGGTTTAATTTAGTACATGTTTTTTTTAAGTTACAATTTAGGTAAGGAAATTAGGATTAGTACACTTTTATCTTACCGTTATATTACATTACATTACACACAGTTTCTATAGTTTTAAATTTACTGTTGTCTATAATTCCCCCCCCCCCCGAAAAATACCCCTCATCATCATCATCTTCTTCTTCTTCTTCCTCTTGCTGTTGCTCTTCTTCCTCTTCCTGTTCCTCTTCTTCATCTTCTTCTTCTTCTAATACTACTTCTTCTTCTTCCTCTTCTTCTTCAATCTGCTGGTGGTAAGCAGCCCAACCCATGGGGGCAGGTGGGATAGGGAGCCTGGCAAGCATCTGTCTTCTAATTCCTCTGCTGTCAAACCACCTGTGGTATGGAAATGCACAACTATGACAAAGCAAACGTTTGCAGTGATATTTCTACGTATCTCCACGTTAATACTCCAGTTTCTGTAATGTCATAACATGATAACAAACAGACGCCCTCTTGCGCATCACACAATCCCGTCGACAAACCTTAAAAGCAGTTTATGCAAACAAGCTCTTCCTTCCTCTTTCAATGTTGTTCCTGACACCAAAATGTTCCCCACCTTAGTTTTATCTGCTGCTCCGTATTTCCTGGACAGTTCTGAAAAGTTAACCTGAAGAGGAAAAATAATCACTAGATAGAATAGCAGAAGCTAATCGAGGCAGGTAGAGCTACAAAGGTACAGCAGTCCGTTGAACCATCACAGAAAACTAAGTGCAAAATAAATGCAGCACAGCAAGAAAGGATACGAAAAATAAGAAAATTGAGCAGTTATGCTACATAGTTTGCAATTATCCGTAGTGGAATAGGCGCTTCAACATAATCATCGTCTGCCTCCATCATCGAAAGGTTTATTGCCATAAACAGTGGTCGGAGGTGGTTTAATGTATAGAGAACTAGCTAAATTGAATTGCAGAAATGGAAAAAAAAAGTTTGAAATGTAATTTTACACTATGTACAACCTTGAGAACGCCAGACTACTAAGATCATCACCACTGCTGGCAAACAAACGTTTGTAGAGATCTTTCTACACATCTCCACGTTAATACTCCAGTTATTGTAATGTCAAAACGTGATAACATTATCCAGACACCCTGTTGTGCATCACACAATCCCATCCACAAACCTTGAAACAGTTTGTGCAAACAACCTCCCCGTTTCTCTTTCAATGTTGTGGCTGACACCAAAGTGTTCCCCACTTTAGTTTTATCTGCTGCTCCATATTTCCTGGACAGTTCTGAAAAGAGAACTTAAGGAGGAAAAATAGTCACTAGTTAAAATTACTGTTTGAGTGTTTCCTTTGGAAATAGAGGGGCGGGTGGGGCCTTCAGCCCCTTTGTTGATCCGCCATTGATGTGACATATTACACTGGTGTTAACACAGCTATCCAATTCTGGGTGCAAAGTTGGTGATAAAATAGGCCAAGTCACCTAGTTAATCAGTGTTCCATCTCTAGGTTTTTTGAGGGGCTGAGGCCAAAACTTTTCCAGTGGATAGAAAGGGGATAAAGGGTAGAAGATATAGAGAAAAGAAAGGGAGAGAAAAAGGAAAGGAAAAGAACCGAGAAAAAAATTGGAAATGAGTGCGCAAAAAAAAAAAAAACTAATTTTGGGCCAAAAAACCAAACCAAATTTTGGTTTATGCGCATGCATCAAAGAGAAATATTGTACAATTTACAACAGAAGCTGGTTCAAAATCTAGCTAAATTGCAAGAAAACGCCTTTGCAGCAAAGTTTAGTGGCATTTGGCAACACAGCACTCAAAAAACCGCTTAAAATGTAAAAAATGTGGTTTTTTCAGGAAAAAAGTTGGACAGGAAAGGGTTAAATACGCCTTACAGTTTCTCTTCTTTCTTCTTGTTTTTCTCTCTTCGTTTTTGACTTTGTGAGCCCAATTTTGCAACTTTTGTTAAGGCTTCCCTGACAAGCTCATTTGTAAACTGCTCTATATTGCCTAGTGAGCCACAGCATGTCACTGATAAAATCAAATTGATTTTGGTCAAAATGGACAACAAGAGAGAAAAGAAAGAGAAACTATTTCCCAGGCAAAAAAGTTCTAACCACTAATTTGACCAGTACAGAGTGAAACTATGTTTTAATTAAGCTTTTTTTCCTAATATTTTCATGTACAATATGCTACATACGTGTGTAAGCAATCTGTCCAGAAACATTGAAAAACTTGTATTTAGAACAATTTGTTCACAACAAATTCACAAAAATACGTAAATTATCAAGTACTAAATACTCATAAATAAAGATTCGGTTCCACCCGCAAATAGTAGAAGCTAATCGAGGTGCGTGGTGCTACAAAGGTACAGCAGTCTGTTTAACCATTACTAAATACAAAACAAGACGCATATCTGCGTGAACTTGGGCGTTTTTCCTGGCATATTGAGCTGTAAACGCCAGGAAATGGACATACTGAAGTCTTAGTTGTCTTTTGACGATTGTTGTATATTGCGGGTGTGAATTTTACTCGCTGTCCGTTTTTTTTTTAGGCTGTTCTGTGTTCTGCGTATCTTTTGGTAATGCAATGAAGGTTCTGACAGTTAACTGCGAACTTTCAACCTATATATGTGATTGCATTTGTGTCCATCTATCTGGCCAACAGGATTTTTGAAATATAGTTCAAGTATAGCTTACTGAAATGAACTCAGATACTAAAATGTCACTGTTTGTTCTATGGGTTAACACTATGATTTGGGAGAGTTTTTTTAGAAAAGAAGTAACTTTAGTTTTGTGGACATTTAGAAAATGCGTAGTTTCTCAAATTATGCATTCCTCACCCATGGAAGGGACTTTTTCTAATCCCCGCACTCTAGAAAATACATCTCCTTTACGTTATTTGCCTTTGAGACCCCTGCCACCCTCAGGAATTTCCAATGCATTCTGTGGGGGAAGATTGACATATTCTGGAACCAGACAATGTTTTATCACTTTTTAGGGGTCAAAAGGGAAACTATAGCTAAGTTTGCAGGGATATCTTTTGTTAGCCTCATTCCTCCCTTACAAATGGTATTGTTTATTTTGTTTTCAAAAAGGGAACTTTGATTGAAATTGGTGTTTCGTGGGAATTTCTGTTTGTCAGTATGTTAAAGGAGTACTTCAAGCTTTTTGAATGAAGAACAATGTTTATTGAACAAATAATTACAAATAAATTCTGATCTATGTTTCTTGTGGATGTAAAAAAAAATAATTATATTTTCAAACAATATGATAATAAGTGTGATTGTAGTATTTTTAAGTTTTCTTTGAAATTATAAAGAATTCTTACTTTTTATTAAGTAGCAACTGAAACTAAAGGTAAGCAAAGAATTGAACACTTATTCAACGTAAAAGAACTAATTTGTCTAAAGTTACATCTCAACGTGACCGCTGGTAACTTTGTCACGCAATTCATGACCTCAAATCAGAAAGAACTCAACAGATGCTATCAATAATGACAACTGCAAGAGTTAAAATTCTGAAAAAAGAGTTAAATGAGGTTATTTTTTCGGCAACAAAATGACGTTACCATTTCAAAAGTTAAAACGAGGCACTTTTGCGGAATCATTACGAGAAATTTGCTCTTTTTATTATTTTTCTGGGTAATTTTGGATTTTGGAAAAACTGACAATAGTTTGGAAAGCGTTTCCGGGAACCGAACCATTTCTGCGTTCTTGCGGACCTGACAAAGGTCGACGACAGGCTTGCTAATGTTGCCAAAAGGATCCTTGTTATAATGCTGATGCTATATCCACTCCTGTAGGTAGCTTTCGTAGAGTTCTTTGGACGTTCCTGTGCGGGGCAAACCTCGGTGCCTAAGTCTGCGAAGTTTAAGCTGTACCGGTTCACTGTGAGATGAATATAGCCCTCGTTTTGTGGATAATGTTAGCAAGGAGACAGCCCTTGAAGAGCATTGTTAAGCTCTTTGTTAAGGAACCACCCTCCAACAATATAGAGCTATGTAATCCAAGCATTCAGGAATTCTGGGGCATAAATAGGAATTAGAGTAGTTTCCAACGCGTTATTAACGCTCAACTTAAGTAACAAAGCGGAAATGAACGCGCCCAAAAATGAAGTCCACTTAAACTTACGAGAATTTATGGGATTCGCATTACTTTTATGAAGCGTTAAATTTCCTGAAATAACTGGTAACCAATCACGGACTGAAGAAAAAATGAAGTAAAACAAGGGCATTCATGGTATCCATTAGATATTGATCACTCAGATGTTCCTCCGATCTGATACCATGTAATTTCACGAGCAAGAGAGTAGAAAAAATGATAATGGTTTAATTTAGTACATGTTTTTTTTAAGTTACAATTTAGGTAAGGAAATTAGGATTAGTACACTTTTATCTTACCGTTATATTACATTACATTACACACAGTTTCTATAGTTTTAAATTTACTGTTGTCTATAATTCCCCCCCCCCCCCCGAAAAATACCCCTCATCATCATCATCTTCTTCTTCTTCTTCCTCTTGCTGTTGCTCTTCTTCCTCTTCCTGTTCCTCTTCTTCATCTTCTTCTTCTTCTAATACTACTTCTTCTTCTTCCTCTTCTTCTTCAATCTGCTGGTGGTAAGCAGCCCAACCCATGGGGGCAGGTGGGATAGGGAGCCTGGCAAGCATCTGTCTTCTAATTCCTCTGCTGTCAAACCACCTGTGGTATGGAAATGCACAACTATGACAAAGCAAACGTTTGCAGTGATATTTCTACGTATCTCCACGTTAATACTCCAGTTTCTGTAATGTCAAAACATGATAACAAACAGACGCCCTCTTGCGCATCACACAATCCCGTCGACAAACCTTAAAAGCAGTTTATGCAAACAAGCACTTCCTTCCTCTTTCAATGTTGTTCCTGACACCAAAATGTTCCCCACCTTAGTTTTATCTGCTGCTCCGTATTTCCTGGACTGTTCTGAAAAGTTAACCTGAAGAGGAAAAATAATCACTAGATAGAATAGCAGAAGCTAATCGAGGCAGGTAGAGCTACAAAGGTACAGCAGTCCGTTGAACCATCACAGAAAACTAAGTGCAAAATAAATGCAGCACAGCAAGAAAGGATACGAAAAATAAGAAAATTGAGCAGTTATGCTACATAGTTTGCAATTATCCGTAGTGGAATAGGCGCTTCAACATAATCATCGTCTGCCTCCATCATCGAAAGGTTTATTGCCATAAACAGTGGTCGGAGGTGGTTTGATGTATAGAGAACTAGCTAAATTGAATTGTAGAAATGGAAAAAAAAAGTTTGAAATGTAATTTTACACTATGTACAACCTTGAGAACGCCAGACTACTAAGATCATCACCACTGCTGGCAAACAAACGTTTGTAGAGATCTTTCTACACATCTCCACGTTAATACTCCAGTTATTGTAATGTCAAAACGTGATAACATTATCCAGACACCCTGTTGTGCATCACACAATCCCATCCACAAACCTTGAAACAGTTTGTGCAAACAAGCTCCCCGTTTCTCTTTCAATGTTGTGGCTGACACCAAAGTGTTCCCCACTTTAGTTTTATCTGCTGCTCCATATTTCCTGGACAGTTCTGAAAAGAGAACTTAAGGAGGAAAAATAGTCACTAGTTAAAATTACTGTTTGAGTGTTTCCTTTGGAAATAGAGGGGCGGGTGGGGCCTTCAGCCCCTTTGTTGATCCGCCATTGATGTGACATATTACACTGGTGTTAACACAGCTATCCAATTCTGGGTGCAAAGTTGGTGATAAAATAGGCCAAGTCACCTAGTTAATCAGTGTTCCATCTCTAGGTTTTTTGAGGGGCTGAGGCCAAAACTTTTCCAGTGGATAGAAAGGGGATAAAGGGTAGAAGATATAGAGAAAAGAAAGGGAGAGAAAAAGGAAAGGAAAAGAACCGAGAAAAAAATTGGAAATGAGTGCCCAAAAAAAAAAAAACTAATTTTGGGCCAAAAAACCAAACCAAATTTTGGTTTATGCGCATGCATCAAAGAGAAATATTGTACAATTTACAACAGAAGCTGGTTCAAAATCTAGCTAAATTGCAAGAAAACGCCTTTGCAGCAAAGTTTAGTGGCATTTGGCAACACAGCACTCAAAAAACCGCTTAAAATGTAAAAAATGTGGTTTTTTCAGGAAAAAAGTTGGACAGGAAAGGGTTAAATACGCCTTACAGTTTCTCTTCTTTCTTCTTGTTTTTCTCTCTTCGTTTTTGACTTTGTGAGCCCAATTTTGCAACTTTTGTTAAGGCTTCCCTGACAAGCTCATTTGTAAACTGCTCTATATTGCCTAGTGAGCCACAGCATGTCACTGATAAAATCAAATTGATTTTGGTCAAAATGGACAACAAGAGAGAAAAGAAAGAGAAACTATTTCCCAGGCAAAAAAGTTCTAACCACTAATTTGACCAGTACAGAGTGAAACTATGTTTTAATTAAGCTTTTTTTCCTAATATTTTCATGTACAATATGCTACATACGTGTGTAAGCAATCTGTCCAGAAACATTGAAAAACTTGTATTTAGAACAATTTGTTCACAACAAATTCACAAAAATACGTAAATTATCAAGTACTAAATACTCATAAATAAAGATTCGGTTCCACCCGCAAATAGTAGAAGCTAATCGAGGTGCGTGGTGCTACAAAGGTACAGCAGTCTGTTTAACCATTACTAAATACAAAACAAGACGCATATCTGCGTGAACTTGGGCGTTTTTCCTGGCATATTGAGCTGTAAACGCCAGGAAATGGACATACTGAAGTCTTAGTTGTCTTTTGACGATTGTTGTATATTGCGGGTGTGAATTTTACTCGCTGTCCGTTTTTTTTTAGGCTGTTCTGTGTTCTGCGTATCTTTTGGTAATGCAATGAAGGTTCTGACAGTTAACTGCGAACTTTCAACCTATATATGTGATTGCATTTGTGTCCATCTATCTGGCCAACAGGATTTTTGAAATATAGTTCAAGTATAGCTTACTGAAATGAACTCAGATACTAAAATGTCACTGTTTGTTCTATGGGTTAACACTATGATTTGGGAGAGTTTTTTTAGAAAAGAAGTAACTTTAGTTTTGTGGACATTTAGAAAATGCGTAGTTTCTCAAATTATGCATTCCTCACCCATGGAAGGGATTTTTTCTAATCCCCGCACTCTAGAAAATACATCTCCTTTACGTTATTTGCCTTTGAGACCCCTGCCACCCTCAGGAATTTCCAATGCATTCTGTGGGGGAATATTGACATATTCTGGAACCAGACAATGTTTTATCACTTTTTAGGGGTCAAAAGGGAAACTATAGCTAAGTTTGCAGGGATATCTTTTGTTAGCCTCATTCCTCCCTTACAAATGGTATTGTTTATTTTGTTTTGAAAAAGGGAACTTTGATTGAAATTGGTGTTTCGTGGGAATTTCTGTTTGTCAGTATGTTAAAGGAGTACTTCAAGCTTTTTGAATGAAGAACAATGTTTATTGAACAAATAATTACAAATAAATTCTGATCTATGTTTCTTGTGGATGTAAAAAAAAATAATTATATTTTCAAACAATATGATAATAAGTGTGATTGTAGTATTTTTAAGTTTTCTTTGAAATTATAAAGAATTCTTACTTTTTATTAAGTAGCAACTGAAACTAAAGGTAAGCAAAGAATTGAACACTTATTCAACGTAAAAGAACTAATTTGTCTAAAGTTACATCTCAACGTGACCGCTGGTAACTTTGTCACGCAATTCATGACCTCAAATCAGAAAGAACTCAACAGATGCTATCAATAATGACAACTGCAAGAGTTAAAATTCTGAAAAAAGAGTTAAATGAGGTTATTTTTTCGGCAACAAAATGACGTTACCATTTCAAAAGTTAAAACGAGGCACTTTTGCGGAATCATTACGAGAAATTTGCTCTTTTTATTATTTTTCTGGGTAATTTTGGATTTTGGAAAAACTGACAATAGTTTGGAAAGCGTTTCCGGGAACCGAACCATTTCTGCGTCCTTGCGGACCTGACAAAGGTCGACGACAGGCTTGCTAATGTTGCCAAAAGGATCCTTGTTATAATGCTGATGCTATATCCACTCCTGTAGGTAGCTTTCGTAGAGTTCTTTGGACGTTCCTGTGCGGGGCAAACCTCGGTGCCTAAGTCTGCGAAGTTTAAGCTGTACCGGTTCACTGTGAGATGAATATAGCCCTCGTTTTGTGGATAATGTTAGCAAGGAGACAGCCCTTGAAGAGCATTGTTAAGCTCTTTGTTAAGGAACCACCCTCCAACAATATAGAGCTATGTAATCCAAGCATTCAGGAATTCTGGGGCATAAATAGGAATTAGAGTAGTTTCCAACGCGTTATTAACGCTCAACTTAAGTAACAAAGCGGAAATGAACGCGCCCAAAAATGAAGTCCACTTAAACTTACGAGAATTTATGGGATTCGCATTACTTTTATGAAGCGTTAAATTTCCTGAAATAACTGGTAACCAATCACGGACTGAAGAAAAAATGAAGTAAAACAAGGGCATTCATGGTATCCATTAGATATTGATCACTCAGATGTTCCTCCGATCTGATACCATGTAATTTCACGAGCAAGAGAGTAGAAAAAATGATAATGGTTTAATTTAGTACATGTTTTTTTTAAGTTACAATTTAGGTAAGGAAATTAGGATTAGTACACTTTTATCTTACCGTTATATTACATCACATTACACACAGTTTCTATAGTTTTAAATTTACTGTTGTCTATAATCCCCCCCCCCCCCCGAAAAATACCCCTCATCATCATCATCTTCTTCTTCTTCTTCCTCTTGCTGTTGCTCTTCTTCCTCTTCCTGTTCCTCTTCTTCATCTTCTTCTTCTTCTAATACTACTTCTTCTTCTTCCTCTTCTTCTTCAATCTGCTGGTGGTAAGTAGCCCAACCCATGGGGGCAGGTGGGATAGGGAGCCTGGCAAGCATCTGTCTTCTAATTCCTCTGCTGTCAAACCACCTGTGGTATGGAAATGCACAACTATGACAAAGCAAACGTTTGCAGTGATATTTCTACGTATCTCCACGTTAATACTCCAGTTTCTGTAATGTCAAAACATGATAACAAACAGACGCCCTCTTGCGCATCACACAATCCCGTCGACAAACCTTAAAAGCAGTTTATGCAAACAAGCTCTTCCTTCCTCTTTCAATGTTGTTCCTGACACCAAAATGTTCCCCACCTTAGTTTTATCTGCTGCTCCGTATTTCCTGGACAGTTCTGAAAAGTTAACCTGAAGAGGAAAAATAATCACTAGATAGAATAGCAGAAGCTAATCGAGGCAGGTAGAGCTACAAAGGTACAGCAGTCCGTTGAACCATCACAGAAAACTAAGTGCAAAATAAATGCAGCACAGCAAGAAAGGATACGAAAAATAAGAAAATTGAGCAGTTATGCTACATAGTTTGCAATTATCCGTAGTGGAATAGGCGCTTCAACATAATCATCGTCTGCCTCCATCATCGAAAGGTTTATTGCCATAAACAGTGGTCGGAGGTGGTTTAATGTATAGAGAACTAGCTAAATTGAATTGCAGAAATGGAAAAAAAAAGTTTGAAATGTAATTTTACACTATGTACAACCTTGAGAACGCCAGACTACTAAGATCATCACCACTGCTGGCAAACAAACGTTTGTAGAGATCTTTCTACACATCTCCACGTTAATACTCCAGTTATTGTAATGTCAAAACGTGATAACATTATCCAGACACCCTGTTGTGCATCACACAATCCCATCCACAAACCTTGAAACAGTTTGTGCAAACAACCTCCCCGTTTCTCTTTCAATGTTGTGGCTGACACCAAAGTGTTCCCCACTTTAGTTTTATCTGCTGCTCCATATTTCCTGGACAGTTCTGAAAAGAGAACTTAAGGAGGAAAAATAGTCACTAGTTAAAATTACTGTTTGAGTGTTTCCTTTGGAAATAGAGGGGCGGGTGGGGCCTTCAGCCCCTTTGTTGATCCGCCATTGATGTGACATATTACACTGGTGTTAACACAGCTATCCAATTCTGGGTGCAAAGTTGGTGATAAAATAGGCCAAGTCACCTAGTTAATCAGTGTTCCATCTCTAGGTTTTTTGAGGGGCTGAGGCCAAAACTTTTCCAGTGGATAGAAAGGGGATAAAGGGTAGAAGATATAGAGAAAAGAAAGGGAGAGAAAAAGGAAAGGAAAAGAACCGAGAAAAAAATTGGAAATGAGTGCCCAAAAAAAAAAAAACTAATTTTGGGCCAAAAAACCAAACCAAATTTTGGTTTATGCGCATGCATCAAAGAGAAATATTGTACAATTTACAACAGAAGCTGGTTCAAAATCTAGCTAAATTGCAAGAAAACGCCTTTGCAGCAAAGTTTAGTGGCATTTGGCAACACAGCACTCAAAAAACCGCTTAAAATGTAAAAAATGTGGTTTTTTCAGGAAAAAAGTTGGACAGGAAAGGGTTAAATACGCCTTACAGTTTCTCTTCTTTCTTCTTGTTTTTCTCTCTTCGTTTTTGACTTTGTGAGCCCAATTTTGCAACTTTTGTTAAGGCTTCCCTGACAAGCTCATTTGTAAACTGCTCTATATTGCCTAGTGAGCCACAGCATGTCACTGATAAAATCAAATTGATTTTGGTCAAAATGGACAACAAGAGAGAAAAGAAAGAGAAACTATTTCCCAGGCAAAAAAGTTCTAACCACTAATTTGACCAGTACAGAGTGAAACTATGTTTTAATTAAGCTTTTTTTCCTAATATTTTCATGTACAATATGCTACATACGTGTGTAAGCAATCTGTCCAGAAACATTGAAAAACTTGTATTTAGAACAATTTGTTCACAGCAAATTCACAAAAATACGTAAATTATCAAGTACTAAATACTCATAAATAAAGATTCGGTTCCACCCGCAAATAGTAGAAGCTAATCGAGGTGCGTGGTGCTACAAAGGTACAGCAGTCTGTTTAACCATTACTAAATACAAAACAAGACGCATATCTGCGTGAACTTGGGCGTTTTTCCTGGCATATTGAGCTGTAAACGCCAGGAAATGGACATACTGAAGTCTTAGTTGTCTTTTGACGATTGTTGTATATTGCGGGTGTGAATTTTACTCGCTGTCCGTTTTTTTTTAGGCTGTTCTGTGTTCTGCGTATCTTTTGGTAATGCAATGAAGGTTCTGACAGTTAACTGCGAACTTTCAACCTATATATGTGATTGCATTTGTGTCCATCTATCTGGCCAACAGGATTTTTGAAATATAGTTCAAGTATAGCTTACTGAAATGAACTCAGATACTAAAATGTCACTGTTTGTTCTATGGGTTAACACTATGATTTGGGAGAGTTTTTTTAGAAAAGAAGTAACTTTAGTTTTGTGGACATTTAGAAAATGCGTAGTTTCTCAAATTATGCATTCCTCACCCATGGAAGGGATTTTTTCTAATCCCCGCACTCTAGAAAATACATCTCCTTTACGTTATTTGCCTTTGAGACCCCTGCCACCCTCAGGAATTTCCAATGCATTCTGTGGGGGAATATTGACATATTCTGGAACCAGACAATGTTTTATCACTTTTTAGGGGTCAAAAGGGAAACTATAGCTAAGTTTGCAGGGATATCTTTTGTTAGCCTCATTCCTCCCTTACAAATGGTATTGTTTATTTTGTTTTGAAAAAGGGAACTTTGATTGAAATTGGTGTTTCGTGGGAATTTCTGTTTGTCAGTATGTTAAAGGAGTACTTCAAGCTTTTTGAATGAAGAACAATGTTTATTGAACAAATAATTACAAATAAATTCTGATCTATGTTTCTTGTGGATGTAAAAAAAAATAATTATATTTTCAAACAATATGATAATAAGTGTGATTGTAGTATTTTTAAGTTTTCTTTGAAATTATAAAGAATTCTTACTTTTTATTAAGTAGCAACTGAAACTAAAGGTAAGCAAAGAATTGAACACTTATTCAACGTAAAAGAACTAATTTGTCTAAAGTTACATCTCAACGTGACCGCTGGTAACTTTGTCACGCAATTCATGACCTCAAATCAGAAAGAACTCAACAGATGCTATCAATAATGACAACTGCAAGAGTTAAAATTCTGAAAAAAGAGTTAAATGAGGTTATTTTTTCGGCAACAAAATGACGTTACCATTTCAAAAGTTAAAACGAGGCACTTTTGCGGAATCATTACGAGAAATTTGCTCTTTTTATTATTTTTCTGGGTAATTTTGGATTTTGGAAAAACTGACAATAGTTTGGAAAGCGTTTCCGGGAACCGAACCATTTCTGCGTCCTTGCGGACCTGACAAAGGTCGACGACAGGCTTGCTAATGTTGCCAAAAGGATCCTTGTTATAATGCTGATGCTATATCCACTCCTGTAGGTAGCTTTCGTAGAGTTCTTTGGACGTTCCTGTGCGGGGCAAACCTCGGTGCCTAAGTCTGCGAAGTTTAAGCTGTACCGGTTCACTGTGAGATGAATATAGCCCTCGTTTTGTGGATAATGTTAGCAAGGAGACAGCCCTTGAAGAGCATTGTTAAGCTCTTTGTTAAGGAACCACCCTCCAACAATATAGAGCTATGTAATCCAAGCATTCAGGAATTCTGGGGCATAAATAGGAATTAGAGTAGTTTCCAACGCGTTATTAACGCTCAACTTAAGTAACAAAGCGGAAATGAACGCGCCCAAAAATGAAGTCCACTTAAACTTACGAGAATTTATGGGATTCGCATTACTTTTATGAAGCGTTAAATTTCCTGAAATAACTGGTAACCAATCACGGACTGAAGAAAAAATGAAGTAAAACAAGGGCATTCATGGTATCCATTAGATATTGATCACTCAGATGTTCCTCCGATCTGATACCATGTAATTTCACGAGCAAGAGAGTAGAAAAAATGATAATGGTTTAATTTAGTACATGTTTTTTTTAAGTTACAATTTAGGTAAGGAAATTAGGATTAGTACACTTTTATCTTACCGTTATATTACATTACATTACACACAGTTTCTATAGTTTTAAATTTACTGTTGTCTATAATTCCCCCCCCCCCCCCGAAAAATACCCCTCATCATCATCATCTTCTTCTTCTTCTTCCTCTTGCTGTTGCTCTTCTTCCTCTTCCTGTTCCTCTTCTTCATCTTCTTCTTCTTCTAATACTACTTCTTCTTCTTCCTCTTCTTCTTCAATCTGCTGGTGGTAAGCAGCCCAACCCATGGGGGCAGGTGGGATAGGGAGCCTGGCAAGCATCTGTCTTCTAATTCCTCTGCTGTCAAACCACCTGTGGTATGGAAATGCACAACTATGACAAAGCAAACGTTTGCAGTGATATTTCTACGTATCTCCACGTTAATACTCCAGTTTCTGTAATGTCAAAACATGATAACAAACAGACGCCCTCTTGCGCATCACACAATCCCGTCGACAAACCTTAAAAGCAGTTTATGCAAACAAGCACTTCCTTCCTCTTTCAATGTTGTTCCTGACACCAAAATGTTCCCCACCTTAGTTTTATCTGCTGCTCCGTATTTCCTGGACTGTTCTGAAAAGTTAACCTGAAGAGGAAAAATAATCACTAGATAGAATAGCAGAAGCTAATCGAGGCAGGTAGAGCTACAAAGGTACAGCAGTCCGTTGAACCATCACAGAAAACTAAGTGCAAAATAAATGCAGCACAGCAAGAAAGGATACGAAAAATAAGAAAATTGAGCAGTTATGCTACATAGTTTGCAATTATCCGTAGTGGAATAGGCGCTTCAACATAATCATCGTCTGCCTCCATCATCGAAAGGTTTATTGCCATAAACAGTGGTCGGAGGTGGTTTGATGTATAGAGAACTAGCTAAATTGAATTGTAGAAATGGAAAAAAAAAGTTTGAAATGTAATTTTACACTATGTACAACCTTGAGAACGCCAGACTACTAAGATCATCACCACTGCTGGCAAACAAACGTTTGTAGAGATCTTTCTACACATCTCCACGTTAATACTCCAGTTATTGTAATGTCAAAACGTGATAACATTATCCAGACACCCTGTTGTGCATCACACAATCCCATCCACAAACCTTGAAACAGTTTGTGCAAACAAGCTCCCCGTTTCTCTTTCAATGTTGTGGCTGACACCAAAGTGTTCCCCACTTTAGTTTTATCTGCTGCTCCATATTTCCTGGACAGTTCTGAAAAGAGAACTTAAGGAGGAAAAATAGTCACTAGTTAAAATTACTGTTTGAGTGTTTCCTTTGGAAATAGAGGGGCGGGTGGGGCCTTCAGCCCCTTTGTTGATCCGCCATTGATGTGACATATTACACTGGTGTTAACACAGCTATCCAATTCTGGGTGCAAAGTTGGTGATAAAATAGGCCAAGTCACCTAGTTAATCAGTGTTCCATCTCTAGGTTTTTTGAGGGGCTGAGGCCAAAACTTTTCCAGTGGATAGAAAGGGGATAAAGGGTAGAAGATATAGAGAAAAGAAAGGGAGAGAAAAAGGAAAGGAAAAGAACCGAGAAAAAAATTGGAAATGAGTGCCCAAAAAAAAAAAAAAAACTAATTTTGGGCCAAAAAACCAAACCAAATTTTGGTTTATGCGCATGCATCAAAGAGAAATATTGTACAATTTACAACAGAAGCTGGTTCAAAATCTAGCTAAATTGCAAGAAAACGCCTTTGCAGCAAAGTTTAGTGGCATTTGGCAACACAGCACTCAAAAAACCGCTTAAAATGTAAAAAATGTGGTTTTTTCAGGAAAAAAGTTGGACAGGAAAGGGTTAAATACGCCTTACAGTTTCTCTTCTTTCTTCTTGTTTTTCTCTCTTCGTTTTTGACTTTGTGAGCCCAATTTTGCAACTTTTGTTAAGGCTTCCCTGACAAGCTCATTTGTAAACTGCTCTATATTGCCTAGTGAGCCACAGCATGTCACTGATAAAATCAAATTGATTTTGGTCAAAATGGACAACAAGAGAGAAAAGAAAGAGAAACTATTTCCCAGGCAAAAAAGTTCTAACCACTAATTTGACCAGTACAGAGTGAAACTATGTTTTAATTAAGCTTTTTTTCCTAATATTTTCATGTACAATATGCTACATACGTGTGTAAGCAATCTGTCCAGAAACATTGAAAAACTTGTATTTAGAACAATTTGTTCACAGCAAATTCACAAAAATACGTAAATTATCAAGTACTAAATACTCATAAATAAAGATTCGGTTCCACCCGCAAATAGTAGAAGCTAATCGAGGTGCGTGGTGCTACAAAGGTACAGCAGTCTGTTTAACCATTACTAAATACAAAACAAGACGCATATCTGCGTGAACTTGGGCGTTTTTCCTGGCATATTGAGCTGTAAACGCCAGGAAATGGACATACTGAAGTCTTAGTTGTCTTTTGACGATTGTTGTATATTGCGGGTGTGAATTTTACTCGCTGTCCGTTTTTTTTTAGGCTGTTCTGTGTTCTGCGTATCTTTTGGTAATGCAATGAAGGTTCTGACAGTTAACTGCGAACTTTCAACCTATATATGTGATTGCATTTGTGTCCATCTATCTGGCCAACAGGATTTTTGAAATATAGTTCAAGTATAGCTTACTGAAATGAACTCAGATACTAAAATGTCACTGTTTGTTCTATGGGTTAACACTATGATTTGGGAGAGTTTTTTTAGAAAAGAAGTAACTTTAGTTTTGTGGACATTTAGAAAATGCGTAGTTTCTCAAATTATGCATTCCTCACCCATGGAAGGGATTTTTTCTAATCCCCGCACTCTAGAAAATACATCTCCTTTACGTTATTTGCCTTTGAGACCCCTGCCACCCTCAGGAATTTCCAATGCATTCTGTGGGGGAATATTGACATATTCTGGAACCAGACAATGTTTTATCACTTTTTAGGGGTCAAAAGGGAAACTATAGCTAAGTTTGCAGGGATATCTTTTGTTAGCCTCATTCCTCCCTTACAAATGGTATTGTTTATTTTGTTTTCAAAAAGGGAACTTTGATTGAAATTGGTGTTTCGTGGGAATTTCTGTTTGTCAGTATGTTAAAGGAGTACTTCAAGCTTTTTGAATGAAGAACAATGTTTATTGAACAAATAATTACAAATAAATTCTGATCTATGTTTCTTGTGGATGTAAAAAAAAATAATTATATTTTCAAACAATATGATAATAAGTGTGATTGTAGTATTTTTAAGTTTTCTTTGAAATTATAAAGAATTCTTACTTTTTATTAAGTAGCAACTGAAACTAAAGGTAAGCAAAGAATTGAACACTTATTCAACGTAAAAGAACTAATTTGTCTAAAGTTACATCTCAACGTGACCGCTGGTAACTTTGTCACGCAATTCATGACCTCAAATCAGAAAGAACTCAACAGATGCTATCAATAATGACAACTGCAAGAGTTAAAATTCTGAAAAAAGAGTTAAATGAGGTTATTTTTTCGGCAACAAAATGACGTTACCATTTCAAAAGTTAAAACGAGGCACTTTTGCGGAATCATTACGAGAAATTTGCTCTTTTTATTATTTTTCTGGGTAATTTTGGATTTTGGAAAAACTGACAATAGTTTGGAAAGCGTTTCCGGGAACCGAACCATTTCTGCGTCCTTGCGGACCTGACAAAGGTCGACGACAGGCTTGCTAATGTTGCCAAAAGGATCCTTGTTATAATGCTGATGCTATATCCACTCCTGTAGGTAGCTTTCGTAGAGTTCTTTGGACGTTCCTGTGCGGGGCAAACCTCGGTGCCTAAGTCTGCGAAGTTTAAGCTGTACCGGTTCACTGTGAGATGAATATAGCCCTCGTTTTGTGGATAATGTTAGCAAGGAGACAGCCCTTGAAGAGCATTGTTAAGCTCTTTGTTAAGGAACCACCCTCCAACAATATAGAGCTATGTAATCCAAGCATTCAGGAATTCTGGGGCATAAATAGGAATTAGAGTAGTTTCCAACGCGTTATTAACGCTCAACTTAAGTAACAAAGCGGAAATGAACGCGCCCAAAAATGAAGTCCACTTAAACTTACGAGAATTTATGGGATTCGCATTACTTTTATGAAGCGTTAAATTTCCTGAAATAACTGGTAACCAATCACGGACTGAAGAAAAAATGAAGTAAAACAAGGGCATTCATGGTATCCATTAGATATTGATCACTCAGATGTTCCTCCGATCTGATACCATGTAATTTCACGAGCAAGAGAGTAGAAAAAATGATAATGGTTTAATTTAGTACATGTTTTTTTTAAGTTACAATTTAGGTAAGGAAATTAGGATTAGTACACTTTTATCTTACCGTTATATTACATCACATTACACACAGTTTCTATAGTTTTAAATTTACTGTTGTCTATAATTCCCCCCCCCCCCGAAAAATACCCCTCATCATCATCATCTTCTTCTTCTTCTTCCTCTTGCTGTTGCTCTTCTTCCTCTTCCTGTTCCTCTTCTTCATCTTCTTCTTCTTCTAATACTACTTCTTCTTCTTCCTCTTCTTCTTCAATCTGCTGGTGGTAAGTAGCCCAACCCATGGGGGCAGGTGGGATAGGGAGCCTGGCAAGCATCTGTCTTCTAATTCCTCTGCTGTCAAACCACCTGTGGTATGGAAATGCACAACTATGACAAAGCAAACGTTTGCAGTGATATTTCTACGTATCTCCACGTTAATACTCCAGTTTCTGTAATGTCAAAACATGATAACAAACAGACGCCCTCTTGCGCATCACACAATCCCGTCGACAAACCTTAAAAGCAGTTTATGCAAACAAGCTCTTCCTTCCTCTTTCAATGTTGTTCCTGACACCAAAATGTTCCCCACCTTAGTTTTATCTGCTGCTCCGTATTTCCTGGACAGTTCTGAAAAGTTAACCTGAAGAGGAAAAATAATCACTAGATAGAATAGCAGAAGCTAATCGAGGTAGGTAGAGCTACAAAGGTACAGCAGTCCGTTGAACCATCACAGAAAACTAAGTGCAAAATAAATGCAGCACAGCAAGAAAGGATACGAAAAATAAGAAAATTGAGCAGTTATGCTACATAGTTTGCAATTATCCGTAGTGGAATAGGCGCTTCAACATAATCATCGTCTGCCTCCATCATCGAAAGGTTTATTGCCATAAACAGTGGTCGGAGGTGGTTTAATGTATAGAGAACTAGCTAAATTGAATTGCAGAAATGGAAAAAAAAAGTTTGAAATGTAATTTTACACTATGTACAACCTTGAGAACGCCAGACTACTAAGATCATCACCACTGCTGGCAAACAAACGTTTGTAGAGATCTTTCTACACATCTCCACGTTAATACTCCAGTTATTGTAATGTCAAAACGTGATAACATTATCCAGACACCCTGTTGTGCATCACACAATCCCATCCACAAACCTTGAAACAGTTTGTGCAAACAAGCTCCCCGTTTCTCTTTCAATGTTGTGGCTGACACCAAAGTGTTCCCCACTTTAGTTTTATCTGCTGCTCCATATTTCCTGGACAGTTCTGAAAAGAGAACTTAAGGAGGAAAAATAGTCACTAGTTAAAATTACTGTTTGAGTGTTTCCTTTGGAAATAGAGGGGCGGGTGGGGCCTTCAGCCCCTTTGTTGATCCGCCATTGATGTGACATATTACACTGGTGTTAACACAGCTATCCAATTCTGGGTGCAAAGTTGGTGATAAAATAGGCCAAGTCACCTAGTTAATCAGTGTTCCATCTCTAGGTTTTTTGAGGGGCTGAGGCCAAAACTTTTCCAGTGGATAGAAAGGGGATAAAGGGTAGAAGATATAGAGAAAAGAAAGGGAGAGAAAAAGGAAAGGAAAAGAACCGAGAAAAAAATTGGAAATGAGTGCCCAAAAAAAAAAAAACTAATTTTGGGCCAAAAAACCAAACCAAATTTTGGTTTATGCGCATGCATCAAAGAGAAATATTGTACAATTTACAACAGAAGCTGGTTCAAAATCTAGCTAAATTGCAAGAAAACGCCTTTGCAGCAAAGTTTAGTGGCATTTGGCAACACAGCACTCAAAAAACCGCTTAAAATGTAAAAAATGTGGTTTTTTCAGGAAAAAAGTTGGACAGGAAAGGGTTAAATACGCCTTACAGTTTCTCTTCTTTCGTCTTGTTTTTCTCTCTTCGTTTTTGACTTTGTGAGCCCAATTTTGCAACTTTTGTTAAGGCTTCCCTGACAAGCTCATTTGTAAACTGCTCTATATTGCCTAGTGAGCCACAGCATGTCACTGATAAAATCAAATTGATTTTGGTCAAAATGGACAACAAGAGAGAAAAGAAAGAGAAACTATTTCCCAGGCAAAAAAGTTCTAACCACTAATTTGACCAGTACAGAGTGAAACTATGTTTTAATTAAGCTTTTTTTCCTAATATTTTCATGTACAATATGCTACATACGTGTGTAAGCAATCTGTCCAGAAACATTGAAAAACTTGTATTTAGAACAATTTGTTCACAGCAAATTCACAAAAATACGTAAATTATCAAGTACTAAATACTCATAAATAAAGATTCGGTTCCACCCGCAAATAGTAGAAGCTAATCGAGGTGCGTGGTGCTACAAAGGTACAGCAGTCTGTTTAACCATTACTAAATACAAAACAAGATGCATATCTGCGTGAACTTGGGCGTTTTTCCTGGCATATTGAGCTGTAAACGCCAGGAAATGGACATACTGAAGTCTTAGTTGTCTTTTGACGATTGTTGTATATTGCGGGTGTGAATTTTACTCGCTGTCCGTTTTTTTTTAGGCTGTTCTGTGTTCTGCGTATCTTTTGGTAATGCAATGAAGGTTCTGACAGTTAACTGCGAACTTTCAACCTGTATATGTGATTGCATTTGTGTCCATCTATCTGGCCAACAGGATTTTTGAAATATAGTTCAAGTATAGCTTACTGAAATGAACTCAGATACTAAAATGTCACTGTTTGTTCTATGGGTTAACACTATGATTTGGGAGAGTTTTTTTAGAAAAGAAGTAACTTTAGTTTTGTGGACATTTAGAAAATGCGTAGTTTCTCAAATTATGCATTCCTCACCCATGGAAGGGATTTTTTCTAATCCCCGCACTCTAGAAAATACATCTCCTTTACGTTATTTGCCTTTGAGACCCCTGCCACCCTCAGGAATTTCCAATGCATTCTGTGGGGGAATATTGACATATTCTGGAACCAGACAATGTTTTATCACTTTTTAGGGGTCAAAAGGGAAACTATAGCTAAGTTTGCAGGGATATCTTTTGTTAGCCTCATTCCTCCCTTACAAATGGTATTGTTTATTTTGTTTTCAAAAAGGGAACTTTGATTGAAATTGGTGTTTCGTGGGAATTTCTGTTTGTCAGTATGTTAAAGGAGTACTTCAAGCTTTTTGAATGAAGAACAATGTTTATTGAACAAATAATTACAAATAAATTCTGATCTATGTTTCTTGTGGATGTAAAAAAAAATAATTATATTTTCAAACAATATGATAATAAGTGTGATTGTAGTATTTTTAAGTTTTCTTTGAAATTATAAAGAATTCTTACTTTTTATTAAGTAGCAACTGAAACTAAAGGTAAGCAAAGAATTGAACACTTATTCAACGTAAAAGAACTAATTTGTCTAAAGTTACATCTCAACGTGACCGCTGGTAACTTTGTCACGCAATTCATGACCTCAAATCAGAAAGAACTCAACAGATGCTATCAATAATGACAACTGCAAGAGTTAAAATTCTGAAAAAAGAGTTAAATGAGGTTATTTTTTCGGCAACAAAATGACGTTACCATTTCAAAAGTTAAAACGAGGCACTTTTGCGGAATCATTACGAGAAATTTGCTCTTTTTATTATTTTTCTGGGTAATTTTGGATTTTGGAAAAACTGACAATAGTTTGGAAAGCGTTTCCGGGAACCGAACCATTTCTGCGTCCTTGCGGACCTGACAAAGGTCGACGACAGGCTTGCTAATGTTGCCAAAAGGATCCTTGTTATAATGCTGATGCTATATCCACTCCTGTAGGTAGCTTTGGTAGAGTTCTTTGGACGTTCCTGTGCGGGGCAAACTTCGGTGCCTAAGTCTGCGAAGTTTAAGCTGTACCGGTTCACTGTGAGATGAATATAGCCCTCGTTTTGTGGATAATGTTAGCAAGGAGACAGCCCTTGAAGAGCATTGTTAAGCTCTTTGTTAAGGAACCACCCTCCAACAATATAGAGCTATGTAATCCAAGCATTCAGGAATTCTGGGGCATAAATAGGAATTAGAGTAGTTTCCAACGCGTTATTAACGCTCAACTTAAGTAACAAAGCGGAAATGAACGCGCCCAAAAATGAAGTCCACTTAAACTTACGAGAATTTATGGGATTCGCATTACTTTTATGAAGCGTTAAATTTCCTGAAATAACTGGTAACCAATCACGGACTGAAGAAAAAATGAAGTAAAACAAGGGCATTCATGGTATCCATTAGATATTGATCACTCAGATGTTCCTCCGATCTGATACCATGTAATTTCACGAGCAAGAGAGTAGAAAAAATGATAATGGTTTAATTTAGTACATGTTTTTTTTAAGTTACAATTTAGGTAAGGAAATTAGGATTAGTACACTTTTATCTTACCGTTATATTACATTACATTACACACAGTTTCTATAGTTTTAAATTTACTGTTGTCTATAATTCCCCCCCCCCCGAAAAATACCCCTCATCATCATCATCTTCTTCTTCTTCTTCCTCTTGCTGTTGCTCTTCTTCCTCTTCCTGTTCCTCTTCTTCATCTTCTTCTTCTTCTAATACTACTTCTTCTTCTTCCTCTTCTTCTTCAATCTGCTGGTGCTAAGCAGCCCAACCCATGGGGGCAGGTGGGATAGGGAGCCTGGCAAGCATCTGTCTTCTAATTCCTCTGCTGTCAAACCACCTGTGGTATGGAAATGCACAACTATGACAAAGCAAACGTTTGCAGTGATATTTCTACGTATCTCCACGTTAATACTCCAGTTTCTGTAATGTCAAAACATGATAACAAACAGACGCCCTCTTGCGCATCACACAATCCCGTCGACAAACCTTAAAAGCAGTTTATGCAAACAAGCTCTTCCTTCCTCTTTCAATGTTGTTCCTGACACCAAAATGTTCCCCACCTTAGTTTTATCTGCTGCTCCGTATTTCCTGGACAGTTCTGAAAAGTTAACCTGAAGAGGAAAAATAATCACTAGATAGAATAGCAGAAGCTAATCGAGGCAGGTAGAGCTACAAAGGTACAGCAGTCCGTTGAACCATCACAGAAAACTAAGTGCAAAACAAATGCAGCACAGCAAGAAAGGATACGAAAAATAAGAAAATTGAGCAGTTATGCTACATAGTTTGCAATTATCCGTAGTGGAATAGGCGCTTCAACATAATCATCCTCTGCCTCCATCATCGAAAGGTTTATTGCCATAAACAGTGGTCGGAGGTGGTTTAATGTATAGAGAACTAGCTAAATTGAATTGCAGAAATGGAAAAAAAAAGTTTGAAATGTAATTTTACACTATGTACAACCTTGAGAACGCCAGACTACTAAGATCATCACCACTGCTGGCAAACAAACGTTTGTAGAGATCTTTCTACACATCTCCACGTTAATACTCCAGTTATTGTAATGTCAAAACGTGATAACATTATCCAGACACCCTGTTGTGCATCACACAATCCCATCCACAAACCTTGAAACAGTTTGTGCAAACAAGCTCCCCGTTTCTCTTTCAATGTTGTGGCTGACACCAAAGTGTTCCCCACTTTAGTTTTATCTGCTGCTCCATATTTCCTGGACAGTTCTGAAAAGAGAACTTAAGGAGGAAAAATAGTCACTAGTTAAAATTACTGTTTGAGTGTTTCCTTTGGAAATAGAGGGGCGGGTGGGGCCTTCAGCCCCTTTGTTGATCCGCCATTGATGTGACATATTACACTGGTGTTAACACAGCTATCCAATTCTGGGTGCAAAGTTGGTGATAAAATAGGCCAAGTCACCTAGTTAATCAGTGTTCCATCTCTAGGTTTTTTGAGGGGCTGAGGCCAAAACTTTTCCAGTGGATAGAAAGGGGATAAAGGGTAGAAGATATAGAGAAAAGAAAGGGAGAGAAAAAGGAAAGGAAAAGAACCGAGAAAAAAATAGGAAATGAGTGCCCAAAAAAAAAAAAAAACTAATTTTGGGCCAAAAAACCAAACCAAATTTTGGTTTATGCGCATGCATCAAAGAGAAATATTGTACAATTTACAACAGAAGCTGGTTCAAAATCTAGCTAAAATGCAAGAAAACGCCTTTGCAGCAAAGTTTAGTGGCATTTGGCAACACAGCACTCAAAAAACCGCTTAAAATGTAAAAAATGTGGTTTTTTCAGGAAAAAAGTTGGACAGGAAAGGGTTAAATACGCCTTACAGTTTCTCTTCTTTCTTCTTGTTTTTCTCTCTTCGTTTTTGACTTTGTGAGCCCAATTTTGCAACTTTTGTTAAGGCTTCCCTGACAAGCTCATTTGTAAACTGCTCTATATTGCCTAGTGAGCCACAGCATGTCACTGATAAAATCAAATTGATTTTGGTCAAAATGGACAACAAGAGAGAAAAGAAAGAGAAACTATTTCCCAGGCAAAAAAGTTCTAACCACTAATTTGAACAGTACAGAGTGAAACTATGTTTTAATTAAGCTTTTTTTCCTAATATTTTCATGTACAATATGCTACATACGTGTGTAAGCAATCTGTCCAGAAACATTGAAAAACTTGTATTTAGAACAATTTGTTCACAGCAAATTCACAAAAATACGTAAATTATCAAGTACTAAATACTCATAAATAAAGATTCGGTTCCACCCGCAAATAGTAGAAGCTAATCGAGGTGCGTGGTGCTACAAAGGTACAGCAGTCTGTTTAACCATTACTAAATACAAAACAAGACGCATATCTGCGTGAACTTGGGCGTTTTTCCTGGCATATTGAGCTGTAAACGCCAGGAAATGGACATACTGAAGTCTTAGTTGTCTTTTGACGATTGTTGTATATTGCGGGTGTGAATTTTACTCGCTGTCCGTTTTTTTTTTAGGCTGTTCTGTGTTCTGCGTATCTTTTGGTAATGCAATGAAGGTTCTGACAGTTAACTGCGAACTTTCAACCTATATATGTGATTGCATTTGTGTCCATCTATCTGGCCAACAGGATTTTTGAAATATAGTTCAAGTATAGCTTACTGAAATGAACTCAGATACTAAAATGTCACTGTTTGTTCTATGGGTTAACACTATGATTTGGGAGAGTTTTTTTAGAAAAGAAGTAACTTTAGTTTTGTGGACATTTAGAAAATGCGTAGTTTCTCAAATTATGCATTCCTCACCCATGGAAGGGATTTTTTCTAATCCCCGCACTCTAGAAAATACATCTCCTTTATGTTATTTGCCTTTGAGACCCCTGCCACCCTCAGGAATTTCCAATGCATTCTGTGGGGGAATATTGACATATTCTGGAACCAGACAATGTTTTATCACTTTTTAGGGGTCAAAAGGGAAACTATAGCTAAGTTTGCAGGGATATCTTTTGTTAGCCTCATTCCTCCCTTACAAATGGTATTGTTTATTTTGTTTTGAAAAAGGGAACTTTGATTGAAATTGGTGTTTCGTGGGAATTTCTGTTTGTCAGTATGTTAAAGGAGTACTTCAAGCTTTTTGAATGAAGAACAATGTTTATTGAACAAATAATTACAAATAAATTCTGATCTATGTTTCTTGTGGATGTAAAAAAAAATAATTATATTTTCAAACAATATGATAATAAGTGTGATTGTAGTATTTTTAAGTTTTCTTTGAAATTATAAAGAATTCTTACTTTTTATTAAGTAGCAACTGAAACTAAAGGTAAGCAAAGAATTGAACACTTATTCAACGTAAAAGAACTAATTTGTCTAAAGTTACATCTCAACGTGACCGCTGGTAACTTTGTCACGCAATTCATGACCTCAAATCAGAAAGAACTCAACAGATGCTATCAATAATGACAACTGCAAGAGTTAAAATTCCGAAAAAAGAGTTAAATGAGGTTATTTTTTCGGCAACAAAATGACGTTACCATTTCAAAAGTTAAAACGAGGCACTTTTGCGGAATCATTACGAGAAATTTGCTCTTTTTATTATTTTTCTGGGTAATTTTGGATTTTGGAAAAACTGACAATAGTTTGGAAAGCGTTTCCGGGAACCGAACCATTTCTGCGTCCTTGCGGACCTGACAAAGGTCGACGACAGGCTTGCTAATGTTGCCAAAAGGATCCTTGTTATAATGCTGATGCTATATCCACTCCTGTAGGTAGCTTTCGTAGAGTTCTTTGGACGTTCCTGTGCGGGGCAAACCTCGGTGCCTAAGTCTGCGAAGTTTAAGCTGTACCGGTTCACTGTGAGATGAATATAGCCCTCGTTTTGTGGATAATGTTAGCAAGGAGACAGCCCTTGAAGAGCATTGTTAAGCTCTTTGTTAAGGAACCACCCTCCGACAATATAGAGCTATGTAATCCAAGCATTCAGGAATTCTGGGGCATAAATAGGAATTAGAGTAGTTTCCAACGCGTTATGAACGCTCAACTTAAGTAACAAAGCGGAAATGAACGCGCCCAAAAATGAAGTCCACTTAAACTTACGAGAATTTATGGGATTCGCATTACTTTTATGAAGCGTTAAATTTCCTGAAATAACTGGTAACCAATCACGGACTGAAGAAAAAATGAAGTAAAACAAGGGCATTCATGGTATCCATTAGATATTGATCACTCAGATGTTCCTCCGATCTGATACCATGTAATTTCACGAGCAAGAGAGTAGAAAAAATGATAATGGTTTAATTTAGTACATGTTTTTTTTAAGTTACAATTTAGGTAAGGAAATTAGGATTAGTACACTTTTATCTTACCGTTACATTACATTACACACAGTTTCTATAGTTTTAAATTTACTGTTGTCTATAATTCCCCCCCCCCCCGAAAAATACCCCTCATCATCATCATCTTCTTCTTCTTCTTCCTCTTGCTGTTGCTCTTCTTCCTCTTCCTGTTCCTCTTCTTCATCTTCTTCTTCTTCTAATACTACTTCTTCTTCTTCCTCTTCTTCTTCAATCTGCTGGTGGTAAGCAGCCCAACCCATGGGGGCAGGTGGGATAGGGAGCCTGGCAAGCATCTGTCTTCTAATTCCTCTGCTGTCAAACCACCTGTGGTATGGAAATGCACAACTATGACAAAGCAAACGTTTGCAGTGATATTTCTACGTATCTCCACGTTAATACTCCAGTTTCTGTAATGTCAAAACATGATAACAAACAGACGCCCTCTTGCGCATCACACAATCCCGTCGACAAACCTTAAAAGCAGTTTATGCAAACAAGCTCTTCCTTCCTCTTTCAATGTTGTTCCTGACACCAAAATGTTCCCCACCTTAGTTTTATCTGCTGCTCCGTATTTCCTGGACAGTTCTGAAAAGTTAACCTGAAGAGGAAAAATAATCACTAGATAGAATAGCAGAAGCTAATCGAGGCAGGTAGAGCTACAAAGGTACAGCAGTCCGTTGAACCATCACAGAAAACTAAGTGCAAAATAAATGCAGCACAGCAAGAAAGGATACGAAAAATAAGAAAATTGAGCAGTTATGCTACATAGTTTGCAATTATCCGTAGTGGAATAGGCGCTTCAACATAATCATCGTCTGCCTCCATCATCGAAAGGTTTATTGCCATAAACAGTGGTCGGAGGTGGTTTAATGTATAGAGAACTAGCTAAATTGAATTGCAGAAATGGAAAAAAAAAGTTTGAAATGTAATTTTACACTATGTACAACCTTGAGAACGCCAGACTACTAAGATCATCACCACTGCTGGCAAACAAACGTTTGTAGAGATCTTTCTACACATCTCCACGTTAATACTCCAGTTATTGTAATGTCAAAACGTGATAACATTATCCAGACACCCTGTTGTGCATCACACAATCCCATCCACAAACCTTGAAACAGTTTGTGCAAACAAGCTCCCCGTTTCTCTTTCAATGTTGTGGCTGACACCAAAGTGTTCCCCACTTTAGTTTTATCTGCTGCTCCATATTTCCTGGACAGTTCTGAAAAGAGAACTTAAGGAGGAAAAATAGTCACTAGTTAAAATTACTGTTTGAGTGTTTCCTTTGGAAATAGAGGGGCGGGTGGGGCCTTCAGCCCCTTTGTTGATCCGCCATTGATGTGACATATTACACTGGTGTTAACACAGCTATCCAATTCTGGGTGCAAAGTTGGTGATAAAATAGGCCAAGTCACCTAGTTAATCAGTGTTCCATCTCTAGGTTTTTTGAGGGGCTGAGGCCAAAACTTTTCCAGTGGATAGAAAGGGGATAAAGGGTAGAAGATATAGAGAAAAGAAAGGGAGAGAAAAAGGAAAGGAAAAGAACCGAGAAAAAAATTGGAAATGAGTGCCCAAAAAAAAAAAAACTAATTTTGGGCCAAAAAACCAAACCAAATTTTGGTTTATGCGCATGCATCAAAGAGAAATATTGTACAATTTACAACAGAAGCTGGTTCAAAATCTAGCTAAATTGCAAGAAAACGCCTTTGCAGCAAAGTTTAGTGGCATTTGGCAACACAGCACTCAAAAAACCGCTTAAAATGTAAAAAATGTGGTTTTTTCAGGAAAAAAGTTGGACAGGAAAGGGTTAAATACGCCTTACAGTTTCTCTTCTTTCTTCTTGTTTTTCTCTCTTCGTTTTTGACTTTGTGAGCCCAATTTTGCAACTTTTGTTAAGGCTTCCCTGACAAGCTCATTTGTAAACTGCTCTATATTGCCTAGTGAGCCACAGCATGTCACTGATAAAATCAAATTGATTTTGGTCAAAATGGACAACAAGAGAGAAAAGAAAGAGAAACTATTTCCCAGGCAAAAAAGTTCTAACCACTAATTTGACCAGTACAGAGTGAAACTATGTTTTAATTAAGCTTTTTTTCCTAATATTTTCATGTACAATATGCTACATACGTGTGTAAGCAATCTGTCCAGAAACATTGAAAAACTTGTATTTAGAACAATTTATTCACAGCAAATTCACAAAAATACGTAAATTATCAAGTACTAAATACTCATAAATAAAGATTCGGTTCCACCCGCAAATAGTAGAAGCTAATCGAGGTGCGTGGTGCTACAAAGGTACAGCAGTCTGTTTAACCATTACTAAATACAAAACAAGACGCATATCTGCGTGAACTTGGGCGTTTTTCCTGGCATATCGAGCTGTAAACGCCAGGAAATGGACATAGTGAAGTCTTAGGTGTCTTTTGACGATTGTTGTATATTGTGGGTGTGAATTTTACTCGCTGTCCGTTTTTTTTTTAGGCTGTTCTGTGTTCTGCGTATCTTTTGGTAATGCAATGAAGGTTCTGACAGTTAACTGCGAACTTTCAACCTATATATGTGATTGCATTTGTGTCCATCTATCTGGCCAACAGGATTTTTGAAATATAGTTCAAGTATAGCTTACTGAAATGAACTCAGATACTAAAATGTCACTGTTTGTTCTATGGGTTAACACTATGATTTGGGAGAGTTTTTTTTAGAAAAGAAGTAACTTTAATTTTGTGGACATTTAGAAAATGCGTAGTTTCTCAAATTATGCATTCCTCACCCATGGAAGGGATTTTTTCTAATCCCCGCACTCTAGAAAATACATCTCCTTTACGTTATTTGCCTTTGAGACCCCTGCCACCCTCAGGAATTTCCAATGCATTCTGTGGGGGAATATTGACATATTCTGGAACCAGACAATGTTTTATCACTTTTTAGGGGTCAAAAGGGAAACTATAGCTAAGTTTGCAGGGATATCTTTTGTTAGCCTCATTCCTCCCTTACAAATGGTATTGTTTATTTTGTTTTGAAAAAGGGAACTTTGATTGAAATTGGTGTTTCGTGGGAATTTCTGTTTGTCAGTATGTTAAAGGAGTACTTCAAGCTTTTTGAATGAAGAACAATGTTTATTGAACAAATAATTACAAATAAATTCTGATCTATGTTTCTTGTGGATGTAAAAAAAAATAATTATATTTTCAAACAATATGATAATAAGTGTGATTGTAGTATTTTTAAGTTTTCTTTGAAATTATAAAGAATTCTTACTTTTTATTAAGTAGCAACTGAAACTAAAGGTAAGCAAAGAATTGAACACTTATTCAACGTAAAAGAACTAATTTGTCTAAAGTTACATCTCAACGTGACCGCTGGTAACTTTGTCACGCAATTCATGACCTCAAATCAGAAAGAACTCAACAGATGCTATCAATAATGACAACTGCAAGAGTTAAAATTCCGAAAAAAGAGTTAAATGAGGTTATTTTTTCGGCAACAAAATGACGTTACCATTTCAAAAGTTAAAACGAGGCACTTTTGCGGAATCATTACGAGAAATTTGCTCTTTTTATTATTTTTCTGGGTAATTTTGGATTTTGGAAAAACTGACAATAGTTTGGAAAGCGTTTCCGGGAACCGAACCATTTCTGCGTCCTTGCGGACCTGACAAAGGTCGACGACAGGCTTGCTAATGTTGCCAAAAGGATCCTTGTTATAATGCTGATGCTATATCCACTCCTGTAGGTAGCTTTCGTAGAGTTCTTTGGACGTTCCTGTGCGGGGCAAACCTCGGTGCCTAAGTCTGCGAAGTTTAAGCTGTACCGGTTCACTGTGAGATGAATATAGCCCTCGTTTTGTGGATAATGTTAGCAAGGAGACAGCCCTTGAAGAGCATTGTTAAGCTCTTTGTTAAGGAACCACCCTCCGACAATATAGAGCTATGTAATCCAAGCATTCAGGAATTCTGGGGCATAAATAGGAATTAGAGTAGTTTCCAACGCGTTATGAACGCTCAACTTAAGTAACAAAGCGGAAATGAACGCGCCCAAAAATGAAGTCCACTTAAACTTACGAGAATTTATGGGATTCGCATTACTTTTATGAAGCGTTAAATTTCCTGAAATAACTGGTAACCAATCACGGACTGAAGAAAAAATGAAGTAAAACAAGGGCATTCATGGTATCCATTAGATATTGATCACTCAGATGTTCCTCCGATCTGATACCATGTAATTTCACGAGCAAGAGAGTAGAAAAAATGATAATGGTTTAATTTAGTACATGTTTTTTTTAAGTTACAATTTAGGTAAGGAAATTAGGATTAGTACACTTTTATCTTACCGTTACATTACATTACACACAGTTTCTATAGTTTTAAATTTACTGTTGTCTATAATTCCCCCCCCCCCGAAAAATACCCCTCATCATCATCATCTTCTTCTTCTTCTTCCTCTTGCTGTTGCTCTTCTTCCTCTTCCTGTTCCTCTTCTTCATCTTCTTCTTCTTCTAATACTACTTCTTCTTCTTCCTCTTCTTCTTCAATCTGCTGGTGGTAAGCAGCCCAACCCATGGGGGCAGGTGGGATAGGGAGCCTGGCAAGCATCTGTCTTCTAATTCCTCTGCTGTCAAACCACCTGTGGTATGGAAATGCACAACTATGACAAAGCAAACGTTTGCAGTGATATTTCTACGTATCTCCACGTTAATACTCCAGTTTCTGTAATGTCAAAACATGATAACAAACAGACGCCCTCTTGCGCATCACACAATCCCGTCGACAAACCTTAAAAGCAGTTTATGCAAACAAGCTCTTCCTTCCTCTTTCAATGTTGTTCCTGACACCAAAATGTTCCCCACCTTAGTTTTATCTGCTGCTCCGTATTTCCTGGACAGTTCTGAAAAGTTAACCTGAAGAGGAAAAATAATCACTAGATAGAATAGCAGAAGCTAATCGAGGCAGGTAGAGCTACAAAGGTACAGCAGTCCGTTGAACCATCACAGAAAACTAAGTGCAAAATAAATGCAGCACAGCAAGAAAGGATACGAAAAATAAGAAAATTGAGCAGTTATGCTACATAGTTTGCAATTATCCGTAGTGGAATAGGCGCTTCAACATAATCATCGTCTGCCTCCATCATCGAAAGGTTTATTGCCATAAACAGTGGTCGGAGGTGGTTTAATGTATAGAGAACTAGCTAAATTGAATTGCAGAAATGGAAAAAAAAAGTTTGAAATGTAATTTTACACTATGTACAACCTTGAGAACGCCAGACTACTAAGATCATCACCACTGCTGGCAAACAAACGTTTGTAGAGATCTTTCTACACATCTCCACGTTAATACTCCAGTTATTGTAATGTCAAAACGTGATAACATTATCCAGACACCCTGTTGTGCATCACACAATCCCATCCACAAACCTTGAAACAGTTTGTGCAAACAAGCTCCCCGTTTCTCTTTCAATGTTGTGGCTGACACCAAAGTGTTCCCCACTTTAGTTTTATCTGCTGCTCCATATTTCCTGGACAGTTCTGAAAAGAGAACTTAAGGAGGAAAAATAGTCACTAGTTAAAATTACTGTTTGAGTGTTTCCTTTGGAAATAGAGGGGCGGGTGGGGCCTTCAGCCCCTTTGTTGATCCGCCATTGATGTGACATATTACACTGGTGTTAACACAGCTATCCAATTCTGGGTGCAAAGTTGGTGATAAAATAGGCCAAGTCACCTAGTTAATCAGTGTTCCATCTCTAGGTTTTTTGAGGGGCTGAGGCCAAAACTTTTCCAGTGGATAGAAAGGGGATAAAGGGTAGAAGATATAGAGAAAAGAAAGGGAGAGAAAAAGGAAAGGAAAAGAACCGAGAAAAAAATTGGAAATGAGTGCCCAAAAAAAAAAAAACTAATTTTGGGCCAAAAAACCAAACCAAATTTTGGTTTATGCGCATGCATCAAAGAGAAATATTGTACAATTTACAACAGAAGCTGGTTCAAAATCTAGCTAAATTGCAAGAAAACGCCTTTGCAGCAAAGTTTAGTGGCATTTGGCAACACAGCACTCAAAAAACCGCTTAAAATGTAAAAAATGTGGTTTTTTCAGGAAAAAAGTTGGACAGGAAAGGGTTAAATACGCCTTACAGTTTCTCTTCTTTCTTCTTGTTTTTCTCTCTTCGTTTTTGACTTTGTGAGCCCAATTTTGCAACTTTTGTTAAGGCTTCCCTGACAAGCTCATTTGTAAACTGCTCTATATTGCCTAGTGAGCCACAGCATGTCACTGATAAAATCAAATTGATTTTGGTCAAAATGGACAACAAGAGAGAAAAGAAAGAGAAACTATTTCCCAGGCAAAAAAGTTCTAACCACTAATTTGACCAGTACAGAGTGAAACTATGTTTTAATTAAGCTTTTTTTCCTAATATTTTCATGTACAATATGCTACATACGTGTGTAAGCAATCTGTCCAGAAACATTGAAAAACTTGTATTTAGAACAATTTATTCACAGCAAATTCACAAAAATACGTAAATTATCAAGTACTAAATACTCATAAATAAAGATTCGGTTCCACCCGCAAATAGTAGAAGCTAATCGAGGTGCGTGGTGCTACAAAGGTACAGCAGTCTGTTTAACCATTACTAAATACAAAACAAGACGCATATCTGCGTGAACTTGGGCGTTTTTCCTGGCATATCGAGCTGTAAACGCCAGGAAATGGACATAGTGAAGTCTTAGGTGTCTTTTGACGATTGTTGTATATTGTGGGTGTGAATTTTACTCGCTGTCCGTTTTTTTTTTAGGCTGTTCTGTGTTCTGCGTATCTTTTGGTAATGCAATGAAGGTTCTGACAGTTAACTGCGAACTTTCAACCTATATATGTGATTGCATTTGTGTCCATCTATCTGGCCAACAGGATTTTTGAAATATAGTTCAAGTATAGCTTACTGAAATGAACTCAGATACTAAAATGTCACTGTTTGTTCTATGGGTTAACACTATGATTTGGGAGAGTTTTTTTTAGAAAAGAAGTAACTTTAATTTTGTGGACATTTAGAAAATGCGTAGTTTCTCAAATTATGCATTCCTCACCCATGGAAGGGATTTTTTCTAATCCCCGCACTCTAGAAAATACATCTCCTTTACGTTATTTGCCTTTGAGACCCCTGCCACCCTCAGGAATTTCCAATGCATTCTGTGGGGGAATATTGACATATTCTGGAACCAGACAATGTTTTATCACTTTTTAGGGGTCAAAAGGGAAACTATAGCTAAGTTTGCAGGGATATCTTTTGTTAGCCTCATTCCTCCCTTACAAATGGTATTGTTTATTTTGTTTTGAAAAAGGGAACTTTGATTGAAATTGGTGTTTCGTGGGAATTTCTGTTTGTCAGTATGTTAAAGGAGTACTTCAAGCTTTTTGAATGAAGAACAATGTTTATTGAACAAATAATTACAAATAAATTCTGATCTATGTTTCTTGTGGATGTAAAAAAAAATAATTATATTTTCAAACAATATGATAATAAGTGTGATTGTAGTATTTTTAAGTTTTCTTTGAAATTATAAAGAATTCTTACTTTTTATTAAGTAGCAACTGAAACTAAAGGTAAGCAAAGAATTGAACACTTATTCAACGTAAAAGAACTAATTTGTCTAAAGTTACATCTCAACGTGACCGCTGGTAACTTTGTCACGCAATTCATGACCTCAAATCAGAAAGAACTCAACAGATGCTATCAATAATGACAACTGCAAGAGTTAAAATTCCGAAAAAAGAGTTAAATGAGGTTATTTTTTCGGCAACAAAATGACGTTACCATTTCAAAAGTTAAAACGAGGCACTTTTGCGGAATCATTACGAGAAATTTGCTCTTTTTATTATTTTTCTGGGTAATTTTGGATTTTGGAAAAACTGACAATAGTTTGGAAAGCGTTTCCGGGAACCGAACCATTTCTGCGTCCTTGCGGACCTGACAAAGGTCGACGACAGGCTTGCTAATGTTGCCAAAAGGATCCTTGTTATAATGCTGATGCTATATCCACTCCTGTAGGTAGCTTTCGTAGAGTTCTTTGGACGTTCCTGTGCGGGGCAAACCTCGGTGCCTAAGTCTGCGAAGTTTAAGCTGTACCGGTTCACTGTGAGATGAATATAGCCCTCGTTTTGTGGATAATGTTAGCAAGGAGACAGCCCTTGAAGAGCATTGTTAAGCTCTTTGTTAAGGAACCACCCTCCGACAATATAGAGCTATGTAATCCAAGCATTCAGGAATTCTGGGGCATAAATAGGAATTAGAGTAGTTTCCAACGCGTTATGAACGCTCAACTTAAGTAACAAAGCGGAAATGAACGCGCCCAAAAATGAAGTCCACTTAAACTTACGAGAATTTATGGGATTCGCATTACTTTTATGAAGCGTTAAATTTCCTGAAATAACTGGTAACCAATCACGGACTGAAGAAAAAATGAAGTAAAACAAGGGCATTCATGGTATCCATTAGATATTGATCACTCAGATGTTCCTCCGATCTGATACCATGTAATTTCACGAGCAAGAGAGTAGAAAAAATGATAATGGTTTAATTTAGTACATGTTTTTTTTAAGTTACAATTTAGGTAAGGAAATTAGGATTAGTACACTTTTATCTTACCGTTACATTACATTACACACAGTTTCTATAGTTTTAAATTTACTGTTGTCTATAATTCCCCCCCCCCCCCGAAAAATACCCCTCATCATCATCATCTTCTTCTTCTTCTTCCTCTTGCTGTTGCTCTTCTTCCTCTTCCTGTTCCTCTTCTTCATCTTCTTCTTCTTCTAATACTACTTCTTCTTCTTCCTCTTCTTCTTCAATCTGCTGGTGGTAAGCAGCCCAACCCATGGGGGCAGGTGGGATAGGGAGCCTGGCAAGCATCTGTCTTCTAATTCCTCTGCTGTCAAACCACCTGTGGTATGGAAATGCACAACTATGACAAAGCAAACGTTTGCAGTGATATTTCTACGTATCTCCACGTTAATACTCCAGTTTCTGTAATGTCAAAACATGATAACAAACAGACGCCCTCTTGCGCATCACACAATCCCGTCGACAAACCTTAAAAGCAGTTTATGCAAACAAGCTCTTCCTTCCTCTTTCAATGTTGTTCCTGACACCAAAATGTTCCCCACCTTAGTTTTATCTGCTGCTCCGTATTTCCTGGACAGTTCTGAAAAGTTAACCTGAAGAGGAAAAATAATCACTAGATAGAATAGCAGAAGCTAATCGAGGCAGGTAGAGCTACAAAGGTACAGCAGTCCGTTGAACCATCACAGAAAACTAAGTGCAAAATAAATGCAGCACAGCAAGAAAGGATACGAAAAATAAGAAAATTGAGCAGTTATGCTACATAGTTTGCAATTATCCGTAGTGGAATAGGCGCTTCAACATAATCATCGTCTGCCTCCATCATCGAAAGGTTTATTGCCATAAACAGTGGTCGGAGGTGGTTTAATGTATAGAGAACTAGCTAAATTGAATTGCAGAAATGGAAAAAAAAAGTTTGAAATGTAATTTTACACTATGTACAACCTTGAGAACGCCAGACTACTAAGATCATCACCACTGCTGGCAAACAAACGTTTGTAGAGATCTTTCTACACATCTCCACGTTAATACTCCAGTTATTGTAATGTCAAAACGTGATAACATTATCCAGACACCCTGTTGTGCATCACACAATCCCATCCACAAACCTTGAAACAGTTTGTGCAAACAAGCTCCCCGTTTCTCTTTCAATGTTGTGGCTGACACCAAAGTGTTCCCCACTTTAGTTTTATCTGCTGCTCCATATTTCCTGGACAGTTCTGAAAAGAGAACTTAAGGAGGAAAAATAGTCACTAGTTAAAATTACTGTTTGAGTGTTTCCTTTGGAAATAGAGGGGCGGGTGGGGCCTTCAGCCCCTTTGTTGATCCGCCATTGATGTGACATATTACACTGGTGTTAACACAGCTATCCAATTCTGGGTGCAAAGTTGGTGATAAAATAGGCCAAGTCACCTAGTTAATCAGTGTTCCATCTCTAGGTTTTTTGAGGGGCTGAGGCCAAAACTTTTCCAGTGGATAGAAAGGGGATAAAGGGTAGAAGATATAGAGAAAAGAAAGGGAGAGAAAAAGGAAAGGAAAAGAACCGAGAAAAAAATTGGAAATGAGTGCCCAAAAAAAAAAAAACTAATTTTGGGCCAAAAAACCAAACCAAATTTTGGTTTATGCGCATGCATCAAAGAGAAATATTGTACAATTTACAACAGAAGCTGGTTCAAAATCTAGCTAAATTGCAAGAAAACGCCTTTGCAGCAAAGTTTAGTGGCATTTGGCAACACAGCACTCAAAAAACCGCTTAAAATGTAAAAAATGTGGTTTTTTCAGGAAAAAAGTTGGACAGGAAAGGGTTAAATACGCCTTACAGTTTCTCTTCTTTCTTCTTGTTTTTCTCTCTTCGTTTTTGACTTTGTGAGCCCAATTTTGCAACTTTTGTTAAGGCTTCCCTGACAAGCTCATTTGTAAACTGCTCTATATTGCCTAGTGAGCCACAGCATGTCACTGATAAAATCAAATTGATTTTGGTCAAAATGGACAACAAGAGAGAAAAGAAAGAGAAACTATTTCCCAGGCAAAAAAGTTCTAACCACTAATTTGACCAGTACAGAGTGAAACTATGTTTTAATTAAGCTTTTTTTCCTAATATTTTCATGTACAATATGCTACATACGTGTGTAAGCAATCTGTCCAGAAACATTGAAAAACTTGTATTTAGAACAATTTATTCACAGCAAATTCACAAAAATACGTAAATTATCAAGTACTAAATACTCATAAATAAAGATTCGGTTCCACCCGCAAATAGTAGAAGCTAATCGAGGTGCGTGGTGCTACAAAGGTACAGCAGTCTGTTTAACCATTACTAAATACAAAACAAGACGCATATCTGCGTGAACTTGGGCGTTTTTCCTGGCATATCGAGCTGTAAACGCCAGGAAATGGACATAGTGAAGTCTTAGGTGCCTTTTGACGATTGTTGTATATTGTGGGTGTGAATTTTACTCGCTGTCCGTTTTTTTTTTAGGCTGTTCTGTGTTCTGCGTATCTTTTGGTAATGCAATGAAGGTTCTGACAGTTAACTGCGAACTTTCAACCTATATATGTGATTGCATTTGTGTCCATCTATCTGGCCAACAGGATTTTTGAAATATAGTTCAAGTATAGCTTACTGAAATGAACTCAGATACTAAAATGTCACTGTTTGTTCTATGGGTTAACACTATGATTTGGGAGAGTTTTTTTTAGAAAAGAAGTAACTTTAATTTTGTGGACATTTAGAAAATGCGTAGTTTCTCAAATTATGCATTCCTCACCCATGGAAGGGATTTTTTCTAATCCCCGCACTCTAGAAAATACATCTCCTTTACGTTATTTGCCTTTGAGACCCCTGCCACCCTCAGGAATTTCCAATGCATTCTGTGGGGGAATATTGACATATTCTGGAACCAGACAATGTTTTATCACTTTTTAGGGGTCAAAAGGGAAACTATAGCTAAGTTTGCAGGGATATCTTTTGTTAGCCTCATTCCTCCCTTACAAATGGTATTGTTTATTTTGTTTTGAAAAAGGGAACTTTGATTGAAATTGGTGTTTCGTGGGAATTTCTGTTTGTCAGTATGTTAAAGGAGTACTTCAAGCTTTTTGAATGAAGAACAATGTTTATTGAACAAATAATTACAAATAAATTCTGATCTATGTTTCTTGTGGATGTAAAAAAAAATAATTATATTTTCAAACAATATGATAATAAGTGTGATTGTAGTATTTTTAAGTTTTCTTTGAAATTATAAAGAATTCTTACTTTTTATTAAGTAGCAACTGAAACTAAAGGTAAGCAAAGAATTGAACACTTATTCAACGTAAAAGAACTAATTTGTCTAAAGTTACATCTCAACGTGACCGCTGGTAACTTTGTCACGCAATTCATGACCTCAAATCAGAAAGAACTCAACAGATGCTATCAATAATGACAACTGTAAAAATGTAACAACTGTGACGTTAAGACTAAAAAAAACTAATTTGTCTGAAGTTAGAACTGAACGTGACCGCTGGCAATTTTGTGACGCAATTCATGACCTCAAATCAGAAAGAATTCAATAGATGCTGTCAATAATTACTACTGTTAATATAACAACTGTAAACGCTAGTCGCACCGTTTAAGTTCTTACTTGCCAATGTTTATTTGGTTTGTAATGCCGCTTATGCGTGTTCCACGTTTGAAATAACGAGACTGTCAACATCGTATGTGATCCGTTGTTTTATAACTGTTACATAACAATGCACTTTGGAGGACTTCGGTGTATATGAACAAATACCTTTACAAACAAATTCTCTAACCTTTCTGTTCTTGTTCCTCAATCGTTCCAGAGTTCGTATTGGTATTCTGCTGGGTTCACGATCACGTCTAAATACACGATAATGCTTATGAAGCTTGTTCTTTGCATGATTAACATTGGATAGCTCATTTGATATACATGTAGCATGGTTCTCGATAGGTTCACTCAAATGTTCGCTCGTAAATTGATCTCTCGTAAAGTCCGCGGAGCGACCCTTCCGAAAAACGCTCAAAAACTTTAATGTGGGTCTACCGCAAACGGTGTGTGCATTTGTATGTGGTTTGAGCGTAGAAGAAATCATAGTATTCGTGTTTCCTTCCAAGGACGACGCTTGAAATAATCCACCATTTTTTTACCATTGTGCTCTAATCATGCGCATGCGCAGAGACAATAAGCAGGGACGCATGCGTCTTAAGGCCCAGACGGCGATTTGTGACTGAACGCAAAAAACAAAAGGCAATTTTAACCTTGGGCTCCCTTTGGGATACGCCCAAGTAATAAATACAGGAGAGGAAGAAAAGATACGAAAAATAGGAAAATTGAGCAGTTATGCTACATAGTTTGCAATTTTCTGTAGTAGAATAGGTGCTTCAATATAATCATCCTCTGGTTCCATCATCGGAAAGTTTATCGCCATAAACAGCGCTCGGAGGTGGTTTCATGTATAGAGAACTAGCTAAATTGAATTACAGAAATGACGAAAAGTTTAAAATATAACTCTACACTATGTACAACCTTGAGAACACTGGACTACTAAGATCATCACCACTGCTGGTGGTAAACAGCCCAACCCATGGGGGCAGGTGGGATAGGGAGCCTGGCAAGCATCTGTCTTCTAATTCCTCTGCTGTCAAACCACCTGTGGTATGGAAGTGCACAACTATGACAAAGCAAACGTTTGCAGTGATATTTCTACGCATCTCCACGTTAATACTCCAGTTTCTGTAATGTCAAAACGTGATAACATATAGACACCCTCTTGCGCATCACACAATCCCATCGACAAACCTTAAAAACAGTTTATGCAAACAAGCTCTCCCTTCCTCTTTCAATGTTGTTCCTGACACCAAAATGTTCCCCACCTTAGTTTTATCTGCTGCTCAGTATTTCCTGGACAGTTCTGAAAAGTTAACCTGAAGAGGAAAAATAATCATTAGGTAGAATAGCAGAAGCTAATCAAGGCAGGTGGAGCTACAAAGGTACAGCAGTCCGTTCAACCATCACAGAAAACCAAGTGCAAAATAAATACAGGACGGCAAAAAAGGATACGAAAAATAAGAAAATTGCGCAGTTATGCTACATAGTTTGCAATTATCCGTAGTGGAATAGGCGCTTCAACATAATCATCCTCTGCCTCCATCATCGAAAGGTTTATTGCCATAAACAGTGGTCGGAGGTGGTTTAATGTATAGAGAACTAGCTAAATTGAATTGCAGAAATGGATAAAAAAAGTTTGAAATGTAATTTTACACTATGTACAACCTTGAGAACGCCAGACTACTAAGATCATTGTAACGGCATCGATCCACACACAACAGACGTTTCAACTCCATTTTATTCGTAGAGAACTAGTAGTAGGTAAAACCTGGGTGACAAAATTACAAAATGCGTCTTGTAATGATACGAAGCAAACAACATTGAAAATGCAAGTAGCAAGAGAAATTAAACTTCACATTGTTCATACATACGTTGTTGTTAGTTCTCTGCCGTTCTGAACATCGATACCGTCCTTTGAAATCTAAGATAAACCTGAACGAAAATCTCGGACGAAAATACAGGCGCCATAACACAACGACGCCATCTTACAAAAGCACATGGTCCTTCCATCCGCGCAAGGGATGATGGGTGTAAATAGCAAAAACCGCTGGCTCAAAACAGTACTGAAGGTTCAACAACCTTGAATCGCAGCGAATTAATTACTCTCCGGAAAAACAACAAGATTAACATAAAAGTTCCTGACACACCGGGAGGGTGGGGATTGCTGCGATACAACATAACTTGTAACGTGGAACAAATCACAAAATGTCTCCAGATAAACGTTTATATTCAACATCCTTAATGTCATTTGCATTCTTGACTTCGGCTTCAGACTTTAGTCCACTGGAACAAGCAGGGCAAGGCGCTGAACTGCCCTTGAAACCACAGTGTCTCTTGCACCCCGGTACTCGTGAACTTTTTCCCCAGTGCAATAGCTCTTGTACTTGACTGTCACCTTGCGCACTTTGCCATCTTCCCCTGGAAAAACGTCTTGCACAAGCGCCAACCGATAATCTCCCCTAAGAGTGTTCTTGTCAGCGACAATCACCACATCTCCTGGACACAAGTTGCGAGTGGCAGTGTGCCATTTGCGCTGTACCACCAGTGCTGGAGCATACAGCTTGGTCCAACGTTTCCAGAAGTCTTCCACGACAGACTGAACAAGATGGTAACGTGTCACAATGCTTGCGTCGTAAGGTTGCCATCCTAAGGGGTTAGATGCAGTCGCCCGTCCAAGCAACAAACTGTTGGGCATGAGAACATTGATGGTTGAGTCCACACTTGGTTTCACTCCAATCGGACGCTCATTTAGTAAGTTGGACACTTCACAACAGACAGTGAGAAATTCAGGTACAGACAGACGTTGGTTACTCACTGAGAAATGAATAGCACGTTTGGCGGCCTTTATCAGAGACTCCACTGCTCCTTGATGCCAGGGACTATCGGCAGGTCCAAATACCCAGGTTGAACCATTCTGAGCAGAATCTGTCTGTAAGGACTCCCTGTCGATTCTTTGCCAGGCTTCTTTGAGTTCCCTCTCTGCGCCCACAAGCTGAGAACCTGGATCGCTGTAAATCTTCTCTGGCCATCCACGAAGACTGGCAAATCTGCTCAGTGCCATCAGGAAATTGCTGGTGTCGTATCCAAACACTGCCTCGATATGAACAGCTCTCATTGCGAGATCGGTGAACAGTACACCATATGCTTTGCCACTTGTGCGTTTCTGGACTTCCCCTCTAACCGTGTATGGTTCAAACAGGTCAAGCATCACATGGTTGAATGCTGGTGCGGGTTTCAGTCTAGCTTCTGGCAGTAACCCCATTGGTTGCTCAAGAAATTTGGCATCGCGCAACTTGCACAGTTGACAGTCCATTTTCACTAGCCTTGCCAGTTTACTGCCTTGAGGCGTCCAGTAGCACATTCGAAATCGGGCAAGGGTTGCATCACGTCCCCTATGTCCTCCTGCTTGATGCGCATGTTCCATGAAAAGACGTGTAGCTGGATGCTTAGAGGGTAACAATCTCTGAAGGGACGAGTCTGGTGTCATCGCATTGTACCTAGTTAGTCGTTCTCCAACGACCCATATTCCACTTGCATCTTGTACAGGCTTCAGCTTAGCATAGCGACCTCCATGACCTTTCTTGCTGCTGCTCTTCTTTAGCTCGCATTCCATTGTTTTCTGAATGTTCTTCACGACAAAGTCCTCTGCGTCTTTCAAGTGCTGTGCGGTTACTTGCATGGCATTTCCTGCCGGAAAGTCTTGTTCCTTGCAATGTTTTTCAACCTTGCCACGACCCAAATGACTCGATTGATGTTTCTAAATCGCTCATACACAGTCAAAGGAGGATCTACCCTGGCTACCGCCGTACTACACATCTTCTTCTCTCCAGGGAGTGGTTCTTCCTTCTGCAGGCCAGACTTGAGCCCCCACTCCTCAAGAGGCTTGTATAGGATAGGTGGGCCATTCCACCAGTGGGAGTCTTGATTGAGCTCCTCAGGGGTACGTCCACGGGTCAACCAATCTGCGGGGTTGTGATAACCTGACATCCAGGCCCAACAGGACATATCACCATTCGTTGCGGCTTGAATTTCTCCAATTCTAACTCCTTCATACACCTTGAAGCGAGTACTGGTCTTGTTGATCATACTCAAAACGGTTTCAGAGTCCACAATTTGACACACCTCTTCAAATTCGAGCCTCATCTCCTTTTCTGTGACCTTTCTACCTCGCTTGGACAACACAGCAGCATTTAGCTCCATCTGAGGAGTAGACAACTTATTCACTGGGGCGATACGACACTTTGCCATGATAAGTCGACACCAATAGTCACCACTGTTTAGGCGCCATCTGATGTAGGCAGCAAAACCATAGGCGAGGTCACTACCATCACTGAAGAAGATAAGCCATGGTCGGCCAACAGAGTCGGGTGGTCGTAAACAACGATTCAAAGTAAGCTGCTCGAGCTGGAACAGGGAACGGAAGAAGTGAACCCACTTGGAGCGTAGATGGGTTGGCAGCGGATCGTCCCATCCGAGCTTTAGGGACCACGTTTCCCGCAGGTAAATCTTTCCCAGCAGAGTGTAGGGGCACACAAATCCAAGAGGATCAAAGATCATCATAACCTGCGACAGAACAATTCTCCTTGTTAACACAAGTGGTAGGCCTTGCGGCAAATCAGCTTTCTTGAGGTTTGGGCCTGTGTGTGTTCCCTTCTTCTTCTTGCTGAAGTTGAGAGTGACTTCAAACACCACAGTATCTTCCACTGGATTCCAGCCAAGGCCCAATACCCTCAGGTTGCTATCAGTTCCTTTCAACATGTTTGGGTGCGTGCGTACAGTACCATCAGGTGCAACAAGTGTGTCAATGTTGTCAGACAACATTTCGCCAGTGCGAGGACTTGGTTCTCCAGTAAACTGCCAACACTTGACTGCAAAGCCACCCTTTGCAAGCATGTCTTCTGTTTCACGAGCAATTTTCAATGCTTCAGGTGTACTCGGTTGAGAGTCAATTAAATCATCTACATAGCTGGATCTCTTCAGGAGGTTGGCAGCCTTTGGACTGTCAGTTTCAAACATATCTGCAGTCTTGTACACAGCTTCAGTGCTAATGGCTGGGGCTGGAGTGTCGCCCATATTGACTCGTGTCATCACATACACATCGGGTTCTTGGTCAGTTTCCAGATCACGCCATAGGAACCGATGACAATGTTGCTCCAAAGGCTTCAAGTGGATAGAGTGGAACATTTTCCGAATGTCTCCCACAAGAGCAACCTGCTCCTCCCTCCAGCGGAGCAATATGCCAATTAGATTGTTCATGTAACAGTCCAGTCCCTTGGCTAAACAGGAATTAAGAGACATTCCTTGGCACACTTGACTGGAATTAAATACGATTCGCACAGGTGTAGAGTGTGACCGTGTGTTGACCACTGCCAGGTGGGAGATGTAAAACTTAGGACCGCTCCATTCTTGCAATTCTTTCTGAGACAACTTCCGTGCAACACCTCGTTCCACCATGTCCTCCATCTGCTTCTGGTAAGTTTCAGCCCACCGCTCGTCCTTGCTGAGTGTTCGCTCGGTACTCTTGAGAGTAACCAAGGCGCTGCTGTAGTTATTGGGTAAAGTTCCTGGATCCACAAGCCAAGGATAGCTAGTTACCCAACACTGCTTAACACTGTCATACTCAAGGTTCCCTTGAATCAATTTTAACTCCTGTTCCTCTTTGAACGAATAGGTGTGGCCAACAGTTGGACACTTGCCACAACGACAACTACCACAGCGCGGAGTTATTTCAGTTCCAATTTCTTCACCACAAATGAAGTTTTCTATAAGGCGTCCCTGATTTTTACCCGTGAGGGATTCTGCAAGATTCGTCTGTCCGAGACTAGTGCACTTTTTGCTGACATCGACCACCTCTCCAGGGTTGGAACAATTTGGCTGAAACTCGGGGTGAGTGACATGGCATACATGGTAAGCCTCATGCTTGATCACCGAGTTGTGAATCGTTTTCACAAGATTTGAATCGTGCTCAGTTCCTTCTCTTAGATCAGGATGGGTACCTTGAAGACAGACTCCAAAGTCTCCTTTCATGATGCTTAAATTATCTCCACACTTCGCCTCCTCACACTTGGGGAACAACCCAAAGTAGTCACAGCCCAGGAGAATGTCTACTTTGTCAGTCTTCCTCTGTAGAGAGTCGACATCATAGCCAGGAAACAAATTGGCTAAGACTTTAGTGTCCAGCTTGCTGACAGGACCAGTAATTCTATCCATGCCAAATGCAGTGATACTGACTTTCTTGCCAGTGTCCGTTCTCAAAGTGAACTGGTACTGTCGGGTGTTGTAAGTCTTCTCGACATTTCCCATGGTGGTTACGTCACGCGTGAATCTGTTCAGTTTTTTGGCCTTGATTCTATCTGCTGCTTGGTGGGTTATGTAGGTTGTGTTTGAGCCACTATCACAGAATATCGTAACATTCTTCCCACTCTCACACACCTTTGCCTGCTGGATGGGATAGAGAGCAAGGCCAGCTCCTCTTGTAGCATGGCTTGCTGTTTCAGCATGAGCACAATGGTCAGTTTGTCGATCTTCTTCCTTTCGAGGTGCTGACACAGTCTGATCTTGACCGGTAGTGTTTGAACCTTCTTTCCTTTTCCCTGACTTGCACAGGAGAAAGTGGTGCTTCTCACTTCCACACAATGAACATGGTTTTTTGCTGGGACACTTCTGCTGTGGGTGATTTCCAAAGCAGACAAAGCAGGCATTAACTTGTTTGAGGAGTTCAAACTTGCCACCCTCTCCACTGATGGGGAGCTTCTGAAATTCTTTACAATCACTTGTTTTGTGCTTAACCGTGTCTCTCTTGTGGAAAGCGCACTGGTAAAACTGTTTTTGGCCCTGACCAGTTCCTGTTCCATGATGTGTCAGCCCTTTACCACGATCAACATTCTTCGGTACTTCAAGTGTTCTTCTCCGCCTTGGTTGGTATTCAGCCAACCGAGCTACTGCTTCTCTTTCCCTTTCCAAGAACTTCAAAAAGGATTTGAAAGGCTGAATTCTTTCTGGTTGGCTCATGTCATGATATTTGCGAATCCACTCCAATCTCAGATGGTTAGGCAAAAGTCCATTGACAAAATCAACGTCCCTCATAGTGAGAGTGTTCAACTGATTCAACTCTTCAAGCTGGCTGTAGGACGACTCCACAACGTCAACAAATTCGACAAGACCTCTGTAATCGGTTTCTGAGACTGGCTTGAGCTTATGTAAATCCTCTAGTGCTGCTTGAACAGTGGCACTGGTATCATCATAGTGATCTTCCAACTTCTTCCACATTGTATCATAAGCCTCTGGTTTGGTGACATACACTGACTTGATCCTTTGACTAGCTTCACCTTTCACTGACCTCTTGAGTTCGTGAGCTAAGGCTGTTTTGTTTTTGATTGCACCTTCTGCCAACTGCTTCCAGACCGCTTTAAATTCTGGCCAATCTTTTCTCTGGCCGGAAAAGGTGGGAAGTGACATTTTCTTGAGGTGAACACCTGGTGTGTCTGCAGAGCTGTTTCCACTGCTTTGAGCTGATATACCATGACTACTAAGCTGATACGGAGACACATTCATTAACTGTCCAGGATAACCATGTCCTCCTGCTGACTGTTGAACAAATGGCTGTGGCAACCAATACTGCTGGGCCGGGGGAATACTGAAACTAGCGGAACTAATGGGATCAAACCCCATCAAATCATTTGCTTGGCTACCATAGCTCTGAGCTGGCATAGCATAACTGACTGACTGTTGTGGTAAAACACTTGACAAATGCCCAGTGTATACATGTGTCACTGTGGGCTGTTGATTGGATGACAATGGTAATGGGTATTGAGGTGTTGGTGCCACACTGTAACCTGCAGGGGTAATAGATCCAGTACCAAAATGAAAATTGTTGGCTTGGGTACTACTTGCTGATAATGTTACATTCTGTGTCTGTGAAGATGTAGTGACCACATTACTGGCTGATTGATCTGGGCTAACATTGTTTTCTGACCGAGAAGTTCCTTGTGCTGGTAATGTAACACTTTGTTCTGTTGGATGTGTAGGGGGGTCAGCAGGTGTGGGAACTGAACCCGGGTGAACCACATTTGACGTCTTGGGGGCCTTTGCCTGCATAAAAGCATTTCTGGCCACCGTGTATGCTTCTTTGACATTGGCCCGGTACGCAATAATGTCTAACCCATTAACAACTTGATGATCAGCATGTTCTTCTTCTGAAACGAGTTTCATATTCCTCATCTATCACGCAAAAATCACCGAAAACTTTCTCCAGTTCAACCATTAAGACAGTCAAAACATCAACATCTGCCTTTCTTTCAACTGCACCAGTTAATCTTCGCGAAGCTTTGGTCACTTGTAGTTTGGCTTTAGTTCTTTCTTGTTTCTTCTCCTCTACAACACTCATGATTGAAAATTACATTCAATCTTGACTGGTAACTTAAACGGAGAAATCCACACTCAGCGATGGCTGGCAACTTGAAGCGAACAAAAATTCAAGGTTACTGAGTTCGAAGACAAATTGAAAACAACACACTATCACTCTCCCGGTTGGCTGGCAACTTGAAGCGAACAAGATTCAAGATTACTGAGTTCGAAGACAACTTGAAAACACACTATCACTCTCCCGGTTGGCTGGCAACTTGAAGCGAACAAGATTCAAGGTTACTGAGTTCGAAGACAACTTGAAAACACACTATCACTCTCCCGGTTGACTGGCAACTTGAAGCGAACAAGATTCAAGATTACTGAGTTCGAAGACAACTTGAAAACACGCTATCACTCTCCCGGTTGGCTGGCAACTTGAAGCGAACAAGATTCAAGATTACTGAGTTCGAAGACAACTTGAAAACACACTATCACTCTCCCGGTTGACTGGCAACTTGAAGCGAACAAGATTCAAGATTACTGAGTTCGAAGACAACTTGAAAACACGCTATCACTCTCCCGGTTGGCTGGCAACTTGAAGCGAACAAGATTCAAGATTACTGAGTTCGAAGACAACTTGAAAACACACTATCACTCTCCCAGTTGGCTGGCAACTTGAAGCGAACAAGATTCAAAGTTACTGAGTTCGAAGACAACTTGAAAACACACTATCACTCTCCCGGTTGGCTGGCAACTTGAAGCGAACAAGATTCAAGGTTACTGAGTTCGAAGACAACTTGAAAACACACTTACAATCTCCCGGTTGGCTGGCAACTTGAAGCGAACAAAATTCGAAGACAACTTGAAAAGAAGACACTTTCAATCTCCCGGTTGGCTGGCAACTTGAAGCGAACAAAATTCGAAGACAATTTGAAAACACACTTTCAATCTCCTGGTTGGCTGGCAACTCGAAGACTTACTCCAACAACGTTTTACTGTAACGGCATCGATCCACACACAACAGACGTTTCAACTCCATTTTATTCGTAGAGAACTAGTAGTAGGTAAAACCTGGGTGACAAAATTACAAAATGCGTCTTGTAATGATACGAAGCAAACAACATTGAAAATGCAAGTAGCAAGAGAAATTAAACTTCACATTGTTCATACATACGTTGTTGTTCGTTCTCTGCCGTTCTGAACATCGACACCGTCCTTTGAAATCTAAGATAAGCCTGAACGAAAATCTCGGACGAAAATACAGGCGCCATAACACAACGACGCCATCTTACAAAAGCACATGGTCCTTCCATCCGCGCAAGGGATGATGGGTGGAAATAGCAAAAACCGCTGGCTCAAAACAGTACTGAAGGTTCAACAACCTTGAATCGCAGCGAATTAATTACTGTCCGGAAAAACAACAAGATTAACATAAAAGTTCCTGACACAATCATCACCACTGCTGGGAAACAAACGTTTGTAGAGATGTTTCTACACATCTCCACGTTAATACTCCAGTTATTGTATGTCTAAACGTGATAACATTATCCAGACACCCTGTTGTGCATCACACAATCCCGTCCACAAACCTTGAAACAGTTTGTGCAAACAAGCTCCCCCTTTCTCTTTCAATGTTGTGGCTGACACCAAAGTGTTCCCCACTTTAGTTTTATCTGCTGCTCCATATTTCCTGGACAGTTCTGAAAAGAGAACTTAAATAGGAAAAATAATCACTAGTTAAAATTACTGTTGGAGTGTTTCCTTTGGAAATAGAGGGGCGGGTGGGGCCTTCAGCCCCTTTGTTGATCCGCCATTGATGTGACATACTACACTGGTGTTAACACAGCTATCCAGTTCTGGGTGCAAAGTTGGTGATAAAATAAGCCAAGTCGCCTAGTTAATCAGTGTTCCATCTCTAGATTTTTTTGAGGGGCTGAGGCCAACACTTTTCCAGTGGATAGAAAGGGGATAAGGGTTAGAAGATAGAGAGAAAAGAATGGGAGAGAAAAAGGAAAGGAAAAGAACCGAGAAAAAAATTGGAAATGAGTCCACAAAAAACACAAAAACCAATTTTGGGCAAAAAAACAAAACCAAATTTTGGCTTATGTGCATGCGTGAAAGAGAAATATTGTACGATTTACAACAGAAGCTGGTTCAAAATCTAGCTTAAATGTAAGAAAACGCTTTTGTAGCAAAGCTTAGTGGCATTTGGCAACACAGGACTCAAACACTAAACTTAAAAAACCGCTTAAACCGTAAAAAATGCGGGTTTTTTAAGGAAAAAAGTTGGACGGGAAAGGGTTAAATACGCCTTACAGTTTCTCTTCTTTCTTCTTGTTTTTCTCTCCGTTTTTAACTTTGTGAGCCCAATTTTGCAACTTTTGTCAAGGCTTCCCTGACAAGCTCATTTGTAAACTGCTCTATATTGCCTAGTGAGCCACAGCATGTCACTGATAAAATCAAATTGATTTTGGTCAAAATGGACAACAAGAGAAAAGAAAGAGAAACTATATCCCAGGGAAAAAAGTTCTAACCACTAATTTGACCATTACAGAGTGGAACTATGTTTTAATTAAATCTTTATTCCTAATATTTTCACCTACAATATGCTACATACGTGTGTAACCAATCTGTCCAGAAACATTGAAAAACTTGTATTTAGAACAATTTATTCACAACAAATTCGCAAAAATACGTAAATTATCACGTACTAAATACTCATAAATAAAGATTCGGTTCCACCCGCAAATAGTAGAAGCTAATCGAGGTGCGTGGTGCTACAAAGGTACAGCAGTCTGTTTAACCATTACTAAATACAAAATAAATACAGGAGAGGTAGAAAGGATACCAAAAATAGGAAAATTGAGCAGTTATGCTACATAGTTTGCAATTTTCTGTAGTAGAATAGGTGCTTCAATGTAATCATTCTCTGCTTCCATCATCGAAAGGTTTATCGCCATAAACAGCGCTCGGAGGTGGTTTCATGTATAGAGAACTAGCTAAATTGAATTACAGAAATGACAAAAAGTTTAAAATATAATTCTACACTATGTACAACCTTGAGAACACTGGACTACTAAGATCATCACCACTGCTGGTGGTAAACAGCCCAACCCATGGGGGCAGGTGGGATAGGGAGCCTGGCAAGCATCTGTCTTCTAATTCCTCTGCTGTCAAACCACCTGTGGTATGGAAGTGCACAACTATGACAAAGCAAACGTTTGCAGTGATATTTCTACGCATCTCCACGTTAATACTCCAGTTTCTGTAATGTCAAAACATGATAACATACAGACACCGTCTTTTGCATCACACAATCCTGTCGGCAAACCTTAAAAACAGTTTATGCAAACAAGCTCTCCCTTCCTCTTTCAATGTTGTTCCTGACACCAAAATATTCCCCACCTTAGTTTTATCTGCTGCTCCATATTTCCTGGACAGTTCTGAAAAGAGAACTTAAGGAGGAAAAATAGTCACTAGTTAAAATTACTGTTGGAGTGTTTCCTTTGGAAATAGAGGGGCGGGTGGGGCCTTCAGCCCCTTTGTTGATCCGCCATTGATGTGACATACTACACTGGTGTTAACACAGCTATCCAATTCTGGGTGCAAAGTTGGTGATAAAATAAGCCAAGTCGCCTAGTTAATCAGTGTTCCATCTCTAGGTTTTTTTGGGGGGCTGAGGCCAACACTTTTCCAGTGGATAGAAAGGGGATAAAGGTTAGAAGATAAAGAGAAAAGAATGGGAGAGAAAAAGGAAAGGAAAAGAACCGAGAAAAAAATTGGAAATGAGTCCGCAAAAAAAACAAAGACCAATTTTGGGCAAAAAAACAAAACCAAATTTTGGCTTATGTGCATGCGTGAAAGAGAAATATTGTACAATTTACAACAGAAGCTGGTTCAAAATCTAGCTTAAATGTAAGAAAACGCTTTTGTAGCAAAGTTTAGTGGCATTTGGCAACACAGCACTCAAAAAACCGCTTAAACGGTAAAAAATGCGGGTTTTTTAAGGAAAAAAGTTGGACGGGAAAGGGTTAAATACGCCTTACAGTTTCTCTTCTTTCTTCTTGTTTTTCTCTCCGTTTTTGACTTTGTGAGCCCAATTTTGCAACTTTTGTCAAGGCTTCCCTGACAAGCTCATTTGTAAACTGCTCTATATTGCCTAGTGGGCCACAGCATGTCACTGACAAAATCAAATTGATTTTGGTCAAAATGGACAACAAGAGAAAAGAAAGAGAAACTATATCCCAGGGAAAAAAGTTCTAACCACTAATTTGACCATTACAGAGTGGAACTATGTTTTAATTAAATCTTTTTTTCCTAATATTATCACCTACAATATGCTACATACGTGTGTAAGCAATCTGTCCAGAAACATTGAAAAACTTGTATTTAGAACAATTTATTCACAACAAATTCACAAAAATACGTAAATTATCAAGTACTAAATACTCATAAATAAAGATTCGGTTCCACCCGCAAATAGTAGAAGCTAATCGAGGTGCGTGGTGCTACAAAGGTGCAGCAGTCTGTTTAACCATTACTAAATACAAAATAAATACAGGAGAGGTAGAAAGGATACGAAAATAGGAAAATTGAGCAGTTATGCTACATAGTTTGCAATTTTCTGTAGTAGAATAGGTGCTTCAATGTAATCATCCTCTGCTTCCATCATCGAAAGGTTTATCGCCATAAACAGCGCTCGGAGGTGGTTTCATGTATAGAGAACTAGCTAAATTGAATTACAGAAATGACAAAAAGTTTAAAATATAATTCTACACTATGTACAACCTTGAGAACACTGGACTACTAAGATCATCACCACTGCTGGTGGTAAACAGCCCAACCCATGGGGGCAGGTGGGATAGGGAGCCTGGCAAGCATCTGTCTTCTAATTCCTCTGCTGTCAAACCACCTGTGGTATGGAAGTGCACAACTATGACAAAGCAAACGTTTGCAGTGATATTTCTACTCATCTCCACGTTAATACTCCAGTTTCTGTAATGTCAAAACATGATAACATACAGACGCCGTCTTTTGCATCACACAATCCTGTCGGCAAACCTTAAAAACAGTTTATGCAAACAAGCTCTCCCTTCCTCTTTCAATGTTGTTCCTGACACCAAAATGTTCCCCACCTTAGTTTTATCTGCTGCTCCGTATTTCCTGGACAGTTCTGAAAAGTTAACCTGAAGAGGAAAAGTAATCACTAGATAGAATAGCAGAAGCTAATCGAGGCAGGTGGAGCTACAAAGGTACAGCAGTCCGTTGAACCATCACAGAAAACTAAATGCAAAATACATACAGGACAGCAAGAAAGGATTCGAAAAACAAGAAAATTGAACAGTTATGCTACATACTTTGCAATTATCCGTAGTGGAATAGGCGCTTCAACATAATCATCCTCTGCCTCCATCATCGAAAGGTTTATTGCCATAAACAGTGGTCGGAGGTTGTTTAATGTATAGAGAACTAGCTAAATTGAATTACAGAAATGGAAAAAAAGGTTTGAAATGTAATTTTACACTGTGTACAACCTTGAGAATGCCAGACTACGAAGATCATCACCACTACTGGCAAACAAACGTTTGTAGAGATCTTTCTACACATCTCCACGTTGATACTCCAGTTATTGTAATGTCAAAACGTGATAACATTATCCAGACACCCTGTTGTGCATCACACAATCCCATCCACAAACCTTGAAACAGTTTGTGCAAACAAGCTCCCCCTTTGTCTTTCAATGTTGTGGCTGACACCAAAGTATTCCCCACTTTAGTTTTATCTGCTGCTCCATATTTCCTGGACAGTTCTGAAAAGAGAACTCAAAGAGGAAAAATAATCACTGGTTAAAATTACTGTTTGAGTGCTTCCTTTGGAAATAGAGGGGCAGGTGGGGCCTTCAGCCTCTTTCTTGATCCGCCATTGATGTGACCTACTACACTGGTGTTAAGACAGCTATCCAATTCTGGGTGCAAAGTTGGCGATAAAATAGGCCAAGTCACCTAGTTAATCAGGGTTCCATCTCTAGGTTTTTTGAGGGGCTGAGGCCAAAACTTTTGCAGTGGATAGAAAGGGGATAAAGGGTAGAAGATAAAGAGAAAAGAAAGGGAGAGAAAAAGGAAAGCAAAAGAACCGAGAAAAAAATTGGAAATGAGTCCGCAAAAAAACAAAAAACCAATTTTGGGCAAAAAGACAAAACCAAATTTTGGCTTATGCGCATGCGTGAAAGAGAAATATTGTACAATTTACAACAGAAGCTGGTTCAAAATCTAGCTAAATTGTAAGAAAACGCTTTTGTAGCAAAGTTTAGTAGCATTTGGCAACACAGCACTCACAAACAGCTTAAACAGTAAAAAATGCGGTTTTTTAAGGAAAAAAGTTGGACAGGAAAGGGTTAAATACGCCTTACAGTTTCTCTTCTTTCTTCTTGTTTTTGTCTCTTCGTTTTTGACTTTGTGAGCCCAATTTTGCAACTTTTGTCAAGGCTTCCCTGACAAGCTCATTTGTAAACTGCTCCATATTGCCTAGTGAGCCACAGCATGTCACTGATAAAATCAAATTGAGTTTGGTCAAAATGGACAAGAAGAGAGAAAAGAAAGAGAAACTGTTTCCCAGGGAAAAAAGTTCTAACCACTAATTTGACCAGTACGGAGTGAAACTATGTTTTAATTAAGTCTTTATTCCTAATATTTTCACCTACAATATGCTACATCCGTGTGTAAGCAATCTGTCCACAAACATTGAAAAGCTTGTAGTTAGAACAATTTATTCACAGCAAATTCACAAAAATACGTAAATTATCAAGTACTAAATACTCATAAATAAAGATTCGGTTCCACCCGCAAATAGTAGAAGCTAATCGAGGTGCGTGGTGCTACAAAGGTACAGCAGTCTGGTTAACCATTACTAAATACAAAATAAATATAGGAGAGGAAGAAAGGATACGAAAAATAGGAAAATTGAGCAGTTATGCTACATAGTTTGCAATTTTCTGTAGTAGAATAGGTGCTTCAATATAATCATCCTGTGCTTCCATCATCGAAAGGTTTATCGCCATAAACAGCGCTCGGAGGTGGTTTCATGTATAGAGAACTAGCTAAATTGAATTACAGAAATAACAAAAAGTTCAAAATATAATTCTACACTATGTACAACCTTGAGAACACTGGACTACTAAGATCATCACCACTGCTGGTGGTAAACAGCCCAACCCATTGGGGCAAGTGGGATAGGGAGCCTGGCAAGCATCTGTCTTCTAATTCCTCTGCTGTCAAACCACCTGTGGTATGGAAGGGCACAACTATGTCAAAACAAACGTTTGCAGTGATATTTCTACGCATCTCCACGTTAATACTCCAGTTTCTGTAATGTCAAAACGTGATAACATACAGACGCCCTCTTGCACATCACACAATCCCGTCCACAAACGTTAAAAACAGTTTATGCAAACAAGCTCTCCCTTTCTCTTTCAATGTTGTTCCTAACACCAAAATGTTTCCCACCTTAGTTTTATCTGCTGCTCCGTATTTCCTGAACAGTTCTGAAAAGTTAACCTGAAGAGGAAAAGTAATCGCTAGATAGAATAGCAGAAGCTAATCGAGGCAGGTGGAGCTACAAAGGTACAGCAGTACGTTCAACCATCACAGAAAACCAAGTGGAAAATAAATACAGTAAAGCAAGAAAGGATACGAAAAATAAGAAAATTGAGCAGTTATGCTACATAGTTTGCAATTATCCGTAGTGGAATAGGCGCTTCAACATAATCATCCTCTGCCTCCATCATCGAAAGGTTTATTGCCATAAACAGTGGTCGGAGGTGGTTTAATGTATAGAGAACTAGCTAAGTTGAATAACAGAAATGGAAAAAAAAAGTTTGAAATGTAATTTTACACTATGTACAACCTTGAGAACGCCAGAGTACTAAGATCATCACCACTGCTGGCAAACAAACGTTTGTAGAGATGTTTCTACACATCTCCACGTTAATACTCCAGTTATTGTAATGTCAAAACGTGATAACATTATCCAGACACCCTGTTGTGCATCACACAATCCTGTCCACAAACCTTGAAACAGTTTGTGCAAACAAGCTCCCCCTTTCTCTTTCAATGTTGTGGCTGACACCAAAGTGTTCCCCACTTTAGTTTTATCTGCTGCTCCATATTTCCTGGACAGTTCTGAAAAGAGAACTTAAAGTGCCTATGAAATTATTTCTTTTTTGGTGTTTTTCTGTAGTTTATTATATGCAAAGAACGAAAATAATTACCATTTTCGGGTAAGCAAAAGGAATACCAGATTTTCAGCTGCTCAAAGATGAGAACTGTCAGCTCAAAGCTGGCGCCTATTTTTGGGGGAGACTGGGACGAGTCGAGAAGTGATAACGTAGGAACGATGATCGTCACTTTGTTTATAAGTCAAAATTCCCCTCGACTCTTTATAGTGTGGTGGTCGATAAAAGCTGTTTTTTACTTTGTCACAAATGGCGGACAGCGACGATTGTGTTTCTCTTTCGGTGTCTGAAGATAGCCAGGATGCTTCTGATCATTCTGATTCGAATGAAATGGTCGTGAGTGATTTGGTTGAGCCATATCAAGACGAACCGCTTGGCTGCTCGAGCGATGAAAGTGAAGACAACGAAGAAGACGCAGATGGCCTAACGCCAGCTAATTTACGAGCGAGATTCGAAGGAGAAAAGCCGCTAGACGAATGGTAAGAATGCTTTTCGTTGGATTATAGCCCAATAGGATTAAACTTTGAAGCCTTTGAATGTTAGCCAGCGTAGGATGTTTTCATCTGCACGTTCCTACAGATTCATTTACTTTTGTGACTCTCAGAGGGAGCACATGTTCATTATTTCGACCCTTTAATTATATTGCATTATCTGCTTTTCAGGTGCGACTGTGGTCAGTGCAACACTGACCAGCTAACAAGTGCTCTAGAATATCGATGTTGCTGGGAAGTCTTACAGGCTCGACAAAAGTTGACCTTCGATGGCAGCATTGAACGGATAAAGTGCATAACGCTGCATGACGATTACAACGCGATGACTAACAGCACAGTACTCCGTCAAGCGAGTCCGCTTTTGAGAGACAAGAGCGGAAAAAGTTATCGCCGCCGAGCAGGACAAATGGAAAATGAGTGAGTATGAGAACTAATTCGCTGATTTTCTCTACTGTATTTACATGTAACACGCACAGAAAAGTCATATGGTCAGTTTATTCTTTGTTGATGTCGTGTCTTGAGTTTTGATTTTGACAAATTATTGAGAGAAGTTAGCGTACAGTGTATTGTTCTGACAAACGTTTTTCGTAAATCTGAGCTGGAACAACAAGGAAAGTTGTAATAAGTTCAATGGAGTGTTAGTTTTTATTCATTTATGGAACAGATGCAATATTTTGGTCCACAAGTATTTTGTAAACATAATATTTAGTTTTCACGTGCTCTTGACAATACGTTTCATTTGTGCTTTACAGTTTTCTCCGAGCAGTTGCCTACAGATGGTTGATTAGATGGATCTGTGGATATTTAGGGTGGGATAATTCCAGACCATTGCCAGCGTGTGTGTACAAACACATCAGGGTGAAATTTCCCTCACATCAATCCAGAGGCTACCAATCAGCACAACAAAGAGCATGAGTGGTGGTGAATAGCTTCAGCCATACAGCTGAGTCCACAGTACATATGTTGTCCTCTACAATTTAATTTATTATATGGACATTCTAGTGAAGTACATGTACAGTACCCTGTATGCAAAGGTATCCTGGTCATTCATGCTACCAGCAAGCATCCTGTACATGGGGCAAGGAAAATACCTCTGCTTACAGGGTAAGGTATGTAAAAAAGAAAATGCGAGTTATGGCACTGTCAATTCCAGGGCAAACCAACACCCCACATTTGGTTTTAAGAATGTGGCATATGCCCCACAGTGACTGTGTGGTCAGGTCGTTTTTAAAAAAATCCTCATCAAATTGAGGCATAGGGAAGTGTGCATACCCTCCCCCTTATTAATCTATTCCGTAATATAGCAAGCCCAAAACCAATGACTTGACAAATGCCCAGGGTGGGGATGATTGAGCATGGAATTGACACAGCCATTAGATGAAGTAAGCCAGGTGGAAAAGAAATACTTTCTTTGTTGTACATGTTTACCAGGGAACTTTTATAATCAAAAGTTTGCATGGAAGTGCATTCCCCATTGGTTGCTGTGAAGTCTTGACTGCCTTACCGGTATGTGCATTATGGCATCAGAGTGACTGCAAAGCCATAAGCCCAGTTTGCAAACATATGAAACCAATGGTTATCCTAACTTTTCCTGTCAGTGTGCTATTATTTTTGATTCCTTAAAAACTGTAGTTACAGTGAATATTGACCATAGAGTGTTAAAGCATGTACCTTACTTTGTTTAAATATTAGTTTTGGCCAACAAATTTGGAGAACACTTGAAGCTTGTCAACAGCCCTTGGTTGCACTGCAGATTTTGTATATGAAACATTGATCCAAATTTATTTTTAAGGAAAGAGATACATATTTTCCAAAGCTCAGAGGGTTGTTAGGAGATTAAAAAAAAATCATTTGTCCTGCATCAGCATGCATCAAGCACTTTGTTTACAAGAACACCTGTGCTAGTTACTGTTTTCTAGTAACTTTTATTACATGCAATTAGCTGTGTGTACTAAATAATAGCAGTATATTGTAATTCTTGCACCTTTACAATAACTACAAACAGCAATGTTCATGGGCAACATGTGAATTTAGAAAATTGCATGATGCAACCCAGCATCTTTACAATTAATCATTCATGCGTGGGTAACATTTCACAACGACAGTATACCATCCAAATCCATACGGCAGAACATCAAACGAACACCCTGCCCTAACTGATTTCCAAAAGAAAGGCTTTCACAAATTGTAGATTGTTTGCAACTACCAAGTGACCTGTGTACAGAATGTAAATGACAGGCTGTATATTTATCAAAATAAACTCCTCTCTAGTAATAACAGATGATAGGTCAATCATTCTTGAGATGTAGAGGGGGGACAGACAAGCACATTGTTCTTGTCCCTATGGTGCCCTCTCATTGCTTTCCCACATTTGGAGCATGTAGGGGTTTTCCTCTTTTTAGGTTGGGAAGCAGAAACTGGCACTGAACTTGAACTGCAGCTGGCAAGTAGGGTCTCTTGTTCATCAGCTGTAAAAAGTGTAGAAGGTTGCGTTAGAACTAGCCAACATGTCCCCTGTGCCCAACTCATTAATACTGCCATTATTTTTTTGGGGGGGGGGGAGTGGGGGCAAAGCTAGTTATTTCCTTATGCAGGAAAGCTTGGTAATCCAATCAACCATTTGTTGTGTCAATAATTTTTTACAGTTTTGGAAAACCTCCCAAATGTTAACTAATCTGAAAAATGAAATGCACATTAACTGATCTGCTGTCACTCACAAGTCTAAAAAAAATTCAATGAAATAATAACTCAACCTGTTGGGTATAACTCTGCTGCCATCCTTCGTTTCCTCCCTGCATGGAGTGTTCGAGCTTCCTCCTTACTTCTACGATCTGGAAACTGCGAACTTAAGGGCTGTGGTACACGGGTAGAATATCTATCTGCAACAGTCTTGCGGTCACCCTCAGGCATGGTGAAAACCAGATGGCGCAACTCATCAACATAACCTGTGGGTAGATTAAGCCACAATGTTGGTCTTAAGCTTACGGGATGTAAGCAAAATAAACCCATAATATTCTATCACTGGTGTTCATCAATGAGCCAGTCAAGAAAGTATGAAATGTTTTTTCTGATTTTCTTTTTTCTTTTTTACCTAAAGGTATTGTGGTACAACTCTCAAAAATCAGAAAACACTTTTTCTATTATGGTTGTATTGTGGGATTTTGAAAATTGAGACATTTTTTATGGATTTTTTGCCATTACAAGTTTTGCCTTACTTTATAACATAATAGTGTAACTCACCATATGTGGGGGGTACAGCAACCTCCCTCACAACTTCTTCCCCCAGCTTGAATTTGGGATATGTCACTTTAGTGTATGCTTCACCTTTTTTGGATAACTGGATGTCTCGCTTAACATTCTCGTTGAAATGGAGAGAGGCAAGGATATGTCTAGGAGGCAAAAACATGAAGACAAAAAGACCAGCACTAATATTTCACATGCACCCAACAATATGAGACATTGCATATGGTCATGATGTCTGTCATGGGTAATTCATTTTTATATTGCCCTCAGTAAGTGGTGTTATTGCTGCTATGTAACCTTGATAATAATATAGAAAAGGTTTTGATTGACTGATTGTTCAATTCTTTTTCCCTCTAAACATCAGGTCAATATGGTTTTAGGTCAATGGTATCAGCCAGATTCAATATAACCCAGTTACTATGTACCTGCAAAAGGTGCCAAGCCATGAAAAGCACACCATCTTCGGGTGCCAGTGGTTCAATGTAGCGTGAAACCCCTCAAGGCAACTCGTTTGCGCATCAGGAGAAAGTTTCTTGATGTCCCCGAGAAGCCTGCTGCTCATTAGAAGCTTGTTCAATTTGTCAAATGCACTAGTACCTGCAATGACAAAAATAAAATAAACACCACCAACTACAGGCAAATGCCTGTGTAATGTACCAAACATGCAGAGGGGGAGGGGGGGGGTCACTTTTAAGCAATACCAAACAATATGCAGGGGTGCCCGTTTAAACAAATAAGCATCATAGCCAGGTCAAGGGTTTGATTCCTGTTGTTGACTAGAGATTTTATCTTGGTAGTTGGATGCTCACTGCATTCTGCATTGTGAATAGCTTAATTGATTATTATACAGCTTTGAAAATTACATACTAAGAGTACCTATTTTTATCCATTTCCTTGGCTCCAGAATTTCATGGGCACAACTTGCAAAAAGAGAATCAGGGTGATCCTTGTGCCTATTTGCAATATGTTGCATCAGCGATTTCCACTTGGCAAGAATCATAGCCTCAAATCCCTGCTTAGTGGAGGTCGCGCACCAGTACAGATGGTTCCGGACACCTTTCATCCAGTCCTTTATTCGGTCACAACCACTCTCCTTGCTTAACTTCAGCATGCCTTTAGTAATGGAGCGTGCGATGTGCCAAATGTCAAAGAAATGCGAGGTATTGGGTTGGCTCTCCCGGATCCACTTTGCAATGCCTCGGTGTCTGTCTGAAATAAAGACTTTGATGGAGATTCCGACTGATTTCAGATAAGTAAATGCTCTCTTAGCACCCTCCAACTCCATATTTGTGGAACTGCCACCAGTCTCGTTTGCCTAAAATCAATAATTTAAAAGAAAAAGGAAGGTTAAGACAAAACAGGTGTTGCAGAACGCTTGGAAAACTCCATTTTAAGTCCAGAAATCAACAACACATTGCTTAGTGTCACTGAGACTTTTTACTCTGTACCACTAATAGTGCCCATTGAAATGTCAAGGTGGGGCAAGAGTCCTTTCTCTAGAAGAAAATACTGACTGTGCAGCATGCAGGCACAGAATAAGGGTTGACTAGTGAGTGACTACTATAAACCAGGGCTTACACCAGCATTCAAAATTTACAGCAATTTTGCAGTTACAAATCGAGCACTGGCCCAGTTGAGATTTAACTAAAAAATTACTTGATAAATTACCTGGAGCAGTTCAAAATGAACAACTTTGAGTAACATGGTGCAGAACATAGTGTAAGCACCGAACTTAGCACTATGTCCCATTGAGTCGAATCTCCCATCACCACTCCAGACCGCATCCTTCACATCTTTGAGCTTACCAATAAGACGAGCCCGGTATGACTCTCAGTAGTGTAAAACTGATGGAAACAGGAATGTCTTTTGATGCATAAAGAATGTACGAACATTGTATGCTGACAGCCCCATGTGACGAAACACTAGGAGAATCTTGCTGATAGATGCCCCTGCCATCAGAATGCCAAAGCTTAAAAGCAGGTTTCCAGCTGGATACTTGGACCCTGATACAAAGGGTTGGGAACGCCAATAAAAGGAGTTCTCCCCGCACTTGAAGCAGTGCTGGTATACAGTAACCATGGTCCCAGTGGACTTCATTGTCACTGTTGGCTTGCCCTCCTTACACTTGAAGCAGAACATGCCGAATAGTTTCATAAGCATACTGAAGAATACAATAAACTTTGGTTCTTCATAGGTTGGTGTCCCTGGTTCAACCCTGAAAAAGAAAGTATCCCATACTAATCAATACCGGTAATACTACCAAATACATCCACTGAACAATAATAGGGGAATAGATATGCCTTTCAATCCAAATTAGTATCAATGGTAGTTAAGGGACCAGTTGCGGAATACAATAGTTAATAGTTGGCAGTTGGGGGGGGAGAAGAATGGTTTGGCCTACTTGTTAGGGTCGATTCCCACCGCTCACTCGGGTGCGGTTTTCCTCCCCGAGGACCCCCATACGGCAAATGAACATGAGATTTGGCACTTGTTGGCTGCAGAATGGACTGCTTGAGGCTGCTGCCTACAAAACATTAGAAGGAGTCCACAAATCCAAAAGCTGGGATAAGTTATGAACCCAACCTGTGAAATGCTAGGTGCTACAGTGTGCAGAGCTATCAATTCTTTGAGTACCACAGGCTACTGGGCTCCTGTTAAGGCTCCTGTTTAATTGGGACCCTAATCTTGGTTTGGTATTTATACTGTATATTATTACCTGACATTATTACGAGAGTCACCCTCAAGATGATCATCTTCTGATTCACTTGTTGACTCTGCTGATCCGGCTGACCCCATGTTTTCTTCCAGCGCAGCCCAGTCAGGTTCTTCGGGAAGCTCATCATCACTTTCATTCATACAAATTTCCTCGGCCTCCTCCTGAATGTTATTATCAGCAACATCATCATCTGTTTCAATATCTGAGTCACACGCACGATTTTGTTCATTCTCTGTGTCACTCTCTTCCTCCTCATCCTAACAGATGAAAGGGGAAAAATAATGATAGCTTGCCACTTCAATAGAGCGTGTAAGCTTTCCTATCTTTTATTTCTTGAGACAGGAAACACATTGCAGTTTTCTACATTGTAAAATACTGAAAGAGTCATTCTATCGAATAAAGGTTTCTGGAAATAAAACAGTACAATTAGCACTGAAATGCTAACTAACTGCAGGTAACCTGACTAATATTATATGACACGCAGTCAACATTCTTTTTGTCATATCTACTAAACAAGTATAACTCGTTGAATAACTTCTATTACTGAGCAACTGTTCTTTAAATCTGATAACATAAAAGCAATTTACACAGTGGAAAATTGTACCTGTGAATTTTTCAGCCGTATGAATTTTTCTTCCAGAGACTTGAGACGTTTTTCTAGCCTCCTATTCTTCCTCTGCAGATCTTTCATTTTCTTGGCCTTTTGGGGGCATTTCTTGCACTTTGGCACCGATTTAGGAGTGGATGTCACGGGGGCGTAAAGCTGCGTGAAGACTCCAGCTCCACGATTTCCGCTTCAACATTCATGGGCATCATGGTTGTTTCCTCATGCACTGCCTCTCCTGCTACTGAGGAAACATCTGCGGTGGATGCCGCCTCTGTAGACGTGGAATCCCTAACACTGGCAGTGGTGGTAGAAGTTGCAAGTTTTTTTCTTGTTTTTTTAGTTGCAGCCTTTACTGGCGATGTTTCCTTCATCGCATCCCTGATGGTCTGAAATCGATAAATAAAAGTACATACTTCAAAGAAAAGAAAAAAAAGCGAAGAAAGAACCCAACCTTATTTGAAAGTCAGGTAAGCTTATTACCGGAAATATAACATAATTTTTGTGATTTCGCCGCATAATCTAGATCATAATCATAGTCTAACTTGTTTAGGTGAAAAATCAGTTAGTAATACGTACTCTGTCATTCTTTGTTTTTCATTTCACGAAGTAATTTCCCAAAAATTAATCATTTTTTACACGTACAGGAATGTATCATGTTCACCTGGCATGTTCATTTCCTGATCGCGGAAATGTGCGACATTTCAAGCAACAGCATGCATGCAGATAATACCGCAATATTTCGCTGTTTCGCTTTAGTATCAAAATTTCACGATCCAAAGCTAGCACTATGTGCAGAACTATAAAATAGCACTAGAAATTCGAAAACAAAAAAGAGGTCTAAGTTAAACAGCTGAACAAAATGCACCAAATCATATCCCGCGAAAACAATAAGCCGAAAGCGTGCAATGATGATCGACTTACCTTCCGTCGTTTGCACTTACTGTCAGGGGACTTATAAGGCACTACCATGTCTCTTGTGGGGACGGCTGTAGTCAGCAGATAATTCCTAAATTTAGGGAGGTTGCTGTCCGTCGACAACGACATCTTACGTTCATAGCAACTCTCCTCGAAGTGCACGGAGCACAGATCAGATTGTTTGGAAGGATTCCAACCCGGTCGATGTCTGCGGACGAATTTTGTCCATTTGTCCCTTCTATCTGGTTCGCGCACTTCGGAAGGGAACTTGTGCAAACTCACGTTTTTAGTGAACTGCGAATTCTTACAACTCATCATATTGGGGCCTCCGGCAACGCAATATCTTCCACCTTTGTTCTCGCTTCCCTCATCGGCCATTATGCCTGCAGCACTGAATCATCGTTTCTACGTCACAACGTTGTAACATGATCGTCTTGGCCGCGCGGCAAATAGAACCACTTTTCGGCGCGACGAACAAAACTTTCATGCGATAAAAAAAATGTTTCGCATCCTTTCCAACCCTAAAGACCCTTCATTTTGAGACCACATAGGGTGAAACCTTCCAGAAATCAAGAAAACAAAATAATTTCATGGGCACTTTAAAGAGGAAAAATAATCACTGGTTAAAATTACTGTTTGAGTGCTTCCTTTGGAAATAGAGGGGCAGGTGGGGCCTTCAGCCTCTTTCTTGATCCGCCATTAATGTGACCTACTACACTGGTGTTAACACAGCTATCCAATTCTGGGTGCAAAGTTGGCGATAATATAGGCCAAGTCACCTAGTTAATCAGTGTTCCATCTCTAGGTTTTTTGAGGGGCTGAGGCCAAAACTTTTGCAGTGGATAGAAAGGGGATAAAGGGTAGAAGATAAAGAGAAAAGAAAGGGAGAGAAAAAGGAAAGCAAAAGAACCGGGAAAAAAATTGGAAATGAGTCCGCAAAAAAAAAAAAAACAATTTTGGGCAAAAAAACAAAACCAAATTTTGGCTTATGCGCATGCGTGAAAGAGAAATATTGTACAATTTACAACAGAAGCTGGTTCAAAATCTAGCTAAATTGTAAGAAAACGCTTTTGTAGCAAAGTGTAGTGGCATTTGGCAACACAGCACTCAAAAACAGTTTAAACAGTAAAAAATGCGGTTTTTTAAGGAAAAAAGTTGGACAGGAAAGGGTTAAATACGCCTTACAGTTTCTCTTCTTTCTTCTTGTTTTTCTCTCTTCGTTTTTCATTTTGTGAGCCCAATTTTGCAACTTTTGTCAAGGCTTCCCTGACAAGCTCATTTGTAAACTGCTCTATATTGCCTAGTGAGCCACAGCATGTCACTGATAAAATCAAATTGAGTTTGGTCAAAATGGACAAGAAGAGAGAAAAGAAAGAGAAACTATTTCCCAGGGAAAAAAGTTCTAACCACTAATTTGACCAGTACAGAGTGAAACTATGTTTTAATTAAGTCTTTATTCCTAATATTTTCACCTGCAATGTGCTGCATGCGTGTGTAAGCAATCTGTCCAGAAACATTGAAGAACTTGTATTTAGAACAATTTATTCACAACAAATTCACAAAAATACGTAAATTATCAAGTACTAAATACTCATAAATAAAGATTCGGTTCCACCCGCAAATAGTAGAAGCTAATCGAGGTGCGTGGTGCTACAAAGGTACAGCAGTCTGGTTAACCATTACTAAATACAAAATAAATATAGGAGAGGAAGAAAGGATACGAAAAATAGGAAAATTGAGCAGTTATGCTACATAGTTTGCAATTTTCTGTAGTAGAATAGGTGCTTCAATATAATCATCCTCTGCTTCCATCATCGAAAGGTTTATCGCCATAAACAGCGCTCGGAGGTGGTTTCATGTATAGAGAACTAGCTAAATTGAATTACAGAAATAACAAAAAGTTCTAACTATAATTCTACACTATGTACAACCTTGAGAACACTGGACTACTAAGATAATCACCACTGCTGGTGGGAAACAGCCCAACCCATTGGGGCAAGTGGGATAGGGAGCCTGGCAAGCATCGTTCTTCTAATTCCTCTGCTGTCAAACCACCTGTGGTATGGAAGGGCACAACTATGTCAAAACAAACGTTTGCAGTGATATTTCTACGCATCTCCACGTTAATACTCCAGTTTCTGTAATGTCAAAACGTGATAACATACAGACGCCCTCTTGCACATCACACAATCCCGTCCACAAACGTTAAAAACAGTTTATGCAAACAAGCTCTCCCTTCCTCTTTCAATGTTGTTCCTGACACCAACATGTTCCCCACCTTAGTTTTATCTGCTGCTCCGTATTTCCTGAACAGTTCTGAAAAGTTAACCTGAAGAGGAAAAATAATCGCTAGATAGAATAGCAGAAGCTAATCGAGGCAGGTGGAGCTACAAAGGTACAGCAGTCCGCTCAACCATCACAGAAAACCAAGTGCAAATTAAATACAGTACAGCAAGAAAGGATACGAAAAATAAGAAAATTGAGCAGTTATGCCACATAGTTTGCAGTTATCCGTAGTGGAATAGGCGCTTCAACATAATCATCCTCTGCCTCCATCATCGAAAGGTTTATTGCCATAAACAGTGGTTGGAGGTGGTTTAATGTATAGAGAACTAGCTAAGTTGAATTACAGTAATGGAAAAAAAAAAGTTTGAAATGTAATTTTACACTATGTACAACCTTGAGAACGCCAGAGTACTAAGATCATCACCACTGCTGGCAAACAAATGTTTGTAGAGATCCTTCTACACATCTCCACGTTAATACTCCAGTTATTGTAATGTCAAAACGTGATAACATTATTCAGACACCCTGTTGTTCATCACACAATCCTGTCCACAAACCTTGAAACAGTTTGTGCAAACAAGCTCCCCCTTTCTCTTTCACTGTTGTGGCTGACACCAAAGTGTTCCCCACTTTAGTTTTATCTGCTGCTCCATATTTCCTGGACAGTTCTGAAAAGAGAGCTTAAAGAGGAAAAATAATCACTGGTTAAAATTACTGTTTGAGTGCTTCCTTTGGAAATAGAGGGGCGGGTGGGGCCTTCAGCCTCTTTCTTGATCCGCCATTGATGTGACATACTACACTGGTGTTAACACAGCTATCCAATTCTGGGTGCAAAGTTGGCGATAAAATAGGCCAACTCACCTGGCTAATCAGTGTTCCATCTCTAGGTTTTTTGAGGGGTTGAGGCCAAAACTTTTGCAGTGGATAGAAAGGAGATAAAGGGTAGAAGATAAAGAGAAAAGAAAGGGAGAGAAAAAGGAAAGCAAAAGAACCGAGAAAAAAATTGGAAATGAGTCCGCAAAAAAACAAAAAACCAATTTTGGGCAAAAAAACAAAACCAAATTTTGGCTTATGCGCATGCATGAAAGAGAAATATTGTACAATTTACAACAGAAGCTGGTTCAAAATCTAGCTAAATTGTAAGAAAACGCTTTTGTAGCAAAGTTTAGTGGCATTTGGCAACACAGCACTCACAAACAGCTTAAACAGTAAAAAATGCGGTTTTTTAAGGAAAAAAGTTGGACAGGAAAGGGTTAAATACGCCTTACAATTTCTCTTCTTTCTTCTTGTTTTTGTCTCTTCGTTTTTGACTTTGTGAGCCCAATTTTGCAACTTTTGTCAAGGCTTCCCTGACAAGCTCATTTGTAAACTGCTCTATATTGCCTAATGAGCCACAGCATGTCACTGATAAAATCAAATTGAGTTTGGTCAAAATGGACAAGAAGAGAGAAAAGAAAGAGAAACAATTTCCCAGGGAAAAAAGTTCTAACCACTAATTTGACCAGTACAGAGTGAAACTATGTTTTAATTAAGTCTTTATTCCTAATATTTTCACCTGCAATGTGCTGCATGTGTGTGTAAGCAATCTGTCCAGAAACATTGAAGAACTTGTATTTAGAACAATTTATTCACAACAAATTCACAAAAATACGTAAATTATCAAGTACTAAATACTCATAAATAAAGATTCGGTTCCACCCGCAAATAGTAGAAGCTAATCGAGGTGCGTGGTGCTACAAAGGTACAGCAGTCTGTTTAACTGTTACTAAATGGAAAATAAATACAGGACAAGAAGAAAGGATACGAAAAATAGGAAAATTGAGCAGTTATCCTACATAGTTTCCAATTTTCTGTAGTAGAATAGGTGCTTAAATATAATCATCCTCTGCTTCCATCCTCGAAAGGTTTATCGCCATAAACAGCGCTCGGAGGTGGTTTCGTGTATAGACAACTAGCTAAATTGAATTACAGAAATGACAAAAAGTTTAAAATATAATTCTACACTATGTACAACCTTGAGAACACTGGACTACTAAGATCATGACCACTGCTGGTGGTAAACAGCCCAACCCATTGGGGGAGGTGGGATAGGGAGCCTGGCAAGCATCTGTCTTCTATTTCCTCTGCTGTCAAACCACCTGTGGTATGGAAGTGCACAACTATGACAAAACAAACGTTTGCAGTAATATTTCTACGCATCTCCACGTTAATACTCCAGTTTCTGTAATGTCAAAACATGAATACATACAGACGCCCTCTTGCGCATCACACAATCCCGTCCACAAACGTTAAAAACAGTTTATGCAAACAAGCTCTCCCTTTCTCTTTCAATGTTGTTCCTAACACCAAAATGTTCCCCACCTTAGTTTTATCTGCTGCTCCGTATTTCCTGAACAGTTCTGAAAAGTTAACCTGAAGAGGAAAAGTAATCGCTAGATAGAATAGCAGAAGCTAATCGAGGCAGGTGGAGCTACAAAGGTATAGCAGTCCGTTCAACCATCACAGAAAACCAAGTGCAAAATAAATACAGTAAAGCAAGAAAGGATACGAAAAATAAGAAAATTGAGCAGTTATGCTACATAGTTTGCAATTATCCGTAGTGGAATAGGCGCTTCAACATAATCATCCTCTGCCTCCATCATCGAAAGGTTTATTGCCATAAACAGTGGTTGGAGGTGGTTTGATGTATAGAGAACTAGCTAAGTTGAATAACAGAAATGGAAAAAAAAAGTTTGAAATGTAATTTTACACTATGTACAACCTTGAGAACGCCAGAGTACTAAGATCATCACCACTGCTGGCAAACAAACGTTTGTAGAGATCTTTCTACACATCTCCACGTTAATACTCCAGTTATTGTAATGTCAAAACGTGATAACATTATCCAGACACCCTGTTGTGCATCACACAATCCTGTCCACAAACCTTGAAACAGTTTGTGCAAACAAGCTCCCCCTTTCTCTTTCAATGTTGTGGCTGACACCAAAGTGTTCCCCACTTTAGTTTTATCTGCTGCTGTATATTTCCTGGACAGTTCTGAAAAGAGAACTTAAAGAGGAAAAATAATCACCGGTTAAAATTACTGTTTGAGTGCTTCCTTTGGAAATAGAGGGGCGGGTGGGGCCTTCAGCCTCTTTCTTGATCCGCCATTGATGTGACATACTACACTGGTGTTAACACAGCTATCCAATTCTGGGTGGAAAGTTGGCGATAAAATAGGCCAAGTCACCTAGTTAATCAGTGTTCCATCTCTAGGTTTTTTGAGGGGCTGAGGCCAAAACTTTTGCAGTGGATAGAAAGGGGATAAAGGGTAAAAGATAAAGAGAAAAGAAAGGGAGAGAAAAAGGAAAGCAAAAGAACCGAGAAAAAAATTGGAAATGAGTCCGCAAAAAAACAAAAAACCAATTTTGGGCAAAAAAACAAAACCAAATTTTGGCTTATGCGCATGCGTGAAAGAGAAATATTGTACAATTTACAACAGAAGCTGGTTCAAAATCTAGCTAAATTGTAAGAAAACGCTTTTGTAGCAAAGTTTAGTGGCATTTGGCAACACAGCACTCACAAACAGCTTAAACAGTAAAAAATGCGGTTTCTTAAGGAAAAAAGTTGGACAGGAAAGGGTTAAATACGCCTTACAGTTTCTCTTCTTTCTTCTTGTTTTTGTCTCTTCGTTTTTGACTTTGTGAGCCCAATTTTGCAACTTTTGTCAAGGCTTCCCTGACAAGCTCACTTGTAAACTGCTCTATATTGCCTAGTGAGCCACAGCATGTCACTGATAAAATCAAATTGAGTTTGGTCAAAATGGACAAGAAGAGAGAAAAGAAAGAGAAACAATTTCCCAGGGAAAAAAGTTCTAACCACTAATTTGACCAGTACGGAGTGAAACTGTGTTTTAATTAAGTCTTTATTCCTAATATTTCCACCTACAATATGCTACATACGTGTGTAAGCAATCTGTCCAGAAACATTGAAAAGCTTGTAGTTAGAACAATTTATTCACAGCAAATTCACAAAAATACGTAAATTATCAAGTACTAAATACTCATAAATAAAGATTCGGTTCCACCCGCAAATAGTAGAAGCTAATCGAGGTGCGTGGTGCTACAAAGGTACAGCAGTCTGGTTAACCATTACTAAATACAAAATAAATAAAGGAGAGGAAGGAAGGATACGAAAAATAGGAAAATTGAGCAGTTATGCTACATAGTTTGCAATTTTCTGTAGTAGAATAGGTGCTTCAATATAATCATCCTCTGCTTCCCTCATCTAAAGGTTTATCGCCATAAACAGCGCTCGGAGGTGGTTTCATGTGTAGAGAACTAGCTAAATTGAATTACAGAAATAACAAAAAGTTCAAAATATAATTCTACACTATGTACAACCTTGAGAACACTGGACTACTAAGATCATCACCACTGCTGGTGGTAAACAGCCCAACCCATTGGGGCAAGTGGGATAGGGAGCCTGGCAAGCATCTGTCTTCTAATTCCTCTGCTGTCAAACCACCTGTGGTATGGAAGGGCACAACTATGTCAAAACAAACGTTTGCAGTGATATTTCTACGCATCTCCACGTTAATACTCCAGTTTCTGTAATGTCAAAACGTGATAACATACAGACGCCCTCTTGCACATCACACAATCCCGTCCACAAACGTTAAAAACAGTTTATGCAAACAAGCTCTCCCTTGCTCTTTCAATGTTGTTCCTGACACCAAAATGTTCCCCACCTTAGTTTTATCTGCTGCTCCGTATTTCCTGAACAGTTGTGAAAAGTTAACCTGAAGAGGAAAAATAATCGCTAGATAGAATAGCAGAAGCTAATCGAGGCAGGTGGAGCTACAAAGGTACAGCAGTCCGCTCAACCATCACAGAAAACCAAGTGCAAATTAAATACAGTACAGCAAGAAAGGATACGAAAACTAAGAAAATTGAGCAGTTATGCCACATAGTTTGCAGTTATCCGTAGTGGAATAGGCGCTTCAACATAATCATCCTCTGCCTCCATCATCGAAAGGTTTATTGCCATAAACAGTGGTCGGAGGTGGTTTAATGTATAGAGAACCAGCTAAGTTGAATTACAGTAATGGAAAAAAAAAAGTTTGAAATGTAATTTTACACTATGTACAACCTTGAGAACGCCAGAGTACTAAGATCATCACCACTGCTGGCAAACAAATGTTTGTAGAGATCCTTCTACACATCTCCACATTAATACTCCAGTTATTGTAATGTAGAAACGTTATAACATTATTCAGATACCCTGTTGTTCATCACACAATCCTGTCCACAAACCTTGAAACAGTTTGTGCAAACAAGCTCCCCCTTTCTCTTTCAATGTTGTGGCTGACACCAAAGTGTTCCCCACTTTAGTTTTATCTGCTGCTCCATATTTCCTGGACAGTTCTGAAAAGAAAACTTAAAGAGGAAAAATAATCACTGGTTAAAATTACTGTTTGAGTGCTTCCTTTGGAAATAGAGGGGCGGGTGGGGCCTTCAGCCTCTTTCTTGATCCGCCATTGATGTGACGTACTACACTGGTGTTAACACAGCTATCCAATTCTGGGTGCAAAGTTGGCGATAAAATAGGCCAAGTCACCTAGTTAATCAGTGTTCCATCTCTAGGTTTTTTGAGGGGCTGAGGCCAAAACTTTTGCAGTGGATAGAAAGGGGATAAAGGGTAGAAGATAAAGAGAAAAGAAAGGGAGAGAAAAAGGAAAGCAAAAGAACCGAGAAAAAAATTGGAAATGAGTCCGCAAAAAAACAAAAACCAATTTTGGGCAAAAAAAACAAATCCAAATTTTGGCTTATGCGCATGCGTGAAAGAGAAATATTGTACAATTGACAACAGAAGCTGGTTCAAAATCTAGCTAAATTGTAAGAAAACGCTTTTGTAGCAAAGGTTAGTGGCATTTGGCAACACAGCACTCAAAAACCGCTTAAACGGTAAAAAATGCGGTTTTTTAAAGAAAAAAGTTGGACAGGAAAGGGTTAACTACGCCTTACAGTTTCTCTTCTTTCTTCTTGTTTTTCTCTCTTCGTTTTTGACTTTGTGAGCCCAATTTTGCAACTTTTGTCAACGCTTCCCTGACAAGCTCATTTGTAAACTGCTCTATATTGCCTAGTGAGCCACAGCATGTCACTGATAAAATCAAATTGAGTTTGGTCAAAATGGACAAGAAGAGAGAAAAGAAAGAGAAACTATTTCCCAGGGAAAAAAGTTCTAACCACTAATTTGACCAGTACAGAGTGAAACTATGTTTTAATTAAGTCTTTATTCCTAATATTTTCACCTCCAGTATGCTACATGCGTGTGTAAGCAATCTGTCCAGAGACATTGAAAAGCTTGTAGTTAGAACAATTTATTCACAGCAAATTCACAAAAATACGTAAATTATCAAGTACTAAATACTCATAAATAAAGATTCGGTTCCACCCGTAAATAGTAGAAGCTAATCGAGGTGCGTGGTGCTACAAAGGTACAGCAGTCTGTTTAACCATTACTAAATACAAAATAAATATAGGAGAGGAAGAAAGGATACGAAAAATTATAAAAATTGAGCAGTTATGCTACATAGTTCGCAATTTTCTGTAGTAGAATAGGTGCTTCAATATAATCATCCGCTGCTTCCACCATCGAAAGGTTTATCGCCATAAACAGCGCTCGGAGGTGGTTTCATGTATAGAGAACTAGCTAAATTGAATTACAGAAATAACAAAAAGTTCAAAATATAATTCTACACTATGTACAACCTTGAGAACACTGGACTACTAAGATCATCACCACTGCTGGTGGTAAACAGCCCAACCCATTGGGGCAAGTGGGATAGGGAGCCTGGCAAGCATCTGTCTTCTAATTCCTCTGCTGTCAAACCACCTGTGGTATGGAAGGGCACAACTGTGTCAAAACAAACGTTTGCAGTGATATTTCTACGCATCTCCACGTTAATACTCCAGTTTCTGTAATGTCAAAACGTGATAACATACAGACGCCCTCTTGCACATCACACAATCCCGTCCACAAACGTTGAAAACAGTGTATGCACACAAGCTCTCCCTTCCTCTTTCAATGTTGTTCCTGACACCAACATGTTCCCCACCTTAGTTTTATCTGCTGCTCCGTATTTCCTGAACAGTTCTGAAAAGTTAACCTGAAGAGGAAAAATAATCGCTACATAGAATAGCAGAAGCTAATCGAGGCAGGTGGAGCTACAAAGGTACAGCAGTCTGCTCAACCATCACAGAAAACCAAGTGCAAATTAAATACAGTACAGCAAGAAAGGATACGAAAAATAAGAATATTGAGCAGTTATGCCACATAGTTTGCAGTTATCCGTAGTGGAATAGGCGCTTCAACATAATCATCCTCTGCCTCCATCATCGAAAGGTTTATTGCCATAAACAGTGGTCGGAGGTGGTTTAATGTATAGAGAACTAGCTAAGTTTAATTACAGTAATGGAAAAAAAAGTTTGAAATGTAATTTTACACTATGTACAACCTTGAGAACGCCAGACTACTAAGATCATCACCACTGCTGGCAAACAAATGTTTGTAGAGATCCTTCTACACATCTCCACGTTAATACGCCAGTTATTGTAATGTAGAAACGTGATAACATTATTCAGACACCCTGTTGTGCATCACACAATCCTGTCCACAAACCTTGAAACTGTTTGTGCAAACAAGCTCCCCCTTTCTCTTTCAATGTTGTGGCTGACACCAAAGTGTTCCCCACTTTAGTCTTATCTGCTGCTCCATATTTCCTGGACAGTTCTGAAAAGAGAACTTAAAGAGGAAAAATAATCACTGGTTAAAATTACTGTTTGAGTGCTTCCTTTGGAAATAGAGGGGCGGGTGGGGCCTTCAGCCTCTTTCTTGATCCGCCATTGATGTGACGTACTACACTGGTGTTAACACAGCTATCCAATTCTGGGTGCAAAGTTGGCGATAAAATAGGCCAAGTCACCTAGTTAATCAGTGTTCCATCTCTAGGTTTTTTGAGGGGCTGAGGCCAAAACGTTTGCAGTGGATAGAAAGGGGATAAAGGGTAGAAGATAAAGAGAAAAGAAAGGGAGAGAAAAAGGAAAGCAAAAGAACCGAGAAAAAAATTGGAAATGAGTCCGCAAAAAAACAAAAACCAATTTTGGGCAAAAAAAACAAATCCAAATTTTGGCTTATGCGCATGCGTGAAAGAGAAATATTGTACAATTGACAACAGAAGCTGGTTCAAAATCTAGCTAAATTGTAAGAAAACGCTTTTGTAGCAAAGGTTAGTGGCATTTGGCAACACAGCACTCAAAAACCGCTTAAACGGTAAAAAATGCGGTTTTTTAAAGAAAAAAGTTGGACAGGAAAGGGTTAACTACGCCTTACAGTTTCTCTTCTTTCTTCTTGTTTTTCTCTCTTCGTTTTTGACTTTGTGAGCCCAATTTTGCAACTTTTGTCAACGCTTCCCTGACAAGCTCATTTGTAAACTGCTCTATATTGCCTAGTGAGCCACAGCATGTCACTGATAAAATCAAATTGAGTTTGGTCAAAATGGACAAGAAGAGAGAAAAGAAAGAGAAACTATTTCCCAGGGAAAAAAGTTCTAACCACTAATTTGACCAGTACAGAGTGAAACTATGTTTTAATTAAGTCTTTATTCCTAATATTTTCACCTCCAGTATGCTACATGCGTGTGTAAGCAATCTGTCCAGAGACATTGAAAAGCTTGTAGTTAGAACAATTTATTCACAGCAAATTCACAAAAATACGTAAATTATCAAGTACTAAATACTCATAAATAAAGATTCGGTTCCACCCGTAAATAGTAGAAGCTAATCGAGGTGCGTGGTGCTACAAAGGTACAGCAGTCTGTTTAACCATTACTAAATACAAAATAAATATAGGAGAGGAAGAAAGGATACGAAAAATTATAAAAATTGAGCAGTTATGCTACATAGTTCGCAATTTTCTGTAGTAGAATAGGTGCTTCAATATAATCATCCGCTGCTTCCACCATCGAAAGGTTTATCGCCATAAACAGCGCTCGGAGGTGGTTTCATGTATAGAGAACTAGCTAAATTGAATTACAGAAATAACAAAAAGTTCAAAATATAATTCTACACTATGTACAACCTTGAGAACACTGGACTACTAAGATCATCACCACTGCTGGTGGTAAACAGCCCAACCCATTGGGGCAAGTGGGATAGGGAGCCTGGCAAGCATCTGTCTTCTAATTCCTCTGCTGTCAAACCACCTGTGGTATGGAAGGGCACAACTGTGTCAAAACAAACGTTTGCAGTGATATTTCTACGCATCTCCACGTTAATACTCCAGTTTCTGTAATGTCAAAACGTGATAACATACAGACGCCCTCTTGCACATCACACAATCCCGTCCACAAACGTTGAAAACAGTGTATGCAAACAAGCTCTCCCTTCCTCTTTCAATGTTGTTCCTGACACCAACATGTTCCCCACCTTAGTTTTATCTGCTGCTCCGTATTTCCTGAACAGTTCTGAAAAGTTAACCTGAAGAGGAAAAGTAATCGCTAGATAGAATAGCAGAAGCTAATCGAGGCAGGTGGAGCTACAAAGGTACAGCAGTCTGCTCAACCATCACAGAAAACCAAGTGCAAATTAAATACAGTACAGCAAGAAAGGATACGAAAAATAAGAATATTGAGCAGTTATGCCACATAGTTTGCAGTTATCCGTAGTGGAATAGGCGCTTCAACATAATCATCCTCTGCCTCCATCATCGAAAGGTTTATTGCCATAAACAGTGGTCGGAGGTGGTTTAATGTATAGAGAACTAGCTAAGTTTAATTACAGTAATGGAAAAAAAAGTTTGAAATGTAATTTTACACTATGTACAACCTTGAGAACGCCAGACTACTAAGATCATCACCACTGCTGGCAAACAAATGTTTGTAGAGATCCTTCTACACATCTCCACGTTAATACGCCAGTTATTGTAATGTAGAAACGTGATAACATTATTCAGACACCCTGTTGTGCATCACACAATCCTGTCCACAAACCTTGAAACTGTTTGTGCAAACAAGCTCCCCCTTTCTCTTTCAATGTTGTGGCTGACACCAAAGTGTTCCCCACTTTAGTCTTATCTGCTGCTCCATATTTCCTGGACAGTTCTGAAAAGAGAACTTAAAGAGGAAAAATAATCACTGGTTAAAATTACTGTTTGAGTGCTTCCTTTGGAAATAGAGGGGCGGGTGGGGCCTTCAGCCTCTTTCTTGATCCGCCATTGATGTGACGTACTACACTGGTGTTAACACAGCTATCCAATTCTTTGTGCAAAGTTGGCGATAAAATAGGCCAAGTCACCTAGTTAATCAGTGTTCCATCTCTAGGTTTTTTGAGGGGCTGAGGCCAAAACGTTTGCAGTGGATAGAAAGGGGATAAAGGGTAGAAGATAAAGAGAAAAGAAAGGGAGAGAAAAAGGAAAGCAAAAGAACCGAGAAAAAAATTGGAAATGAGTCCGCAAAAAAACAAAAACCAATTTTGGGCAAAAAAAACAAATCCAAATTTTGGCTTATGCGCATGCGTGAAAGAGAAATATTGTACAATTGACAACAGAAGCTGGTTCAAAATCTAGCTAAATTGTAAGAAAACGCTTTTGTAGCAAAGGTTAGTGGCATTTGGCAACACAGCACTCAAAAACCGCTTAAACGGTAAAAAATGCGGTTTTTTAAAGAAAAAAGTTGGACAGGAAAGGGTTAACTACGCCTTACAGTTTCTCTTCTTTCTTCTTGTTTTTCTCTCTTCGTTTTTGACTTTGTGAGCCCAATTTTGCAACTTTTGTCAACGCTTCCCTGACAAGCTCATTTGTAAACTGCTCTATATTGCCTAGTGAGCCACAGCATGTCACTGATAAAATCAAATTGAGTTTGGTCAAAATGGACAAGAAGAGAGAAAAGAAAGAGAAACTATTTCCCAGGGAAAAAAGTTCTAACCACTAATTTGACCAGTACAGAGTGAAACTATGTTTTAATTAAGTCTTTATTCCTAATATTTTCACCTCCAGTATGCTACATGCGTGTGTAAGCAATCTGTCCAGAGACATTGAAAAGCTTGTAGTTAGAACAATTTATTCACAGCAAATTCACAAAAATACGTAAATTATCAAGTACTAAATACTCATAAATAAAGATTCGGTTCCACCCGTAAATAGTAGAAGCTAATCGAGGTGCGTGGTGCTACAAAGGTACAGCAGTCTGTTTAACCATTACTAAATACAAAATAAATATAGGAGAGGAAGAAAGGATACGAAAAATTATAAAAATTGAGCAGTTATGCTACATAGTTCGCAATTTTCTGTAGTAGAATAGGTGCTTCAATATAATCATCCGCTGCTTCCACCATCGAAAGGTTTATCGCCATAAACAGCGCTCGGAGGTGGTTTCATGTATAGAGAACTAGCTAAATTGAATTACAGAAATAACAAAAAGTTCAAAATATAATTCTACACTATGTACAACCTTGAGAACACTGGACTACTAAGATCATCACCACTGCTGGTGGTAAACAGCCCAACCCATTGGGGCAAGTGGGATAGGGAGCCTGGCAAGCATCTGTCTTCTAATTCCTCTGCTGTCAAACCACCTGTGGTATGGAAGGGCACAACTGTGTCAAAACAAACGTTTGCAGTGATATTTCTACGCATCTCCACGTTAATACTCCAGTTTCTGTAATGTCAAAACGTGATAACATACAGACGCCCTCTTGCACATCACACAATCCCGTCCACAAACGTTGAAAACAGTGTATGCAAACAAGCTCTCCCTTCCTCTTTCAATGTTGTTCCTGACACCAACATGTTCCCCACCTTAGTTTTATCTGCTGCTCCGTATTTCCTGAACAGTTCTGAAAAGTTAACCTGAAGAGGAAAAGTAATCGCTAGATAGAATAGCAGAAGCTAATCGAGGCAGGTGGAGCTACAAAGGTACAGCAGTCTGCTCAACCATCACAGAAAACCAAGTGCAAATTAAATACAGTACAGCAAGAAAGGATACGAAAAATAAGAATATTGAGCAGTTATGCCACATAGTTTGCAGTTATCCGTAGTGGAATAGGCGCTTCAACATAATCATCCTCTGCCTCCATCATCGAAAGGTTTATTGCCATAAACAGTGGTCGGAGGTGGTTTAATGTATAGAGAACTAGCTAAGTTTAATTACAGTAATGGAAAAAAAAGTTTGAAATGTAATTTTACACTATGTACAACCTTGAGAACGCCAGACTACTAAGATCATCACCACTGCTGGCAAACAAATGTTTGTAGAGATCCTTCTACACATCTCCACGTTAATACGCCAGTTATTGTAATGTAGAAACGTGATAACATTATTCAGACACCCTGTTGTGCATCACACAATCCTGTCCACAAACCTTGAAACTGTTTGTGCAAACAAGCTCCCCCTTTCTCTTTCAATGTTGTGGCTGACACCAAAGTGTTCCCCACTTTAGTCTTATCTGCTGCTCCATATTTCCTGGACAGTTCTGAAAAGAGAACTTAAAGAGGAAAAATAATCACTGGTTAAAATTACTGTTTGAGTGCTTCCTTTGGAAATAGAGGGGCGGGTGGGGCCTTCAGCCTCTTTCTTGATCCGCCATTGATGTGACGTACTACACTGGTGTTAACACAGCTATCCAATTCTTTGTGCAAAGTTGGCGATAAAATAGGCCAAGTCACCTAGTTAATCAGTGTTCCATCTCTAGGTTTTTTGAGGGGCTGAGGCCAAAACGTTTGCAGTGGATAGAAAGGGGATAAAGGGTAGAAGATAAAGAGAAAAGAAAGGGAGAGAAAAAGGAAAGCAAAAGAACCGAGAAAAAAATTGGAAATGAGTCCGCAAAAAAACAAAACCTAATTTTGGCTTATGCGCATGCGTGAAAGAGAAATATTGTACAATTTACAAGAGAAGCTGGTTCAAAATCTAGCTAAATTGTAAGAAAACGCTTTTGTAGCAAAGTTTAGTGGCATTTGGCAACACAGCACTCAAAAACCCGTTAAACGGTAAAAAATGCGGTTTTTTAAAGAAAAAAGTTGGACAGGAAAGGGTTAAATACGCCTTACAGTTTCTCTTCTTTCTTCTTGTTTTTCTCTCTTCGTTTTTGACTTTGTGAGCCCAATTTTGCAACTTTTGTCAAGGCTTCCCTGACAAGCTCATTTGTAAACTGCTCTATATTGCCTAGTGAGCCACAGCATGTCACTGATAAAATCAAATTGAGTTTGCTCAAAATGGACAAGAAGAGAGAAAAGAAAGAGAAACTATTTCCCAGGGAAAAAAGTTCTAACCACTAATTTGACCAGTACAGAGTGAAACTATGTTTTAAGTAAGTCTTTATTCCTAATATTTTCACCTACAATATGTTACATACGTGTGTAAGTAATCTGTCCAGAAACATTGAAAAACTTGTATTTAGAACAATTTATTCACAACAAATTCACAAAAATACGTAAATTATCAAGTACTAAATACTCATAAATAAAGATTCGGTTCCACCCGTAAATAGTGGGAGGTAATCGAGGTGCGTGGTGCTACAAAGGTACAGCAGTCTGTTTAACCATTAGTAAATGCAAAATAAATACAGGACAGCAAGAAAGGATACGAAAAATAGGAAAATTGAGCAGTTATGCTACATAGTTTGCAATTTTCTGTAGTAGAATAGGTGCTTCAATATCCTCTGCTTCGTCTGCATCCATCATCGGAAGGTTTATCGCCATAAACAGCGCTCGGAGGTGGTTTCATGTATAGAGAGCTACCTAAATTGAATTACAGAAATGACAAAAAGTTTAAAATATAATTCTACACTAGGTACAGCCTTGAGAACACTGGACTACTAAGATCATCACCACTGCTGGTGGTAAACAGCCCAACCCATGGGGGCAGGTGGGATAGGGAGCCTGGCAAGCATCCGTCTTCTAATTCCTCGGCTGTCAAACCACCTGTGGTATGGAAGTGCACAACTATGACAAAACAAACGTTTGCAGTGATATTTCTACGCATCTCCACGTTAATACTCCAGTTTCTGTAATGTCAAAACGTGATAACATACAGACGCCGTCTTGCACATCACAATCCCGTCCACAACCCTAAAAAACAGTTTATGCAAACAAGCTCTCCCTTCCTCTTTCAATGTTGTTCCTGACACCAAAATGTTCCCCACCTTAGTTTTATCTGCTGCTCCGTATTTCCTGGACAGTTCTGAAAAGTTAACCTAAAGAGGAAAAATAATCACTAGATAGAATAGCAGAAGCTAATCGAGGCAGGTGGAGCTACAAAGGTACAGCAGTCCGTTCAACCATCACAGAAAACGAAGTGCAAAATAGGTACAGGACAGCAAGAAAGGATACGAAAAATAAGAAAATTGAGCAGTTATGCAACATAGTTTGCAATTATCCGTAGTGGAATAGGCGCTTCAACATAGCCATCTTCTGCCTCCATCAACAACACATCATCAACGAGAGAAAAGAAAGAGAAACCTTTTACCAGGGAAAAAAGTTCTAACCACTAATTTGACCAGTACAGAGTGAACTATGTTTTAATTAAGTCTTTATTCCTAATATTTTCATAGGGAAAACAACACAGGGAAAAAAGTTCTAACCACTAATTTGATCAGTACAGACTGAAACATGATTGACGTACACAGGTTTTGCCTAAACCCAGGGAAAAGTGTCACCACTGGACATAAAAACTGCTTTTCGGAGAAATGTGATTAACGAGTACAGTTCTATTTTACTTGCATTATTCATCGTTACTTCCAAACCACTGGTGTCTGGTTGCCCAAAATTGGCAAAAGAAAGTGAAACTATATCGACATTTTTGATTGAGCCAAGTAACAGTTCAGGAATGACAGGCCTGAAAATTAGCACAAAGAAGACCAAACAAATGGCGGTCTCCCCACCAGCCGAGTGTCACTATTTGTAAATGGTCAAAAGTAGAAACTGTGAGCACATTCATCTACCTGGGCAGCATCATGGATGAGAAGGTGGGACTGATTTTGATGTCTTCTCTTGAATGAATAAGAGCAGGGGCTCCTTATCATCAATGAAGTCTGTGTGGAAATCCACTGTTATTCCTTTGAAAACCAAATTAAGGCTCGTCAATTCAAATGTTAAAACAGTCCTGTTGTATGGTTCAGAGTGCTGGATAATCTCCAAGGAAATTACTCAAACTGAGAGTGTTTGTCCTCAAATGCCTCAGGATCATCCTACAGGTCAAATGGCCCATGAAGATCAGCAAAAGAAGTGTAAGGGAGAAATGCAACCAAGAAGACATCATGGTTGAACTGGCCAACGGAAGATGGAGCTGGATCGACTACGTTCTAAGAAAGCCACCCAAAGGACATCACCAAAGAAGCCTTATGATAAAAATAATAGTAATAATAGTAGGCATTTATTTATACACGATGAAGACTAAATACAGCAGAGCTTATGTGGTCGTGTGCAGGCCACACAGCTGATGTGGTTGTGTGTAGTTCGCATATATGCTGATCTTAATGGGCCATTTGATCGGTACAATGATCTACCATGTGCACCCCATATGGTAGATGCAGACGAGGAACATGGAGATCGGTGGAAGCAGAGCTAAAGGGAAGACTGGGCTTCACTTGGAGTGAGGCATCGAGAATTGCACAAGACAGGGAACGTGGGAGAGATTTAGTGGGGGCCTTATGCGCCACATGGCATAATGAGGCCTAAGTAAGAGGTAAGTAAGTAAGTACCGTTGCCGTGCCTACATAGCTAGTAATAAACCAGAAATCATCTATGCATTTGATTAATTTTCTTAAATCGAGGCAATGGGTTTCTCCATTTAGTTGTCCACGAAAAGTTCAAAAATACTGACATGTTAACACTGGTCTCAGGTAGTCTTGACAGAGTTCTATCGTAGTCACAATGTGCAATCCACATTGCTCAACATGTACTGATTGCTGTGCAACAAACTGTGTTCAGCTACCTTTAATACACATTCCTCGTTTGTTGACAAGAAAACCTGGCCGTAGTTGTTTCTCAAGTTAACAGAAGGGTCATCATACTTGAACTCAAATGAGCGTTACTTTTACACAAAATCAGCTGGTGCAAGAATTGATAGAAATGATAAGGCGCTTAAACCCAACCATTATTTCATTGCACTCACTATGTCATTAAGCCACCCTTTTTGCCAAATTGCTCCTTTTCTTAACAGGCTGACCATCATGACTGCATGCCCATCCAGCATGTATGCCTGAAGTGTCTTAATGTCTTTCCAAGGGACACCATCAGGAAAACTCCTGTCTGGACACTCGGTGTTGGTCCTGGGGCTACGACCTGGCAAAAAGATTTTGTTGTGTGATCTGTGTGCTGATCACGCAACCATTAAAAAAGCCTTAACCTCCCCAAGGTGATACCGCCTTGACTTATCTCTAGGCTCATTAATGCAATTGTGATTTGCGCATAAATCATGCACACTAATGTTGACTTAAAAAGTGGGCATAAAAACGGTTAAGTGTGGCTTTATAATGTTGGTTTTCTCTCGTTTCATTTATTTATTTTTTTTCAGGCTACCGTATTTACTCGTGTGTAAGTTGAACTCGTGTATAAGTCGACCCCCCATTTTCAAGGTCAAAAATCGGATTTTTCGTAATTTCTGGTTAAAGAAGTAAAATTCAGACCGATAGAAGTTTCCCAAAAAGTTAATCTCTTATTTCTAAGAATGTATTAAAAACTCGGTGAATTAAAAAACTGCAGAGCAAAATTTAATCGTGTGCTGTGAAGTTTACAAGCACTTGTTTATATCATCACGATTTAAGCACACATGAGCACTTCGATTTACCAGAGAAGTATTTTACGATATTTTGAAGTAAATCGCATTGAAAATGAAATCTTTTTGCATTTAACTAACCCTTATCTCAATGTTGAGTTTGAAAGGAGATTTAGAAGACCGAAGAAACGCCGAAGAGCTTCGAAGGATCGCTTGATGAAAACACCGCCATCTTGGATAACTTGGTAACCAAACTACGAATTTGAGGAGTACTGGTAACTAAGATAACTCCATTTGCTTTCTGAAGTTTGCGCGCGAGGAAAAACGAAAGGTCAGCACCGTAAACAGTAGCAAAGCTCTAAGAAAAATGTCTGCTCTACAGATCAAAAGACACAATAGAAATCATCTCCAGTAGGTTTGTGTTTAAACCACTTAAAATTTATTATTCCACAATTTTTTGTTCACGAAGAAAGCGCCGAAAACTGACGAAACTTGAACACAATTAGAACTGGTTTTTGTAAGCTCGGTTTTCCTAACGGACTTCAGGCAATTGTTATGCTAACTTCTTGGATTGCTTGGTCAGGTCTTTATGTATGACTCGTGTATAAGACGAGGGCGAAGTTTTGGGCTGATTTTTTGGCCATAAAAGGTCGACTTATACACGAGTAAATACGGTACGTCACCAGATAATTTAGAACCTGGGTGAAATACCTGAGCTTTTATTTGTCTTCTTATTAGTCTGTCCTGACAGTGTGGGAATTGTTTCATTATTTCCTTCATTTGTTGGAAACGTAAGATTTTGTTTGCTTCTGTCACCTCCAAATTCCTTATGAACACTTGGTCACTGTCGACTGCCTCTATTATGGCGGGTGTTGGCCAGGTATCTGTGGCATTCTTTCCATTAGCTTCTATCAGAAAGTTGATTGGAAAAACACCTTCGTTGACAGCCAACAACTTCCACAAAAAGGAGTCACAATTTGTGTAAGCGACAGCATGATACTGGCCAAGAATGCCCTGTAAATAAACCGAATAAATTAAAGGTCAACGCTAAAAGTCTCCTTCACTGTCTACCCAGATAAGAATAGCTTCATTGATTGCATTGATTGCATTACCTCGTGAAGTTCCTGGGCTTGCTCGTTTTTTTGTCTTTCCTCCTCTTCCTGATAATTGGCTAGGGCCATACTGATATGTACATTTTCTATACCAGGTAACTGATGAGAGTAGTTAAGATTAGTTTCTCTTTTTAAAAGAGTAGCACCAAGCAAAAAATTAAAAAAAAAAACGAACAACACAATTCTACTTTAACTTTTTTCACTGGTCTGGAAGCAACCTATAGGAGATCAATATAGAAAAATATGTTCCAACCAAAAAAAAGTTTCCTAGTTGTTTTCATCACTCAGTAGTGCTAGGATCACCATGAATACGTTACTAGCGAAGCTCGTGGCCTTCCTCCAGTGTTTTTCTTTCTTGTTCTTCCTGATCATCGGAATGGGGCGTACTGATGTCTACATTTTCTGTATCAGGTAACGGATACAAATAGTTTGATTAGTTTCCCTTGTGAGACCAGGGGCCCGTTTCTCGAAAGTCCTGGTCACTTTTCGGGCCTGAAGCTACATTTTAAAATCACAATGTATGGAACGTTGGCGTAGTTTTTAGCCCGCATATCAGCCCGACTTGTTGTATCAACTTAGAATTTTATTGCTCAGCTTTCAAAACCATCAACATTTGAGTCTTTCATGCAAACGTCGCGCACATGAAATGGCTTTCCGGGCACGAAAAGTTATCGGGACTTTCGAGAAACGGGCCCCAGAACATAGGCAAAAAACAAGGCAAGAACATAGCAAGTTGCACTATGTCCTTCTGGTAATTCCACTTTAATTTTTTTTTCACTGGTGTGGAGGTAACCTACAGGTCAGATGTATTAGTCATGGTAATGTCACGCCATTTTTCTTAACAGTTGAAAATCGAACAGGTTCTTATGGCAACCTTTAGCAGTGTCACAGCTTTAAAGGAGTTCTTTAAATGACAGTGTAATGCTTCACTTAAACGGTAAGAACATTTAAACTGCGACCCTGCACTCTGATGGTTCAGCAAAGACAAATGTTCTTGCCTTTGGTTATTATTCCTCCTCATCCTCATTCTCCACCTGCAACCGTTTTCGGGTATCGCCAATGAGCTGAATGGAAAAATGAACCAATGTTGAAATGGACAGTATTCGCAAACGTCAATCAGCCACCTGATGTTGCCAACAAATTTCACGGCAATAATACGTTACCGCTTCACATTCCCATCTTGGAGCCCACAGAATCCCTGTTTTCTTGGGGACAGTAGACGGCTTGAGTGACTCCTGCAACATAAGCATTCCACTGGAAGACACTTTTATCTGCCAGAAACTAAAAACACGCCCTTCAAACTGCAATCACAAGTTTAATAGGGAAGATGCAATTGCCTTATTTTAATCATCTTACTTCAGTTATTGTTCTGGCCACTCTACTTCCCTCAATTTTCTGTATGGTTGGACTCTTTGGATGTCCCTACAGATGAAAAACAGATATAGCCTAAGATTTACGGAATACTATAGGAAAACTAACGCAAGTAATAAAAAAGGAGAAACAGGTTTTTTCGTCCCTTGCTTTCCTTAATTCATTCCTTTTTTTTGTCCAACACTAAACTATGACATCAACTCAATATACCTTTTTAGTAATACATCCAGTCTGGCAGCCAAAGGAAATTGTAAGGAAACTTGGTCAGGTATGCAACTTTGTTATCTTTAGAAGCAACGTTTGTCAAATGACTTCTGAATATCGCTGAGTAGTGTAGGTTCTTGGTTCAGTTGCAATTTCTCCTAGCATAGGCCAAAGTGGTCTTTTGGTGGAAGTATTCATTTCACATGGTTTTTTTTGGGGGGGGTGGAGAGTTCACCATACTTTACTTGGAACGTCAGCTCTGCCAAGGCTTCCTTTGAAGATGATAACTCTCCCTTAACTGACTGATGGTCTGCCAAAAAATGCGAACAATAGCTCAGAAGTCAGTGTTACGATACCTAATATCACTTCTTGTCGTTCTTATTCATGAACTTCTAACTCATACCAAGTCATGTTCCGAAAAATTCCGAATGTAGCACCTCTTCTGAGGGATTCTCGTAATCATGAAAGGCCTAGAGAAAGTATTCGACAAACTTTACAACGTAGCAGTCACTAACTTTGTCAAGTTATCCATGTACTGTACAGCAGCTAGGCTGTGTTTGCATACTCTTGATTTTTTAAAGAGAGCTCCCCCTTCTGTCTAGCCTTCATTTCGTTCACAAGAACCACCAGCTCTCTTACCCTATACAGAAGCTTAGAGAAAACACATTATTTGTTGTAAGATACACACGAAATGATACACAACAAAAATGGGCACTCCTTGCTACCTGCAGCATTATTTACCTCCTACGTTTTTGCAGTAGTTCCAATGGTGTTTGCATAAGAAAAGAGCAGCAACTGCATGGCATTAAATTACTGTAGAATAATGCGCGTGCTTGTTGTTATTCTGTCATTTGATTGGCTGTTTCAAAAGGCGAACCACAATTTATACAAACTTAAACAATATAAAGGAAAACACAGAGATCATTGTCCGATCTTTTTCTATGAGCGTAAGGCCTGGTTTTCCAGCTGGGCGAGTGAGAAAAGGATTCAGTTATGCTTTTCTCTGTAGTCTGCCTGGCACGGTGAATGTACCATTCTGTAAAACCTTGTTTGGGGCACGATTAAATCACTGTCGTGTGGTTTTTGCACCAGTGCACTATTCAGGGGTTTTTCGGCCTTCTGGGCTCTGATAAATAACATTGTTTTTTTTTTAGCTCAGAAGTGGCTGAAAAAATCTCATCTCTCCCTTTGGGGGGTCTGAAGAGAATATAGTATATTTCTTTACTCCAGAGTGCATGAATCTTTAAATTGAATTTTCGTGTTTGTGTAACTTTTCTTTCTTTATCTATTAAGAGCTCCTGACCAGAAATATCGAGAATCCCACGACAGAAACGAAATTTCACATTCTATTTTATTTTACCAAAAATACCCCTTTGGTAAACTATTTTCAAAAATCATATTTAAAAGTTCCTTCGCTTTTTGTTTTTTTCCAAAATTTAGATAAGTTCGAAAACAGCTAGAAGCTCACTGGCGCCCACTGGAAATAAGGGAAAATCGTGCATTTGTAGCAAGCTCGTACGCAACAATGGAGCAAATGTGTCGCGAAATCGGATGTACTTGAAACCGTAGCATTAAACGTAGCGGGGGTACGCTGCTACTATTTCCTTGTATATACATACTTATGGCCGAGCCACAAAATAATTTCTAGATCTTAGTCAGTTACCATGGTAACATAGTCGTTAATCGGAGTACTTTTTGAATCAAATAGACTTTTTTTCAAAACGCAGGGAAGAAAAAACCCAAAAACTTACAACAGCAACACTTTACTAACCTACAAGCACGCTCACATTACGTCGTTCTACAAGTAGAATTGCAAATTATTCCTGTTACAAATTAGAACTATTTCCTTATAAACGTGTTTAGTCAACAGAGAGATTTACCGAAACTAATTTTCAAATTTCATGCCTTTTTTAGCTTTGCCAAATTGAAGCTAGCATTAACGCAAAAATAATAAAAATAATAAAAACGATTAAAAATAATAAATAAAAGAATGATTAAATGGAATCACAAGTGAGACTAATGTTCAGTATTTGCTGTCTTAGTTTTTCTGTACCTTATAAGAAAGATTTTATTTAGGCAATCACCAAAAAAAAATGGCTGTCGTAGTTGCTCTGTACCTTGCCGGCTTACGGGGCTACCACGGTACGCTGCTCTTTAATTTTACATGACTGCATAAGTCACTCTTTCCTTGTGTGGGTACGGCGCTACGAGGGTACGCTGGTACTGTTTTGTCATTGCAAAAGTCTCTCGTTCCTTGTCCGGTACGCTGCTACGATGGTACGTTTTTTATTCATCAACTTTTTTCTTTTCCTTTTTTTTTTCTTCAGGTTGTGAAGACTTAATTACTTCAAGGCTACAAGCAAGGCTTCTAGTCAAATGTCATGTGAAAGTTGTAAATTAATGCATCTGAAAGAAAAGAAAATGTTTTGGGAGTGATGTGTAATCGTTTTTTTTATTAGTCTACTTATTATAAATGAGAGCAGTTGGTTGCGGCTGTTGTCATGTTACATTTTGCCAGGTTGATTGACTTGAGTTATTTTGTTTTTTTAGGAAACTACACACGGGTTTGTCGCCATATTTATTTTATGAGTAAAATTTTCTGTTAATTCCTAGTTACCAGTTACAATAACCCCAAAGATAAATATGGTTGTAAAGTATGTAAGGAAGGAAAGTAAATGCACTGATGTGTGTGTTATAACAAATGCCGAATTTTTAAAAAAGCCGTTGCAAGATGACATAAGTAAGTTTAAAATTTTAGCATTTTAACGTTGTATTGCGACATTCAAATTAGACACTTAGGGGCTCATTACATGAGGCGGACTGGCTCGCTTAGCCGGGCTGGCTCGGTTTCCCGGGATCTCGGCGTGTCTGTGAAACACACTAAAAATCAATTTAGCCGGGCTGAAAATTTACCATGTGTGACCTCTCACGGGAAAACGTACACTAATGGATATCCGTTTTGAAACGTATAGCCGTTCGTCAGCCGTTCAAACGGGATGGGATGCCGTTCGAACGGCTCGAGCTATCTGTTCAAAAAAAATTGTCAGCCGTTCGAACGGCTTGAGCTATCCGTTCAAAAAAAATTATCAGCCGTTTGAACGGCTCGAGCTATCCGTTCAAAAAAAATTGTCAGCCGTTTGAACGGTTCGAGCTACCCTTCAAAAAAATTGTCAGCCGTTCGAACGGCTCGAGCTATCCGTTCAAAAAAAATTGCCAGCCGTTCGAACGGCTCGAGCAATCTGTTCAAAAAAAATTGTCAGCCGTTTGAACGGCTCGGGCTATCCGTTCAAAAGAATTCGCCAGCCGTTCGAAGGCGAATGGCTTGAGCTGTCCGAGTAGTGCTATCCATTCCAAAAATTCAGCCGTTCGCGTCGTAAAAAAGCCTTAAGTACCCTTCGCAGGTGGTCACGTTTATACAAACTTTGTAAACTTCTGGTATGCTTTGCGAACTTTGCATGCCTTGTAAGTTTGAATAATCTCCTCAAAACTTAGTAGAAGCTAAAATTCAAGTCTGCCTTAGACTGCCCACCGTTCGTTATAACAGTATAACTGCTAACAACAATTCTGATATGACTGTTTCAGATGGTTGCGTTACACAGTTTTGATTGCGCTTGCTGTTTACGACAGAATATGCGTTGTCTACAGACTCACCTCGTGAATAGTCACGGTTCTTTATCTGCTTCTTAGCTATCTTCGCTGTCATAACGTTCGATTATCGATGTACATTTTCTCCAAGACTCAAGTTTTACGCAACATTGACTTTCCCGAAAGTGTTCCATCTTTGACAGTATGCAAATTTGAAGCGCTTTTGATTAGAGGTCTAAAAATATCTCCTGTGGGGTTATACTGTCGGCTCGTTCCCTAACATAAAGGTTTTGAGCTATGCTCTTTAACTACACTCATAATCTTCCTTGACCATTAAATTTTTCATTTTTCCGGTAATAACTTTTGATTTACAGGTTTCAAATCGAAAGACGCAATCGCAGGGGCTTTACAAAGTTTCGCGCTTTCGCTTTGACATTCACACATTTTTTTCTTTCGTAAATTCTGACTTATTTGAACTAAGTCCGCACAAAGTCATGAGTTTTCTGAATTCTATGCATAATGGGCTTCTTAAAGAGATAAACATCAAGATACATGTTATTCACGTGATGAATTTATTTGCGGGTGAAAGCATACACAAGCGCATTTTTTCAATAATGCGTGCGTGACACAACTTGTGACTAAGCACGTGACGAAAATTAGCCTCTGCTCCTGTGTAGGACCATTATTGTCGGGATTATTGTCGAGATAGATGAGAAAGCATGATTTGACCTTAGAGTCTATAATGCCGAAAAAACTCACAAGTTGACAGTTCAAGGTCTATTGATATTATAGTTTTAAAACGACTTGAAAAAAGGGCAAGTTCATTTAAAACTTGTGTCACTTGTGCGCACGCCGAGTTGGTGTTCTCTAATATCCACTGTTGACACAGCTTATTTTGAACAACCGTTTATCTGTTAAGTGTACTTAATAGAAATAACAATTTTTCATTTTGAAGCAGATTAGATTGTAAATTTAACAGAAAGTATTTTATACAACTCGTAAAAAAATCACAACAAAGACAATTCTTTTCTCCAATTAAAACGGAGAGATTTCGATCCGCTCATTACGGATGCAAATTGAAACTCGTGTGTGTTATTCATATGCTAAAAATAAAAATATAACCTTCTATTTGTCCAATCAAAACTGTCGTTTTTTGATCCGCCCGATACTATAAAATGACTCGAGACAACGAACAATTTTCACACTAGTCTTGCTACCGCTTGCTGTAAGCTGCTATTACTTGCCATCTGTGTAAATCATGTCTATCAGACTGTTGTGCAAACAAACTGCCAGGCGTCCATCGAAAGCGTTGTTTTACTTCCAACAAGAGGGAAAAACTGGGATCGTGCCAACCCGTATTATCACCGAAAAACAGCTGGATTTAACTGTGGGAACGGTGGTGACTGTCAATTGGGACGGAGAAATAGTAGAAGCGGAGATCCTGGCTTTAGATGGTAAGTTACATTGCATACGTTTCATCAGTGTTGAAACTAGGCACTAGAAGTAGTCTTGTAGAACTTATTGCAAGACAAGTTGCACTAAAGACCGCAGATTGTACTTAATGACTTATTACCTTAAGCTTAACTTTTGCTTTATACAGAGGAATGCTTTTATTGATTTCATTGCTATTCTCTACATTATTAACGATATTGGAGAATTAAAATTGTTACCGGCGTTCGGAGTTTTTAAACAAACGTTAAATGCCATTGTTGACAAGTTCCGGAGTCAAGTAAACACTCTGAATTGAACTTCACTTATTACCATTACACTTATTACCATTACTAAAAACATACAATTTTTCCTTGTAGATGACGAGAAAGCTCTGAGCGCGAAGGACTTTGAGTGGTCCAAACAACACTTACCTGCTGCTGTGAGCCCAGAGTCGGAAAACGCCGAAGAGAAGGAAAACATCGAGCCGGCCATCGAGCCTCCAAAAAAGAAAGTGGCGCGCGCCAAAAAGGTAAGTATGCATAGTAAACGTAAGCAATTGGTCAAGAATAGAATTTTTGATCCGCGAGCTTTGGAACTGAAATCTCTGAATCGTCACTTTTGCAAGAATAATAACTAAAGCGTCGCTGAATGAAGTGATTGCACAAGTTAGCTTAAAGGGGCTATGTCACACTATTTTAGTATCTTTTTAAAAGATAAAAGTGTCTTCGCAAAAATTGAATTACAAAATAATTGTCTAGTTTTGTTATTAAAGACTATATCACGACATAGCCTGCACAACAAGCGTTGCTGAGTCCAGCGAGTTATCTTTTCGCTCTTCGTGCTCGCGTCTTGCGTTAAACTCTAATGATTTGATTTTCTTTGTTTCAGGCCGTTGAAGTGCAAAGTACTGAGAACGAAGTCGAACGTCCCTCAGATCCTTACGCGCAATTTTTAGCCGAACAGAAGAAGCGAGAGCTGGCGTGGAAGTCCAATCGCAAAGTGAAGAGGGCCAAGGCACAGTCAGTAACCCCGGCAGTAACGAACCAGAATGACCCAAGCAGCAGTGACCGTGACCATCGTCAAGAGGACCCCGTCGCTCTTCTGCGGCAGCAGCTTGATGCCAAAACAGAGGAGTGCCGCGAACTGAAGAAGAGATTAGAAAGCATTGAAGCAGTCAACACTCGGATCCTCATCACCCAGATGGAAATGCAGGAAAACTTTGTTAAGGTAATGTTTCTGAAGGTCATACTTACAATTCCCTTGTGTGTTCACTGAGAGCAGTTTCTTCTCGCTTATATGAATTAGTCAAGCGAACGTGCGACGTCGCGTACCCATAAATCGCGCTCGCTCCACTAAAATATTGCTCGCAATCTAGCTTATAACGTCCTTTATTATTGATTCGACACCCAAGAAGCGATCAGCAGAACGGAATACATTTTTGTTTGGAATTTTCACATACAAACATAATCGGATGAAATCTAGTTTCCTCTAATCCACACTTGCTTTTTATTTATACTGTTGCAGCTGCTGGAGAATATACAGGCCTCTGTGTCAGGAATTGAGGAGCGCATGGCCACAAGTACCATCGTTTCAAACCTTGAAAGGCGCCTTGACGTTCCGGAGGGACAAGCCGCTGTAAATCAGTATAACCTGGTATGGAATTGGTGATAAATTGGTAGGTCGCTTCGGATGCCATAGGAATGTGATCACACAATAATTATTTCGAATGTAGTTTGGACTAAATTGCAACGCTCAGTGTTTAATGCAGTCAACGGATACTTTTAGACTTTCGAATAACAGTCTAGGCTTTCAACTGCAAATCTTTAAAGATTTATTTCTCTGCTTTTAGTTTTGCGCAACCTTGCCTTCAAATGAATCGATTGAACACTGATAATTGAGCACTGATAATTTATAGTACAAATACGGCTGAGTGAGGGTTCCTTGTTAACTAACTGAGAAATTCTCAGTAAACACAGACAGCCGTGATATATCACAAACCTAGGGGTTTTTTACAACTTTTTTGCTTTTTTTTCACCAGCTCAGTGCCACAATCATTCCCGGATGTGACGACGAAGCCCTATTGAAGGACACGGCAGAACCCGCATCAAAAGAGAACCAAGACCTGGCCACCATCAATTATCACACCCTGAATGGGCTTCGCGAGGAGAGCCAACCTACACAGATGCAATCTGCCGCCAAACAAGGAAGCGCTCCCCAGGAAGTCGGCGAGGAGTTGATCAGTACGTGTGTTACGCCGACGAGAATAAAGACCATTCAGCACGCCCTATCCAAGACAGAGACTGAACGGCACTTGTGTGCCTTGAAGCTGCTGCCACGTTTTTTCAGTAAAGAGGAACTAGCAGAAAGCAACACTGATGGCAGTCATGACAAAAAGTGCCTCGACAGTACCAAATTAAATTCGCTGAAAATATTGGTCTTCAGTAAATTTCCAGCAAGCACCAGCGAAGAAAAGGACAAAGCCTGGAGGTTTATCAAAGGCAAAATTAATTCCAAGTGTCGTGCTGCCCGCAAAATTCTTATGACAGACTTAACTCCTACACGTTCATCGTAATCGACTTCATGTGTAATTTTCGGCCAGAAAGCATTGCTTTTGTATGTCCAGCTGTTATTATTGTAGTGCAAAACTTCGTTTGATAGTATTTAGAGGTCTAGTTAGGGAAGGAAATAAATATACAGTTATGTGTAATAAAATGCATAAGCGTTTGTTTTGTAAAGCCCTGGCCAAGCGGACTGGCAAGTAAACGCAAGTTAGTCGAAGGTTACAATAAGCCCTGAGCCATTCTTACTGCAACCCAAGTGGCCAAACCAAAGAAAGCAATACTGAGACCAACCTGCGTCAACTTGCAAAACTGGCAGCCTTTCCCTCCCTTAATTTCGTATCGCGCGCACTGAAAGGAAAAAAGAAAAAACTGAACGAGTGCTTTTACTTTGAAATGATTTCAGAATGTGGAACAGTTCGTAACAATGGCGGCCTTTCCGTTGCTTAATTTCGTGTCGTGTGCACTGAAAAGAAAAAAGTGACCGGGTGCTTTTACTTTGAAATGATTTCGGAATGCGGGACAGTCTGTAACACTGGCGGCCTTTTCTCTGCGTTATTTCGTATCGCGTGCACTGAAAGAATAGAAACGACAGCTACGAGGCAGGAAATTTTACTGTTTCAATTATTAATTTTATACGCGTTGTAGAGTCCTAGATATCAATATTGTTTTGAAAGCGTATGGGGAAGTTAATTAAAATGCAAATCAACGCGGCCGACAAATTTGAACCCGCCTTTTTAGCCAATGATGTCATGTTAGTGACGTCATATGGCTACTGTCAGAGCCTAAAAATCAACGATAGACGTCTGGATAGACGTTGTACGTACGTGCGATGTCTGTCTTACGATTTGTGAGGCTGGGGGGATATTCTGTGAGACGATGGGCGGGGGTGTGCACCAGGACACTGAAAGTCTTACCTTATCAGCGGCACAAACCCATACAGCTAATGTTATGGGAGTAAGACCCCTGGGCTTTGAAGTGTTTTGCATTCGCAAGTGTGGATCTACTTCGAATGCCTGTTTTGTGTACGTGAGGTCTGGCAGGATTTTATTCGCGTTGTAGTCCTGTGTTTACTTAGCTGAAGTACATTTTTCCACAGCAGCAAATACAAGACGGACTTGCCAATTTGAGATGTTGTATGAACAGAACGTGGAAATTAACGTTACATCGATCCCTAATTAACAGTGAAAGAAACAATGTTTAAAGCCCAAGTTTGTAACGATAGTGAAAAGAGTAGAGTAAAACAGCATAAAATTTTTCGGGATTATCTCTCGGTAATAGCCTGCGTCGCAGACACTCTACACCACCTGTATAGAATATCGACGGTTTCGAGTTTCGACAACGCGTGGGCCGGCTGCAACGCAGGCTACTCGGTAACAGCGAATCTAAAATTTGCAGTGTCATTTTTGTGTGCGTGTTATAAAACATGAACCAATTAAAACTAAATTGGAAATTGCGTGGCTTGTTGCTAGCTATTCTTAAAACTGAAAAACTTGAATGAAACTAGTATTAAAATCCAAGTCACAGTGGTGATCAAGGAATTAGAGGATGGATGTAGTAAAATCTTAACAAGATACTAAACGTTATTTCGGGGTTATTCATAGCTCAAAGTGTAAAGCGTATGTTGAGAAATTTGCATAGTTGACAACTGTAATTTCAGCCTTATAAGGAATGTAACGCAACACTTGAAACATCTCGAACTGACCGAAACAGTACCAAAAGATTAACAACAACAGATATGTGACAAAGCATTCTAACAGACACCTGTTGGATCTACTGGAAAGCGAGCTGAATTTGAACATTTTCGTACTGTTCGAAGGTAAAGCAAACGAAATTTATTCGGCTGTAGGTTGAGACTCCAAATAAACACGTGAGCTAAAAATAACTTTGTACCGTGGGAAAGTTACAAATGTAAACATACTTTGGTCGATTTGTGAAGCAAAAAGACGAAAATTATTATAGCCGACTTGATTACAAAGCAAGCAACTTCAAATAAGGGAAATAAATATAGTTGCAAAATTATTTCAGTCGTGTTTATAAACGCTAGTTCAAACCGATTTCGAACGAAAATATTGTGGATACAAGAAACGCCGTTTGATGGCAGACTCCTGTTTTGACAATACAATGTACTAAGAACGTAAGTGGTTGCCTGAAACGTCTGAAACCTTACAAATTAAACAAAGTAAAGCGAGTCGCGTGTCACGCAAATCACGCAGAGCGTCAAAACGGCACCCTTTAGAAAGTTGACCGTTTATGAGCAGTGAAAAGTATTGGATATTTGCCGGTAGAAGTAAGAAATTAAAAGGTTCAACTGCAACTTGCATTTATTTCTGAAGTAAAATTGTTAACTTTCCACTGATCTTTGCCTAAATTATGTATGCAATATTTTTCGACGGTGAGTTTAAGTTTAAGTTTACTTGTTTTTGTCTGTGTTCTTTGAAGAACCGTGAAACAGAGCTTTCTTCGTTTTTTTTTTTTACTCCGCGTAGTCACGCTGCTGAATCATTACCAGGTTTTATAGTGGATAACCACAAGATCTTTTTGATGGTGGTGGTGGGGGGGTGGGGGGGGCTGAGGGGTTAGGGTGGGACTTACCGGAGGTGTAAAGTCCCATAGGTTGTCAGGACAAATTTCACCGTATTGTGAAAAAAAACGTCATTGGCTCTGCGCGTATTGCACGCCTATGTTTGTTTGATAGCTGTTATTCAGCCGTTCGAAATCATTTTATTAGCCGTGTAACCGTTTATAGCTAGTCGTTTATCTTTTATGTAGCCGTTCGACTTTACCCGTCACGACATTTTTGAGCAACTTACAATAAACGGTTTGGAGACAAAGTAGCGCGCGCTTTAGGGAGGCTTTTCTAATTGGTAATGCGTTTGTAACAATCACAGTTGTTCTTCTTCTACTTTGAAGAGCACTATAACGAAAGAAAGCTGCTTTTTATAATAATAATGGAGCATTCTTATGGGGTTTGGATAAGCTTTGTAAACTCACTTTTGGTCATAACTTTTATTGCAAGTGGTGGCTCCTAAAGGAGCCGTTTTTTGTGTTACCTGTAGAGTGCAATGTCGAACGCTCGACCTACAGGATTTTTCCCTGCTGAGTGCAATGCAGGGTGGGAGTTCTTAAAAGAGCTGTTTTGTTTTCTTCAGCCACGTTAGACGGCAGATGGGTCATCACTTCACCGGTTCACGGCGCTGGAGCAACCAAATCTTCCATTCCAGGCTTGCAAAACTGACGGATCTCGCGGTACAGGTACTGCTTCCGTTCTTGAGATAATCCTTGGGGATTGAGCTGAGGTGGGAGAACGAAGGGTGGCAGAATTGCAGGGTTCTTCAGCAGCAGCAGAGATTGTTCAGGAGATGTGCTGTACTGTTTGAAGTAAAGTTTCCCAGGCTCGTCTTTTGAAAATCTGAAGTGGTGGAACTTTTTTATGTTGGGAACCTTGACAAAGTACTGTTCCAGGAACGCTGACCAATTATACACCGCCACAATGACTCTCCCATCGTGTGTTCCAACAAGCTGAGCTTTGTTTACTCCAGCATCGCTGGAGGACTCAACCATCTGGGCAAATTCGTACAGAGAGGAAACGTAACTAACTTTGTACGATTGTATGAGTCCAAAGGAACGATCGGGGCCAAACTTTGTGTGGCCGGCGATTTAAAAGGAGTAACTGACTGATTCATGGAGCTGAAGTATTGTTCTCCATGCCAGGTACCAAAGGAAGAAGTTGTTCTTGTTCTGTCCCGAACGGTTATCAGCATGAAGATGGACGCGAGTTTCGCCGAGTCCATGATTCTGAAAATAGTGATGAAGAAAACTTATTGTAGTGTTGGCCCCTTTACCAACGTCGCTTGCCTCGTCGATTAAATAGTTCACTTGTCGGGGGATCGCTTCGCACATGACACCGAAGATTCCGCATTTGCGTGGCGTTTTAAAGTAAATCGGTCCTGGCTGCATCGGGTTACTAGGGATGTGAAATTGTTGTGCAAAGTCAAATGAATAGTGCATGGTTGTACGAAGGGAACATGTGCCGTGCTGTTCATCCAACTCGATTGCTTCTTCAAATCTTTCGAAGTTTCTTTTCGACTCTTCACAAGCATTCCTGTAGACTTGTCTCTCTGTTTGTGCGCAGTTTAAATGTTCTTGCTGAGTCAGGACGCACTCAGTCTTTTCCCTGTCCGGAAGGTTTGCAGATCGCAGGAGTTTCGATGTGTTCTGTTGGCAGGTTAGACAAAGGTCGGTCATCGGCTTGGCGACGACAACATTTGGATAAAACTGTTCCCATAATTTTATAAATTTTGCAAACGGCTTGTTTGCCTGTTTCTACACACGCTCTTTTAAACGCGCACCACACGCTCATTTTTGTGTCAGACGACGATAGCAGACTAATGTCATCGCTTTTATATCCTGGGATTCTGCCGGGAAGTACAACAGCGTTTTCTTCAACGTAATTTCCCAAGAAGTTCTTAACGTCCTCGGCCACGGCTGGTGGCAACGTCTTGCATGGTAGTCGCTTGCGGTTTCCATGGACTCTTTGAGAGATTCCGTGTTCTTCGAAATGTTCTTTCAATCTACGAAACCGTGAATAGCTGATGCCATACAGATTTAAAAACATTTTCTTGCAGATAGGTCGAGATTGGTAAAGGAAACTGCACCGTGGGCTTCGCTTTCTTTTTTCGCCAATAACATCGATGCGCGTAAACGCTTGGATGTTCGCCAATATGACAAGGTCGAGTTCTCCATGGGAGAGTTCAAGGCAATTGTTTAAATTGGACAACACAGCTTCCTCCAAAAATTGCTGAGAACACTGGCCACCCTTCGTGCCTTGAGAACAACCGCATCCGTCTTGTAGAAACTTCTTCACTTTAGCTACGATTTCCTCACTCTCAACTAAGTCAGCTTGATCGCATTCCGCCATGTTGAAGGCCTCTAAGAGTTTGAATATCGCGGAGTACCAAGCGAGATAGATAGTGTAGTTGCCACGACAACGCACCCCTCTGTTCAAGTGATTGCTACAGATTGGCTGTTGATGTGTTGCATTACCTGTCACAGCTGGTTGGCAAATCATATGCAAATTGTGGTAAGTTCGTAAAGTCATGCTTCGGTGAGTACAAACAAGTTCGCTTTTCAGTTGAGTTTTGCTCCTTGATTAAAGTCCTTGGAATCCGTTTTAAAGACTAACAGTTTAAACATCAGTGTGGAATAGCGTTTTTTATAACAACAGAAGCTGTTAGAAAGAAAATCTCTCAGATTGTTTACCGTCGCAAACAGCGAATACATTTCGAATAATTGTTGAGAGCTAAGTTTACATTTCCTTCAGAAAATTCGGAAATGAACCATCTCGTTTTAATTCCATCATTTGTTTAATAATAGCTTCATAGGCCCCTTCAGTTTGGGTCTAATTCGGCTTTTAGTACTCTTAAACCGTTTGTCGACTTTTCTTTCAAAATTATTTTTCTTTGGCTGTTCTGTGGTGATCAATTAGTTCAAAGTTTTTTCCCGTCGCGTTTTTTCTCTCTCCTTCTCCTCCGTTCGAATGATAATGTTAATTGAACGGACAATAGCCGTTCAGCCGTTCACAGCTAACCATTCGAAATTTTTGGATGGCCGTTCACCCGTTCACCGCAAGCCGTTCGCAAATTTTTCATAGCCGTTCACCCGTTCACAGCCAGCCGTTCGAAATTTTTCTTTGGCCGTTCAGCCGTTCACAGCCAGCCGTTCGAAATCTTTCTTTGGCCGTTCAGCCGTTCACCGCCAGCCGTTCGAAATTTTTCTTTGGCCGTTCAGCCGTTCGCCGCAAGCCGTTCGAAATTTTTCTTTGGCCGTTCAGCCGTTCATGGAAACCGTTTTAAACGGCTTGGCCATCCGTTTTTCATCCGTTCAGAAGCCGTGCGTTTTGCCGTTGAACGGATAACCGTTAGTGTACGTTTTCGCGTGAGAGCTCACATGTAATCACAATCGCCGGTCCAACACTTTTTGGCTACTAAATTTTGCAACAGAGCAAAATGGCTCACCAGAAGATCGATATTTCTCTTTTTATATAACACATAAAGGTTTATCAGACCATGAAGCTACGTAAAACTGAAAATGATACGTCAAAATAATGGATAGCGAGAATAAAGACACTTGATTCATGCTCTTTAATGTAGCCATTTTTGCACACGACAGCTTCTAAGGGGTCGATTACATGAGCCAGGCTGGCTCGGTAGAAGGGCTGGCTCTGTCTGCCGAGATGACTGTTCAGCCTGGTATTACATGAGGCGGGCCAGCCCGCCTGTGCACACTTATTATCCCACGGTATCAACGAGTACTTTTCATTTCCTTAATATATTCTTGTTTTCCACGTTCCCATGTTCCCACCGATAGCATATCTCCACCACTCCCTATATAAACCTTGTGCAACCCACAATTCCTTGATTTGCTCTGAGGAAGGGCTAACGCTCGAAACGTCGGGTTTACCTTATCAACTCAGTTAATAAGTAAAAGTTGGTTTAATAATAAACATTTCAATGGAGGGCAGCAGACGATCATCAAATTAATTCTTACAACTTGAGAATTGCAAATAGCAGTTTTGGGTTTCTACAGAAGAATTATTGAGTGAAAGAAATTATTTATGGCAATTTTTTAGAAGCAGAAGGAGATGTTTTATTGAAATAACGTAAATATAAGACGTATATGATCACGATTAATAAAAGCGAAGTTGTTGTGGTTTTCAAACAATGCAGACACTAAAACAGAGGTTTTTCATTGATTTAAACAAAAACGTAATGCAAATGTTCTGTAACAGACGAATGTAACAAAAAAAAAGGCTACAAGTATCAAAGACAATTATTCGGCTGACGAAACTGACGTTTGGGAACGACAGTCCTTGCTTCATTTTACTTTATTGGTGTGTTTTTAATTTTGTCCCTTGTGCTGTTGCCCAAATCATCAGTGTCTTACAATTTCCGAAACTGGGGAGTGGACTCTACTGACTTCCCGGCCCGTACACCTATGTGACAGCACAGGGCCAGTAAAAATTATGTCTCCACAACTTTTAGGCAGTCGAAACAGAATGATTCCGAAGTTAGTTCTGCTTCACTATTGAAAAGGACATTAGTCCAATTATTAGTATTGCCATAAATGGTTTGCCAAAAAAGTGGCATTTTTGGTGGTATAGAAACTGCACCGAACTACTTGTTGATCACAATTTTTTGCTTACAAAAGTTAAAAACTTTGCCTGTCGTAGAATGTTCATTCTCTACTGTTTATCATGCGTGACTGAGAAGTCATATAAAAAACTCTGGCTTTCGTGTTTCATCAGGGTATCGAAACACCTCGGAACAATAAAAGCACTCAACGGCCTTTTTTAGTTTCTATGTGTTTGGATACCCAGATGAATCACTCGCCCTCGTTTATACATTATGCAACAATCCATTTCAGTAGTGGCCATCGCCCCCGGCCATTAGTGGGGCGTTTTTCCTCATTGGGCAATTCCAGAAAATATCCATACACCACGACGGACGGCTTTTTGAAATTCCGAGGGCAAGGGGGGGTTCTTTGAACTGGAATTCTGAAGGCATGGGGGGGTACTTACATTTGGAATTCTGAAGGCTTAAAACTTTAAATTTTGTGGACGTTACCAGTTCGTAAATGAAGCACGACCGAACGACGCGACACTGATGACGACCGCGAAAGTGCAGGATACAAGAGAAGCATCCATAGATCTGGCATGTGTTGAAGAAAGCCGATAAAACTTGGGTTGTACATCGAATTCATGAATTTCTTGATGATGAATTTCAGATTAATAAAATACGAACAGATCTTTGTTCGCGTATGTACTGTAAACATCGCTCTCGTCGGCTGGACGGCGAAAACTCGCACCAGTCCCTTGCTTCTTTATTTAGGAACGCCTGCTTGATTTTGTACTAAGCGTGAGCAGAAAATAAGTGAACGAAACTCCAGGAATAAGTCATGTTCTAGGCTTAAAAAAATAGCGCATTATTTTGGTACTGTACAGCATGTTCCAGTATGTGAACTTCTTGTTTTATTTCCAGTTATTTAGCAAATACCATTTCTGTTTAATATGAGTTATTTGTAGTTCCATTGGACAGACGATCCAGCAGACTTGAGAGTTTTTTAATGACATCCATCAGATATTGCTTGTAAATCTTGGGTTGACTAGTTACTGGCCATCTGTCAGGTAATTAAAGTAATTTTCAAAATGGCAGTTAATAGCTTCGAGAACCTGACTTAGGATATCCGCAGGCATGATGTATACTGCACATAGTCCTAAAAAATTAAAGCGAGCGCCATTTTTGAAATACGCAGGATTGGGCGCAACTGCTGACCCTGCAGGCTCAAATTCAATATGGCGGATGTGTCAGAGCACGCGATCGCCTTTGATCGTAATATCTTCCGAGTGTACAAACTTATATCACACAATATTTTTATTTTAATGTTCTGTAGCAGTTTGGTATAATGTAAAATTTTTGTAGGTTGTAGCTGTTGCACAAAGGTAAGCAGAAATCATTTTTTTCCCAATTTTTTCCCACAAAAGTCGAGTGATGTGAAACCGATTGACGTAAAATAGCCCAAGTTGGGCATTTTGTGAACACATTTGCTAATTCCGAAGGGTTTGAGGAAAAAAGGGAAATTCCGAGGGGGATGGGGGGTTAACGATTATGGAATTCTGAGGGCATGGGGGGGGGTAACGCATTTTGGAATTTCCGAAGGCAAGGGGGGGTTAAAATATTGAAGCCGTCCGTCGTGGTGTATGGATATTTTCTGGAATTGCCCATTGTCCATCCCTTGTTTAGGTAATTGGTCTACCCAGGGCATTTTACGGTTTCGTGATTTCCACGTCACAGCACTGTCCCATCCTCTCAGGGATAAATTCATCTGGCAAGGACAATAAATTTGTGATTAACTTTGTCTTAGGAGAACAAATGAGTCGGTAGATCCACAGTACAACTGTGCATTAAAGAAATACAGAGAAATAGGACTTATTTTAGACGTAGTTTGGCCTGATTTACCTTTGACTGACAATTAAGGTATGCCAAAAACTAAGAAATCAAAAATTAGTTTTACCTGTTTTGCGGGCCATATTAACAGCTCGTTTGTCCCCATCGTGTGGTATTTGCCGGTTTGTCATTACAGAATAAGTGAAACTGAGAATACTGAGCTGAGTATGAAATATAAAGTTCACCAGGGTCGGTCTGTTGGTATGTCCTGACTGCAGAATGCCTTACTTGTCATCGTTAGTAGCGAAAGCGATGTTTCGGCCTCCTTGTTGCAAACTGTTTACATGCATAGAGAGGCTTGAAGAAGTCAGACGTTGATTTTTGGCAAAATATTTAAGCACGTTGTTTCCGATAATCCTATCTGAAGTTTGAAATGCCCGGGCAAGGCAATAACGAGCCGAGTCAACAATTGTCAAACTCTTTAATAGCATAAGAGATCAATGAGAGCTCCGAAATTCGAGGCCAAACAACATAGAGGGTTTCAACTTTGTTCCATTGTAACTAAACTCTGAACAGGTTTAAACTCTTCCACACAGACTCCTCCAGAGCGCATGTGACTTCCAACTAATCCAAAGCCAAATAATAGCAAGTGTCATAGCATCAATTTATTTCCCACAATAACGGTGTCATCGTTTGCTACCCATGACACTGAGGATGGAAATCGGTTGAAACTCAAAAACATCGGTCGTTTTTTCAAGTTTTGATGCTATGTTAGGAGAAATCACCAAGAAAGGTCATGGTTAGCTGTCCCTGATAAAATTAAATTAATCTCTTTCTCATAGTTTTACAGTAGCGCTTTGTGTACGAGTAAAACGACGACTTAGGGGCCAACCATTTAACTTCTGAGGGGGGGGGTTGGGTGATTTTGAAAAAAATATATCCTGCAAGTGCATATGGGTACAAAAACATTTCCTGTGCAAGACTATTGTCCAGAAAAATTCACGCACTTACAGTAGGCTGGAAAAAAATTTTGGAAAGATGTTTCCTTCCTGGGTTGACACATTGAACTTTATCAGCAAACTGTTGAAAGATTTTAGCATATGGACTTGGGTAATAGAGATTCATAGCACAATAATCTGTTCCCCTCAGATTGCCTTTTCGTTACATTTATAGCACCTGAGGTTACCAATCTTGATACATGTCTTCTGAACTGCAAGATCACGGCTGGTGTTGTGATTGGAAGAACAATGTTTTCAGTGCACACTAAATTAAGAATGCCAGAATAGCTGTTGGAACATGAAGTTAACTTTATTAACTGTCTATTTGACACAAAACTGGAATGAGTTCTCATGTAACATTAGCCTGAACGCATGTCAAGTAACCTTGCAAGGATGGAAGGTGTGTCTTTTAATATAGAAAGTGTCGTATGCCTTGCATACAGTATGTATTCCCCGGGGGGGGGGGGAGTACTTCCTTATATACGCTATATAGATATGTGCTGCCCGATAGGGTAGGGTTTTTGAGGTGTTTAGCCCTTCAATAGGGTATCCTTTTCAGTGTTTTTTGATATTGTGATCCTTAGATGTTCCTTAGATAGGGTCACTAAATTGCAGTATCCACCTCAACGCGCAAAACGAAAAAGATATGGTTTGTTAAATCTGTACTAAACGTTATAAAGTTTAACAAAGCTATTTTAAAAGGAGGTTTATAGCTTGTGTTGGCGCTCCTCACCACCTAGTTACAGAATTATGAGTTACCTTGTTTCCCTTAAATAGGGTGCCATTTCTTGGTTTTGTGCCTTTAAAAGGGTACCAATTCTCGATTTTCTACCCTTAAATAGAGTCAGGGTTTTAGACCCTGGCGGCACACACCTATCCTAAATTGACGGGAGTACCCCCCCCCCCGGATGTATTCCCTCTCTTGTGGAATATTAGTATACAAACTCGTTACGTCCAGAGATTCAAGTATTGCGCTCTCTGGAACTTCAGTCCTGTCAATGAAATTAATGGAGTCAGTTGACTGTATCAGTCTTCAAGATACGACTTCTGTTGTTTTGCTTAAGTCGGTTTGTGGATTTTCGTAAGGGTATAAAATACTGGAATTTGAGGCGGGTTTGGTGTTTGACAAAGCCATTTTTCAGTCATTTCGTTCATGTGGTGTTCATTGTGAAGTACTGTAATCGATTGTTGTACTTTGCGGGATGTATCTTCATGCATGGGTACTGCAAGAGGCCTCAGTAGTTTTCCATGTTCGTGCAAGCTTTCTAATTGAATTTGTCCCTCGTTTTTTCCCAAGAAAGTCTGGGATGAAGCCAGAATAAAGTTTGAATGTGAGGAAAATGATGACAAATCATCATCCAGTTTTCCGATGGATGTGATCTGGCGATATCTGTCATCATTGAAGTTAGCAAATAGTACCCATAAATTTGGTAGGATAAATGACGTGGCCAAAACAGTTTTTAGTCTACCACATTCAAATGCCGGTGAAGAGGGAGTTGTGTCTCTTATAAGGAAAACAAAACAGCATTTCGGGAGCATCTCCCCAGATGGACGGTACGTTTGCCGTTTTGCTCGCTATGAAAATGGCCAAAAGAAAGTCATCTTTTGAACCACCTGCGGATTTGTTGGCCACTGTAAAGAAAACTACTTGAAACTACAACAAAGAGCATCATCAACGCTGTTTTTCAGCGTTATGGCATGTTAATATGACTTCTGGATAAGTTCGAATGTTAAGAAAGAGCTGATATTAGTCCAGTTAAAAGAAAAATGTGGGATTTAAATAGTTACTTTCAAAGGGTCACATTTCCGCTCAGAATAAAAGAAAACACGTCTTAGCTACTTCAATTTTTCAAAATTTCTGGGGGAGCATGCCCCCAGACCCCCCCTACAAAGATGATGCCGTCAAAAATCTCACCCTTTGGCAACAATTCAGCAACTTAAGAGCTCTGTGCACATCATTTTGGGGCTTTGTAATGTGTACTTCAGCTGTGAGTTGGATTAAACCCTTTCTAGATAGCTCTCTAAAGCAAGCTATGCACTTTACTGTTCTGTAGCTCTATGCATGCACTAGGTACTGTACTGTAGGCACATTAGCCTTGCAGAATGACTAACGTCCAGGAACAGGTCTGACTCTTTTCATCAGTGGGAAGGGGTCACTTCAATGGTTTACATTAGGTGTTAAAATTATAGTGTACTGTATTATAAAAATCAGATCCAGATCCTTAACCTTTTATAATTTTATTTATAATGCAGCCCTAATAACTCCATCCATTAGGAAATCCCCAAGTTAACAATTGTACAGAGAAATTTAAGTCCAAATTCTTCGCATGTGGCAAAGGGGTGTAAATTATGTCATGAATAATGCTACTAGCTACTTTCAATTGGTTGCTTCCTAATTTTGTTTCGTGGCTATCCGAAATTGTTTACGAGAAATTTCTTCTCTAAAAACAAACGTCTTCGAAATTGAATTGACAAAAAATGAAGCACTGCATGCATCACAAAGTTTGTTGTTAGTATAACAATGGAATGACTTCAACAACGTTTTATTCGAAATCCTTCTTCCTGAATGTAATTATTCCATTGTTCCAAAAATTTGCTTTTTAACGCCTTTCATACCGCAGAGCTCGGCTCTGTGGTGAGGATACGTGTAAGGAAATATTAGACCTCCTGCCGAATGTTTTGCCATTCAATGGCAAAACATTGCCAGTGGTCCAGGATTTCAGAGTCGCATGAATCTTGTCGTGCACACCAAAAAAATTTCATGCAGAACGTTGGAGGGAAAAAAAATATCTTGCAAGCACATACCCCAAGAAAAAAAAATTAATCGTGAATTAAGGGGTGAAAAAACAAAATTCCTGCGTATACCAAATCACCCAACCCCCCCCCCCCCAGAAGTTAAATGGTTGGCCCCTTAATAAGTTTAGCAAAGAATTGACCTTAACTGATTGCAAAATCATTGTGGCGTAGCTGCCTTATTAACACCTTTGGTGAACATCAGGCATCAAGTTAACAAAAGAACGTAAATGCGTTGTGAATAGGTTCTTCTTGAACTCAATATCAATTTATTTTTTCCTTATTGAACACTATATGTATAACACATCGCGGTGCTTGTATTTGCCATACCCAGTTACAAAAGGTCTATATACCATTTATTTCAAAAATTACAGAAAATCAGTAAATTTTTATTAGTCACTTGCATTCACTACTCCTGAAATGATTCCTTTGCGGTGCACATCAGATTTACGTTTACAGATCAATTTGTGAACATTTCTAAAGATTGTGGACAATTTTCCCGCCCCTGTACATGAGCCTTGCTCGGGAAGCAACACTGTTATTGAGTCTTTGGACTCGTGAAGGCGATGTTTGAATTCATGCCCTCCCCGGCTTGATAACAGCAATTTTTTTTTTGTTTCACTTACCGCTTCCTGACTTACCTTACAGAATTTCACTTTTATGCGTACGGGCACCTTTGGCCTTCGGGGAAGGGGGGGGGGCCTTGTTGCGACAATAAATTACACAATTCCCGAACTCCTGAGTGATGAATTCGGGGTCAAACGCACTCACGTTGCATGAAAAACAAAAAAGTTTACAATTCTCACGTCTATTGAAACAGTTACATAATTGTAAATGGTTTGAACCCAGGAGTAATATAATAATTCGGTAAATTGTGATCGTCCGGGTAAGTGTAGTTCTGAGAAGGACTGTTTGTGGTGACATTGACTGACGTTTCCACAACCTGAGAGGAAGTCATCATCAGAGTCAAGTGAACTGTAAATCGTCAGTCTCTGTTATAAGTCTCTAGATGTTATGTCTTTGACCTACGAATCACAACACAGACTGCAGTTGACTGAGAACTATATTGACGCAATCAAGACAGTACAATTACCTGACGACTACAAACTAGTGTCTTTTCATGTTAAATCACTGTTCACTAGTAATTCCATTTCAACTGCCCTAGACTGCACTGAGACCGCCCTCAACAACTCTACTATTGAACTACCGCTACCTTTTATTAGACTTAATGGACTTACTGAACCTTTGTCTTACTTCTACATATTTTCAGTACAACGGCAAGCACTACAAACGGTTGCACAGAACAGCTATGGGCTCACCAGTTTCCTTTGTTGTTGCAGGAATCGTTATGCAAAACATCGAGGAACGAGCCCTCGCAACTTATAAACGAACACCAACACTCTGGCTATGTTACGTTGACGATACCTTTACAGCCGTACACAAAGACGAAATCGACGATTTTCACAAACACTTCAACGGACAAAACGCCGACATACAGTTTACTAAGGAGATCGAGGAAAATGGTAAAATACCTTTTCTAGACTGCTTGGTTACCCGCAACAATAACGAGCTACGGACGACAATTTACAGAAAACCGACACATACCGACAGACTACTCGGCCAATCATCTTACAACCCAACTTCTCACAAAGCTACGACTATACGCCGGGACCCTGACAAGACGTGCGCAACTAGTTTGTGACTCCCCTGACAGCTTAACGGACGAAAACAAGTACTGAGACAACGTTTTCAACAAGAACAATTACAACCGGGACTTTATTAGACACAACAAAGCATGTTCGGCGAGCCGTTTACTGTGACGCTGACTTCTGTCAGGTCTGGGTTTAAGTACGCTTCTGAGTGCCTTGTGCCAGCAGTATAGGGCTCGACAAATAAGAGCAAGATGGCTTTCAGAGACCTTCTCTGTGGGTTGACTCTTAGATTCAGCCTTGCATCAGTGCCTTTTGCGAATGTCACCACTTCGGCCCGCTGAATGTGATCATATGCAAATTCTTTGCCACTTGAATACACGCTGCGCGCTTCATCTGCCAGTGTATTGCTGTGTATCATCTCATACTCCAGCTGAATGTTTGTCAGCTTGTATTTCAGTTTTGATGGATCGGAGCCTTTAACAACCTGTGAGGCAGGCGCAAGTTTCAGTTCAAACACAAGATCATTGAAGAGAGCCTGTGGATAAAAGGCCCCGTGGTCGGTTAGAATCTGGTGGTCAAGCCGGATCCTGTATTTGGTTCCGTAAATATCGCTCAGTTTGTTTTCTACGTTAACACCCAATGTTTTTTTATCACCAGCATTTGAGCGAATTTTGTTGAGGTCCTCACTCTGAATGCCATCAAGCAGCATGTTATCGCGCTCCTCCTTAGATAGGAAAAGATCCTCGTATATCTTGTAAATGTCAAACCCTACCGTGTCCTGCAGGACCTCGCCTGCATACTTCACGGTCATTTTGTCAACTAGAGCTCGGCTGACGTTACCAACAAGAAAGTTGTTTGCATGGCCTCCATTCAAATTGATGTTGAAGCGCAGCGCCAGTGAGCCAGGCACGATGACTTCATTTTCGTTTAGCTTGGGCACTGAGACATACAGCGTTTCCTCCGGATTTACCTCTGTGCGGTCGAAAGTTATACGCTTGACAGCGCGCTCGGCTTTCAGTGCACCGAGACTTTTCTCTTTGTGCGTTGGCCGAAGGTTTGCTTGCACAGCTATGTTTATAATACGAGAATAATTTAATGTTAAATTTAAAATTAAAATTTAAAATATAATTACGCAATGGCAGAAGGCGCTGGTTATTTTGGACACGAGGACCCTTATTTAGACGGAGATCTTGATGATGACGATGATGATAACGATGATGATGAACAAGAAGTCAACACAACCCGGCCATTTCAGCCGGGCTCTGCATCCACACCCTACCATGGGGGTGAACAATATGAAATGCAAACAATGCAGCACGAACAGAGTGGGCTGCCTGATACATCCTACGAAGAAACACCTTTGTTAGAGGGCTTTATTCATAAAGATGACAAGCCAGCAATGGCTGAAAGATACAAAAAATTCATCAAAAGTATTTACCCAAATGCCGACTTTAAAAAATTAGGTCCAATTGGTTTTAGCAAAAAACCTGGCAATGAGACTACATTTGTTTCCTTTGGACCCAGGGGTGGTGAGACTGAAATCTTAAAAAAAGATGGAAGTGGCCTTCTCAAAAATTTTACGGATAAGTATAAAGACGCGCTTGGGCCTAAAGCTGAAACTTTGATTGCTCAATATAATGACAGCATAAGAGATGAGAGCCAAATATTAAGAGAATTTGGAAAACAACTCAGAGATGGCGAAAAAATAGCCGCAAAAAAAAGAAAAAGCCGCCCGAAAATTGCAAGATTTAAGAAACAAAAAAGAGCGAACTAAAGCTCAGATTGAAGCACTTACTCAAGAACATGGTTCTAATCTAGAACGTGAATCAGAACTGCAGAGACTGCAGCAACTGTTAAGAAACTATGAAACCGATTTTGAAAACGCGAAAAAAGAAGTGGCTGCCCTTGAAAAACAAGAGAAGCAGAAGGCAAAAGAACAAGAAAAGGTTGACCGACTCAGGGCAAACCTCACGGCCAAAGTGAGTGAAAGAAACACCATTCAAGAAAGGCTCAACGAAGCAAGAACGTTGGATGAACTTCGTGAGCAAGAAGCCGAGCTGAAGCGCCAAAACGAGGAGGATCAGGTGGTAATACAGGATGAGAATGCCGCCCCCTCTGACAAACAAGCCGCTGAAGGAAGAGTGGCAGAAAGAACCGAGGAGTTTGGGCGTTTGCAAACGCAGATTGCGGAAAGAGAAAGGGGGCTTCCACTTAGTGAGAGGATAAAAGAGATATTCCAAAAATATGGCGTGACAGTTACAGCAATCTTTATTGCTGTTGGTGTCACGATTGGTGCTGTCATTGGCGCAATTACTGACTCTTTGAAGGCCACCGGCAAAGCTTTGGGAAACAGGTTGAAAGAGATCGGCAAAAAAACAGCTTCACTTCTGCCTGGACTGCTCAGATCGATTGTTAGTTTCCTCTTTAAAGCTGCTGGTCAGGTAATAGGTTTTCTGGCAGAGCACACCTGGCTATTGATTTTAGCTGCTGTGGCCTTTCTGATGGAGACCTATATCAAAAAGCGGCGTTAACGAAATGACAAGAACATCAAACCCGCAACTGCAACCGCACCAACTGCTACAGCTATTTTGTTTACATCGTGAGACTCACTACCGGAGCCAGCCGTTGGCGTTGGTTTTTCTTCTGTTTGCTCCGTTGTCTCTTTTGTTTGATAAGTATTTGTCTGATTTTGTGTTTGGGGTTCAATTGGTATTTTTTTGTTACAGGCTCTATTGGTATTTTATTTGTTTCAGGCTCTATTGGTATTTTATTTGTTTCAGGCTCTATAGCAGGCTTTGGATCTTTTTTTGATTCAGCTGTTGAATTGTGAATTGGATTAGAAGGGTGGCTGTTTGGCGGGTTTATTTTCGATTTCCCACCAGCCATGAGTTGAAGAGCTGCAGTTTTTGTGCTCGTATTAACTTCATTGTTTATTCCCAGCTTCATACCTTGCGCTGCTTGTTTAAGCTGGTTGTTGTATCCAACCGTGCTTTCTGTGTTTATCAACATTCTAGCTGGCATAAGCCATGCTCCAGGACACACGGCAAGGTTTAGCCTCACCTTTGCCTCGTCAATGGCAAGTTGGTAACGTTGTACCGACTTCGCAAGATCTGGCTGTCTTATTGCATCCTCTACCAAGACGAGGAACTCACTTTGCGCTTCCTCTGCGCGTCCACCTGAGCCAAGTATGCTGCTTCTAACGTTGACCTGAGAACCTAAAACACAATAAACAAAAGCCTCGATTGATTGGTTTATTGACGACAAACCTGTCTGTGTCAACCCTTCTGTGCCGTTGGGACAAAACCAGTCTGCCTGTGCATAAGCAGCATCACCTGGCTCAATGTAGCAAATAACGTTTCCTTTGCTCGCTGATCCACCTTCGTCGCTGAATTTATCGTAACCAGGATAATCAGCTCCAGAATTAATTGGCCCTACGTTGCTGACATAGATATAAACATCGCCCAATCCATTGTTTGCTCCTCTTGTGAAACGAAAATCGCTTGACGGGTCGACACCAAACTCAGCGCATATTCGTTTGTATGAAGTTTCGTCATACTTGTCAAACTGGTTAAAAGTTGGGTCGCCTGGTAAAGCGCTGATGCTCTGAATTCCACCCATTTGAAACAGTATCCGCCTGACTGTAAAATAAACGTGAAACAGATAAAAATTGCGCACATTCGGCGGTAAACTCAGTTTTGAGTGATCTTTGTCGAAAATCTCTCGACTAATACCACAGCCAGTTGTCACACACCAGACAGCAAAGTTTAGCTGCTGAGGCCAGTAGCTCATATTAGGGCCGGCAAGCCATTTCCTTGACTCTTTTCCTGTGGTGTGTTTAAGTTAAGTTTTTTGAAATATCTGTCTGAATTTTGTCATAAAGTATTCGTCGGGGGTAGCGTATATTTTCATTTCTCCGTTGAAAATTTTTTTCAAACTTGGTGCTGTGTCGTGAAAGCCAACAGCGGGAACAGGCAAAGATGAGACTTTTATTCCACTTGGTGTAAGCTGTGGTGGAAAACCTGAAGATTTATTCAACCCGAGAGCTTTTTTCATATCTTCACTCCAATATTTGCTGTCCGAGCCAAAAACATCTAACAAACCGCCATCTCCTTTCTTATAGGAAATTGAAGCTGTTCCTGTATGATCTTTTGTGAATTCAACCTCTGTGACAAATTTACTCTTGTCGGCGTTTGGGTATACAAACAAAAAATATTCCCACGCCTTTTCTTTTTTTGTTTTAGCAATTTTTTGAGCTTGTGGTGTTTGCGCCCATTTAATTACAGCCTGGTAAGCCTGCATTTTGTATATTTGAAGAGAGAGATATTTTTTTTAATATGAACAATGGTCGTGCTCACTGTTGTCACACACTCAAACCCACACACTGTATGTTTTGACCAACTAATTCCACAGCCAAATTATATCAGGCTACTGTCATGCTCATTGTATAATAGTTGGTACAACTTAAAAAAAGAAGGTGAAATTGCTTTGTTTGATGATAACACAGATAATGCAGCCACTATTATAAAAATTCTTCCAGGCCACTATACCCTTGACAGCCTTGCAAAAGAATTATTATCTCTTAAAAAAGACAATGTTGAGCTGCCAACAGAGACATATACAGCTGTTGGGCAAATGGTAATCTCAAATCCGTCTAATAAAAACATTTTTGACAGCGATCTTGCAGCCCTTCTTGGAATCAGGCGGAAACTGCATTTAAAAACAATTGTAAAAAGATTAAACTGTCCAACAACTTATTTCATACATTGTGATTTAGTTGACAAAGAACAGAATCTTTTTAATGGCAAACCATCTTCTGTTTTAGCTTGTTACGACATCAGAGGAAAAGCTTACGAAAAAATCAATTACAAAAGTTCACAACTCAATGTATTGCGTGACGTTTCAGCGGAAAAACATGTGAAATCTATGACTCTTTCTATTAGAGATGAAATGGGTAATCTATTCAATTTCAACGGCACAAATCTTACATACGAGATAGAATTAAATTAAGATCAATTGAAAAAAATAAAATATGTATTTCATATACAATGTCTTCAGCAAACGTATTACCAAGCACATCTCCAGATATCGAAACACAGCTCTATCCAAACCTCGCAGAAACAACAAATGCCGAGAATTTTCGGCTAACTGAAATGAGTAAAATTGAAAAAGAAATATCTGATGAGGTTGAGCATTACAGGATTGTTTTGAAAAAATATAAAAAAGTCCGGAAAGTGATTCACTATTCCGTGGTCTCTCTTGGCGCATTGACGGCAGTTCTGTCTTCTGGAGCTTTTGCAACATCACTTACTGGTGTCGGAATTGTAATCGGCGCGCCTGTTGCCGCAGTAGCAGCTTTATCAGGTGGTGCTTCCACTGGCCTGTCAGTTATCAACAAGAAGCTTGACCGTAAAGTTAATAAGCACTCAAGAATCCATGCTCCGGCTGTTTCAAAACATGACTCAATAAACAGCTCTGTATCACAAGCTCTTGTAATAATCTTGTTTCCGACACGGAGTTTAAACTAATCACACGTGAAATGCAGAAATATCACCAACTTAAAGAGACTTTACCCTCAAACTTCTCACAAAAAAACAAACAAAATTCACGCCAACCAGATATCGAAAAAATAAAAAAGGAATCCATGACGAATTTTTCAAAAAACTTGCCCAGTACAACACAAATTTGAACTAAATTTTGAGCGAAAAAACACAAAATTATCTGTAAGTCTTATCGAAAACAGATGAATGTGTTACACTGCGTTACCTTCACGCGTGACGTTGCTTGACTGGGTTACGTTACTGTCACGCGTGACGTTGTGTGACAGGTCACACAAAGGGCAAAAACCCTTGCCGGGGGGGTGCTCGTTGGCTGTTCTTGCCTAGCCTCGGCCAGGACTTTCACCTCACCGAAGTGAGGATTTCACCGCTGACAAGGCGGTTGTCAATTCCACATTTTACCTCTGGGAGCGAGGTTTGAAATCCCGAGGGATTTCTGAGCACCCCCCTGTCACTAGTAGGGCCGAGGTGGGCTCACCCGTAGGGTACTCTCCCACTGGAAGGAGTTCCCCTATACCTCGTTTTTCACCGCATGCACAAGCCCTCAAACAGGGTTCAGATGGTGGCCAACCATCACCCCCCTAAGGCTTCACCAATGAGTGAACTAATATATATTGATCATTGTCAATAAATATTATACACTTTTTTTCTTCTATTTCTTATGGTACCCTTTTTCTGTCCTTCACCTAAATGTTGCAATAATTGAATGTTTACGCATGCGCTTTTGGGCAGTGGGATGATGTCAACATAATTAGAGACTTGGTAAAAAAACTATAGCCAACAGCTTATGAAGGCCAAAATGCTAGTGCTTTTCCACGCGATTTGCTTTATTTTCACTGAACTTTCTACACCTGTTTGGCAGAACGAGGCCAGACGGATAACATAGCAAGTCGTTGAAGCCATGTGAGAAGCAGAGGAAAATTAAACAGGCTCGATTGAGTCCCTTGTTAAAGGAAGATCAAAAGACTCGATCGAACGATCGCTGTGTACAAATCTTGTTATTTCTCGTTTTTTATTCTTCGCATAACTTCACCATGTTCTGTGGTGAAAAAAAATCTTACAGCGCGTTAACTGAGCGTATTTTTTTTTGATAAATTCTATTCTGGTTCATTTTTCTCAGCCCAAACACTAAAATTGCGAGTCACCGCCATATTTTGTACTGCTCGTCCAGGGCCTGGGAAATAGAAATATAGACTTCCTGTCTCTTTCTGAGAAAAATGTCACGCATCACAGAATTTAACCTCGAGCAGAAAAGTACACACTATTTAACAAATGTGTCTTCAATGTATCTTACTATGGGTGTCTGTACAGATCAACAAGCGATCTCACAAGAGTGGCCAACAAATGAAAGCTTTAAAAAAAGAGAAATTTTAAAATGGCATGATATTTCAGACGCTGTTTACAAAATAAAAAATGTTTCACGTCGGATAGGTAAGTTTGGGAATTCAGCTATTTTAACTTTAGAAACAATGAATGGAGATGACTTTCGTGTGTGGGCCCCTAAACGCCTTGCTGAAGACCTGCTGGAAGACGATTCTTCTCAATTTGTCTACAAAATAGGTCTCAAAACTTCTGGTAATGGTAATGAATATTTTGATTATAATTTAATGTAAGTCATGTCTGTGCATATTTATTTTCTCAATGAATTTCTTTCCAACCCCTTGTTAATTCGTTATATGTGCTGTGCCAGTCGTAAGTATCAGAGCAAATCTTTACTAAAGGTACATTCTCAATCGGTGGAGTGTACAACAGTTTATGTTTGATTCCTTGCTCAAAACAGGGGTAACAAAGCCCTTCCCAGCGGCAGTTATTACACTCTAAGCATATTATTATATGCACCAGTTGCTGCCTGTTATGACAGAAAGGTTAATTTGATAACTCATTGTGTACCTCTTTCCAACCAAAAGCCAATCGCTTTCTCATTTTGGTGTATATACTTGTGATGATACTTGTTCAATAGAAAATAATTCTAGCACACTTTTGTATATATACCAGTGCAGACATTTCTTAAATAGGCAATATTTTCTGTGGCACATCCGCGCATATTTATTATGGATTCACTGGACCACGAAGTCACGCGATTTGTTTTTATGCTGTTTGGTTTATTTTACACACACACATGTATAATGAGGGGTTCTGGCACAGAAATTTTATCAAGAGGTTTTCCCCGAAACGAGGTGAGCATGCTCACCTCGTTTCGGGGAGAAAACCTCTTAATAAAAATTTCTGTGCCAGAACCCTCATTATACATGTGTGTGGGTTGGAGAAGTATGTTGGACTTTGGCTGTTCAGGTTTAGGGTTTCAGGATGGCCAGACTAGAAAGAATGATTGACATGTATGGTATGGCATGAATGGCATTTACGTATGCATGGAATTCCAAGTATGCATTCCAATAATTCCAGTCCACATTCCAATCGTGGGTGTGGCACGAGCGTATGCACATTCCAGACATACCGGAAGTGATCCACCTGACATTCCAATCCGCATTCCAATGCAGGGCGGCCGACAGGGAGGGCGCCTTTAGTGCCCGGCCACCCTGTCCATCTTCTAGGTAGAATGTTTCTTCATGGTAGTCTGGTGGGCATTCTTCTGTTATGTAGTTTTCCCAGGATTAAGCGACTTTGCTTAGATTTGGTGGAACAGTGTCTCGTCCTGTTGAGTTAATGAGGTCATACGTTACTTTTTGTCCCATGTTGTAGACTGGCATTGGCATCGTGTCTTTTCTTGGGTTGGTGTAGCTGTGTCCGTACATCCATTTGGCTGTTCTGATGCGCAGTTTGGCGTGCTAGTTACCCCAGAACCATACAGTGTATATTACGTACAGTCAGTCATTGTTGTCATGGGAAACCCTCTGATTAGTACGTCGGGGAGGTCTTGTCCCCAGGGGAGGTGGTCTACTGCTGTGACTTGTTGTACGGTGTGTAGGGTTTCCCCTTGGTAGTATGAGCGCCTAGTCCACTCCATGGGCATTTCTTTGATTCTTCCTTTTTCTATTATTGGGAATTTGAATGGCCCTAATTTGTTCCTCAGTGCACCGTGTGGGAGACTGTTTTCGTTCATAAGTAGCCAGGACATGTTTATTTTGGCCGTGAAACTGAAATCTTTGTTCATTGATAGTTCTTTGAATTCTTTTTGGTCTTTTTGGTCTTTGGGCCATATGTAAAAGAATTCTGGACTAGTGCTGTTTGGTTCCCCTGCTGGTTTGAAACTGGTGTTTACACATTCCCACATTTTTAGTTGGCAGTCTGCGTTGTGTTCTGGGAGGCATCTGATTGTTTTGATCTCTTTTTCGTTCATTTCTTTGGCGTTTTTGTTTGGTACTCCGTGGTTTGTATCTACATATGTCCAAATTGTTGGGTCTCCGGTTGGCATTAATTCGACTTTCACATTGTTTGCAATGACCATCTGAACGTCAAAATTTGCAGTGCCTATTTCTTCTACTTTGATCAGTTCCCCCATGGTTTGTACTTGTCCTAGTGTGTGGGGGGGTCCAGTAAAATCTCATGTCCTTGTAAGGGACATTAAACCAATTTAGTTTCATCTTATGCTTTGTTACTTTGACATGTTTAGGGTTATTAGTAAAACATTGATAAAGTTTACGTGTTATTGTGTAGGGTCTTTCGTAGGGGAATCCTCCTTGGTCTCCAGCGTTTGCTCCTTTTGTTGACGATGTGACGTCTTCGTTTTTCCCCGGTTGATCGTGTGTCCATTCTTGCTTAAAGTCAATTGTCCGGTGGTGGAACAAACCACTGGAGTCTTCCCGATTCCCAACTACGCAGAACACTATAATCTTCTTCGGAGTCTGATCTGTGGTATAGAAAGGTCAAAGGTCAAATTCCAATCATATTCAACATTCCAGGTATGTTTACTTGTTTACATGTTTGCATGTTTACTTGTTTACTTGGAGGGGGTAGTTTCCACTCTGCTGTTCGCCGCTGATTCCTGGTTGTGGCGATTCTGGGTTGAATCGGAGGTGTTGTGGGTTGTCTGGGTTGATGAAGGCGTCAACAAGAGAGCTGAGGGAGTCTGAGCTCTGAGTGGAGTCTCCCGGGGTGGAAAGTATATTGTTTGTCTTGCTGTCGCTGCTGCTGAAGTAGTTGTCTTCTACTTTCTGTGTCTGTTGCCTGCTTTTGCTCTTGCTCGTCGCATCTGGAAGAAGAGTTCCACCATCTATTACTGTTTTCAACATTAAATTAATTTATTTTCCGCCAAATAAACGTGTTTATGATTCCTACCCACTTATGTTGAATTAATTGCTTAACGTAATTATTAAAATTTAACTAAGATGGTAGATAAGGGAGGAATGCCAGGGAGCAGGGTTCAACCAGAGGGGGATAGAGTGTATTTTGTGTGTAACGTAATTCTACGCACAATCCACAAAAAAAGATTGAGCAATAGTCACAAGACTATCCAGTGACTTAAATTACAATAGAAAGTTTATTGGGCAATAGTTACAAATTTGTACAGGAAAATACATAGCCTTGTTTTCGTGTAGAGCTATAAGACAAGGCGTGTTCCTCGTGTTCGTCCTCTTTGTCTCCAGACCTAACGCTCTGCGACTTCAACCCTCCTCCTTCCTTCCTCCACCTCTTATATTTTTTATCTTACATTACTTTTCATTTGTATTTTAGTCTGGGTCCGCCTTTTTTCTCGTGCCCTTACCTTTGCTAGAGTTGAACGAACGAAAGAATCGTTGCTAATTAATCTTATTTATGATTTAATCAATAAATCGGCCATCTCGCGTGGCCATAATTTATCCCAACACTTGGCTGGTTTACATTCCTTGCAGCGCTCTTTGCAAACAAAGCTCGACTGTTGACCAAAAACTTGACTAGAGTATATTCACTAAATCGTATTAATTGCAACTGGGGAAGGAGACAAAAAACAGATGGAAGAATCTTCTTACCTGTTTCTTTGATCGTCTTCCAGTACGGTCTGTCTATGTGCAACCAAGCTTGTGGGTTGATGTGTCCTTTGTCTGCATATTTTATAAGGTCAGGATTCTCTCTGCACGTGATGATCAGGCAGCGGTTTCTAAATGTGTCTTGGTGTTCCTTGTGTGGTATGGCTCACCATTGCATGACATTGCACATGATAACCATTAGGACTCTGCCAACTTGGACAGGCTTTCAGTATTTTGCTGCCATGGATGTCTCCGCCCCCTCCAGGATTAGTTTGATGCCTTCTTGCATGTTCTGCAAATAGGGCTTCTTCCCAGATGAATACGCTTGCTTCTAGTTGTTGGAATATGAAGTTGTCTGCTGTACCCTGGTACATCATTGCGCAGTCTGGGTAGACTTTGAAGGCGCTTCTGAGGACTATGGACTTTCCTGCGTTGGATGCAACGTGTAGCACGACTGTGCTGACCTTTGCTTTGCGTTTAGATGAGATCTGATCAAACATTTCAGTTATGCTAGGAATGTGCTCTTTGACCTTTGTACCGTCGTGTTGAGTGGTGGTCACGTCACGTGATTGTAATGGATACCCGTTGTTTTGGAAGTCTGTTAGGAGTTGTATGCTTTCTCCTATGGACATGTACTTCCCTTTTTTTAGGCTCCAGTTGGTTAATTGGGTGAACCAGTCGTTTGTTTCCCTTTCTGCGCTGTTGGCTTCTACTGCTCATTCAATTAGCTGTTTGAGGTTTTGTTGTCTAAACAAGTGGGTTGTAACGCGATACTTTGTTTTGTCATCTTGTGTTTGGGCCCAGTGTATTAATTTGTGACCGTTGATGGCGCCAGATTGTTTGAAATATCCTCTGATCTCTTGGAATATTTTGTCGGGTTCTGCTACTTTGTGTTTTGTTGTCATGGGAACAGGTATGTCAGTGTTGTTAGGGTTTAAGATTCGTTTCATGTGCTCTTGGTATTCGATTACATTTTGTGTTCTTCTGGGGAGGGGTGGAAGTACCCGCTGGTTGCCATGGAGATCCAATTGTTGCTAAAAAATGCGAGATCTCTTGAATACTTCTTTAAGTAATCTAAATAGCCATCTATGGACTTTACTTGTTTTGCACTGGGGTTGTTGTACCCTTTCTTTTGGGTGAATCTTTTGATCCAATTGTACATGTATGTTTGGCTAGGTTTAAGAGTGTTTTCTGTTCTACTAACAAAATCGCTTTGTATTAGTAGGTGGAAGTGGTTTCCTTTGCAGCTTGCATCTTCTGTTGTGTGTTTGGTCGCAGAAGTGTGTATACATTAGATAGTTGGTTTTCCTACCATTTAGGAATAGCATCACTTCTTCTGCTTCTTCAGGTTGTGTGTTTGTTTGGAATGTGTAGCTATACCATCGCTGTTGTTGAATACTGTCTGGGGTGCTCTGTGGGGTCAATTCCATTGCTCGGTACATCAACGGTGACAGAACTGGAACTGCAGGCACAAATGCAGCATGTTGCTCCCCTTTGTAGTTCGGTGACCTCGTCACGAACCTTATCAATCTGTTGTCCCACAAGGTCTCCTCTAGGCGCATCTGCTCCATCTTGTTTCTTGAAGCAGCAGAGCAATAATCGAGCAGCCATTAGCTTCGTACGTGTTTTTATGTCACATACCAGACAGCTCCCTCAAATCATTGATTTGAATTTGATTATGTACCTTTTTAGTAATACATTCAGTCTGGCAGCCAAAGGAAATTTAAAGAAACTTGCTCAGGTATGCAACTTTGTTATTTTTAGAAGCAACGTTTGTTAAATGACTTCTGAATATCGCTGAGTAGTGTAGGTTCTTGATTCAGTTGCAATTTCTCCTAACATAGTCCAAAGTGGTCTTTTGGTCAAAGTATTCATTTCACGATGGTTTTTTTTTGAAAGTTCACCTTGCTTTACTTAGAACGTCAGCTCTGCCAAGGCTTCCTTTGAAGATGGTAATTCTCCCTTGACTGACTGATGGTCTGCCGAAAAATGTGAACAATAGCACAGAAGTCAGTGTTACGATACCTAATATCGCTTCTTGTCGTTCTTATTCATGAACTTCTAACTCATACCAAGTCGTGTTCCGAAAAATTCCGAATGTAGCACCTTCTCTGAGGGATTTTCATAATCATGAAAGGCCTAGATAAAGCATTCGACAAACTTTACGCTGTAGCAGTCACTAACTTTGTCAAGTTATCCAGGTACTGTGTAGCAGCTAGACTGTGTTCCCATACCCTTGATTTTTTAAAGAGAGCTCCCCCTTCTGTCTAGCCTTCATTTCGTTCACAAGAACCACCAGCTCTCTTACCCTATACAGAAGCTGAGATAAACACATCATTTGTTGTAAGATACACACCACGAAATGATACGCAACAAAAATGGGCACCCTTTGCTACCTGCAGCATTATTTACCTCTTACGTTTTTTCAATAGTTCCAATGGTGTTTGCATAAGAAAAGAGCAGCAACTGCATGGCATTAAATTACTGTAGAATAATGTGCGTGCGTGTTGTTATTTTGTCATTTGATTGGCTGGTTCAAAAGGCCAACCACAATCCATACAAACTTAAACAACATAAAGGGAAAACACAGAGATGATTGTCCAATCTTTTTCTATGAGCGTAAGGCCTGGTTTTCCAGATGGGCCTAGCGAGAAAAGGATTCAGTTGTGCTTTTTCTGTAGTCTGCCTGGCACGGTGAATGTACCATTCTGTAAAACCTTGTTTGGCGGCACGATTAAATCACTGTCACATGGTTTTTGCACCAGTGTGGTATTCAGGGGTTTTCTGGCCTTCTGGGTTCTGATAAATAACATTGTTATTTGTTAGAGCTCAGAAGTGGCTGAAAAAATCTCCTCTCTCCCTTTGGGGGGTCTGAAGAGAATATAGTGTATTTCTTTATTCCAGAATGCATGAATCTTTAAATTGAATGTTCGTGTTTGTGTAACTTTCACACACATAGATAACGAGGGTTCTGGGGCACCTTATATATTTTCCCGAATCTCGTCTCCCGGGAGACTCGATTCGGGAAAAATAAGGTGCCCCACAACGTCCTCATTATCTATGTGTGTGAGTAAAATAACCCAAACATCATAAAAACAAAGTGCGTGACTGCTGTCCAGTGAAGCGCAGATGTGCCACAGAAAATATTTCCTATTTGAAGAAATGTCGGCACTTGTTATATCGAAATTGGCCCCAGAATTATTTTCTATAATTTGAAGAAATATCTACACTGGTATATACGCCAAAATGTCAGCTGCAAGATATTCGTCCAATGTTCTGCAATCAAACAACTGTAAACTTTCCGAAACCATACAAAGCCTCCCTTCAAAGCTTCAGGAGATAATTTACAAACACAACCTTCCCGTAAAACTGAGGCAGTGATCGGCTTTGGGCTGGGACAAGGTACACGAGCATATTTCAAAACTGCCTTTCTGTCATGACAGGCAGCAGATTGTACGTATAATAATATGCTTTGAATATGCGAACTGCCGTTTCGAGGGATGTTGTTTTCCCTGTTACGACAGGAGAAATATTCATCATAAAGTGTCGTTTAGTCCCACGATCGAGTTAATACCTGTCTTAGAAAAATTAAACTCGTATGGTCCCATGATCGACTACAAACCTTTCTTAAAAATATGCTCCTGCGATGGATACGACTGGCACGAGTGGCACGATTTCTATATGAACGAAGTTTTGTCATAATTTCACGCAGCTTTTACTGCTCGAGGTGAAATTCTGTGAAGCGGAACCGTTGCGTGACATTTTTCTCAGAAAGAGACAGCAAGTCTATATTTCTATTTCCCAGGCCCTGGACGAGAAGTACAAAACATGGCGGGTGACTCGCTATTTTAATGTTTGGGCCAAGAAAAACGAACCAGAACAGAATTTACCAAAAAAATACGCTCAGTTAACACGCTGTAAGATTTTTTGCCACCACAGAAGATCGCGAAGTTATGCGAAGAATAAAGAAACGAGAAATAACAAGATTTGTACACAGCTATCGTTCGATCGAATCTTTTGATCTTCCTTGAACAAGGGACTCAATCGAGCCTGTTTAATTTTCCTCTGCTTTTTGCATGGCTTCAACGACTTGATATGATATCCGTCTGGCCTCGTTCTGCCAAACGGGTGTAGAAAGTTCAGTGAAAATAAAGCAAATCGCGTGGAAAAGCACGAGCATTTTGTCCTTCATAAGCTGTTGGCTATAATTTTTTACCAAATGTGTGGTTCCAGAAAATATCCATACCCCTACCACGGAGGGAATTTCACTTAGAACCCCCCTCCTCCCCGGATTTTCCGTTTTTTGAAGTAAGCTATAACCCCCCCATCCCTCTGGATTTTCCACAGTCTGTCAAACACCCCCCCAGCCCCTCTGGAAAATTTCGTTCAAGAAGGGAGAGTGTTAAAAATGAAGCAACTGATCCAACTTTAAATGAAGCTAAGCCATTCCGATTAGCGTAGGACGCGTTTATACTGTTTATTTAAAATAATAATGTACATAGTCATAACTTACTCATAACATATTATCTTACCAATACCAACTGTTCTTCTCTACGTCAAACAGATATACTAGGTATTTGTAACATTACCTTTACAAAAGCATGTAAAACGTTCGTTTTAATTGAAGAATTCGCTTGAAAAGTCGCAGTGTTGCCGATAAATGTTACTTCAACATGAATGTGATCATGATTGAACAAAGAAAATACACAAACAAAATTAAGGGGAAATGATCAAAAAAGGGAAAGAATAACGAATATTGAGTTCTCTAAAGTCGTTACAATGCATACCAGCCCTCAGTTAAGAGCCTGTTACTTGAAGGTGCAAGAGTAGCCAGAAAGCCCATAAACATTTGACGACACTTGTACTTCGCAATAAATATTCTCGTTGCTGAGCTTAGCAAAACACGACTTCTACTAGTCAATGAGATCGCGCTTCGCTTGCCAGGACGGACTGATTGTTCGTAAATAATGCTTATAATAAAGGTGAAGGTAAGCTCAAAATTGGGTTGTTTAGATGACGAACGCATTTCATCGAAGGATCGTTGTCACGATAAGTAAATGTAACCACTCCTGGTACGCGTTGCTGTCTTCTGGCAGACTGGTAACGAGTAATGGCGGCTACTCAATGACGATGTTTATCTCGTTTCCGCCCCAATATCGCTTCCAAAGCGCCTTGGGAGAAAGAATACCTCTTTTACGTTTAAAAAAAGTGTTTATTTAGCAGTTAAACTAATTTAATTCCACAATAAAGATCTACAAATTCGGTAAGTAGTTATTTTTGAACTTTATCTGCAGCTTACATCGGAATGAATCGAAGTTGACCCTCTGGAAAGTAAATTATCCATTCAACCCCCCTCTCCTCTGGATTTTCCTGGGCTTTTGACCCCCCCCACCCCTCCGGAATTTCCAATTCCCTCCGTGGTGGGGGTATGGATATTTTCTGGAACCACACAATCTCTAATTATGCTGACATCATCCCGATGCCCAAAAGCGCATGCGTAAACATCCAATTATTGTGACATTTAGGTGAAGGACAAAAAAAGGGTACCATAAGAAATAGAAGACAGGTGTGTGTAATATATAATGAATATGATAAATGTATATTAGTTCACTCAGTGGTGAAGCCTTAGTGGGGTGATAGTTGGCCACTATCTGAACCATGTTTGAGGGCTTGTGCACGCAGTGAATTACGAGGTAGAGGGGAACTCCTTCCAGTGGGAGAGTACCCTACGGGTGAGCCCGCCTCGGCCCTACTGGTAACAGGGGGGTGCTCAGAAATCCCTCGGGATTTCAAACCTCGCTCCCAGAGGTAAAATGTGGAATTGACAACCGCCTTGTCAGCGGTGAAATCCTCACTTCGGTGAGGTGAAAGTCCTAGCCGAGGCTAGGCAAGAACAGCCAACGAGCACCCCCTGACAAGGGTTTTGCCCTTTTGTGGGACCTGTCACGCAACGTCACGCGTGACAGTAACGTAACCCAGTCATGCAACGTCACGCGTGAAGGTAACGCGGTGTAACACATTCATCTGTTTTTAATAATTTTGTGTTTTTTCGCTCAAAATTTAGTTCAAATTTGTGCTGTACTGGGCAAGTTTTTTGAAAAATTGGTCATGGATTCCCTTTTTTATTTTTTCAAGATCTGGCTGGCGTGAATTTTGTTTGTTTTTTGGTGCGAAGTTTGAGTGTAAAGTCTCTTTAAGTTGGCGATATTTCTGCATTTCACTTGTGATTAGTTTAAACTCCTTGTCGGAAACTAGATTATTATCAAGAGCTTGTGAAACAGAGCTGTTTATTGAGTCATGTTTTGAAACAGCCAGAGCATGGATTCTTGAGTGCTTATTGACTTTACGCTCAATCTTCTTGTTGATAACTGACAGGCCAGTGGAAGCAACACCTGATAAAGCTGCTACTGCGGCAACAGGCGCGCCGATGACAATTCTGACACCAGTAAGTGATGTTGCAAAAGCGCCAGAAGAGAGAACTGCCGTCACGGCGCCAAGAGAGCTCACGGAATAGTGAATCACTTTCCGGACTTTTTTATATTTTTTCAACACAATCCTGTAATGCTCAACCTCATCAGATATTTCTTTTTCAATTTTACTTATTTCAGGTAGCCGGAAATTCTCGGCATTTGTTGTTGCGGGGAGGTTTGGATAGAGCTGTGTTTCGATCTCGGCAGGTGTGCCTGGTAATACGTTTGCTGAAGACATTGTATATGAAAGACATTTTTTTTTTATTGATCTATTAATTTAATGCTATCTCATATGTAAGATTTGTGCCGTTAAAATTGAATAGATTACCCATCTCATCTCTAATCCAAAGAGTCAGAGATGCCACATGTTTTTCAGCCGAAACATCATGCAAGACATTGAGTTGTGAACTTTTGTAATTGATATTTCCGTAAGCTTTTCCTCTGATGTCGTAACAAGCTAAAACAGAAGATGGTTTGCCATTAAAAAGAATCTGTTCTTTGTCAACTAAATCACAATGTATGAAATGAGTTGTTGGACAGTTTAATCTTTTTATAAATGTTGTTAAAAGCAGTTTCCGCCTGATTCCAAGAAGGGCTGCAAGATCGCCGTCAAATTTTATGTTTTTATGAGACGGATTTGAGATTACCATTTGTCCGACAGATGTATATATCTCTATTGGCAGTGCAACATTGTAATTTTTAAGAGAGCTCTCTAATTCTTTTGCAAGGCTCTCAATAGTATAGTGACCTGGAAGAAATTTTATAATAGTGGCGGCGTTTTCTGTGTTATCATCAAACACAGCAATTTCACCTTCTTTCTTTAAGTTGTCCCAACTATAATATAATGAGCAGGACAGGAGCCTGATATAGTTTGGTTGTGGAATTGGTTGGTCAAAATATACAGTGTGGGGGTTTGAGGACGCAACAACAGTGAGCACGACCATTGTTATTCATATTAAAAATATATCTCTCTTCAAATAATTCAAAATGCAGGCTTTCCAGGCTCTCATGAAATGGATGCATACACCACAAGGTGAAAAAATTGCTAAAGCAGCAAAAGAAAAGGCATGGGCACCTTTTCTGATTAAATACCCAAACGCCGACAAGAGCAAATTTGTTGCACAGGTTGATTTTGCATACAACCATACAGCGACAGCCAAAATTTTATATAAGGAAGGCCATGACAATTTGTTAAGTGTTTTTGGCTCGGACAGCAAATGTTGGAGTGAAGATATGAAAAAAGCGCTGGGGTTGAATCAATCTTCAGGCGGTTTTCCACCACAGCTGACGCCAAGCGGAAGAAAAGGCTCATCTATGCCTATTCCCACGGTTGGCTTTCATGACCCAGCACCAAGTTTGAAAAAAATTTTCAACGGAGAAATGAAAATATACGCTACACCCAACGAATACTTTACTACAAAATTCAGAGAGATATTTCAAAAAACTAAACTTAAACACACCACAGGAAAAGAGTCAAGGAAATGGTTTGCTGGCCCTAACATGAGCTACTGGCCGCAGTAGCTAAACTTTGCTGCCTGGTGTGCGACAACGGGCTGTGGTATTAGTCGAGAGATTTTCGACAAAGATCACTCAAATCTGAGTTTGCTGCCGAATGTGCGTAATTTTTATCTGTTTCACGGTTATTTTATAGTTAGTAGTCATAGGGTAATTACATGTACTTACAGATGTTTGTACATTGTTTGAGTTAGAGGCAGCCTGAAATAATGAAAACAAAAAAGGAGTTTAATAAATAATCACCTGACTTCATGAATCCTTTCTAATGAATATCTCCCTTAAGGTGACTCGCCTGGATTTTGTAAGACTACACCACCCAACATTTAAACAGTTGATACTTCACTATCGGAACTCAGTACGACTAGCAACTTTACTAACCTCCTACTCACTGAACAAACTTTTCTAGAAAGTTAGTTTGACTTACATTGGTGTTACCATAGCAGCACAACTTAACTTAATTAGTTCTTGCTCTTGATCTTGTGACAAAAGTTTAAAAATCTCCCTTGAATAAATTGTCTCACAAACATATACCTACATTTAAGTTTAATTTAGATGCCATGGAAAAAATTCAGTGCACTAAGGTCTTTACCTTACTGGTCCCAGATTCTCTAGGGCATTGTCTGCATGGCCTAATTCCAGTTTCCTTCCAGCTGAGGAATGTTTGCCCTATCTCTACAGCATCTTTCTCTTTCAATGGGTCTAGGCCCACCAGAAAGTTTAGTGTTGAGGAGGTTATTTTTCTCCTTTGGCGCTGATGGGCTTCAGAAGGGGGCTTAGCTCCCCCTCCTCATACGCCACTACAACCTCCACTGCTAGACTGAAACTTTCAGCTGGCAAAAGAGCCAGCTTGAAAAAATTGGTGAGAAATGATGTCATCCCATCCTGTAAGAAATATTAATAAAAATAAATAAAAATAAATTAAATAAAAATATTCATTTTCCAACAACTTTTCATTGTAATTTCATTCACCCTTGAAAACGATTAATTATACGTATAGAGCAGGCTTATAAGCTTCAATTCACATGGTTTACTTCTAACTGCAATTAAGCCTAAGTCTTTATTTAGACTGTACGGAACTTACCCATGTTTAAGTCTATCGGCTTTCACCTACCTGTACCCTCAAGTTTACCTTCACAGCTGCTCTTGTTAAAGCTATAGGATTAGAGTTGTTTGCCAACATAACTTCATAAATTACTCTTTCTAGGCTCAGTAGCTTAATTTGAACCAAATTATACAACGAATCAACTAAGCCTAAGTTTAGAGCCGCTGTCGATCGGTTGAAAGACGACAACTTTCGTTAAACTGAAGCAGTGAGAAAAGAAATAAGAATTGTTAGCCCTTATCGAATTTCTGCATAACACAACCACATCTGCATCCATTCGGGTTGGCGTCTTTGACCGACCAGGAGCAAATGTAAGAACGATTAGAGCAATCCTGTTCCATATTAAAGTGCGACGCCATCTTTAACCCTCGTTTTTACCCATGAGCTTTTGCAGTTATAAATTAGGCAGTAATGTGAGATGACGACACGCTGTCTGGGACCGAGACAAAATGAAAACTAAAGTCGTGAGTACTCGTGCATGGCAGCCACTCGTGACCCATTCACGAAAGGCGAATGATCCGGTTAATCCATCAGTTAATCGATGAGAAATCAATTTTTATGAGTTAATGCATATTTTAGATCTTTCTTCGAGGGCAAATTAGATTTTGTGTATTAGGTTTGATAAGAAACATCAAACAATATACCTTAAGAATTTTATTTTAAAACCTGTAGTAAGAATAAAAAGACTTTGGACCAGCCCCAAAGATCCCAGTACGCACTGAGTCTGCCCACAGATATACCCTGCTTGCGGTAGGCTGTAAATGTCTGAATGTAAGATTTCACACCAGTTTGCATTACCTTGAGGCTGCGTGCCTTCAACAGGGTGTCGAAAGAAAAAGTTATCTTTCGCAGTTCTCAAAAGTTTGCAATAGCCATTTGAGGATCAATATCTGTGCATATAAGCTTAACTGCAGCATGAACTTCGACAAAAAGTCAAGTTTTTGTCTTCTTTCGTTTTGCTGATTCCCAAAAATGATAGACTAACAATCAAGGCTAAAACGTAAGCTAAAGCAAATCAGACCAAAGATAGGCTCATAACATAAGCAAGTTAACAAGCTTAAATTATCGAGAGGACACTAAACGTACCATTGTCTTAACCCATTAGCTTAAGGGCAGTGTAGATTCACATGGCCACCACTTCTTCTTGTGTGAACCCTTCCTCATACTCTCCAGTAAACGTTGTGAGAACTTTCCTCAGTTCTCTTAGCAGATTTCTGGCATTGGGAGGCATCTTGATAGTAAAGGTTTCCCCTCCATCTTTTCAAATTTCTGTATAGCCATCTGCCTTCCAGATAGCTCTCCTGCTCTTCTTCTCTTTTTCCTGGGTGGCGCGGGCGCCGGGTCGTTGTCTTCTCATTTTCCGTTTTCTTCTTCTCTTTCCGTCGTCTCTTTTGCTATTTCTTCTTCTCTTTCCATCTTGTCTTTTCCGTTTTCTTCTTCGCTTTCCATCATCTCTTTTCCGTCTTCTTCTTCTTCTTTTTCCATCATCTCTTTTCCGTCAACTTCTCTTTCCATCATCTCTTTTCCGTTGTCTTCTCTTCCCGTCATCTCTTCTCCGTTTTCTTTATCTCTTTCAATCTCTTGTACGTTTTCTTCTGTTATCATAAGTTCTACTTCTTGGTACTCTCTTTCCATCACTTTCTCGTCTCCTTGCTCTCTTTCAATCTCCAAACAGAACTTCGGTTGGAAGTGACGGTTACGCACCACGCTTTCTCATATAATGAGCAAAAATTTTGACAGAAACCTGTTATTCCAGTTATAACCGGTTTAACTGGTTTATGCCTTGTACCGGGAAAAGGTGATCACATTGTGCAGACTCATACAGATACAAACGTATCATTTAAGTGTGTTCATTCACCAAGCGCTTACATATCCCACCGTCTCGTCAGAGAATTGCGAAGGTTCAAGATAAAGCTTATCGTGGAAGGGGAAAGAAGCACTAGTGAAGCGATTGACGACTAACTACAAGTTCACAAGGTGATATTCTTTATGAAAAGTTTTCCTTCAATGATATCTTGCTTTCAATAAATTGCACAGATAGATGATGTTTGGTGGAGCTTCCCGCCAGAAAATGAGGTAGAGAACGCTGTCAAAAAGCTTGCCGCACTTGAGGAGCAGACCTTTCAGGTTTGACAAACCATCATTTTAAGAACTTTTTCCAATTAAAAAACGTGAACGTTTTCATTTTATTTCGTCACAAGACGATATTCATATGATGACCTTTTGTTTTTGTAACCTTTATTGGTTTTTAGAATGACAACAGCAAACGGACGTACATCAAACAACACATTTGTGATGTCTGAAGTTTCAGATTATTACACGTTCTGGAAAGAGAATCAAATTACGGATAAACAGGTAAGCCAACTGAAACAATGTAGAAGTGCACATAAACTATTTCCTTTGGAGAATTTTGTGCTAAAAACAAACTTGTGCCAGTCTATTTTACCTAAATTCGGTTAAAGTGCACACGTCTGTTTCATTTGCGACTTCTCTCTAATAAGCAAGAACTCGCGAGTGTGTTTCAGTGGTGACTTTTGCTTAATAACCGATAATGCGCACGTCTATTTTAGCTGCGACTTTTGCTTAATTGACAAGAATTCGCAGGATTCTATTTTAATTATGACTTTTGATTAGCAACAAGATGACGACTTCTCCTTAATAGCCAAAAGTGCGCACAAGTCTATTTTACTTGCGACTTCTCCTTAATAACCAAAAGTGCGCACAAGTCCCTTTTACTCACGACTTCTTAATAAGCGAAAGTACGCACATGTCTATTTTACTTGCGACTTCTCCTTAATAACCAAAAGTAAGCACAAGTCTATTTTACTTGTGACTTCTCCTTAATAACCAAAAGTGTGCACAAGTCCCTTTTACTTCGACTTCTCTTTAATAACCAAAGAAGTGCACAATTCCATTTTACTTACGACTTCTCCTTAACAAGGGAAAGTACGCACGTCTATTTTACTTGTGACTTCTCCTTAATAACCAAAAGTAAGCACAAGTCTATTTTACTTGTGACTTCTCCTTAATAACCAAAAGTGCGCACAAGTCCCTTTTACTTGCGACTTCTCTTTAATAACCAAAGAAGCGCACAATTTCATTTTACTACCAACTTCTCCTTAATAAGCGAAAGTACACACGTCTATTTTACTTGCGACTTCTTAATAATCAAAAGTGTGCACAAGTGTATTTGACTTGTGACTTCCCCGTAATAACCAAAAGAGCGCACAAATCTATTTTACTTACGTCTTCTCCTTAATAACCCAGAGACCGCACAAGTCTATTTCACTTGCGACTTCTCCGTAATACCCAAAAGTGCGCACACGTATATATCACATGCAACTTCTCCTTGATAACGAACAGTACACACAAGTCTATTTCAGTTGCCACTTCTCCTTAACAACCAAAAGTGCGCACAAGTATATTTCACATGAGACTTCTCCTTAAAAGCCACCAGTACGCTTTAACAACCAAAAGAGCGCACTAGTCTATTTCAGCTGCGGTGGTTACTTTAAGTAACCAAAAGTACGTACAAGTCTATTTTACTGGCGACTTGGACCCAAAGTGTGTTCAAGTCTATCCCAGATTTTAATGTTGGTTAATAACCAGAAGTGATGACAAGCCCATTTCAGCGAAGCTATACTGTCAATGAGTCCTTTCTTTTAGTTGTGACTTTTGCTTAATAAACTCAATTGTTCGTTTATCTATTCTGTATCTACTTTTTGTTACAAACTAAGGTGCACACAAAACTTCTGGTGTGCGTTTGCTCTGTGTAAAATGTGTGGAAGCGTTCATTAATAAGAATGGTTGCAAACCTATGTCAGTGGCGACTGTTACTTAATAAGCCAACGTTTTTGCAAGTCTGTCACAGTTTGAACAGTATGCTTGATAAGCCAAATGTGTGCAAATCTATTGCATTTGCGACTTTTGTGTACTGAATGAGCGAAAGTACGAGCAATCCTCTCTCAGTACGGACAACCTTTGTTTATTAACAAAACCTGCAGATGAGACTATGATTTTACTGCTTTATCTGACGAACTGTGAGCACAATGCTATTTAGTAGGGAATTTGTGTCTCAATTATTTACATAGGGTAATATGGGAATTAATTCCAATATCTTTCTTGTAGAGTGGAGAAGAGACAGCGAAAAAGGACAGCAGTGAGTATAAACAAAGGCTTCATACATATCGTACATGTATTGGCGAGTTGTTGTATCCAATTAAATGTCTGGCTTCCTTTGTTATAGAAAAGCTACCAAAGAAAATTGACACCGCGGAACTTATACACACTTGGGAGAATTCATGTTGCAGGGACCACTGCATCCGGCAACTTCCCATCAAACACATACTGAAACAGCGAGAATATTACTGGGGAAAAGACCCTAGTGAGCGGAGAGAGTTTCTTATGAACAGCATCTCCGCCAGCAAGGTGTATGCCACAAGACCGTCTTAATTACAATGTAACCCTGGGGTCTTTATTAATCTCTTTATATACGAAAGTCGAAATTGTTTCTGGCTATCAACGTGTTATATTGCAACCATTTATAATTTTACATCCTTTGTAAACTTTTCTTGGTAAATCTCTTCATCTACCTGTCAGTCTGTTTTTTTTAATCTACTTATTCAGTTGCCTAAGATCTTAGAAACCAACACACGCGGAGGAAGTGGGCCTTCCGAGAAGAGGCACTTTCTGGAGGGTGCCAGCCTTTGCATCAAAGCGTGGTGCAAAGTCTATGGCGTAGCAAAATCGTGGTACATTCTCCATGTAATAGTTGAATCATTACTAATGTTAAAACTCATGGTATTTCATATGCTAATGACCATAACGTGAAAATAGCTTGTAAAACGAAGAAGGCTAGATACATCAGGCTTTGCAAACAACTTTGCACCCCATTCATTTCCGCTTTATAAAACGAGCTATTGCTTCGAAAATTTGCATTGCATATTTTAAAAAACCGTTAATGCTATACCAGCTGGGATCCAGAAGACCAACCCCACGTCCTCATTGTGGATCCTGGGCAACGCCTATGGTGGCTAACAGGGCTCTGGTGAAAGCACGAAGGCTAACCACCACGTGCTGGATTTTGCTGGTTACGGAAACTGAAACTATAGCTAATTCACTGGATGCCCCTTTGGGAGCAGAAAGAGAAGGAACAATCCCCATTAACCCGATACACCGGGGAGCGAGGCAAGGTATGAAGTGCGCTGCACAGATGAAGCAGTCGTGGAGGCGTATGGTGTCTAAGGAACTGGAGAACATCGGGAGGACATGGGGCGAGGCCAAGTTGCTAGCAAACAACAAAATTCGGTGGAAAGCTATGGTAGATACCCTATGCCTCTCGAGGGGCTAAGAGGATCAAGTCAAGTCAAGTCAAGTCACTATACCAGCTATTCAGCAAGCGTATTGAGACTACAGGAGACTAGGATTTTTTTGTAAAAAGCTTGTGCGGAGTTTACTTAGGAATGTTCTCATTATTCGATTTTTTTCTTTGCTTTCCATTACATAGTTACTATGAGAGGGCAAAAGAATCTGTACAAGAGACGTCAACTGGAGAGGGAAAAACTGGAAGGTCGCGAAGTGTGGCATTCGACTTTGCCATTGGTTGGATGCACAAGTTCGTGATGAACACGGACAGCATGCCAACGAACGGCATGTGACACCTACCTGCCTGCCTGACAAAGTCAGCTGTGCATGAAATTTACAAAGAAGAAATGACAGGGAAAAACCGACCTTTCCTGGCAAAATCGACATTTCTGTACAACATGTGGAAAGAGCAATTTCCGGACGTCTTAATTCCAAAGGTCTGCAAAATTGCTACTTGTAATAATAATGTGTTGCTTATTTACTGAGTAAACTGATTGCTTCGTTAACTGTTTCCAACACGTTCGCGTCGTTTTTTTCTCGTTTTTAGATGCTTTAAATGTTGATAGAACACGCTCCCATGATTTCTTACCTATACTACATAACTAGCGTTTTGAATCCAAATTCACATAAAAAGTTCATAAGAAGTTGAAGGACCATAATGTCAATACATTAACGGCTTTCAAAATGGGTTTTACTGTTGTCGTTGTTGGTTTTAGTTGTATGTATGTGGAGTTACTGTAAGTGTTTGATTAAAGCACTAAATGAAGGAAAAATGATAACTTCTGAGTCGATGTGTCATTGACCTCTACAGCAAAGCCATTTTACGAAGTGTTCTATTTGTGTGCACATCAAGGAAGAATTAGGAAAACCTAACCTACAACAAGAAACACGAAAGCAGTTGGGCCTCATGAGGAAAATCCACTTGACACCACAACTGTAAGTTATGCACAATATTATTTTTTGCCGCCCCCCCCCCCCCCGAAAAAAAATGGAACAACATTGCGTCCTCAGCCACCACATCAGTTAGTGTCAAGTTAAATTTGGTACTCTGACCATTATGTCAAGTCGGGCGGAGAAGTGCAATATTGAGCATAATATTTGCTTTAACTCATTCGTGCATTTCCTTTCTTACCGACGGCAGAGCCGAGAGGAAAAAGTACTACAAGCATGGCAGGAAAGCGAAGGCCCAGCTAGAGAAATATGTTTTGCTGACCGCCGATGGGATGGATCAAGGCAAACACAACCTGCCGCATTTTACGACAACCACGAAGGTTAGTGAAATTACAAAATGTACTTTCAAAAACGTAGAGGAACAACTGCAAGAGCTTTTTTAAAATTTAGACACATCATTGTAACATTAGACCACGTAGTCGGTTTATCTCTACTTATCGATGCAACATTATTCATTGTAACGAAGATGTGTTAATTTGAACATGAACATGGCTTATAGTCGCACGCTCTGAATAACAATAGATGGACAATAACTAGAGGTCACTAGAACATCGAGAGTTCTGCGTTACCATTTCTGAAGCATCAAATGAATGAAATTGCGCTTGGTATATGCAAGGGTTGACTTGAAGTCTTTGTTCATCTTAGGATTGATGATCATGCATGGAAATTAAAGACCCACATGATGGGTGTCCTGGGAAACAACCACACCAAAGCGGGAGCCTACATTGACTGCTGTCAATATCCCCATGACAGCAATCTGACCATCAACATTATTTTGCACACTCTGCTATGGACACAGTCAACGGTAAGCAAAGAAAGAAAATGGTTACGTATACCACATGTGCGTTTCTTTCCAACGAGACATTTCATAATATGCTAATTTGGAATGCTGGTAACGTGATTAGAGGCCACTAACACAGTATAAGTAAGTTCAAGAAAGGCGAGAGAGGCATCAGTTGCTACTCTGTTTTTTGAGGAGTAACTTACAAGAGCTCATCCTGCCATTCAATATTGTCTTTATAAACTTAGTCTGTTTCAGCGTCAAAGCAGCACTGTGCACCAGTCTTTTCAGTTGGCTTTTTTTTAAATAAGCAACCATGTGTACAATTCCCTTTCTTCCTTTTTTCTTTGTCTAACAAGCAAGAGTGCAGGAAAGCGATCTATTTTAGTTCGCGTCAGAACAAGACCACGAGTATGTCAGTTTCAGTTATGACTATTGATTAATAACCAACGTTGGGCTTAAGTCTATTTCAGTTGCATTTTGTTTACCAACCAACATTGCGCGGAAGTCTATTTAAGTAACGACTTTTGTTAATGAACAAGAATGCGCTCAAGTCAATTTCAGTATTCCCTTTTTATAAGCAATATTGTGCGCGTCTGTGAAACTGGTAATGTTTGGCCAGTCATAAACTCACTTGAAGAAATTCCATTTCAGTGCTTTTTCATGAGTATTAAATGTTCAATCATTTCTTTATACAGTTGGGCCAACTACCTCCTACGCTGTACCTACAGATGGACAATTGTTGGCGAGAAAACAGAAACCGTTATGTGCTGTTTTCTCGTCTTGCTAGTAGAGTTAGGTATTTTCAAGAAGGTGAATAACTTTGTGATTTTAACTGTAATATAAATGCAACGTTTCAAGATTTTTGTCGCTCAAAATGCATTATGCTTCTTCAAAACTTATTCCCTCATTTTTGTAACCTCTAAACAGAGAATCATCCAGAGCAACTCAGCAATTCCTGTAACAATCCTTGCATATTGAATAACTTAAGTCTGTTGAATCATCAAAACAGGAAATAGAAAATTGACGTGGTGCGACATTTCGATGGTTCCACCATCATTTTCAAACAGTGAGTGCGTGCTTAAGCCAGACACTCAGTGATTGAAAATGATAGTAGAACAATCAAAAAGTTGCACCGCATTATCTCCTATACAGTATGGGAAATTCGGGGAAAAGAATTGGTTCATGCATTTAGCTGTGTGTTCATCGAGTCGTGCATGCACTGCACTTGGGCAGTCTGTAGAGCACTCAAGAAGCTAGAGTTTTTCGTGGTGCGTACGTTTCTCACGTGCTCTCCAAACCTCTCCTGTGCTTCCATAAATCGATGGACGCATGCTAAGCATGAAACAATTCAGTCTTACTGGCCAATAACCTACTGCTATCTCCAATTAAACACTTTTGTTGAAACTCTGGGACACTATTTTCTTTTTGTTGAGGATGCAAGGTACTTTCTAAAATTTTGTGTATATAATATACAAAATTACCGCTACTACTACTACTACTACTACTACTACTACTACTACGACTACTACTAATGATATTTATTTATTTACTGGCAGATAAAGGTGTGCTTTTTGATGACAGGCCACAGGCACGAGGACATCGATCAGATGTCGATTCCAGACGCCTCCGAAAGAACAACGCCCAGACCCTTCTCGAGCTCATGAGAGAGATTGGAATGAGCTACTTTCCAGCCATAGTGGCATCGCTGATTACGTTTATGTATGACGTCAAGGAATGGCTGGAGGGGTGTGCCATTCGAAATCTCTCTGGGCATATCCACCAGCATCAATTTAAGCTTGTGAGGGCTCCGGACGGGAAAGCACGATTGTTTTACAAGAAGTGGTCAACCACTCCCACCTGGTCACCTCCGGAAGGCATCGCTCTTCTTCAGAAGGTGCCCAGTGGAAAACCTAACGTTGTGGTGCCCGATGTGGCAAAGTTGAATATTCCAAAGCTTAAGCAGGATATTCCAAGATACAGCCTCCATTTCGACCCTCCCACCACTAAGTGGTGGGAGGACTTTATTAAAAATGGAGGCCCTGTAGAAAGTGAGAATCCGCAGTGGGTGCTGCCTCCCTTCGCCGTCAGCCAGAAAATGATGCAGAGGAAATCTCCGCCGTCACCAGTGATATTCAGGATACCCTCCTCAAACTGGTTGAAAGGGAGGAACGGGAGGTGGAGGTAATAGCATTAATTTGTGGTGAAAATGGAATTGATTGCACAGTATGGCTCATCGTGGTGCACACTTAAAGACAGTCATTTTGTAATTTTTAAAATTTTTTGTAAAATTTTCCGTGCCTTGAATAAATGACGGGCGTATGTATACAAAGAACAGACACGTTATTGGCTATAGAAAGTTTACTTTGGACATGTGACACCTCCTTACTTTTCCCACACAATACTAGTGAAATACAAAACAAGACAAAGAGAACAAATGATTTAGGGAGTATTAAGCAAAAACTATCTTACGAGTGAAATAATATCACTTTTAGTCTCAATGTAAAAGGCTTTTTAAATATTACCACAGTTTTCAGTAATTCATAATTACTTTCAAGGACATTATTTTTTTGTCAAATGAAACCTGACTAAATACTTCCACTGGTTACTCTAACTTGTTATTCTTGCTATTCAAGGTTACAGTTGGACGCAAAAGAAAGGGGACCACAAAGCAAGGAAATAACAAGAGTCAAAAAATTGGAAATTTTTTTTAACTACGAAATGTTTAGACTTGAGTTTTTCTTTTAAATTGTTTTACTCTATTAAGGACGTTTGTGCTAATTGTTTCTGCGGTTCCTTACCGTGCACACAATTCACGTCGCCATGTCATGCCACGTCATGCATTGAGTGTGCACGCTGAATAAGAAATGAGATATATAGCGCTAGTGGGCATTTTAACATCTGTGCACAAATTTAACTCTCTTCAGGGGCACCCAACGAGTAATTTCGGTAAATATCTGTTCGGAAGGAAGGTCGGCTAGAATTTTCGAATGTTCGGCTTTCGATTTCGGACCACGTCTCTGAGGAGAACTGGCAAACTAAGATTTTCGAACTTTTTCTGAACAGATTTCCTAGATATCTCGGAAACGTTTTGAAGAGTGAGTAGAAGTTTCGAAACTGCATTGAAGAGTGCTAGAATTTTCGGGGAAAAAATGGACCAAGAACTTTCGAATGAAACTGAAATCCTTATTTGGAAATAAAGTGATAGTGCTAGAGCAAGGAAATCCTTCAGAGATATTCACCCCGAATGGTCACACATGAGATAGCATTTTCAGGCATTTTGACCAACTGAAGAGTTGTTAAATGAGCGGTGGCGGTCTTTCAGCGTTCCTTTCTTTCTTTTATGCTTTTTTTCTGCATTCCATTTAGAGCGAGCTTTCCCACCTGAACGAGAGGACGACTTGGGCCTAGCTACAAAAAACCGAATTTTTTTCGGGATTTTTAGAAAACTGTAAGATTTTAGAGATTTGGAGGGATTTTTAGAGGTTTTGGTGAATATTTTCAAGGTTTTTTGTTTATTTGTCACAAAAAAGCTTGAAACTTAGAAATGTTTCGCCACAAGCGATTCAGGTGACGAAACTTTTTGATGCCCCCTTGATGCCCCCTCACTGTATCGGTCGGCGGTTTTACCCATAATCCAGCATTCCTTGCTGTCCGTGAGTTCAAAATGGTGGGCTCAGCAAAGCTTGTTGGTTTGGCTTATGTGGGCGCTAGCAGAAAGCCCACCAAAGCCATGGAATTTTCACCACATCATGGGATTTTAGAGATTTTTAGGAGTTTTTATGGGATTTTTAGAGGTGAAACCGGAGATTTTTAGATCATTTTGGAGAAATTCCGGAAAAATTTTTAGGCCATTTTTCCGGATTTTTGTAGCTAGGCCTAGGACGACGACGACTCGACTCCTTTGAACGGCCAGTTTTCGCGCCAAAACTGGGGAGTGGCGTGCACGTGACTCGCAACATATGTCTCATATTACATTTGCTTCTTTTATCGCTTTCGCAATCGACTCATGTTGAACGTTCAACCGCAAGTCACATTTCAATGTACATGTGCCTAGTATAACTTGTAATTGGCAATTCTATCCCCAGGGGTGCCAATGGACTACTCTGATTGGTCTTCGCTCAGAGACCCACATGGGTCGCTAAAAATGGTGTTAATCAAGTATGAAAAGTCCCTCGTCTGGCGGGCCATATGAAAAAAGACGAAGGTCATTTTTGGTAGTTTACATTCTGTTGACTCTATTCACCCCCACCTGCCAGCCGATAGCATGTGAGACTCGGAGCGCACGAGAGCCACATTGGTCAGCACCATCTGCCTCTATATACACCGGCGCAATTACGTCTCGCAACATGATTACGACACAACATTTGGAATTCTTGTTTAGCCTATGAAAACGGAAGTATTTTTTCAGCTGTCACTTTCTCTCCGCCCGCAAAATAAATAAATAAATAGTCGTAAAAGGCGTCTCCTCTCCCAGGCTAAGCCCTGTTTAGCCTAAAGCAAAGACCCGCGTAGGGTCGCAAAAACTTCATGTTAAAAGGTACACGTAGACTGGTACAGGAGTCAATTGTCCTTGGTTAGGGATCAGTGTGTGTGTAGTTGAAACCTGGGCGCGCAAAAACAACATGGAGTAGAGCAGAAATAACTAGCAGACTGGGGATCGCTGGTGAAATATCGCCCCCTCCCCCCTCTCGAAAACCACACACAAAAAACGTTGTAAGTCCATTGTTTAATGATGTTATAGTAAATCAGAGTAAAACTGACAAACATTTAAACAGTAGATAGAAAACTATTCACTGTGGATTTCATGGGTCCGGCTACGAAAATCTTACTTATGTAAAACCACCTACTCGTAGGCATCAGTAACTTTACGCAAACTCGACTGGAAAGAATGGAACTTCCTAAAAATTCAGAATATATATGGTCATCTACTGCGCTATTTTACCTCAGCTAGTTTTGTTCAATCTTTTCTCACTATACGAGAGCTAATTCTACCGAGGACGACAACTGGATTTTCACGGGGACAGTCTGGCTAAGTGTCTTGTTTTTTGTATATAATATTATAATATAACATATTCTGCCCTTCTTCCTGAAAATCTCGGCATCGCTGGAAATCGGGGACATTGGAGCCAGCGCTTTTTTGGGCGTCCTACATAGAGGGCTTTTGTAAATGGTGCATACCGCTGATCCAAGCGACATAGTTTGGGCTCACATTTAAGGATGGCACACGATGCAATGAGTCGCTTACAAAACCACGTTTTGTCCCATATAAACACCACTGACCAAAATAAATCTCGTGAAGCCGAGAAGCCTGTTTGGAGCAGACAGCAGATTTTTGGACTTTACAGGGACTTGCAGATGTGTCACCGAATGCTATTTTTTCGTGGTTTTCAAGTGCAAAAAGTTAACATCAAAATAAATCGGATGGAGCTGAAAAACGTAAGGTTAGTTTGTTCAGTGCATAGTTTTACCGAAACCACTTGAACAATTTTTCGACTCCATTGAGTTAACAGGGGACGTTCCATTTTTTATCCGAACCCCCCTAAGGATGGCCAGTTTCTGCACAAGGGGGGTCGGATTATTAAATCAAAGGAGCCGCCAAAAAATGAACCCCTCTGAAATTTTTGCAAAGTTGCCGCCGAAAAGTCAACCCTTCGGATTTTTTTCTTCAAAGGGTGCCGCCAAAAATCTGAGGGGTGGGAATCCTGCCATCTTTGGGGGGGGGCGGATAAAAAATGGAACGACCCCAGGTAATCGCTGTTTATAAACTATGAGTTCACATTAAACTATCAGGTGAATATTTTTGGTAACACTACAAGAGAGCATACTCGCAAGCCAACAGAAAACTTAGCCATTTCACTTCAATGCTATTCCAGATAGCATTGTTCAATGTTTAGTACATCATTAAGCAATAAGACACTTGCACGATGGTGTCATTTGACTACAACTACCAGAATTCATTTCATGTTTCCTTTGTTTTTAAAATTTGTAATCCCATTGAGGTTTAAGTAGCGCTTCGCCTAAAATGGAAAGTGAAAACAATAGGCTTGCGGCACTGCGAACCGTTGCGATAAGTGCTTGTTGAATTAGTACGCAAATTAAATTTTTTATTGGTCAAAGAAACATTAGCGCAAAATTCAAACAGACTTTCTCAGAAAAGTGATCTTAATAGTAAGATTGCCGAGCCGAATTTAACACGATATACATTTTGAGGCAACAAGTAATACAGCGTAATTTCAGCGAAATTGTATCTGAGGAAAGTTACATTTTTGAATACATATTTTTGTATGTTTGAAATATCTGTTTTTTTCCCTATTCACGATGACAGAAATATCACTTTCATGCAGGACCATTAGTCTAAAGTGTTCACGGTATATCCGACACCCAATCACACGCGATTCCTCCTATGCAAAACAAATGAGCAACAAAATGAAAAATAAAAATACAATGTTTTTGCTGACTATTTGCATTTATATGCACAAATGTTTGTTGTTCATTTTATGATATACAATCACAAACTGTAAATGTTCATCAAAAATCTTCAAAAAATCAGAAATACCGTTGGCTGCATCAAAAAAATAATCACCTCCCACTGTATCTTTGAGAAGATATAAGTCCTCTTCAAGTTTATCCACGTTAACCGTGGGAAGAATACTGGCGGCACTTCCTCATAAAGCTTCCCTGTGTCACCTAAATGTAAATGTTTTCAGTGTAGCAAGTTTCAGCTACTCGATTTCCAAAGAAACATAACAATGACCAAGAAATGTCAAATAGCAATGTCATATATTTACATTTCTATGGTCATAGAATTCATTATTTACAAATCTGAAAACAAGAAAATGGGTTCTTTGTCTTCTCTACTCAGCTTACTGAATTACATCCAAAACAAACAAACTTATGAAACTTCAAGTAAGCATGTCAAGAATGACTGCCGTGTTTACATATGCATGCCACATAATGCATGCAGGTGGCAGGAAATTTTCACCCTTTCTGAAAGGACTTATTAAAATCAACCGTTCGGGAATTTTTTTTTTTTGCAATAAAATAAGTGCAAAATCACATTTTACAGGAAAACAACTTCAGTTCTGTAACAACATAATACGCTGTAAAACCTCCCAGGCTATGTAATGTATAACACTACATACAACTGAACCAGTTCTTTAAAAAACCACACAGTGGCTAGTGCAATAACACGCTATCTGACCTGCTGTTTCATGTACAACTACAATTTGGAAACTCCACAAAACCTTATTCACTGATGTTTTTTTCCTTAAAAAAACAACTCACATATATCTTGTGCTTGTTTGCACAACTATTACAGTGGTCAAACTTGTGATAGGTGCACATTACCCACCTTTTGTCACATATAACTATGTTTATAAATGTTAATAAAGATAATAGAAATAAAAGTGAAATTCTCACATTTTCAAAAATCAAAATTATATCTGGTTGTTCAAAATCCCCCCCAAAAGATACACTGTGTACTGTATGTACTATGTCACCCCGGACACCGGTTTTGCCAGCTCTAGATACATTTTGTCAAATTTTTTGCATTCCATACCAAATTCATGCCATAAACTTTTACTGCTCCTTAAGTGGAACCCAGAATTAGGATTGGATCTTCAAGTTTGACCGCTGTTAGTAGGCATACAAGTCATGTTTGCATCGAAGTCATGTAACCAGTACTCTTGAACATTTCTAAGTAACTAATTAGTGTCAAAAGAGGGTACAGACTGTATTTGTTCACAAGTAACTAATTGTAGTCAGAGAGCAAATTGACAGACCAAAACCATAGCTTTGGATTAGCATTCGATTAATCCAAGAGGAAAATGCCTTTGCCTCACTAGTGCTTGCCCTGATAAGGATCACTTCGAGCAATCAATGCCCCATTGTGGCCATGGATGTGAGAGTCAATAGGCATTACACATAGTGTCATAAGAGTCCACAATAATCAACACTGTCTTGTTATTGACCACTAAAATGTGGAATGCCTGTTTCTGTTGGGTTCACACCAAGCAAATTGTACTCATGTAGAATACCACCAACATGACAGTGTTCACCAGGTGCAGTAATCACATCTTCCACAGCAACATCAATCCCCTCACCTCCAAACAACGCGTCGTGCATGCCGTTCCCTGTCCTGATTGCTTCTGTTATAGCTGTTTCCCACTGCCTGTTAAGGGGTTGTGCAACAGCAGGTGCTGTCAAATTGGACTGATGATAAATGAAGCCAAAGCTAAGTGCAATAAATGCGCAAGCATTGCTGCCATTTCTGCCGTCAATGGTTGACTGACTGACATTCCATGGGAACAACCACAGTGTTATGCCACATCCAACATCAGTGCCATCCACAGAAGAAGATGTACTCACAGGTGTTAAGACAGGTATCAATGCTGCGGCTGCTGCAGTAGAACTCGCACATGTTGACACTGTAGGTGCTGCAATAGAACACACAGTTATTGAATTTGTACATGTAGGTGCTGCAGTGGAACATGCAGGTATTGAAGTTGTAGGTGTTGCAGTATAACACACAGGTACTTAAGTTGTAGGTGTTGCAGCAGAACACACAGGTACTGAAGTTGTAGGTGTTGCGGAAGAACTCCTAGGTATGGATGTAGGGGCTGCAGTAGACACAGCAGATGCTGCAGAGGATGATGAAGGCACATCCTCAGAGACCCAGGGGCAGCTAGTCGGGACGACGGGATTTTCATGGGCGAAAGTTTACAACAAGAGCGGGAGAGCCCCTGGGCTCTTACTCTTACCGAACGAGTTCCAGAAGCGTTTGAAATCCTACATTCTTATTGGCCAGAAAAAATCAGCGAAGAGGAACAGCCGGGCGACTCTCATGTCTTCTTACACGAGGTTGTTTTCCTCATCAATCGCCGTAGTAGCGTGGCCCGTTCAACGGGAACATTTTGAGGAGAGCTTCAGAAAAAAAAATTAATACTAAATAAATAAACGAAGTCGAAGAAATCGCAAACTATAACGTGGCCGGAAGAAAACAAACACTCAGCGGGATTTTTCACGAAGGACTTATCGAAGGTATCGTAAATTTTTAGAGCTAACGACTCCCCTTTCTCAAGTGTTGCATGAGGCTAATAGCTACTCGAGTAAACGATGTTACTAATTATTTCTCCTTGTTCGTTGAACTACGTCTGAACCTTTCCACGGGAATCTCCAATGCACGGGCCACGCAACTATGTCGATCGAGCGTGGGAACCACAGTTAACCAAAGCGTAATATGAGTGTTTGTATGGAGCTGAAATTCGATCGAAAATAATAGGCAGTCTTCCGCTGAAAATGCATTAAAATGGAAATACAGCTTGAAAAACATTACCTGCTGTGTGCTTGCTGAGTTTTTATTGCTTTTCCGAGCTTCTGGAGGCCGATCTGGGCGATTTTCTGCTTAACGGTCGATGCCACGTACTAGAGAGAACCAGTTCTTTCTAGCACGTGACATGACACACTCGATCAACATAGTTGCGTGGCCCGTGCATCAGAGATGGAAAGTTTCAGACGAAGATCAACGAAGAAGGAGAAATAGTTACATTGGAGAAAGGGGAAGTCGCTAGCTCTACCTTCGATAAGTCCGCCGTGAAAAATTCCCTGTGAGTGTTTGTTTTCTTGCGGCCACATTATAGTTTGCGATTTCCTTGACTTCGTTTATTTATTGTTATTTTTTTCTGAAGCTCTCCTCAAAAATGCTCCCGTTGAACGGGCCAGGCTACTACGGCGATTGATGAGGAAAACAACCTTGTGTAAGAAGACATGAGAGTCACCCGGCTGTTCCTCTTCGCTGATTGGCCAGAAAAAATTTTTCTGGCCAATCAGAAGGCGGGATTTCAAACGCTTCTGGAACTCGTTCGGTAAGAGTAAGTGCCCAGGGGCTCTCCCGCTCTTGTTGTAAACTTTCGCCCATGAAAATCCCGTCGTTCCGACTAGCTGCCCCTGGGTCTCCGAGGATGATGAAGGCACTGCTGGTGCTGAATTTCCTTAGGTAAACAAGGAAAACAAGTAATTAGAACCCACATGCAAATACCAATGGTTGTAGATAAAGAAATAGGAGAAAACCAGTGGTTAAACAAGCACATTGATAACAGTAGAGTAACTACCTTGCTCATAATAATAATAATAATAATAATAATAATAACAATAATAATAATAATAATAAAAATAATGATGATAATAATATTTGGGCTCTAGGAGCACTTAAACAGAGTCTCAGTGCTCCTACAATTATGCAGATGAAAAGAAATCTAACTAATACTAATTACACTAAAAAGCTAGAAACTAACGTAACAATAATAATGATTAATTCTTGAAAAGTTAGGTTTTTAAACTCGTTTTGAAAGGGGCTACAGATGCAGGGTTCTTAATCTCACTAGGCAGTTTATTCCACAACGTAGGAGCTGCAACTGAAACTTAAGGCTCGTTCTCCAATCAATTTTGTTCTGCATTTGGGAACTACAAGTAGATTAGAGATTTCAGAGCATAAACAGCGGGATGGCTCCGATAGCTATGTAGGGGTCAGACCATGAAGCACGTAAGTAATGCAAAGAATCTTAAAGGTTATTTGCTTCCTCACAGTAAACCAGTGAAGGTTATTATAAACTGGAGAAATGTGGTCGAATTTCTTGACCTTTGCTACAAGTGGTGCCGCTGAATTTGAATTTGCTGTAACTTTGCACAAGACATGTTTAGAAGCATTTACCAAAATAAATGTTTCAAAAGTGCTAGCTCTCTCCTCTGTAGAAGCCTCCTACAATCATGCTTTTACTGTACTGCACATGTTGGAAAAAATGTATGGAGGCTGGGTAGATGAAAAAGAGTAAAGTGTGAGGGGAACACTGGGAAGGAGAGTAATCCTTTCCTCTTAACAGTATAGCCACGCAAGTTCCCTCTTATATCCAGACTGGAGAGTAATCATTTCCTCTTAAGAGTATAGTCACGCATTAAGTTCCCTCTCACATCCAGACTTTGAGAGTAATTTCCTCTTAAGAGTATAGTCACACATTTTGTCAAGTTCCCTCTCACATCCAGACAGGAGAGTAATCATTTCCTCTTGAGAGTATAGTCATGCAAGCTCCCTCTCACATCCAGACTGGAGAGTAATTTCCTCTTAAGAGTATAGTCATGCAAGTTCCCTCTCACATCCAGACAGGAGAGTAATTTCCTCTTAGGAGTATTGTCACACAAGTCCCCTCTCACATCCAAAGTGGAGAGTAAACATTTCCTCTTTAAGAGTGTAGTCACGCAAGTTCCCTCTCACTTCCAGCAGGAAAAATGAGAAATGGGCTTTTTGGTAGTGTGGCAAATGACCAGAAAGAAATTAGCATATTTATTTTTCTTAATGTCAGGCGTATGGACTTTTACTTATGCTTATGTCACCATGTTCTTTATAATTATTTGTGGTCAATAATACAAAATAAATGAAAAAAATGTAGGTCACATTTTATCACTGATTTATAACATGTTCCTGTTGGAGACTCTGCGGAGGAGAGAGCAGTGCTTGTGAAAAAACCACACCTGCATGACAAGCACAAACATGTTCTTCAAATAATGGAAACAACACTGCCAACGGCCATGTAATACTAAAAGGTTACAGTACGAATTTCGAAGAGGCAAGCAAGCTTATTTAGAAATGCATAAATTATGGCTCATACTTACCTCTAACTTATGGTATTTCACTTCAACTTCTAGCCTAGAGAGGCAAGAGACACAAAATTTTCCTTTTCCTCCCCTTGTTCTTTGGGTCTTGGGTGGCAAGATTGAAGATGCTTGCTTCTTTGCAGGTGCGCTGTCGCAGTTGTTGCGTGCTGACTTGACCATGTTTCCACTCATCATGATGAGGACAATAACAAACGGCTTTTAAGGGCTTGGAGAACAATACCAGAGCACCGAATCCCGATAATAAAAACTTTTTATACTCTTTCATATCATATACAAACTTATTTACCATTTATCTACAAATATAAGCATGCACAGCGACTTGAAAAGATGAAACTACAGCTGAAATACTGACAAATGCATAAAATCAATATGAAAATCAAGACACAGCCTTGCAACTTTCTTTGCTCACATACAATTTCCCGATAACCTGCGAAAAAATAGATCAGCACGCAATTTTTCCATATTTGGAGGTTACGAGCGTGCAATCGACAAATTTCGTAGAAAATATGAAAGAAAGTAATTTTAACTAATCAAATTGTTGCATTTTAATTGAATGAGCCAATTATGATGCGTGCGACATTCTTTGCATTCCGATGCCGATTTCTCTTTCCGTCTTAGGCGAAGCACTACTTAAACAACAATTAATAGCACTAATTTACACAAGAAAGGAACAAACTGAAGGATTCTGGTAGTTGTAGTGAAATGACGCCATCATGCAAGTGTCCTATCCACATTGTCTCCTGTATTAGCTTGTTCCAGGCCTCAGTTAGTTAAGGCAAGCAAAAAATGAAAAGTGAGTGTGGTTTTCTCCCAAGTCCTTGCCCGTCTTTTCTTTCACTCGCTTTTCTTTTTGCCCGTCACAACCAATTGAGAGCCTGAAACAAGCTAGTACAGGAGACATGTATCACAGTTCCTTTCAACATACAATGCCCATGTTCAGTGTACAGATGGAAATTCAGCATGAAGTTGTTTACTGTGGATGACAGCAACAGTGTTCTCTTCACGTGATAACAGAAACCATGTTCCTTTCATCTGTTCTTTACACTGGAGGGAATGTCTGGTGCAACTTTGAAATTTCTTCTTGGATGGAGAACTTTACACTCTTCCTCAGAAATTTTAGATCGTTTTGTGAAAAGCTAGGTCTCCAAGATTCAAATGGTTTGTCTTGACTGTCTTTTAGAAACTCTGCAAAGCATTTCATGACATAGAGTCCACAGTCTTTGTCATTTGTTTGTCTCGGGACAACTGGATACTGAATCTCTTCAATAACTAGGGTTTTCTTCATTCCATGTGGCTGTCGTTTCTCCTTCGCAGCCCATTCATCTTGTAAATACCTCTTCACAGTCTTTTCGAGGGAGCCATGTGTGCCATTTAAAGAATCAAGAATCATGATAGATGTTGTTTTGTCATTTTTTATGATAACTAGAAGCCAGTGCAAGTCCTTGCATATCGGCATGAATAGATACCTCTTGTAAAATATGTCAATGTTTTTGGTCCACTTTCTAATGGCTTGAGGGTTGAATTGAATTAATTTTTTGTAGAAGCATGAATTGTAGATAAATGTTTGTTTCCTCATTATGTGATCGAGATGAGTCTCAGCAGTGAAGAGTAGAAAGAAATCCAGCAGGTCATCATTTACTTTTTTACCATGCTCGAGACAGCTGGCAAAAGTATTGAATAAATCAATTCCACCCAAACTTGTGCGATAAGTCAAAAGTGACTTAATGGGTAGTATAAGACGTTCGTCACTGCTTACTGGCTTTCTTTCTCTGACTTGCAATGTCATTGCTTCAAATGCAAGGTCATTTTGATTGATTACTCTCTCTGAAGTTGCATGCTCCACGAAACATCTAATATAATGAAGAAGGCTCATGTAGTTAGGAAATTGCAAAACAACTGAACTGCCTTGGTCATCTATCATTCCAGCAGAGTCTCGGGCATGTGAATCGACAACATACCACATGCTATAGCTGTGAGCACAGGCTATAGTATATTCCAGAATCCGAAGCACAACTCCTACTGCCTTGCATTCTTGACAGTTTTCAAATATATTCTCTAATCCTGCCAATTCATCTGCATGTATTACCTCCTTCTTATCGATTGTACCACCCGTTATATTTGTTTCAAAACAGAATTGGAATTCAAAGCACTGCACCTCTGAAGGTAGCTCATCCAGGGCTAACCTGGAGTCACTATGGACGGGTCTTCCTAGGTGGCACAACTGGAGGAAATGCAACGTGTCCCCGACAAACAAAACGTGATCAAGGTCCCGCCCCTTCCAGTTATCAATTGGTTTCACTGTGTTATATAGTAGCGCTGTTAGTGCTATCGCAGAGCACTGCTGGCCTGGATAATGAAAATCTTGATGCTGTGACTGATGAAATGACCCACTGCAGACCATGGATGGTGCTACAATATCCTTGGTTCCCTGCACCTGTTGCGGCATACCCCAGTTTAATGGTGGTTTAGCTATACTTTCTTTTGTCAGACTTGATGAATACCTCGCTTTTGTAGCAGATCTTTCATTTGATGAAGTATTTTTGGGTGAGCTGGTCTCATCGTCACTGTCTGTTGATGTAACTTCAAAGGAATTGAAGGTTGAGAGGGACTGCCTAAATTTGTAACCATTTGACTTCCCCTTCTTTTTTTTACTTTTTAATACCCTGTCTCTTTTCCTAGTTATTTTAGTGCTTGATGAAGGTTTTGGCAATGGAAGACTTGTATCATTCCTGTGAACATTGATTTCACTGGCATCTTTTGTCTCTAACCCAACATCTTCCACAGGGTATTTCACTTTCTTTCCACCATTTGTTTGGAAACTTACATTTTTCCTCTTTTGCTGGCTTCTCTTTCTCGAATTATCTGAGAACTTGCTATTCTTTTCTTCAATGATATTTGACCATCTTCCTTTGCCCCTCTTGTTATCATGCTTCTGGACATCTGAACACTTGGCCTTTTTTAGTGGGCTCTCAGTTTCATCTTTTGTAGTATGCTTGCGAACTCTTCCTCTCCGAGAAACTGTTTGGAACTGTACAGGCTCTCGAAATGAAGAACTTGGCAGCCACATGTCTTCAGGACCATACCCCTTAAACCGGACCTTGTACTCTTCTGAGTGGTACTTTCTGTTCAAACGAACATCAAGAATTTTTTCCACTTCATAAAATTCATCATCATTCTCTTCACTGGATTGAAGATCATCATCATGTAATGGAACAGGTTTTTCCAACCAATTTTTGAGATCCATTTGGCTGTCCTCAGATAAGACAGTTAGACCATCTTCATTTTTATCAAGAGTTACTTCACAAATTATTCTTCTCACAGGCAACCACTTAGAAACAAAAACACTTGACATGAAGCCATATTGATTAGATGCAAGTTCCCTGTTCTTGTAAACTTGACCTCTTACAAAGCACTTTGATCTTGAACTTGTACTGACCAATTCTTTTCCCTCTTCAGATAAAATGGAAAGGATGTGAACAATGAAGAAAGTGTCCCCATTTGCATCTCTAAACTGTATGATATCATGAGTTGGGTCTATAGGTGTCATGGTTTTATGTAGATCGTTTGCTACCCAGTGACGTCGGCTTCTTTCCTTGGATATGAACTCTCTTGGAATAAGAAGTTTCAGAGCTTTGTTTATGTGTATCATTTCTCCATTTCTTTCGATGTACCACTTTTGCTTTCCTTGACTGAGGTTTTTACTTGCTTTTTCTTTTAAATTCTCTTCCTCATCACTATCTCCATCACTGTTTGTTCCAAAATCAACATTCATTTCATTCAAATCAACTTCCTTATCATCTCTTCCACAGTCTGCAGTTGGCATTATAAATTCTTCTTCTCTTTCAACCAAGTCTTCCATTTCTACTTCTGTTTGTACTTTCTCTAACAAGTTGGCGTCAACGGAAACATCAAGCTTGTCATACGTACGAGGCTGATTCGAAACTACAATTATGCCTTTTGGCTTAGGAAATGTGTAGGGAAATTCCCATGAGCTGTTCTCCATTAAACACCTTTGGAATTCAGACGGCAAGTATTCCTGTACAAGTTCTTGAGCTGCTTTAATGCCCTCTTTATGCATGTGTTGCTGTCTTTTCAAGAACTCCTCATAAGTGTTTGGGTACTGGTACGTGTTTGGTTTCATTTTTGAGGTACGGAAGTGAGAAAGTTTTCTGTTGCTTGTGGCTGGGATCTTGATGTGCTCATAAGGGGATAACTCTGACAGAGCTTCAGTAAGAAATGTCAGGTCTTTTGTTTTACTAATCATCTCTGCAAATGTAGGAGCTGTGTCTAGAGACTGTAGTTGATTAGTCTTGCCCTGTAACTGTCCAATAATTCTTTCAGTAGCAATTGTTCCAGAGCGATGTAGAGAACAGGCCTTTGGTCCAAGATTTTTAAAGTGCAAGTACATTGCCAGACAGTGTAATGAACCGGCTGAGAAGAGCAATTCTGCTGTAGTGTACGCCCCATAGGTAATAAAGTGACCACGCTTTTCTTTCAATTTTGCTGCATTAGCTTGAGAGTGCAGTTTCATTTTTTTTATTTCAAGGTATTTTTTCCAGAGTCTAAAAATCATTATCCCAGTTGACAATGCTTTCTGGATTTCTTCAGGTGTTCCAAAATTGGGATCAAAAAATGGTTCAGTTAAATAGTAAACAGCAATCAAATAAAGGCATGTTCCATCTGATCCCTTGACATGTTCATGGAGCATTTCTGCAACTTTAGATGTAAAAATTCTGTTTGCAGTGTCAGGTCGCTGGTCAAAGAAGCTTATCAAGAGGAGATCATTTGTAGAGAATGGGACACTCTGGCCTTTTTTCTGACATATGGACATAAGCTCTTGTAAGTGATTGATTGTTGCAACAATGCTCCCACGTTCATCCTTGAAGAAGGTCAGATCTCTAGTATCATATTTAAGCACACGGAGAAATGTCCGTCTCAAGTGGTCATAATCACCATAGGAAATACTAGGTAGCCGCCAAAAATATGGTGCTACAAATTTCTCATCAGGAATTCCTAATCCTAAATAGTAAATTCCCTGTGCTACAGTTGATTCTGTTGGTGTCATCAGCTGGATAGAAGCAGAAAGTGAAAAACCAGCAGAGTCTGTTGAGTGACCAATAAGACTGACCTTCTTTTCTGCACAATCTTTCCTCACTTTTTGCCAGATTTTTAATAGATGAGTTCCGCTGTATCCCTTCTTGGGTGTGGGCCACATCAGATAGACCAATGGTTGTGACTTTTCTCCAGTAAGGTTACACAAGTTATGAATTGCCACTTTCGCTGCTAGTTTGCCTTTGTCAATTATTCCTTGTACTGTCCGTTGCAGCGCAGAGAAGTCATCTGTATCTCCTGTAAACAAACAGAATTAAGATTTACAAAAAATAATAGAAATTTGGTCTAACATTAAATGATTCCAGAATTTGTAAAAAATACATTTGCAGCAATAGACTGATTCAAAATTCATACTTAAGTTAAACAGTAATTGTAAATTTCTTTTCAATTATTAGGTGTGAAAAGAAGGGTAAACTAAAGAATAATTTTGGGTTTTCAAATTTCTTCCGATTTTTGAGGACACTGTAATGTAAAACCAAATTACAAGGAATAAAGCTAGAAACCATTAATTTTCTATTTAACATCTTTAAAAGCTGTTTACATAAACACTGTTCAAAATTGTTTTCAAATAAAAGATAATGTTTAAGTTCATTAGAATCCGTCTTGAAAACCTGTCTTCCAGTTTCTGTCAAAGGTTTTCATTTTTTTAAAAACCAAGTTTAATTAACCATGTTTAGTTGGTGTGAAAGGGGCAGCACATGTACTTATACAGAAAACAAATGCATAAAAGAACAAGTGGATTAAGAACCTCCAGACTTTTATATATGAACCTTACAATAAATATATGAAGAATTATTCAGGCTGACCTTGAAAAAAGTAGGTTCTTAAATGTGGGTGTTAACTGTATTTATTTTTATGTTGCTGCTTAGTGCATCTATGAAGGTTTTTTTGCTGGCTAATTCAAATTATTTTGACAGCTCGGACTGTTTCTACTGCCCAACCTCCATTTCCATGTTGCATTCAATGAGTACCTGATCTCTGGAGGGTCTTTTTAAGGAAATACTCGTTGTAACCAATGAAGCTGTGATTCCTTTTTTAACCCTAACTCACAGAGTGTGTTTAACATGTAATAAACTTCTCCACATAATTTTATACATTGTTCAGTAGACAGGAAAACTTAGCAGCCACAGGGTGAACATGTTGATTTCATCTTATTTACTGTACAAGGAAGTGTATAGCAGCTAGAAATGAGCAATACTAATCAGATCTTGGAAGTTTAAGGGCTAAGAGTCATTATTTAGACTGGTCATAAAGCACAGGGGGTGGGCTGCATGCTTGTAAAAGAGGGTGGGCTTAGGATAAGCCATGCATCATTTAAGAGGTGGGGCATGTAATAGTTTGTTTGTTTGTTTTTTTGTGGCATCAAATGGTGTCTTTTGATAACATGCCAGCATAACTGCAAACTTGGGAATTTCGCTCTTTCCCTGAGCCCCCTATCCTCCAGAATTTCCAATTCCCTCCTTGGGTGGGTTATAGATATTTTCTGGAATTACACATTCACACATCTGTGGTTATTAATGAAACATAATAGATGCAAATCATTTTCTCAAAGTCATTTCAGGTATATCAAGAAATAGATCTCATGCAATGATAAACTGGGAAAATAAGACTTTGTATAATATTTTTCATCTAGAGTCAACTTTCCACTTTGAATGCTATTGTTCATCATGATCTTTACAAACATAGGACATAAAGTACAGGGAGAAGGGGCGGGGGGGGGGGCGGAGGCTGGGAAAAATTATCATTTTACGAAGTCTTGTTTTATGTGATCTTACTGTTATTTACTGGTGATGGGTCATTTCATTTTTTACAGACAAATATGGGTGTGCCAGGCATTATCATGCAAACATTTTAGGGTAGGTCACATAAAACTGGCCTTCATATTAATGAATATTTCCTGCTTACCACCCCCCCCCCAACCACCACCCTGCCCCACTCCCCTGTATTTTATAACCAGTCCCTTACAATCTTCTACTTTCTGGAATGTTAACTTTTATAATAACAGCACTGTTAGATTCATAATTGTAAGAAATGCATTTATTTACAAAAGAAATATGGTCATAATTGGTCATTCCTTACCCAGTTTGCTATTTTTTCTTGGAATTTGCATGACATCATTCTCCCATCTATCTATATCACCACTCCAAGAATTGCCGATCAGTGTCACCTCTCCTTTATCATCTTGAACGGCCTGAAGAAATCTGAGGGAAGTAATTTAAGTTAATACTAATTTAATAAATGCTGCAGTTTTTCTGGAGGCCTATTAAGCAGTGGAGTGTTCAATACTGTTTGAAGATTTTTTTCTTTTAACAATCAGTATCAGGAGATAGGGGCACAAGGCAGGACCAAAAACCACAAAAAATGTAATTTAAAAGGGACAGTAAATCATATAAACAACACTAAGGCATCAATATCTGCTAGGTCTTGTACAGCCACAGTGCCACAGGTGCAAGCAAAAAATTCACTACAAAACTCAAGGCCCCCATTCTTGGATTCCAACACAGTGGATTATAATTTGCTTAAAGGTTTGAGTCAGCTTTTGAAGCAATTAATTTTTACACACACTTTGTATGTTATTTCTGAGTGCATTAAAAAATGTACTCAACTATAACAAACTTGCTTGAATAATAAATTAGCCAGTTGGAATAAATGCCACCTTTTCACAGAAAGTATCACAAATAATCACCTGAAGAATTTTCATGTTTTGGAGTAAACAAAGCTGTTGCTATATTAACCTCTAATGACAGCATTTACTGTTTCTTTTTAAGCAAGTGAAAAAAAATATATAATCATTGACTGGACAAAATACACAAGGACTGCATTTCATGTATTAAATTTTCTGTCCAATGCAATCTCCACACCTCAATGCCCTTGCCTCATCACTGGCCTCTATCACAGGACCATCCAGATAAAGACACGCAGCTTGGTCCAACACATCTGAATTGTAACCTGGTTGCAAGGCTTCTTTCTTATTAAAGTTGTCACATGTTGTGCCACAAGGAAGACCAAACAAATCCTGCAATGTGTATTAATAACAATTAATACACAATTCATTAATGAATTTATTATGATTCATTGTAATGATTCACCAAAACCCATATGGGAACAATGCAGAACTACATGAAATTAAGTGTTTATGGGAGATTTGATCTGAATGATCAAATCTAAATGGCATCCTGATATGAATATCAAATATTGTTTTTTGATTTCCATTTTCCTTCCCCGCATTTTTGCCGTTTAAAACGTAAAATTTTACTTCTGCTCATGTCAAAAACCGCGCAAAGGGAGACCTGGGGATAGTCATGTTTTGATGTCATTCCAGGAACGGAGTCGATGCCGAAACAAACTACAGTACGTGGGCCGCATTGCGGAGATCTAATACAGTCATTTTATTTTTCTTTTCTCCGCAACCGCCAAATTAAGCACAAAATTATGTGAAATCTGTCATATACACTTTAAGTTGCTTTTTACTCTGATGTGGCAAAGTCACAGGATGATACATGTAGCTTCAATCAAATAGAAACAATGACTATAATGAAACTAAATCCTGTGCAAGCAACCATGCACTCATTCTCAGATATATTTTATTAACTTGAACAGAACAGACATACCTTTGTTAACTTGTAGTTGCATTCTCCAAGCCTTATCTTGTGCATTTTCCCAATAGTTTTAATTAATGGGATGTAATGATGATTTACTGTCCCCTTAAGTTTGCCAACCAGATTTGTGAGTATTGCTATCTGTACAGGTCTTGTCACATCAATGTCTTGCTTGAACAAAGTGAGAAGGTCAACTATTAGTTTCTCCTGGTATCCATGCTTGCAGCTTTCATGTAGCATTTCCTCCCAGCCTTGGACACTTCTTTCTCTTTTCTTCAGTGCAGATACTGCTCTTGACACATTTTTGTTTTCAAGACTTAAGGAGTGGATAGTGGCTTTTACTTCAGTCTTCTTTGCATAGTCATGCCGAAATCCCCTTTTCCCCATCCTTGAGGCTGCAGTGTTCTTAAGTTTTCCTTCTGACCGCTTGTTGATTAAGTCAACGAGATAATGCTCTTGCTTGTGGCAGTTGTCACAGGTAAATGGATATTTGGGGTTTCCACTTGGTTTTCCAGTACATGGTGGATCAAGACTTTTTATGGTACCAGTTATCTTTTGTTTTATTCCATTGTGAATGATTTCTCTGTTTAACAGTGAATACACTGCCCTGCCTGGCCTTGTTTCAGAAAGTCTTCCTGCTTCTTCAGGGTGCTTTGCTTTCCACCCAGCCCATGATACACAATTTTCATGCCCCTTTTCTAAAAAACACTGGTACTTTCCCTTTTCTCTTTCTCTTTCAAACAACAATTTGCTTGAAACTCTGCGTATTGCCACATCCTCCTTGAAGCTCTCCACGACTTGTTTGTTTTGGTAAAACCCTAAGCACTGAGTCACTCTACTGTCACGTTCTCTGATTTTCAAGGCCTCAAAGATGGTTCTCTGCTTTGAAGCAGAAGGGTCTTCCTTTGGCAGAGAGAAGTCCTCCTTACTAGAACCAGTAAAGAATAGTGCAGCCATCTGGTGTACCTTTGTCTTTTGATGATCAGTAGCCTGTGCTACACCATCAAATTGGTGATGATCAACCTTAGACAGTTTATTGAACATACCTCGCTTAACACACAGTGCTTCATAGTGAGGACATATTGCACATTTTATAGAGACTCTTGTTCTGTTCCTTGGTGATTGACAACATACAGCAGTGAACTGGGGAATTACATCATTGATAAAGGTGAAGCTTCTGAACTCATAGGCAGCAGTCTGGCAGACAACAATGGGTGGGAAGGCTACACTCAGAAAAGCTCTCACACAATTACTCAAGTGGCTGGTGCCATGTGTTGATTCCTGGTATATCTTTAATCTTTCTTCACTGCTTCTTTTTGATGATGGAAATGGGAACAACTCTTCAAGATAATCCTTAAAGCTAGACACACCAAGCTCCTCTGGCCCTATGTCTTTCACTGCCAAGTTGTTCCAACATCTTGAGTTCAAAAATGTTTTGTTACAATAGGATTCAAAAGAAGAAGGAACATAAATTGGTCCTTTGTTCTCGATAGGTTCTTCTATCCATGCATCCTCAGGCTGCTCAAACAACATCTGGTGAGTGGGTTTGTTCTTCTACTGTAGCTTCAGCTTGATCTTGTAAAGAATCCGGTGTCTGGATTTGGTCTTCAACTGCAGCTTCAGCTTGATCTTGTAAAGAAACTGGTGTCTGGATTTGGTCTTCTACTGCAGCTTCAGCTTGATCTTGTAAAGAATCCGGTGTCTGGATTTGGTCTTCTACTGCAGCTTCAGCTTGATCTTCTAAAGAAACCGGTGTCTGGATTTGGTCTTCTACTGCAGCTTCAGCGTGATCTTGTAAAGAATCCGGTGTCTGGATTTGGTCTTCAACTACAGCTTCAGCTTGATCTTGTAAAGAAACCGGTGTCTGGATTTGGTCTTCAACTGCAGCTTCAGCTTGATCTTGTAAAGAATCTGGTGTCTGGATTTGGTCTTCTACTGCAGCTTCAGCTTGATCTTGTAAAGAAACCGGTGTCTGGATTTGGTCTTCTACTGCAGCTTCAGCTTGATCTTGTAAAGAATCCGGTGTCTGGATTTGGTCTTCTACTGCAGCTTCAGCTTGATCTTGTAAATAATCCGGTGTCTGGATTTGGTCTTCTTTTGCAGCTTCAGCTTGATCTTGTAAAGAATCCAGTGTCTGGATTTGGTCTTCTACTGCAGCTTCAGCTTGATCTTGTAAAGAATCCGGTGTCTGGATTTGGTCTTCTACTGCAGCTTCAGCTTGATCTTGTAAAGAATCCAGTGTCTGGATTTGGTCTTCCACTGCAGCTTCAGCTTGATCTTGTAAAGAATCCGGTGTCTGGATTTGGTCTTCAACTGCAGCTTCAGCTTGATCTTGTAAAGAATGCGGTGTCTGGATTTGGTCTTCTACTGCAGCTTGAGCTTGGCCTTGTTCCGGTTGATCCACTGGAAAATCAAGATCTGCTTGTGGGGTCTCTTCATCTGCTGGAGCCAACCTTCCTTGAGATCTTTGTATGATCCCTTTTATTTGTTTCTTGCCCCTGGTTAGCTTTACATTTTTGAATGAATGATGTTTACCAAATACATGACGGCCAAGGCATTCAAAGAGGGCCCTCTGGTTTAAGGTGCTCTTCTCAACATTAAAGTGGTTGGCTACTTTTTCGAAGAGTTCTGATTTAAGGATTCCATCACCCCTATCAAAAGATACTTCATAGACACCATCAAGCCACTGAATTAACTCTTGGGGGCAAATGTCTTTAAAATCCTTTTTAGGGCCTAAAAACAGAATAAGAGTTAGACTAAGAAGTGCCCTCATTCTAACCTGGGCTTTATTGCAATTCATAATTATCTGAACTAAAATGTCACAATAACGAGCATTACAATATGAGGAAGTAACCAATTTGGGAGTAAGGCTGTCCTGCACACAGCATACAGAGCATGATCAAAGATAAATTTAATGCATTTCTAACTAAAACAGGGATTTCATTCTTTCCAGAACAATTTTTTTGTTGCTTTTCATTACCTCCTCCAGAAACAGGGCCTTCCACTAATGCCAGACATATGATTGAACACTTGAAATCAGCCAACTTCTGATCTTTTGTTACCTTCAGACAAATTAAGAATCAAAAATAACTTGAGGAAACATATTTGGAGGGGGTTTAAATTCCCTTTTTATCCTCCATCCATATCAGGATTACAACTTGATATACAAGGTAAGTAGCCCGTATATTAGTTAGAAAGGTTTGTAGTTGAAAAAATGCATACAAGTATATGGAAACTATGTTTAATGGGGATGAATGTGAAAGCTTAGTGCAATCTAGTCTTGAATTCAATCCTTTAAGACCTGATCTAAAAATGCATATTCTCATTACTGATCTCCACACATTTCTTATGGAACTATTAAGGAGAATTTGTCTAAATATCAAGACATCCTATCCTCAGTGATCACCTTTTTTTCTTAATTATCTCCATGAGACTTCATTCAATCCAAAACTGCTATCATAGGATAGTGCAAGTTCCCGTAAATCGGAGATAAATTTTTTGGCGATTTTTAAAGAGCCAGTGTCACCCAAAGTCCTTTGCACTCCAAGGTACATTTTTCATAATATGAAAAATCCGCCATATGAAGTCTGATTTGTACCTTCTTCCTTTGCTGCCATTAATGTTCCGAAAGCACTGATGTGAATTTCGAGTTGAGATTGAGGTGTCGTCGTATCGATTTCGTTGCATATTTCCGAATTCTGTAGTGTTTTGGCATGTTGGATGGTTAGTAGCATTTAGGAAAGGTAAGGCGAAGGCCCGAGTCTTCCGGGCTCTGCCAAAGTTGTACGCCCGAAGGAGTCCGTGTATTGGTAGCAGACTGACGAAAAGAGTTGTTTTCTTCAGTAACATCTAGTGATGAAGATATTTCTATTTTCAGAGGCTACTGCTGTACATATCAGCTTTTAGCTAGAAGGCCATTGTGGCATGGTACAGTTTGTGAAAAGTCCGGCAAACGTGCCAGCCAAATGCTAAAAGCTGTTTCATAACAGAAACACAAGCGTGCAAAGCACTTTGGGTGACACTGGCTCTTTAAAGTTAACGTAGAGAAAGAGGGGGGGGGATTGGTGAATTTAGGAAAATTGAAAATTGTTAAGAATTAAAACTGAGTTAAACTTAAAATTTCAAGTCAATAATAATTATTAAAAGACGGACACCAAAACACAAACAATTCCAGGTGCTCTTGCATGTGGGTGGACTGTCTGGGGGTGCGTACAAAAGTATTTCCTCTTTTATTTCTTTCTTAAATCTTATCCTATTTCCTCAAACTTCATGTAATATATATTGCCCCCTTAAGCAAGTTTAATTATTAAATTAAGACACTTTAAATGCCTGGTTCTGTTTAGTTAGATTTGTGTTATTGTGAATCCTTTAAGACATAAAACATACCTGAGTATTGCCATAAAAAATCCTTTGATTCTGTATTGGTATTTGAGTAACATCTGCTAGCTTGTGCTTAAGCTCATTTATGGTAGTTGTGAGTGGTACACTGACAATCAAGCTTCTATAGCCATGATACAGCAACACAGAGAGGCTGAAAAAGATAATTATTAATGTTAATATCATCGTGGTGGATTTTATAATAAACTTTTGAGGGAAGTCTTGGATTCTGACATATACCAATCTTAATAAACAACTCTGCCACAAGCATACTTGTACTTGTATGATTTTAAGGTCACTCTGAGAGAAAACGTTTTCAATCATTACCCCTAAATATACATTTTGCACTAAAACACAAAATGCTCCCATGTTTGCAACTGCAAATTAACTTCACACTATACACTCAAATCACTTACCTCATCTTCAGGCTGACAGACATGAAGTAAGCCTCCCTGTTTAATTCAGTTGAAATGAAATGTCCTCCTCTACATTGCATTTTTCCTTTTTGTTTATTAAGCTACAAAAACAAGGGAAGGTTTATTATTATTATGAATCATTATCATGATTATTATTATTATTATTATTATTATTATTATCATTATAAAAGGTGGAAAAAATGGAAACTATAGGAGGAATCAAACAAGCAATCAAATAGCTATCATGGCTTCAAGCATCATACAACTTAAATGTTGCTTTGAAAATGGTGTCTGTCTGCTATGTTATTGCATCCAAATGTTACTTTATAGAAAATATCAGACTCCAAAACCTAGGAATGGCAGCCATGAAGAACCATCACATAAGTTGTAATGACTAATGTTGGTGAGGTTTTCCATTCTTTTTTTTCCTTGGGGGCAGCCAGGCTCTTAATTTTAATAGGAAAAATAGTTGTCATCTTGGACAACCAGACAACTGCTAATTTCAATGATCGTCATGAACGTCGTCATTAAAGAAACTACACTGTATATATCATGACTGTATGACCTTATGACTGTATGAAAATCTTTTACATGCAAGAGCTCTTTAGTAAATAATCTCAACAGCTTTACTACCACATTTTTTAAACCTCCTAATAAGTTACCAGGAACAGGGACTTAACTTTATGAGTACAATATTAATTTTTTTTATCTTTTTCTTTATGTTGTCACTTCATAAGAAGTAGTACCTGTACCTGGTTTTTCATAGATACTCTGAAGGCATAATCTTCTTGTTTTATTCTCCCACCTTTTTATATCTTATTCTTTTTTTCTGAGCAACAGGAGAGACATTCCTCTTTCTCAACTTTCTGTGCTTAGCAACACAAGCGTGCGCATCATAGCTTGGTTCTGGTTTCCTGAAACACCTCCTGTACTCTTCCAAACTGCACAAAGCACTCTATAAAAAAAAGAAAGATTTACATTGTTTGTATTCATTTCAAAGATGCAGAGTAATTTGCAACAGTCGCAATTTTACAGATATCCCACGTGACCATGTATTTTTATTCAAACCACGTGTAAATATTGTTGATTAAAAAGGAGTATATTGTACACAGTCATCACCATAATGTCAAACTACAAATGTAAAATAAAAAAATTCGGGTACTGACTAAATCATAGAAAAGCTCAAGAAATGAAAATTGTTGGAACAGAAGGTTCTTAACCTTGTAACAATTAAAATAAAGGTAGAGTACTGTTAAAAGTGCTACTCAAGGAACATAACTATTTTTAACTGATGCAAAATGCCTTATAAGAATCTGCAGTAAACAAGACAACCACAATTTTTACATTACGAACAGTTTCGTGTACAGCGTAGCTTGCATTCTGGGTGTCATTACTATGAGATGTGGATCGACACCCCTCCTCTACCTTCTGTTACTGGACCCCTCAATTGGACCCCATTTGTACCCCCAACTGGATCCCTTTTTGTTGTGTACCCATTTTTTGCCCTAATGTGGGCCGGTCCTATTAGAAACCTAACACCAGACTGCCTTCTAATTTTATGAACCAGTATTCTAGCAATCCAGCACATTTCATGTCCAGAGAATTTAGTAACATACTTGAGATGTTACTACATGTATAAACAGTGGAAAGACAAGAACAAATTTCACTGTTCTCCGAGTACTCTCAAACATGTAAATTTTCCCCAACTCCAAGTGAGATTCCCTTACTTTTTCCGACCTGGATTTTTCCCTGACCAGACCATCAATACAATTTACAATTTACAATTTACCAGACCAATACAATTTAAATTACAGAAAACATACCTGAACTCCTTGAACAATGCAACATCTAACTAAGACAGTCACATATAACAAGGCAACACTGCTTTAACACCACATATTACACTACCTTCCAAAACGTTATTTAACTCAGCAAATAAGCTATTAATCACCATACATGTATATATATGTACATAGGTTTACACAAGAGATCAAAGCCAAATCTTTTATGAGAATTTCTATGCCCTGTATGTCACTTGAAAGTAACGGCAAACTTTCTACCAGGAAGTGATACGGGAACTTCTGTGACACATCCAGGCTTACAAAATGAAATGAAATTTCTGCCAATCTTTCATTGAGAATTTTTCTATGCCCTGTATGTCACTTGAAAGTAACGCTAAACTTTCTTCCAGGAAGTGATGCGGGAACTTCTGTGACACATCCAGGCTTACAAAATGAAATAAAATTTCAGCTAAATCTTTCATTGAGAATTTTTCTATGCCACTGTATGTCACTTGAAAGTAACGGCAAACTTTCTTCCAGGAAGTGATGCGGGAACTTCTATGACACATCGACGTTTACAAAATAAAATGAAATTTCACCCAAATCTTTTATTCAGAATTTTTCTATGCCCTGTATGTCACTTGAAAGTAACGGCAAACTTTCTTCCAGGAAGTGATGCGGGAACTTCTGTGACACATCCAGGCTTACAAAATGAAATGAAATTTCAGCCAAATCTTTTATTGAGAATTTTTTTATGCCACTGTGTGTCACTTGAAAGTAACGGCAAACTTTCTACCAGGAAGTGATGCGGGAACTTCTGTAACACATCCAGGCTTACAAAATGAAATGAAGTTTCAGCCAAGTCTTTTACTCAGAATTTTTCTATGCCACTGTGTGTCACTTGAAAGTAACGGCAAACTTTCTTCCAGGAAGTGATGCGGGAACTGCCCGTGCAAAAAAGCGTCCTGCTTGGGTCGGCCCGGGCTGGCCGGGGCCGTCCCCACAGGGCCGGCCCAGACCGGCCCAAAATTAGCATTTTTGAAAAATGCTAATGAGAAGCCGGCCCTGGCCGGCCCGGGCCGGCCCAAGACAGACATATGACAGGGACTGGCCCACCCTGGACCAGGACAGCCGGGGCCGGCCCCAGCCGGCCCAAATGGAAAATATTTTCTGCTTTTCAGGCCAGCCTGGGCCAGTCAATCCCAAGCCATTTTTTTGTTGTTGTTGTGGACCTGACCAGTCCTAAGCTAGTCAGGGCAGCCATTAACTGAAAAAGTGGCTACATTTTTACAGTTACTTTGTTTAATTTGCTTTTAATAAAGGAAAATGTGCTTTCCTCCAATTTAAAGAAACTTGACCCCTGAACAAGAAATAAAACACAGAGACCTGTATTCATTCATGACTAGTTTATTTATAAATTACCCTTAATTTACAACTATTAGATCAGATCTTAAAATTTAAGTATAAAACAAGGCTTACCGTTGTTTTATACATGTGTATAACATTTTGAAATCTGATGACATTACCAACCGAAAGCACTGTTTAAAAAAAAAAACTGAAATACCAGTCAATTTGATTTTACAGTGCTCCTGGGGGAAACTGCTTTAAGAAATTGTTTACTGCAAGTCCACATTCCTGATCTGTCTTCAAATCTTCAGGAAGCAGAAATCTTTCCTTAAGAAGTTCTGTAAATAAAAAATAAAAAAAAGGTCTGTCACATCATGTCATGGTTCGTTAGGTAGCACACCATCTCAAATTTCAGGAAAGTCCTTGTATAGACTGCAATTAGTCTCTAATTTTGGCAGTGGCGATTGTGTGGTGGGCGAAATACAAACACGCGCGCACAGGTCTCCTCGAAATTTCGTGCACGCGCATGTGTGTATTTCGCCTGCCCCACAAATCGCCATTGCCAAAATTAGACTACTCGCAGTCTAGTCCTTGTATTACACTCAAACTAAGAAAACCGTGAACACTGAAAATATTTCTGGAATGTTCATTGTGTTAATACTGTTTTGACCAATCACATGTGAGACCTTGCAACCACAGAAAACGAATGGGTTTCCAAGTCACAGAATCAAGTTGGTTCTCAATCTGTTTCAAAAAACCTCAAGATTTAAAGAGCCAGTGTCACCCAAAGTGCTTTGCGCGCCGAGGTACATTTCTCATATATCAAAAATTCACCATTTTTTTGATTGTCGTGAAGTCTGATTTGTATCTTCTTCCATCGCTGCCGTTAGCGATCCGAAAGCACTAGTGTGTGTCGCCGTATCGATTTCGTTGTATATTTCTGAATTCTGAAGTGTTTTCGCGGTGGAGAAGGAGATCTTTAAATTGAATGCCTCGTAGGGTTCAGGAAAGTTAAGGCGAAGGCCGAGTCTTCCGTGCTCTGCCAAAGGTGTACGGCCGAAGGAGTCCGTGTATCAGTAGCAGAGGGAAAGAAAAACATCTATGGGTTTAAGCAATAGTACTGACACTGTGCTTGTCGAAATAGTGCTACATTCGTTGCCAAATGAAAACAGAAGGAACGTTGATTTACCACAAAATAACAGTAGCTATGGGCTTGCTCCAAAATAGTGCTTATGGTAATGTGCTCACTGTCTGTTTATGTTTTATTTTTACAAAAAGTGTAAGTGGCTATTCTGGTTTTGCGTCCATTGACATCAGTCGATGCGATCGATCGCGCAATCAATCGATGGGACTGTAATAGATCCATGTATACGCATTGAATGCAAAGTCATATCTTGAGTAGTTTTCTCCAATGGCATCTAGCGATGAAGACGTCAATATTTTTGCTAGTTGTTTTTGTCTTGTTATTTTTATGTCGAGTGGAAGTGGCTACTCTGGTTTTACATCCATCGAGATCGATCAATTGATTGATCAATCGATCAGTTGTTATGAAAGCTCCATACGCGTTGACTACAAAGTCAGATCTAGAGTAGTTTTCTCCGGTAACATCTAGCGATGAAGATATTACTATTTTAAGAGGCTACTACTGTAAATATCAGCTTGCTGAAAGGCCAGTGCGGCAGGGTATAATTTGTGAAACGTCCGGCAAACGCGCCAGCCAAACTTCAAACAAAAACACAACCGCGCAAAGCACTTTGGGTGACACTGGCTCTTTAACCTTCATTGTTATCTTACAGGAATTGAAAGTGCTATTCCTTTCTATCTGAGAACCATGTGCACTACGCAAGCAAAAATAAGTTTGAGCGCTTTTGGATCTAATAAATTTTTGGACAAGCTGATGCAACAATAAGACATTTCAAATAAAAGCAACTCAAGCTGCACTTATTTCACTGTGATATAAAGATGCAATGTTCTTCCTCAAAATTCACCCAAAGCTGCTGTTAATTCTGATAGCAGAGCTGACTCAATTTACTTAGGCCAAAACATCCATGCGTTCGAGACGGGCTTGCAACATACAATGTCTAGTTGCAAATTTTAAACATGACAGTTTCAAATTTAACAATGGTACTGAGTGAGCAGGCTGTTAAAAATTAACAAACACCGGTTTCGACAATCTGTGGCTGTTGCTACAATGCAGCGGCAACCGCTGAGCCAAAGTTTTCGCTTGCGCAGTGCACGTGACTCTCAGATAGAGAATAACAATCTAAGTTCCTGTAAGTGAAGATGAAGGTTTAATCTTGAGGTTTTAAGAAACAAAGTGAGAACCAGATCCGTTCTGTGACTAACAAACCCATTTGTTTTGTGGTTTCAAGGTCTTGCACGTGATTGGTCAAAACACAATGGACATTCTGAGAAATATTTTCAGTGTTCATGGTTTCTAAGTTTGAGTGTAGAACTAAAAAGACTGACTTGAAATTATTATTACAACTATCATCACAGGATCTTTTTAAACTTTAGTGTGAAACCAATGGTGTGTAACATGGACTGATTTACAACCTGCTCAATGGGCATTTCATCTGAGAACATTAATATTGTGCTAAAGTAAAGAGCCATTTAGGTCTTGATAAGAAACTATAAAGGAATCCAACCCTTTTCAGCAACAAATCCAGTTTTGCCTTCTTCTTCTTCTGATAGTTCACTAGTTGAATGTGGAAATCAGACAAATTTGTATTTGACTATTCCAGTAAGTTCCGATCAAGAATTTACTCATTTGCACGAACGCTTTCAGCTAAATTGTCACTTTACATTCAAGCTTATTAAAGTCTTACATAGAATTTTGCTTTGAAAGGACATTTCAAGACAACATTGCTTCATTTTAATACATGACAATTGAGAAATCTAACCATTCGCTCGGGCGATTGAAGTGAGAAATATCTGCGAGCTTCGAATTCTACGCCAGAATATGAACATTTTCCCACTCTTACCTCTTTTCAGACAGCCTGGGTCATTGCTTCTTCTTCAACCACTCGAAATTGTTCCATAACCGAAGCGTTTCAGAGAAAAAACGTAGAATTAAGCAGTAAAATGCAGTTCTACTCTAAACAGACTCGATCTATTCAAAACCACGCGCCCAAACTCAAACTTCGCACTTTTCCATTCTTTCAAAGACACACGTGACGGCGAACTACAAATGCGCATGCGTTTGTGATCTCACGGCCTCCCTGGGAACTAGCATGCTCAAAATCAAACATGGCGGACGAACTAGTGCTGTTCAACGTTCAGCACGAAGAACAAGGGGTCGTTACACAAAAGATATGCAACATTGTTATATTTACAAGAGCTAAGCGACAAGGACAAACTTGTATTTGTTATTCCACGCGAAAAATTATCCATTTACAAGTCTTTTATGGGGGGAAACAGATAGGAAAGCAACGAACACTACAGCGGACATTGAAACACGTGTTGTACGTCACTACTGAAGAAAATTCACTTAGCAGAAGAAAGTCCTTTTAGCATGAAGGACTGAACAAAGAGAGTTTTAAAAAGGAGAACAGTGATAACAGGTCCAAGTATCTCACAGTGGAACTCATTTGTAAAGAGGACAAAAGTTCAGTCTTAAATGACACTCAACTGAATACGTTGAACAAAGATTAAGGTGAGCTCAGCAGAACAACAGTACACTTTGCCAATGATAAGTTTACTTTTGATGACTTTTTAAGCTGACTAAGCTTCAATGGATGAGATTGTATTAATGGTAAAAGATAATAAATTTTTCTGTCACAAAAGTGATTGTTCCTTAATTTGAAAACCTTTTTTAAGTTCTCAATATTCCACTCCCTTTCAAACAGCAAATGCTGGCCTGTGGCATGTAAAGCGTACAGCCACCCAAGTGCAGGCTGCTGTGAACAAGCTGGGGAACACTTCATTTGTTTGATGTTTAAGTCAAGCTTCAGTTCACCAACAATTTTTGTTAGCTGGGAAACCCTTCTGTTATGTAATCTTTGCTTGTTACAGAATGATTTCTTATGATCAAACTGAAATAGGCCTGTGAACAGGCTCTCTGGTCGGGGAAAGAGCGAAGAAAACAAAGGGCAAGAACAAACAGAGAGACAGGGAGGGGACTATGCTCCACTTGCTCCGCTTGCTGATTTATTTTTGCACTTTTCCCCACTGCAGAGCCTGTTCACAGGCTAAGCTGAAATTCACACAACAAGGGGCATACTTGCCACTGCATGATATTGTTTTAAAACCAGACAAACAGCTATACACATAAAGCTCTCAGTAGCTTTGTATTATAATTTGGTAAATTGTGATCATCACAATTTACCGAATTATGACATGACTCCTGGGTTCAAACCATTTATAGTAGCTTTGTATTATACACAGTGAAGCACTAGCTGTGCTATCCAACACACATTTTTGACTTCATTTACCAGAATTACAGAATTGTTGTGACTAGGTTTGTCAATTATTATGAATCCTTATATTTAGCAAAAAGGAAAATAATGTAGCATGTCAATCCCAGGCTATGAAGCTTCGTTTCCACTTAGGAGAAGGAGAGCATTCAAACAGAAAACAAGAAAGGAACAAAATCTCTTCTGGATAAATGAACTTTAAATGAAGCATGTTTACTGGACATGCAAGTGAGGGCAGCACTTTCATCTCACACATGACTGGAACAAAAAAATTGTAGTTACACAACTGGGAATGCCAAAATCAAATTTGAGCAAATTGGTGAGTGATCATGACCACAAAAGTTAGTAATAAGAACTTTAAAGATCTTAAAGCTCCATAGAGTTTCCACAGACTGATGTACTCTTTGGGAAATTTATCATGGGACATTCACCTTTGGTGGAGAGAGGGTTCAGAATGCAGAATATATTATTTACATATTTGAATATATTATTTAACAGATGATAATTTTGCATGTTGTAAGTATTTCGGCAAGTATTTAGGCCATGGGGCCTCTCTACATTATGTAGGGTTAAGCACTCATTCCAGAGACAATTGGCTTTCAGTTATTGTTTCACAGTCACTTGACAGTTACAAGACTTCAATGATGACTTTTAAGGATTCTCTGGTCTGCAAAAACCCTGCCAAGAAGTCTTGACTTTTGAATGTAACTCTTAAATGGACTGCCAACTATCTGCTCAAGTTGGAACAGTAGATCTATATGAATTGATTATATAACTGGATGAGTCCAATTGAACTTCTTAAATTATTGCCAGAGACTCAGTGTTAAAACTAAAAATCATTTATATTAATTCACTGTTTATCCAGTGTTCTAATCCTGGCTACACTGCAGTAATTCCGAAAACTGTTAGCTGACCATATCTGACCTGACCTGACTTGTAACAGAAATGGCTCAGGTCATCTACCCAAGAAAACTGTTCAGGCTGGCCTTGACATTTGCCAGTCATTATTGCCTTTATTCTACCAGACCAACCTAGCCAGCCCATGACTGGCCTGGGCCGCCCTGGGCCGGCCCTGGCCAGTGAATAGCCAGAGAAAATTGAAGTTGGCCAGCCTTAGCCGGCCCGGGCCGGCCAAGGCCATGCTGGGCCAGGCCAGTTTTCTGGCCTGGGCTGGCCCAGGCCAGCTATGGCAGGGCCAGGCCGGCCTGGGCCAGGTAAGGCCGGCCCAGGCCAGCCTGGGCTGGCCCGAGCAGGACATTTTTTTGCACGGGCGAGTTCTGTGACACATCCAGGCTTACAAAATGAAATGAAATTTCAGCCAAATCTTTCATTGAGAATTTTTCTATGCCCTGTATGTCACTTGAAAGTAACGGCAAACTTTCTTCCAGGAAGTGATGCGGGAACTTCTGTAACACATACAGGCTTACAAAACGAAATGAAGTTTCAGCCAAGTCTTTTACTCAGAATTTTTCTATGCCACTGTGTGTCACTTGAAAGTAACGGCAAACTTTCTTCCAGGAAATGATGCGGGAACTTCTGTGACACCTCCAGGGCTTACAAAATGAAATGAAATTTCAGCCAAATCTTTCATTGAGAATTTTTCTATGCCCTGTATGTCACTTGAAAGTAACGGCAAACTTTCTTCCAGGAAGTGATGCGGGCACTTCTGTAACACATCCAGGCTTACAAAATGAATTGAAGTTTCAGCCAAGTCTTTTATTCAGAATTTTTCTATGCCACTGTGTGTCAATTGAAAGTAACGGCAAACTTTCTTCCAGGAAGTGATGCGGGAACTTGTGTGACACATCCAGGCTTACAAAATGAAATGAAATTTCAGCCAAATCTTTCATTGAGTATTTTTCTATGCCACTGTGTGTCACTTGAAAGTAACGGCAAACTTTCTTCCAGGAAGTGATGCGGTAACTTCTGTGACACATCCAGGCTTACAAAATGAAATGAAATTTCAGCCAAATCTTTCATTGAGAATTTTTCTATGCCCTGTATGTCACTTGAAAGTAACGGCAAACTTCCTTCCAGGAAGTGATGCGGGAACTTCTGTGACACATCCAGGCTTACAAAATGAAATAAAATTTCTGCCAAATCTTTCATTGAGAATTTTTCTATGCCACTGTATGTCACTTGAAAGTAACGGCAGACTTTCTTCCAGGAAGTGATGCAGGAACTTCTGTGACACATCCAGGCTTACAAAATGAAATGGAATTTCAGCCAATTCTTTTATTGAGAATTTTTCTATGCCACTGTATGTCACTTGAAAGTAACGGCAAACTTTCTTCCAGGAAGTGATGCGGGAACTTCTGACACACCCAGGCTTACAAAATGAAATGAAATTTCAGCCAAATCTTTCATTGAGAATTTTTCTATGCCACTGTATGTCACTTGAAAGTAACGGCAGACTTTCTTCCTGGAAGTGATGCGGGAACTTCTTTGACACATCCAGAAGAAGTTCTGTGTCACATCAAGGCTTACAAAAAATGAAATTTCAGCCAAATCTTTTATTCAGAATTTTTCTACGCCACTGTATGTCACTTGAAAGTAACGACAAACTTTGTTGCAGGAAATGATGCGGGAACTTCTGTGACACATCCAGGCTTACAAAATGAAATGAAATTTCAGCAAAATCTTTTATTGAGAATTTTTCTATGCCACTGTACGTCACTTGAAAGTAATGGGAAACTTTCTTCCAGGAAGTGTTGTGGGTATTTCTGTGACACACTGTAACCCACTTGAAGTCTATTAAATGTAATGGGAAGCTCTCACCTCTGAAGCCATCTTGAACAAAACAGGAAACAATCCTGAAATATAGAAAAAAAAAGGGAATGAGCTGTTTTCTACAAAGAATCCATTTATTTCTGTGTGAGTCACAGCATAAAAAATAAAAGGTTAAGCGTCGGTTCTCGAGTCTTGCTCACAAAGATTTCTCCGAAATGTTTATAATTCTGACTTTTGTGTCCATTTTGGGGGCATTTTACGATTCACTAAATAAGTGTGACTACTTATCTTAGATCACTTATTTCGTTTTTTTTAAAGCTAATTTAGCCTCTTAGTTTGGGTGCGCACTCGAATTTGGACTCGAGTCATAGGTAGTCTTAACACTAGAGCCCAAATAAGGTAAGAAATATTTTTTAAGTACTTCAAGTAAAATAAAGCTTCACACAAAATCGTTGCTTGTTTACTTCAAGTTAAGTTTAGCTTAATTTCCCACGTGATTAATAAATATTGATTGACAAACCTCGCCTTCTAAAAGCTCAAGAAACCTCAAGTTCGCTTAGTCGGTTGTAAGGATGGTTTTCAAATCATTTGAAATTTTTTTTGAATCGTCTCAACTTTCCGACTTTAATGAGATGCAAAGTGAAGTTACTCAAGATTTTACAGGGGTCTTCACACGCGTATTGTTGGTTAAGTACAACTTAGCAGCTCTTACGTCTTAACGGCCGAGTGTTGAGATAGCCGACGGTCTAGTTGAATATTATCGTAAAATCTAAATTGATTTTTACAATCACAGAAGCAATATTTTGAATAAAAACGAGCAAATAAAAGGTCCACGCTTATGAGTCGTAAATTAATTCGCATAACCGTCGTCTTGACAAGACGGCATCACTACAAAGAAGCTTTGTTCTGATTTCGAGCCTCGGACAGGTCCAGGCAAAAATTTGTTTCTTCCAATCTTAAACTGTTTCGTTTATTTTCGTATTCTTTCTACCACTAAGCTTCGCGAGCCTCTACGAGACATGTATCTCTAGTTGTATGTAACTTCCAGCTAACGCCAAACGTAACTTAACTTGAATTCCAAAATTTTGTCTCATACACGTGAGCACGCTAAAAATACTCTTGTTTTGCGTGCATTGGTAAATTGCTGCCACTACTTTCCTTTACATCAATAAGTATTGTTTTATCTTGAAGCAATCGGTGGAATTAAACCCCATTGTCATTTAGAAAACGTTTGCGTTTGAGGAGAAAGCAAAAGTTATAGGAGCTTACACTTATTACACAGTGTCACCACGTGAAACTTTTCTTGGATCGTTTCAACTTTCCGACTTTAATGAGATGCAAAGTGGAGTTAAGATTTTTGGTTAAGTAAAACTTAGCAGCTCTTACGTCTTAACAGCCAAGTGTTGAGGTAGCCAACGGTCGAGTTGAATATTATCGTAAAATATAAATTCATTTTTACAATCACAAAAACACACTTCGAATAAAAACGAGGGAAAAAAGACTCACGCTTATGAGCCGTAATTCGCGTAACCGTCGTCTTGACAAGACGGCATCACTACAAAGAAGCTTTGTTCTAATTTCGAGCCTCGGACAGGCCCAAGCAATTTTTTTTTCTTCCAAACTTCATTTTCTTCGTTTATTTTCGTGTTCTTTCTACTCGGAAGCTTCGCGAGCCTCTACGAGACACGTATTTCTAGTTGCAAGTAACTTCTTGCTAACGTGAAACGTAAGTTAACTTGAATTCAAACATTTCATCGCATACACATGAGCACGCTAAAATACTCGTTTGTTTTGCGCGCACTGGTAAATTACACGCGACTACGTTCCTTTACATCAATAAGTATTGTTTTATCTTGAAGCAATCGGTTCAATCAATATTCCAAGAAAAAATGGAAAAGCTATTAAAGGAATGGAATGAAAGCCCATTGTCTTTTAGAAAACGTTTGCGTTTGAGAAGAAAGAAGAATTACACTTACACAGTGTCGACCAGTGTCACTACGTGTGATGAAGAGATCTCGATCACAGGAACATCGGGAACGCCGTCTTCGAATTCGTCGCTGAAAACGAGCAGACACATGTTTCAGTGATACTTGTGTTTTCAGAAATAACCATTAACGTGCTCCCAAGGCAAACTTTTATACGCACCTTCCTATTTCTGTTAGTCACATGTATGCAGAAACCGCCCGGTCCAGGAACGTAAAGGTTATGAAGATCACATGTCGCCCCTTGGTCGCTTTACCTGTCATCTTCCTGTCATCAGCGATGTTATCTTGTTTCATGCTATAAATGCGAACCAATCAGATTTTTACCGGAAATCACAGCGCCTTGTTGGGAAGCAAAGGCGGGAAGGCGAGCGGGAAATAGCATGTCGAAGTCGTTTAATTTCGAAACATCTCTAATCTGTAACTCTCTCTATAAACGTTGATCTGCAGATCTTTCAATATCCGTTAGGAATTTCATTATCCTGCAAGCAACATTCTCTAAGGACCTCTAAGAAATAACTGGTCAAAGCCCAGGGGGGTGAAAGCCAAACTGTAACAGCAAACAAAGCAAAGGAGCTTGACACTCCAGGCTATTACCGCCCTACCAGAACGGCACTACAAGACTCTTTTGTTTTACAACCAGCCAGACAAAAAAACAAACAAAACGCCTGATCGCTAGAGTACGAGCTGTCTCTCTTTCCACTCAGGGATAGTCGAGGGAAACGAACAAGCGAGCGGGCGCAAAAATTGTCCGCGTTGTTGAAACGGGACGCGCGTGTCAAGGCGCTAGTGTGGTGAGTTCGACACGCGCGTCATGTTTCAACGCTCGCGCTCGCTCGCTTGTTCGTTTTCCCCGACTACGGTAGCGGAAAGAGAGACTGCTCGTAGTCTACCTGATGGCAGGTTAGACGTGACGGTGAAGACGGTCGGCGGTGACTGGATAACACACAATATTCGCTGCACCACCGGAAATTAACGACCGGCTTTTTTGAATTTTACAGAGAAACACAGAGAGAGCTATTAGCCGTGGCCACACTATTTACGTTGGGCAAATTCACCAAAAAAGTTCCCGAGGTAATTTCTTCTCGGTTTCTTTTTACCTAGGAAAAAGGAAAGGTCACACTACGGAAATTTAGCCGAGATAAATAAATAGCCGTTGTAATAAACTGGGTTCGGCGCATCTTAAGGATACAAGCTGTTTGTGTTAAAAAAAAAAAAAACACAATCCTTAACGGCACCTGAAACTTAATTGAAATTTCAAATCCGGAATTAAGAAGATACAATCTTGCTCTGAATTGGGACATCGCGTCTATTGGTTAGCTACGTTGGTAATTGAATTTTCCCTAGCTATCGCCTTGGGGTAGCTGTCAAGTGAAACTCTATTGTTCTCGATACATATCTCCAAGCTCCAGACGATAAAATTTCCGCGAGGTAAATTATCGAAGAAATAATCGGTTACACTTTAAAAATTCGGTTTCAACAAGTTTCCCTTAGAAAAAATTCTGTAGTGTGACCACAGCTATTGTTGTGATCATGCCTTGAAGGGCTCTTTCCTTCCTTACCAGGGCGGGAAAAGGTTTGTCTATTTCCTTAAAATTGGTTCGATCTTGGGGTGGAATATTTTCTCTCCTTTGTGACTGGCAAAATACGGCTGGCTGGTTGGATATTTGAATGTGCAACATGCACAAGTTGGGATTTCACGTCCAGTATGTGCTTTAATTTATGTACCACCATTTCGACTCTGATTTCGACTACAACATTTGGCGCCAGGAGTTCCTGTTGGCGCGTGAAAGTTTTCATTCATAATTACTTTTAGTAGAAATCAAACAAAGGTGTATTGCTTTGTCGTTATAGATTTTGCGATATCAGCGTTTATAAACGTTCTGTCTTAGTATTCTGTCTGTTACTCATTTGACAGTCGCTCGAATTTATCTGCTCTCGGAAAAGCTACGTGTTTTTGTTCATGAGAAACCCTCAGGCCTTAGAAACAGAAAGTTCGGTCATCTGAAATGACCGAACTTTGATCCCTACCCGCTATAAGACAATAGGAGCCGTTGACAGGGCACACAGTCGGTTTCTCCTCTGGCCTCTAGTAAGCGAATGTTAATCGTCAGTCACAAGTCAACACTTGACGAGGCACACAGTTGGACTCTCGTGTGTTCTCTGGTAAAACGACTGTGTAACCATCAGTCACACGTCAACTTTTCACGGTGCTTGCAAAATATCGAAACATGCGAGCGCAAGAACCGCTTCGCTTCGTTCTTTTTACTTGCGGTTCAGCTTTTCGATAGTTCGCCTCCGCTTCTTCAGACATGCCGTACTGAGCCGAATAATTAATAGTCAGGCGAGGCAAGCAAACGTGACAGACAATACAACACGCAGTCAGTCCACTTTTTTCGGGAGGGGGAGGTTAGGTGGGAGGGTGTTATAATTTGAAATTGTTGTACATGCAAGCATTAGACTACCTGGACTTGATGTTTCCGGTCATTTACTGCAATATTCTAGTAATGAATGGGTGAATTGAAAAATATATATATTCTCATACCTGTTATAATTATGCTTCATTCAGTTTTGTTTATCATTAGAAATTAGCAAGGGTAGGGTGAGTTGACATTTTTTATTGTCAGGAAGTAAGCTATGTTCTTCACTTCCGTTTACAATTCCGCTCAGTGAGTCTATAGTACTGTTTGTGTCACATTGAACTGTATGAGGCGCAACACCCGCCAGTTCAGAAGGATAAAAATATTAAGTGCGATCTTACATTTTGTGATCAGTACTATTTATGTTACATCGAACTGTATAAGGCGCAACACCCGCCAGTTCAGATGGATAAAAATATTAAGTGCGATATTAATTCTGTGATTAGTACTGTTTATGTTACATCAAACTGTACGAGGCACAACACCCGCCAGTTCAGATGGGTAAAAATATTATGTGCGGTCTTAAATTTTGTGATCAGTACTGTTTATGTTACATCGAACTGTATAAGGTGCAACACCCGCCAGTTCAGATGGATAAAAATATTAAGTGCGATGTTAATTCTGTGATTAGTACTGTTTATGTTACATCGAACTGTATGAGGCACAACACCCGCCAGTTCAGATGGATAAAAATATTATGTGCGATCTTAAATTTTGTGATCAGTACTGTTCATGTTACACCAAACTGTATGAGGCGCAACACCCGCCAGTTCAGATGGATAAAAATATTAAGTGCGATATTAATTCTGTGATTAGTACTGTTTATGTTACATCGAACTGTATGAGGCGCAACACCCGCTAGTTCAGATGGATAAAAATATTATGTGCGATCTTAAATTTTGTGATCAGAACTGTTCATGTTACACCAAACTGTATGAGGCGCAACACCCGCCAGTTCAGATGGATAAAAATATTAAGTGCGATATTAATTCTGTGATTAGTACTGTTTATGTTACATCGAACTGTATGAGGCGCAACACCCGCCAGTTCAGATGGATAAAAATATTATGTGCGATCTTAAATTTTGTGATCAGTACTGTTCATGTTACACCAAACTGTATGAGGCGCAACACCCGCCAGTTCAGATGGACAAAAATATTAAGCGCGATCTTAATTCTGTGATTAGTACTGTTTATGTTACATCGAACTGTATGAGGCGCAACACCCGCCAGTTCAGATGGATAAAAATATTAAGTACGATCTTACGTTTTGTGATCAGTACTGTTTATGTTACATCGAACTGTGTGAGGTACAACACCCGCCAGTTCAGATGGACAAAAATATTAAGTGCAATCTTAATTCTGTGATTAGTACTGTTTATGTTACATCGAACTGTATGAGGCGCAACACCCTCCAGTTCAGATGGATAAGTGCGATCTTAAATTTTGTGATCAGTATTGTTTATGTTACATCGAACTGTATGAGGCGCAACACCCACCAGTCCAGATAAACAAAAATATTAAGTGCGATCTTAAATACTGTGATTGGCATTGTTTATAAAATTTAAGTCATACCTTGGTTCTGTCCAGCGTTCTTCTTTTATTCTGTTCGACTAGTTCCTTCCATTTGGCATAGTAAACACGAGCCAGTTATTTAGCACGCGAATAAGTGTCTCTTTCTTTCTGTTTTCGAATTTTCTTGGCCTCTCTTTACATAATCCGAGACAATCGTTTTCTTTTGTTTCTTTCATTTCTTATCCTGCGTTTCTCATCGATTGAATTTTCATGAGTGTCGTGACATGATCGTTCTTTCGAAAGCGCGCGCTTTCCCAACAATTCCCGCTTCCAAGGCTTGTAACGCGATCGCTGGCTAAGTTGCCTCTGGCTTGCGTATGTGCCCGCTATTCCATAATCCGATATATCAAATTCGAATGGGCAGCGGCTTATCGCAAAACAATAGCGACAATTCCTTATTACAGGGAAAGTACAACAAAGGAATTTTAAGCAAATTGATCTCTGTGGTGCAAATCACCGAAATACATCACAATGATAACGTTAGGGATGACACCGTTGTTTTCGATGATGTGAACCTTTTTTTTAAATTAAAAAAAGCACTCGTGATTATATATCATCATCGCGTCTGCACTCGACAAAAATCGTAGTGTCTTCACACAGGTAGCGCGACGACTGAAAGATCCTACAAAAGTTCGAAAAACAACTCAAGAAGCTTGAATGTTTCCCATTTTCAGGTTTCCATTGCGGCAAAAAAGCTAGGGTTTCAAATTCGACGGGTGAAACGCGCCGGATGTATGTTTTCGGCCGCAAATCAAACTCCAACTGCGAGCGTTGAAAACGGCAATCAAGATCAAATTCCCTTACACTCTATGATTGGCTTAAGCGATGGGTTCACTTAATTAGATTTTCGAGCATTTAATTAGATCAATGTTAGCGTCCATAGCAACTAAGGCTTCCAACAGCGAGCCAAAAAATCCTCTATGAGGGTTCTCATGTTCGCTTATACTGAATTATTTTTTAAGCTCCGCCTATGCCGAAACATGACAGTTTTTTCGTGATAATAACGCAGTATGACCACAAATGATGTTGATAGGCTAACACTGAATCATGCTGTCAAAAGGGGAGGCGGAGGCTCAAGTAAAAGCCTTTGTGTCAGCTGGCTTTTCTGATTTTTCTTCCATTCACTTCTTCACCCTTTCGGTTTTACCCCCTTTCCCACTAGTAACCCAGATGCTTTGGCTCTATGTTTTGTTGTGCCAACTTTGCGAAGTCGCGCGGTCGTTAACGGGCTGAATAAAAATGTAAACAAAATTCGCCTTGTAATTTTGGCCTGGACGTGGGGTTTGGAAAATGTTGTTAGCCGCGTGACTCGCCCCATAGTTTACATGGCTATATATAGTTTATGTGACTCGCCCCATAGTTTGTGGTCTCGGGTACCCGAGACAACCCTCCCCTAGGCGAGCTAATTTTTCACCTGTTTCTTTGAAAAGTTCAACGAACCGTTTACATGAGGATCACCAATCATCATCATCATCATCATCATCATCATCATCATTCGGCTGCAGAGCAGCCGACCACAAGTTTCCTCCAGCGATGGCGGTCTTGGGCGATTTCCAACTTTATTAGAATCCCCTTTTACATATAAGCTATTGTCTAACAACTAACACTATATTTAGGATATTAGATTTTCTTAATCATGGTATTAAATAATCCTAGTCATAAAACTATTCAGTGTGGTTGAAATCTATTGTGAATTGGCCTATTAGTATATTCATTTCTTATTTGTAAAGCTTCATGAACAAAATAACCTAGTTTCTTACAAACAAGTATCAACATTATTAAAAAGAAAAATAATTTTGTCTGGTTCACCTAAAGAGTCGAATCCTGCATATTTTAATTTGAAGTCATTTGTCAAATGTTTCCTAATATTTTCAAAATGATTACAATATAAAGGGAAATGAATTTCATTTTCAATTTCGTTGGAAGAGCAGTACTGACATATTCGTAAGTTTTCAGGTCTCTTTGAATGCAATGTCTTCCGGATTCAATTCTGAAATAATGATTACCTGATCTATGCTTGGCTAAAGCTTTTCTTTGATTCATGTTTTTGATTAGTTCTGAATATTCAGATTTGCTTACCTCGGTTTTGAACATAGAGTACAAATTTAATTTCGTGTGACATGGGATCATTTCCATTTGATAAGTTTTCAAATCAGAAGTGATAAGTTGTTTTATCTTTTGTAAATGATTTTTAATTATTTATCTGTGACATGATTAATGTTTCGTGGGGACTTGTGATGTCTTAGATAATATTGTTTGAGTAGTTCATTTAGTGTAGACATAAATGATGATTTCCCATTGTTTGCTAGTTGGTTTACAATGTGTAGGCATTGTCTAGCAACGCTATTTTCTGGGAGTGTTTCAAGGTGTAACCAGAAGTTTATGAAGCTTTAGAAAATATTATATTAGACAGGAAGTCGTCCTGTTTCGTTTCGGGCTATAACATTTGATGCTCTTCTATTTAAGCCCATATAATACTTGTAGAATTGAGTATGTAATCTTTCAATTGGGTGCTTTTCCCATTTTTTAGCTGATAGGCCAACTCGTTTCGGGGAAGCGAGACAACTCGGGAGGGGGGGGGGTGGTTGTCTCACCTCGGCAGGTAAGGTAACTCTAGCAGGTGGGAGAACTTTTTCTCATATAAACACTTTTTCTCGCCTACCCGGGACGACTTGACGTAGCGTCTGGCTCTTGGCTTAAAAACGCCTACATCAACAAAATGTATACTGGAGAAGAAAAATTTTCACAAGCAGAGGCTACAGTGATCAAATCAACGAAAAATTCTGAAGGAAAAGGGCGTATTGAGACAACTTTTCTCCATTTAAAGCACCTTTAAGCGTTTTGAAAAGCCGAAAATCCCTGAAGTCTCCCACTTTATCAATCTGGAACAGTAACATAAATTTGTTTTTTTTTTCCCGTCATTCTTCTGTCTTCTGTCTCCACGGTCGATAAAACACTTTTGCCAACAAATTTTTGGGAAAACAAGAGTACCGACTGCAGGAACCATGGAACCATTCAGGTAGCAAAAGAATCGTAGAGCGGCTTGCAGTACAACCACGGCGAACAGGTAGATAGTGTAGTTTTTCGGGTTTTTCAAAAATGCACGTCAAACGTGAGTGGTTCAAGTTTGAATGTCACAAATCTCTACACGGAGTAAAATATTAACTAATCGAGGTCTTCGGATTTGTTCAGGCTTCTTTACCAGGTTTAGAAAGGAAATAAATTTTCATTCTCCTTTTTCCTTTTATTCGCCTCAAGCGAGAAGATGACGGATTCTTTTATTCGGTCAAGTGTGGGGGTATACCTGAGCTCGAAAGATGGTTATACAAACATCAAACTCATCAAACGCTATGCTGTGCTTTAGGCGAGTTAAACACGTAGCTTTATTTACGTGTCAAACCATGTAGCTTGGGATAATCCCATACTAATTTAAGGGGACACAAAATAAGAATATACAAAAATTAAGATAGAAACCCTGTTCACGGCAGATAGGCAAAAAAAACACACTCCGTCAAGCAGAATGTCCAAGGCCGTATAGCGGATTACTCCCCCCCCCCCCCCCCAAGAAGGGGGAGTAGTATTATCGAAGTATTAAACAGCGCTACACACCTAAGAAATTTCTAAATACGAGGACAACGAATGTTAGTGCATGAAAGTGTACATTTATTAGGCTACTTACTTTGCATTTTGCATCGAGGACAGAGATGCCCCAGAAGCTCTCGTTTGTAATTCAGGGTAAATTACATTTTACATTATTCAAAAATGAATAAAATGCGAAAAATAAACCTCAAACCTTTGAAAATTGGAAGCTTCTCATACATTTACAATTTATTTTCTCAGTAATCAGTAACTGTTTCACTGTTTTGAGTTAAATAATCCACCCCCCTCGTGATCAACAGTAAATATCTGACGTGTAACCTATTCAGATCCCTAGTGTTTTCGGATATGCGAATTCAGTTCCTATGACATTCGGAAACAATTAATAACTTCTATGATTTTCGCCAAAATTTTTTGGAAAATCGGAGTTTAGGAAAACGTCCCCTAAAATTTTCGCCAAAAAAAGGACGAACACGTAATCTAAAGTTTTCGAACAGACCGGTCACGATTGCTAGAACTTTCGGATGGGGCAAAAAAGCCACCTAGAAATTTCTACAGACCATAAGTTCCCCTAGAACATCCGAACAGATAAATCTTTTGTAGGACGGCTCCAAACGCACTAAACGAGCTTTTAAAGCATTGGCGAAACCATTTTAGGTCATTCTAAAGGATTTTGAGACATCAGGTCGTTGGGTGCCCCTGTCTCTTAAATGTTCGGTGATCCCAGATTTTCTTTATCGATCATCTACGTTTTATGAAAAATGGAACAAAGTCTGTGTTGGGGACATTTGATTTTTTTTCAACTTTTCTTCCCACACATCATCAAATTCTGCTATTATTTAAGCTGCACGGTGTTGGCAAAAGTCCATTTCAAAGGTTGAGTTTAACTGAAAGGATGACACCAGTTCAAATTGTTTGCTTGACAGACCCACTTGAATGAAATTCGGCGAATTATTTTTAATATTTTTCAACTAACAACCACTGCGGCGATGTGGAGTTACAAGGGCCGATTTGTCAAAACTGGAGTAGTTTTCCACGTGCTTTATTTGACAAAGCCGGTGACACCCCAATGTTTTTGCATTTCTGACATAGGTAACTGATTATCTTACTGTGGCAAAAGTATGAAAAATCTGAGTTGTAGAAGATTCTCGCGTGAACGTCCTTAGAAACAACAAAAAAAACACTTTATGACCAGGATCCAAGCATTGGTTGTCGATGTCTACTCTACTTCCTACTTGAAATTACTTAAACACTAAATGTTTTCTGAATAATGAATGTATAAATATCATATATTACAACTGCGGGATGAATAATTAAATGTAAAGAAGAACAACGCAGTTATAGACGCAACTTCTGCAGTTGCGAAAAGAGAGCCTGAAAAAAATTCAGGCTCGTATGGGATTCGAAACCATCAGCTCTCAGTTGGCTTGTTAGCTCAATTGGTTAGAGCGCTGCACAGGTATCGCAGAGTTCAAGGCTTCGATCCCGACAAAGCCTGAATTTTTTTCCGGCTTTCTTTTCGCAACTACAAAAGTTGCGTCTATAACTGCGATGATCTTCTTTACATTTATTAATTGTTTTCTGTTTCTTTCTCTTCACTTGCAGAGGAAGAATGCTGGCTGCACTGTTGTTGGAAGACGTCCTCTCCTAGAAAAGAAAAAGGTTCTTTTAAGAGCCACTTGTTTTACAGTGAGAAAAAAAACAAAAACAAAATAGACAAGACAAACAAAAAACAAAACAAAAAAACGTAAAACAAAACAAAAACGGCTCTTTTAGGAGCCACCACATAATACAAAAGTGAATGACCAACAAATATGAATTTAACATTTAATTTTCCAGTGAAGAGTACTTATATTATGCTTCCCATTTAAAACATTTAGTTTTAACCATTACGTTTTTTGTTAACTATAGTTAATAATTGAAACTTGTGCGTTAGGCATATCGTTTGACGACTACAAGCAAAGTAATATACACATGTAAGGGTGATGAAGTTTTTCATTTATGTTGACTTCGGACTAATCAACGAATGTGCGCTAAATGAAAAAACGGCTGTTATTTAGAGCAGTCCTCGAATAAGTACATATTTAGTACTTATAACCTGCGAACTACATGTACTATAACATATATTTCAACAACCAATGGCTAAGAAGTGCTTCACTGTCACACTGAGCAATCTAAGTTGTAAAACGTATCTATAATAACTCAAAAATATATTTTAGGCCACCAAAAAGTCTGGGAAGACTGTATTTACGGCAGCAATACCTTAAAATGCCACAACGTTGTATCTAAACGAACCTAGCATGTTCCTATGTGCTGTTTTGCAAAGAAGAGGCTACTGCCTCATAAAAATTTATTGTATTCTCGCATTTCATTACAAATAATGGACAAGTGAATGAAGGAAGGAATTGTCCATATATGGACAATATTTGTGTGCTGTCTGTCTGCCTATATCAGCTCCTGTATAAAACTTCCTGCTGGGACTACTGCACTTCAACCTCTCATGACTGTTTACGCCTTTCACTTTCTCTGTCTCCTAGTGGGTAAACAGAAATAGCATATTACAGGTATAAAGGTTACAACGAAAAGATTACTAACTCAACACAACATATCGTCCTGTCAATAACATTTTTAAGTGGCTTTTGATAAGTGATGAAAGTCCGCGTAAGTCTTTTCCAGGGCTGAGTAAATTTAATTAACACAAATGTCCTAAGCCTGTTTCAGACGGGAGTATCGTTTGTAGGAGTCGATCATACACTGATATTTTTTTTAATCAAAGTGCTTTGTCCTTTTCTATCGCCTTCTTTGTCGTCTAGCTACACGATAGCAGTAACGTTTGCTAGAAAGCTCTATAAGCGTATTCAAGCATCCAAAAAAATGCTAAAAAATTAGTTTTAAACTGAGTTTACCGTCTTTCTGTTTTATTCGACGGGAACAAAATCTGCTTTTTTGTCGGAGTTTTTTCGGCAAAAACTTCTCAACAAGCAAGTGTAGAGTCATAAAAAATACATGCATTATTTATGCTATCCCTCTGGAATGTTCATGTCTTCTCAAACAAATTTAACAGTGGCTAGTTACTGTTGTCAGCGGTAGCTCAGTTTGATGGGCCAGAAGAAAAGACACACACCTTTTGTCTGGATAAATTTTGGCTATGTGCAAGCAACACATAGCCGCTTTAATATTCCAAAATTCCTTGCAAAAATTAACGACACAATAAAACAAAAGCTACGCCCATCAAAGGTGAGGGCAATGAACCGCCAAAGCTCACTTGGGTAAACTGGGCAGCCCCACCCTAGCACTGACAACAGGGACTAGTCTCTGGAGGAACACGGACAACAAAAAGCCAAAAGACAAGCAGCTACCCCTGCAAGCTACTGCAGCAATGTGTAGATTATTATGAGGAGCAGAACAGTTACCCCTGCAAACTGCGCTGCATATAGGCAAAGAAAATTCCAAACAAGCTACCCCTGTAAACTGTTTGGAAGTTTATATTAGGACTAACTAAAAGATCAAATGGTGAGCGCAGTTGACTCTGGAAACTATGCTCCTGTAACCCCTAAAGAATAATCAGCCAGACAACGAAACAGCCACCCCTGTAGACTGGTTTGTCATGGCCGAGAAGCGGCCATATTCCAAACCAACAATTGCCTAAGGAGAGCTGAAACAAGTATGTGTACTTTGCAAACTAGGTAGGCGAATGTACTTTTTAAAAGCATCTGATTTCCATCGCCCCAAAAGACGAATCTGGGTTTTGGAATAGACACACTCGGCAGTGTGGGAGGCTGCCTTGATGCGAAAGCTATGACCCTTATATCTGTCTGGGTTAAGACCACAGCTCTTGATTGCCCTTGCCAACCAGTCGCAAAATTCAGAACGGGTAACAGGTGACCCATCCAGATGCTGAAAAATGGGTCCTGGACGACAACCTCGGAATTGGAGGTAAACAAGGAGAGTGTCGACTGGGCAAACAACCGGCTCACACGTAAGAACCACGGAGAGTGGTGGCTCATTGTAATGGTGTTTAAAGGAATAAAAAGTAACCTTTATTGCCTCGGTGTCCCCACGCACAGTAGACAACTTTTCCAACTGCCGCAACTGTAACACAGCTGGTGATTGTTTGGTGACTGTGATTCCACCAATGCGCAAAAAGGCTAAACAGCCATAGCACACCTAGCTTTAAACATAGTGGAAACGTAGTGAGAATCCAAAATACTGGGGCACTGCTGAAAAATCTTTGTTAATATGGGAATGGAGAGTGGCATCCGCATATCAAAGCGCGGGTCAACCTTTCCATACCATTTAAACATCTCTAGAATAAAAAATACTTTGGTGGGATCGGAAACACCCGCCAGCTGGTGCGAATAACCCAGTGCAGAAACATAGGTATTGACTGTGGAAGAAGCGTAATTTTGCTGATATAAATGGGCAATGAAAAGAGCCAGAGTCGCTGGAGGGATTGGGAAATCAGGTGACGGATTATCGACAATGCTGAAAAGAAAATTGCGGTACAGCTTCCAGGCACGGCAATAGGTTGGAATGGAAGATGGCTGCAAACTAGAATTAATTAAGTGGGTCACTACATCCTCCAATTTTGAGGCTGCATGGGTGGAGGGACAACTGTCGGAGTTGGGTGCATGTGAGCGGGGGCGAGCTGCTGGAAACGCTGGATCTGCAAACGGGACAAGGAATCCGCCAAATTATTGTGAATTCCTGGAACATGGCGGGCTCGAAACAAAATATTATGCTTGAGACAAGAAAGAACAAGCTTCCGTACAAAGGACATTAGGAAGGGGTCCCGGCATGAATTCTTATTAATAACATGGACTAATGCTTCATTATCCATGAAAAGGAGAACCCGCTTATTTTTCATCCTATGACCCCATAACAGTACACTGAGGACAATTGGATAAAACTCGAGGACAGCGATATTGTACGATTTCCAGGACTCGGGCCACTCACTATAACACCACTGGTCACCAAAAACAGCCCCAAAACCTAATGCCCCTGACGCATCAGTGTATAGGTGAAGAGTGGATGAAGTTAACCACCCTTCATGCATAAAAAAGGAACAGCTGTTAAAATCTGTCAGGAAAGTGAGCCAAACCCGCAAGTCAGACTTAACAGCTGAATTAAGTCTGACAAGGTGCTGTGGTTGTTTAATGCCGACAGTTAAATCAATAAGCCGACGGAGAAATGCCCGTCCAGGAAGGACAACAGAACATGCAAAATTCAAAAGCCCTATAAGAGACTGTAATTCTTGTAGAGTAACCTTCTTCCGGGTCAGAAATGCTGAAAGTAAATCAACACACCGCAGCACCTTGTCTGAGGGGAGACAGGCCTCAGAGCGAATGGTATCAAGTTCAATACCGGCAAATGACAAAACCACCGCTGGACCTACAGTTTTTTCAGGGGACATAGGTATACCCAAATAGTCACACAAGTCCAGAAAACAAGAAAGCTGACTGGAACACAGAGACCTAGTGGGAGCAACGATGAGAAAATCATCCAAGAGATGAATCATGTTAGGTATGTGGAGCTTGGTCCTGGCAATCCACTCTACTGTGCTACTGAAAGACTCGAAAGTTTAACATGAGCTAGCACAGCCCATGACCATACAACGATCATAGTAAAAAAGTCCACGCCAGCACATTCCGAGAAGATGGTAATCTTCAGGCCGGATAGGAATTATGCGGAAAGCACTCTTGATATCAGTTTTGGCCAAAAAACTACCAATACCAGCAAATGATAAAACCACTGCTGGACCTACAGTTTTTTCGGGGACATAGGTATACCCAAATAGTCACACAAGTCCAGAAAACAAGAAAGCTGACTGGAACACAGAGACCTAGTGGGAGCAACGATGAGAAAATCATCCAAGAGATGAATCATGTAAGGTATGTGGAGCTTGGTAGGCAATCCACTCTACTGCGCTACTGAAAGACTCGAAAGTTTTACATGAGCTAGCACAGCCCATGACCATACAACGATCATAGTAAAAAAGTGCACGCCAGCGCATTCCGAGAAGATGGTGATCTTCAGGCCGAATAGGAATTATGCAGAAAGCACCCTTGATATCAGGTTTGGCCAAAAAAACTACCTACCCCAGACCGAGTTATCAGCTGAACAGCATCATCAACGTGAGCGTAAGTGACACTAGTATGTTCTGGGGGAATATAATTATTCACCGAAGCACCTGAGGGATACGACAAATGCTGTATAAGGCGGAACTCCCCAGGTGATTTCTTAGGAACTACCCCAAGGGGTGACACAGAAATATGGAAACGGAGAACTAGGAAAGGGGCCAGCAAGGCGCCCAGAGGACAATTCTTTCTCAATATATTGGTCTACTACCTCAGGATGCTGGTGGGCCGATAACAAATTAGGGGCCATCATGGCATTGCCAGAACCATCATAATGTATGGGAAAGCCATTTTGAAAACCACAAATCAAAAATTGAGTCTCGCTAATCGAATATAATGTGAGTAGGGGATGTAACCTATTTAGCCTGACTGGAGTTGGTAGGTCGGGATTTGGCAGCAACAGAGGTGGAGCTGGGTGGTGCACTGGGGGGACGAAAATTACATTTGGAGCTCGGATGTAGCCGATGACACTTAGGGCACTCATGCTTGAAATTACAACCAGGACAGGCACCACTATGATGGAACTTTCGGCAGTAACCATGGGGGATGAAAACAGGGTTAGCCCCCGCATTCGATGGCCTGGGTGGTTTTGTGGTTGATAGATTCTGTGAGCGAATCCACAACTCCCAGTGCACCTCATTCCGAGCCAAGCTGGCAGGCTGTTGTTGCTTTAAATAGCGGAAATCGGTGTCATAATACCGCCAGTTGGCCCCCTGCGCTCCCAAATTGCGAACCACCTCACCAGACTTCATGAGGGCAGGGGCCTCCTGGTTGAATTTGGTGGTATATACCCCCACAAAAATTTGAAAGGCAGAAATCCAAGCATCTATAGAAGTCAGGGGCTTTGCCTTGTTAGTGGGCTCCAGGCACAGGGTGGGAAGGCCTGCTGAACCAGAGGCTGCCGATGTGGTGACAGACAAATGGTACTGTGGCTCCGTAGGGGAGTTGGCAAGCAGCAAACCAAAATCAAAATATTCATGAGCCCATATTTTGGCTTTAAGTTTAGCAGGGACTCGACAATCAATGGAAAGACTCGTGGGGGTAAAAACATCCCTGGGCCTGTCCTGTCCTGGAGCCGGAGCCGGAGCCCCCACCCCCAAAGGCTCACCTGAAAGATTATGGAGGACAGATGGCACCGACCCCTGTACGCTGGCATCTGCCCCCACGGTTGCCCCCAGTGGTGCAGCAAGAGCCCCATCATGGGATAGTTGGAAGGGAGGTGGAGCAGCCGAGGGCGCCGTAATACCGGCAGCCACCACACTCTGTGTGGAAAGGGTCCGCAGCACCTGGTGGGTCACTGCTTGAGTGATGTCCTGGATGAGGGAGCTGCTAGCCATGATGGAGTTAGAGGTGCTTGTTGCTTGGGTGACAGATGGTGTGGTGTGGGTGAAATTGTTGTTGAGGCTGCTCACAATTGTGGAAGTGGCGGTGGAAGACAGTGCTGCAGCATCGAGGCAAGTGGCAGGATTGATTAACCGGGCCGGAGGCCGGATGTTCCTCCGGCTGCTACGCATGGCCAGTGGGGTAGGGCGTGTAGCCTGGCGACGATTTCTGGCAGCACGAGACATTCTAGGATAAACAGAAAGAACCAGAAAAGCAAGCCCCCACGAAAAAGGCTGGTTTGTAGGTTAAGTTGCTGCAAAAAGTGATCACCGCTCAAAGAACACAAAAACAAACATAAAAACAATTACAACACGAGCGCAGCAGGGTGGCATGGCAGACTATACAAACACAGTGTCGCCGCATAGCACCACCCCATGAAGCTGCAAAATAAAGAGAGCCATAAATGAGAAGAAACAAAGTAAAACCAAGGTATGCTCCAGGCTAACAAAAACAAATTAGGCCATAAATGAGCACGAAGCCAGAAAGTAAATTAAAACAAAGCAACGTGCTACCCGTGCAAAAAAGTGTCCTGCCCGGGCCGGCCCAGACCAGCCTGGGCTGGCCTCTCCTGGCCTGTCCAGGCCAGGCCCTGCCATGGCCAGCCCGGGCCGGCCCAGGCCAGAAAACTGGCCTGGCCCAGCCTGGACTTGGCCGGCCCAGGCCGGCTAGGGCTGGCCGACTTCAATGTTCTCTGGCATCTACTGGCCCAGGCCGTCCCTTTCTAGCGTGGGCCAGTCTGACAGAATACAGGCTCAAATAACTACCAGCAAGGGCTTGGGCCTGTGAGTCAGAACAATTTTTTTTTGGTTGATGACCTGATCCCAGCTCAAATCAGGTCAAGTCAAGTCATGTGTTCAGCTAACAGTTTGGTTTACAGTGTTACCCAGGATTAGAATCCTGGCTTGACACTGAAATGATTAATTCAGTGAGTAAGGTGTAGTTCAAATACTAAATCCCTGGTAAATTATTTAAGAAGTTTAATTGGAGTCACCCAGTTGTAATCAATTCACAAGTACAGACCAAAACATTCCTTGTGAAAACAGACAAAGATACTGAGCAGAAAGTTGGTTGTCCATTAAGTGTTATATTCAGAAGTGAAGTATTCTTCAACATTGGCAGGATTTATTTTGAGAAAAATAATCCTCACAAGTTACCAAGTCTTAAAACTGTCAAGTGACGGCCAAAACAGCAACTGAAAGCCAACTGTACAATCAAAGCTTAACGTTAAGTAATGTAGAGGAGGCTACTGGCCACCCATTGAACAACTGCTTTTCCAAAAGACTGCTTGGAGATTACAGTTAAGCAATTAGGCAACTGAGATTTTCATCTATGAACTTACGATCGGTGCCAAATGCAGTCTTAAGATCCATGGCTGAAAAGCCTTTTCTGATGCTTCAGAACTCTTTTCTCGACAATATTAGACAGTGCACATCAGAAAGTCTCTTTTAAAGACACCTTTCTAGACAAGCAAATTTTTTTGGTTAATCAGTTTTCTCACTTTCTGTTTTTTTTTTCTCTTTTCGTTTAATCACAAATGTTTAGACCACTGGAATTTTAAAAAAATTGGGGCTAATACTTTGGTTATTATTACTAATTATTATTATTAATATTAAGCATGGAAAATCTTTTCAATAAGAAATCTACAAAATATGAAAAACTAATTTCCATTTAGTTCATAGCTAGTCTCTCTCAACATAGTTTGGCATGAGAGAGATGTAAGTCTGGCTCTCATTGCCTTCCATTATGATGCATTTATCCACAATGCTTGATACATTGACAACCGTCGTCACAGGTTCTCTGAAGAGTAATAAGAAAGTACCACAAATGTCAAACCTTGAAGAGAACAGGTGATTTTTTTATCTCCTAAATAACAGCAAATGTCAGCAACAGACTTAAATTTTATCTCTATGTCCAATAATTATTATTGCTGCTAGAATCAAAGGGTTACAACTTAAATTCATGAGTTATGACTTGATGAAAGGAATTTCCTTTTAACCCTTGTTTTAAGGTTTCACACTAATGACCCACCCTTCAAACATCCTCAGGTCAGATAACTGGTGACAAACCAGGTACCAACTAACCATAATAATAAGCAATTATACACATATTCTAAAATTACTTACCCTTGAGGTATTTGCACTGCATACAGTCTGGTGCAGTATGCGGGAAGTGGGCTTGTTGTCATTGTCAGCTCAGTGACACATGCATATGCCACTTGTTCCACCAATACAAAATACTGGATGATACCAAACTTGTTGTTAAAGTACACTGCACTGGAGTTCCTCTTTGCCATTCTTGTGTAATCCCTGCTGTAGTAAGCCACATCCGCAACCATTGCCCTTTGGAACTTCTCAATTGGTCGGTCACTGTCAAGTGAAATGCCCGAGTTGCCAAACACCTCTTTTAACTTTGCAGTCGGCTCAAGGGCTGTTAACTTGCCTCCAATTCCACAGTTTTTTGTAGTTTGACTAACTTTGAATGCCCTTATTAAAACAAAAGATTGCAAGAATGAATAATGAAAATGGCACCAGTCTTCTCAATTTTAGAGAATTTGGCAACATATCTAGGTTGTGTATGATTTCAGAAGTTCAAAACACAATGTGCCATTCACAGACTGGACAGGAGACACTAGCATACTGTCTTTCACAGGTTGGCAGGTATGTTTTAATGAGAGATGTGTCATGAAACATTCTTATTAAAACATACCTGCCAACCTGATTTAACAGAATACAGCAATAGTATGTCTATCAAAGTTTGAATCAACAAATCTTGCAATGTAACAGGTACTCACTGCCGTTTGCTAGAAACCATTTTGATAACAAAGTCCATCACTTCACTGCGATCTTCCGAACTGGCCATACATCTTGACACCTCAGAGGACAGCTGGCGTTGAATGCATATGCTCCAGAGAACCTGTTCAACACATTCAAACCCCCAAAATTGTTAAATGGATTGCCAAATAACATGCAAGTAAGGCCATGTGCGTAAATTAGAACAAAGTTTAGTAATAAGATGCTCATAACATTTTTAATATCTGCAATTAAGTCTTCCAACATTACCATATTATTCAGTACCTGTTTGCCTATCATACCAGTTCCATGAATGAACTTTGTTACGCTTCCATTCATCCCTTCAAATCCAAAGCATGACCATGCCCACAGTGGTCCCCAGCATCTCACAAATTTGGCAAGGTGCATTAAATTGTGATGGTTTAGCCTGCAGTTTCTCTCACCTAGAATTAATAAGATAATAATTATAATAACGGACAATTAATATTTGAAGTTATGATCTTTGCCACGCAGACTCGATTCCCAGTACAAATTGAATGTTGTCTGGCATTAATGGGCTTAAAAATTAAAATGAGCCACAGAGTTTTCCCTTTACTACAAACAAGATACACACTATAACAAAAAGTTGGAATGTATAAAAAATGTTGGCTAACCATACAAAGGTGCACACTGAGCATAAAACAGGGTCAAGTATTGTTCTGCCTTTGACACGTCACTCTGTGTGATGGACTCTCCAAGCAGGATATGTATCCCTTCCACCAGCAAGGCAAAGTGCTCTAAGTAAACCTCAGGCAGGATACCATCAAGGCAGGGCAAAGCGTAGAACAAAAGCCAGCTTCGTAACTCTGATGCTGTATCCAACAATAAAAGCAATTAAAACAAGGGAGAAAATGTTAATTAAACCAGCTGCCTTTCAAAAACGTATAATATAATACAATAATTAAAGCTTTGACGACAAGTTGAAATACATTCAAATGTACCACTGAGTTTACAATAATTTATGATTTAATAAACATGTTGAAAGATTTTTAAACAATTTAATATTTAAAGAATGGATACATACCTTTCATGTGGCCTCGATTTGACTTCAAGCTTCGAGGCAAACGACTGATGAAATCAGGTGGCCGCATTCTAAGTAATCGTGAATCTACTTCATCAATCTAAAGTGTATATCAAAAAGAGAACAGTTAAGGACATCTTTATATTCAATAAACTGTTATCATTGCATACTTTTTGGCAAAGAAAAGAAAGCCAGTTGTTTTTTTTCCAACATTATGCACAGTAAACTTGAAACACAGTTTTTGATTTCCAAGCTCAGTGTTGGTATTGTAAAAACGAGACATGCCAGTTTTAACTTACCATCATGAAAAAAGAATTTTAATAGCTAACCAATGGGTTATTCAAATGTGTTAAATTATTTTTTTTCACTAATGCTTCACATTGTTCATTTAATTCTAACACTGCTCCTACACTTACCAAGTGGCCAATGAAGTAGTCCTCTGTCTTGTTTTTGGCACTGAACCACAGGGAGAGAAGGTCCTTGGTTACACCCAATAGTACTCCATGCATGTAATCTGGAGGAAAGCCCAGTGCCAAGTCAAACAGCTCATCTAGGATAATGAAGGGTGAAAAGCCCAGCACTCCTTTAACATGCTGCATGTTCAGGATGAAAAGAAAAGAAAGTCAAAATACTTTTAAATTATGTCAGTCACTATGCCATCATGAGCACAGTAAAATGGTTTCTTATTATCATTTCCATGTACCAAAACCATATAATCAAAACATTCAAGTTATTTTATGAAATCAAGTGCACCCCTCCCTCCCCCCCCCCCCTCAAAAAAAAATAATGAGTATTTACAATATTAAAATTAATTCAGGACTTGAAGTACATCAAGAATTTGGTACTTTCTGAAAGAGTTGCTTAGAATGTTTCAAGATTGTACCTTTCCTGATATTGAGGCTTCACTTGCATTTTCTATGATGCTCTGATGAGTCCTCTCTTGCTCGTTTGGGTTGTATGGGTAATGCCTGGCCCATCCTTTTCCAGATCGCACATGTTGGCCAGCTGCCTCGCAAGTGCTACAACCACATTCACCATTGTGCTGGTGCATATTGATGTTCAGAGCTTTGGCCTGTAGATCCATGCTGCTTACCAAGACAGCTCCTTTGGCCTGCACAACAGCCCCAGATGACGTAGTGACACCAATTCCTTCATACAAAATAAAACATCAAAAAAGCCCTAGTATCAGTGGCCAGATTTCTGGAAAAACTGAAAAAGTAATGAAAATCCAAAAATTTAATAGTGTTGCAACAAATATCGAGTAAAATGATATTTTAACACATCACAGAATGTACATGTACTGAGCCTGAGTGCATTGCCACATACTTCAGATCTTCAGTTGATTTTACCTGAAGTTTAATGGTATACGACTAACAACCAATGTTCCTTTAATTTGCTTACCTTGCTTTCGCAATGACTGGGCAGAACACAAGAACGGAGGCAGGAAAGTACTCATGACAGGTTTACCCTTCCCTTGCCACAAACCCCAAAGCACCAAGTTTTTTTTGGAGAACCTAGTAAAAGAAAAAAAAAGAAGGAATGAATTTGGAATAAATAATTTATTGATTAGAGCCATTTACCAAGTTGTTTCATTTACTTTAAGATCCACAAACATTTTAAGTAAAGTTCTTTCATATAATTTCATCCTTATATAACGTTGGTACACTGTAAATGACAACAAAAAAGTGCTTTCAAACATGGGCCACATTGTATTGTCTGCAACAAAGTTTAAGAGCCCTGCATATTTGCAGAAGAAATCGTTGAGAGCTTTGAATCCATCAAATCCCCCTCCTCCATGTAAACTTTGTTCAGTATTCTCCTTAATGCAAGGTCACTGGAACAATGATGTAATACATAATGCTTCATTTTTTCGGTATCGAAGCCGCACTTATCAACAAGACTTGACATCAAAACTGGCTCAACTGTGCAAAGGAACAACGTCACTAATTGCTTTTCATAGCAGACATGTACCTCTGACACTTAGGCAGCTCATTGATTGCCAAATAGATTGGCCACACTCCAACACCAGAACTCTTGAAAATAGGTATTCCATCAGTGTTGAATATTAGACTGAAGTTGTTGGGGTTATGTAGAAATCCACCAGGTTTACAGTGTTCCTTGTAAGAAGAGCCATCAATAATGTCGCATATTTTTGATGGATCCTGTCTTGCCAACTTGCTGACCACGTGATTCCATACTTCCTTTTCTGTGATAATAAATAAAAACTTTAATAAAACAGTTTTCAACTGCCTTTAAATAGTGCAATGTTCCTTCTAGTCTGACACACCTTTCACTTTCTGCCTTCAGGTCCTTTCAGTAACATAAGTACTATTATGTATTTTTGTTAACTTCCAGGGCTCCTGTCTATGAACTATCTCTTGTTCTCTTGATGTTTTTGTTTTTGTGCAGAGCAAAAAGGGAGTGTTTTGGGTTACATTACAGGCTGCTGGAGTCTTTTTGTGTCTTTAGGAGACTTTTTTAAAACCAAGATTTTGAATGAGAATCTCTTAGACCCAATTTAACTTCAAGTACCCCTCTCCCTGGGATTCAGATACATGACGGTGTGACTGCAGATGATTGAGTCCCTAAGTTTTTAAATGAAATAAATGAAATTCTTACTTTCAAAAATAGTTTTGAGTTGATCTTCAAATGGAACAGACATAAAGAAGCTCTTTCTCCTCTTAAATTTCTGTTCTTCCCTGGAGCCTTGGTATCTAAGACTTGATAAGAAAAAAAAACAAGTTAATTAACCAACCAGTTAATGAAAGGTGTGGAAACCAATCTCTACTACTCTCATCAAATATGCAAGAAAAAATAACTTCAACATAACCTGCAATTGGGCGTTCTTTTTTTTTCACTGGGGAGGGACAGGCGTTTCTTTTTTTTTTCCCTTCCCCGGTCCGCCTTTGAATGAAATACAAGGGTGTTTGTATCTTGGACTTCTTATGTTGTATACAACTACCATGATAATCATGGTACCTGCAGGGAATCAATTATTGATTCCTTGCAGGTATATAGGGGAACTGTGCATTGTAGTAGTAAGCTGGCAAGTGTGCACGTAAGTGGTCAACAATAAAAAGAGGACAAGTTCAAAACTTTTGTGCTGTTGGTAGAGAGTCCCAATTGCCATGCTGACTTACTCATTACAATTAACTGGAAAGTAACATTACCTTATCTTCCCTCCATTGTCCTCTTTGATGCAATTCTGGCATACCACTTCAGCTCCAGAAAACAACAAAAAGCAGCTATCACAGTAGTCGTGGTAAATAATTTTATCCTCTATGGCTACAAAGGAGGCTTTTGCTTTAAAAACAGAAAGCTCACAGAAACTTGGCTGCGGACAATGCAGGGAAATCAAATTCAGCAGATCCTGGAAAGCTTGATAAGTTAAACAGTGTTTTAGAGCATAAGAAATAACCATAGTCAGATGCTCAGCCTTTGTGATCGGAGCAGTATGGGGCACACTGGAAGGTGGGAGCTGATACAAAGGAGGAGAGATTACTCCACATGGTTCACTGTATTCTCCATCAAGATCGGAATCATCGCAAAATTCGAAGTCCAAATCTACGTCGCTCTCGCTCATTGTGCTGTTTTGATCCAAATCATCTGTCTCTGTCAGTGTACCGACGTTTTCGAATTCAGGTAAGCTTAAGCTTATGTCTTTCTCTTGTAAACATCGATCTTTGTCACCTTCGCCTCGAAGTTCTTCCATCGTTTCGAAATCCCATATTGTAGCGCTAAAGTCAGAGGAAGCATGTTGTTCTTGACGCAACTCACAATGACTCGCCGATAGTTGCTGTTTTGCAATCGGTTCTGTAGTGTTCTTCAGGTAAGGGCCACGTTTGAGTTTCGCTTTCTTCGTCTCGCTATCGCCGGATACATCGTGATAAGGACGTCTATAATATTTCGTTTTCTCGTGATCCTGTAGGATGCTTCCTTCATAATAAAGAGCTTTGGCTTCCTTCAATCTATAAGGTCCTCTCTTTCGATTTGAAACTGTATTCTTGCAAGACATTTTCATCACTGTTACGAGAATTGGGCCGCCATGTTTGTTTTCTGTACTGTTGATAAGTGCATTCTGGGATTTAGTTGTCATCTCCAGTCCTCCGCGGCCTATTGTGTGATTCAGGTGTGAAACGCCACAGCCAATCGCAAAGGCAGATTTCATTGTTTACGCGTCCTTCACGACCTTGGCGCGATATTTCGATTCATCGAAGTCGTGCCGCACGTGGTGAAAGTTTTCTCACCTTCTCTCAACTGTAAAAATACTGTTCACTCAGTTATGTCTTCCGGTAAACGATCAAAACGAGTCAAAGGTATTCAATCATTTGTTGTGAAACATTCAGCAGTATTTATTTCCGTGATCAACGCAGCAAAGTCGTAAGCTTACATGGTTCATTTCGCGATCTTCCTCACCTCTTCATTTGCAGTACCCAAATTTTTCCTCATGGGTTTCAATGAAGACGAGACTGTAAAATTTTGCATCGTGGAAAAAAACAAACTTCGTGTAGCAGAATCTGAAGACTGCACCACGGGATCACTGGTAAACGTCAAGTGGCAGGACAACAATGAATACCAAGGCAAAATCTTTGGAATGAGCGGTACGTAAAATATTTTGTGATAAGATCTTAAAGAAATACCTTCTGTTAAAGTAATTCATAAACGTAAGAACCCTTAGTTAAACAATTTCAAAACTGAACTTTCCAAATTTTAAGTCGGGTTTCAAAAATGAAATCCTGAAACAATTTTTTCTTATTCAGACTCTCAGTGAAATTATGCTTTTCTAGCGTAGTAGTTACAAAACTTAATTGCTGCCAAGAATAAATGTATATTCCATATTTAATTTCTAGATGACAAGAAAGAACTGGAAAAACTGCAGTGCACATTGTGTAGCTATCAGAGTTTTTCAGAGAAATCTTCCAGTGAAAGTAACAATACTGACAACTTGGTTGTTGAGGCATTACAAAATGACCCAGCAGAGGTGAGTTTATGACCAGTGATACTTTTTGGGATAACGTTTTCCCTATTCTGGGCCTGTCATATGTACTAGGTAATTTGGATCTGCTACTGGAAATTCACATAGTCAGCACATGCATGGTGTCTAAATGTAGAGTTCAATATTGGCACAGTAAGAAAGGGACAACACAGTGTAAATCAGCAAATTTGTAATGGTAATTGGACTGAGTGGAGCACAATTCAGGGAGTAATCGGGTGAGTAATTTTAAATGGCCAAGTGCGTAGCGCGAGTATGATTTGAAATTACGAGCACGATTATCCCTGAATTATACGACACAAAGTCCAGTTACCAATCAATTAATCTTATCTATAACAAAATGTGAGATTGGAAAATCTATGTGCCCTTCAGGGATATATTTTTAAATATCAGTTTTGCAAGCAGTGAAGAAACAGCTATAAAAAGAACCCATTTCAGTGCTCCTGATTGATGCGCGCGCAGCATAGCTGTCCGATTACACAATCGAGCATTTTGTTATAGATACGACACTAACAATCGACACAAGATAATTTTTTAATGTTATTGTGTCACGATTGAACACCAACCTTTTACCAGATGTTTACTTTGTGGCAAATTTCAACGTACCGTAATAAATAGTCTCAAATAGTGCAATGAGACAAAATAGACATAATAATCAACAACACTAATAATAGCACAACAATTACACCCCTTAGAGGGAATGTTAAGCAAGGGACAGTGGGCTATTTTTGATTTAGAGATGTTGCTATAACAGGTAGATGACAAGACTGAAGTTCAGGAGCTGGATTCACAGTTGTCGGCATATGAAAAGGAACGCTTAAAGAATATAGAAAAAAACAACAAAATCCTCAATGATCTTGGCTTGTTGGTGGTGAGTAATATCTTTTAGTTAACTTTGAACCTGATAACTAAAAGATGAAGGTGTTTCAACTTCACTGCGATGATCTTCATATAATTCTATCTTTATCCGCAATTCATATATTTCATATATTCATATTCAAGAATGACAATTGCTGAAGAGAACAATTGTAAGTCTAAGAGGACAATAACCCTTATTTTCAAAATTAATAGATCATCCATTTGACAAACATTGTAAATGCTCTGTAAGAATCGATTACAAACAGTCCTTTTGGCCAAGAATAGTCAAACATGAATTGTGCTAGCATGTGCAGGTCCCCCATATAGGGGGACATGGTGTTTTTGCAAAGCAGGTGGCTTGTATTGGGGTATCAAAGTGAGAAATATTACTTCTCACTAAACTGACCCTGGGCCAAGAAAGAAATGGTTCATAGACTGCAAATTACGGTATATTGACAACTAATTACATGGTTCTTTTTTCAACAGAAGCAAAATAAAACAGATTCAGAAGTTCCAAAGAAAAATAATAAGAAAAGGGTAAGTAAAAAAAGTTGTTTCTACAACAACAACAACAAGCTTTATTACCGAATAGAAAAAGGAAAAAAAAAGTTAAACTTTACAATATAATATATTAATACAAAAATAGGTAATGTTTACTCAGGATAACTAAAAAGCTAAACGAGCTGAGTAAAACTAAGTGATGTTTAAGTACAGAGGTAGGTTGGCACTAAAGCTTGGTGAAAGCAATTAATTAGTCAATTAAAAAAAGACGAAAAGAAGAAAATAAAGAAAATAAATAAGTAAAAATAAATAAATAAATAAATAAAATAAATAAACAACTACCAGTTGAAAACTCATGAACAGTAAGACTGTAAGATGTTTAGCTTGACTTTGTTTTTAAACGTTTTAAGGGGGAGGTATTTAATGCTTTCATCAAGGTGATTCCAAACTTTTACAGCTGCAAAGCGAATGTTGAATTTACCATAGTTTGTTTTGATGGTATTGATGTAATAGGTCGATTTAGAAGCAAGCCTAGTATGTGTGCTTGTTTTAAAGTTGATATTGACTGATGAAAAACTATTGGTTCACAGAAGGAGAAGGATTCACCCCCTCTGGAGCAGGAAGCTTCTGAAGACCCAAGCACAAAAGGTAGTCCTTCAGCCTGTTACTTTACTTTAAATAAAATTAATTAATTGTAAACCATCGTCCTAATAAGGACCCTTATTAGGTTTTTTTGGGAATAAGCACCCCTACTCCAATAGGGCCCCTAGAACCACTACACCAAGTCCTTTAGTGACCTGCCTTTGCTTATCATACTTTTGAACCTTTGTTTCTGAAACTATGTTTAATAATATTGCAGTGATTCTGTTACTACTTCACATATATAAAATTTCTAATTTAAAGTTATAAAATTTCTAATTTAGAGTTTTTCCAATGTAATTGTTTTGACATCTTTTACCTGAATTATAATGCATCTATTTCTTTATCCAAAGAATTTGACCAGCAAAAGAAGAAAAAAAGACTCCAGCTAAATTCATCTGAGAAAAAAGATGCAGCCACTCAAAAGAAAAAGGTAAAACTGACTTTATAATCATGAGTTAGGTTTGTTTACAAATATACCAGTGACCACAATTTCCATCTTAATTCCCACGGCACGACATTTTTAATTAATATAGACTAGAAATGATGTGTGGTTCAAGGTAATATTCATACCTCCCCCATGGATGGTTTAAACTTTGAACCCCTCCACCCCTCCAAAAATTCCAGCTTAGCCTCATACTTTAAAAGTTCAAAAGGTCTGGCCTTTGAGAACCCCCCCCCCCCCTCGGAATTTCCAGTGACCACCCAGGGGGAGGGTACATGTATGGATATTTTCTGGAACCACCCAATGTGTTGTTTGCTTTTCTAGACACATTACCTCAAAAATTAAACTGTATTAATATTAAGCTAACTTCGTTTTCAGAGAAATACCAATGTGGAGCAGACAAAACTTCAGGCAACACTGGGAAACTTACAAAGAGCAATCCTACAGGGACTGGAGACCACACCAGAGAAAGAAATTGTTGAAATTGAATCAGATGTTGAAACAGTTCTAGAAAGCTCTTCAAAGTCAGTTGAGTTTCCAAGTGTATTCCACCCCCGACACCAATCAACTCCTGTACATGTAGTCCAGAGGAATGGAAATGTTAGTGCTGATCAGTACCAGTATCTACACTCTTTGATAAAAGATCAAGCAGAGAAACTAAAGATAATGGAAACAGACATGGGCAGACTGAAGGCAGAGATAAAAAAGCTGAAGGCAAGTGCTGTTACTGCTTTTCTTAAATTTACATACTTATCTTGACTACCTCTTTCATTCAGTCTAATTTTTAGGGTTTTACTGACCACACAAAACAAAAACTGCATTCGTTTGAACTTTCCTCTTTTCCTCTGAAGGAGAGTTACAACATGACAGTTCAAGAACAAAATCTAACACTGAATTCATTCATATGTTACAAAACCAAACCAATTCCAGTGAATTTTATATCCAACTCATTATCCTTGAAGTGGTGGTGTGCTTCTGTAGATCAGATTTAATATTGTGAAAGGAGTTTCATTTTCTGACTATTGTGCAAACAATAATTTTATATTTGTTGATGGAAAAGTGTTTGTATTCTTTTTGCAGCAAGGACAAATTGCTGAAACACCTGTCAGTGTAGCCTCCCAAAGTGTCCCAGCTGCAGCTGCTGTTCAAATTCAGACACAAAACAACCAGAGTGAACCATCAAGAGAAGACGAAATTGGATTTCCTGTTGACAAGGTGTGGACTCCTAATGTTCTTGTCAACACCCAGTTGGCTTTTCAGTGTAGCAGAGACAATGCATCCATTGAGACAGCTTGAAACCAGTTCAATTCTTGTCACACACTTTTGATTTCATATTACAGCTTAAAAATATCCTTTATGGCAGTTGGAATTAATTTTTTCTCTCAGCCATCTTAATTGTCCTTTAATTATTATATAGGCCTTTCCTGAAAAAAAAAAACAATTTGCTCCAAACAAGTAGGTGGGAAGTTCTAATTTGTTCATCAGATGTTCAATTTTACCATTCTAGGCTCAAACTGTCAAAAGTTTATTTTAAACTATGCATGGAGTCTGAGAACCAAATAAAACGGTCAGATTTTTGAAGCTGTTAATCAGAGGATGTCTCAGATCAATAGTTAGGCTGTTACATAATTATTTCCCTTAAATTGCAGCTAAGCAGTTCTGGTAGCAAATTAATAGCTTAATGATACATACTTAAATCTGTACATTTTTAATCCTAGGTCAAATATCTACAGACATCAATGTGCCACTACGTAACAAAATTTGAGGTTGTGCGCTACCTAATGAACCAGCTCTTCACTCAGGAAGAACTTAAAACTTGCAGTGTTTGGGGGAAATGTATAAAAAAGGGCAAGGCAGCCAAGCCTATGCTTCCAGCAGAGAGAAGATCCATTTTATTCAGTAAGTATGTCCTTAGTAGCTTTCAAAGTTCAAAACTGAAAACTTTACACAGAACTGTAATTCAAATAGATTTATGCAGATAAGTCAGTGTTTTTCTTTCAAACAGGGGGGGGGGGGGGAAGGAGTGTGTTTTGGGGGAGGGGGGCAAAAGCAGCCTGGATGTTTAGTCCATGTGGACTTCTTTTTTCAATGAAAGGCACATATCAGACATCTGGTCTCAGAGACTAACATATCTTTGTGTAGGAGTGTGTTGACATAACAGAACTCATTTAATTTTTTATTTACAGAACTACTCAAGCAAAGATTTCCTGAAGATCTGAAGAGTGACCAAGAATGTGGACTAGCAGCCAACGGTTTCCTAAAGCGATTCCCAGGCAGAGAACAGTAAACATTTCTAAGCAACCATACAGAAAGTTTGAAGCATTTAATTACATGTACATTTTGTTTCAGTTAGGTGCATGTTACTCATTGCACTTTTTAATATGCTGACTACCCTGAGATAATAAGGTCACGGTTATAGGTTTTTCAGTTTTTTTTTTTGTAATTGAAATTATAGTGCTTTCAGTTAGTAATACCGTAAGATTTAAAATATTGTAAATACAATTGAATATAAGTAAGGCTTTTTATACTAAAGTTCTAAAATCTGACAACTTGTAAAGCAATTTGTAAATAAAATAGCCATGAATGAATATAGTTCTTTGTGTTTAATAATTTTCTATATAAGGGTGCACAATACTTTAAATTAGTTAAAAACATAACCACTGTTTCAGTTAATGGGCGCCCTGACTCACTGGCTGGGCCAGTCTGGTCAGCCAACCCAGGCCGGCCTGAAAGGTGCAAATATTTTTCTCTTTAGGCCGGTTGGGGCCGGCCTGGGCTGTCCTGGGCCAGCCAGAAAGCTAGCAAACATTTTCTGTCTTGGGCCGGCCCGGGCCAGCCCGCACCGGCCTCTCATTAGCATTTTACCTAATTAGCATTTTTGAAAAATGCTAATTTTGGGCCGGCCCGGGCTGGCCACGTGGGGACGGCCCGGGCCGGTCTGGGCCGGCCCGGGCAGGACACTTTTTTGCACGGGTAATTCTGCTTAGGCCGACAAATAAGGAATCAGGCTTTAAGCAGGCAATAAAGTAGCACAAACAAATGGCTTAGTGTGCTCCAGGCCAACTTAAAAGGCCAAAAGAAAATCGAAAGAAAATTAATCCTGCTAAGGCTGCTCCAGGCCAACAAATCAAGCAATAATGCAGGCCATAAATGAACGTTAATAAAAACAAAAGAGGGTAGGTCTGCTCCAGGCCGACATGCAAAGAAATGCTCTGCAAACGTAGGAGGCCATAAATGAGCCGACGCCATGCAACAAAACAAACCTCCCTGCTTCGTTCTAGCCCGAACTCAAGGGATGCACGAGAGTCAAAATTCCGCAGGAGATCGTCCTTTAAACGACGGACAAAAGAATGCCCAATGATGAGGGCCTTAGGACGAACTGAACTATTCATAATGACGGAATTATAATGAACTACCGAAGCGAAGATGAGCGGGCAGATACGAGCGAAGCAAGCGAACCCAAGGTTCGTAACAACAAAAGATATGCACAAGAAAAGTACGTGGAAAGACGTAAACGGTCCTGAATGCAATCAGTAGAGGAAATGGGGAGCTAAAACACACTTACCTGACAAAGAAGCGGAAAAAGGTATAAAACTGTGGCTCTGAAACTCAACAAATTGCTCGAGGCTAGATCGCTAGAAGCACATGGCATACAGGTCTAGAGGGTATACCGACTAACCAATTCAAGGATACCCCTAGAGTATTGTCCTTCCCTCACGTGTTCAAAATTGAAGTTAATCAATGACAGCGAGGGATATCATAAAATTTTTATTGTCAGGCCAGTAATGCCTTTAGGTTTACTTGCAGAAAACTGAGCAGTGTTGGAAGGGTGGGGAGGCAAGGGAATGTTCCCAAACACAATTTATCAACGGTCCACATAGCCGTGTTCTGTGGCCTACACATTTAGGAAATATATCGCCTTCACGGATAAGATAGTATGTGTATCAGAATGCTTTAACTTCAAACACAAGTATACCCATTAGTCTGTTGATGAGGTGACTTTCTGGTGTCCATCTGTCTGTTTCATTGGACACTTTTGTATAATAAACACAAGTGTCCATCTGTCTGTTTCATTGGACACTTAATTGTTTAATAAGCACCAGTGTCCATATGTCTGTTTCATTGGTCACTTTTATTTAATAAGCACAAGTGTCCGTATGTCTGTTTCATTGGTCACTTTTGCTTAATAAGCACAAGTGTCCGTATGTCTGTTTTACTGGTCACTTTTGTTTAATAAGCACAAGTGTCCATCTGTCAGTTTCATTGGTCACTTTTGTTTAATAAACACAAGTGTCCATATGTCTGTTTTACTGGTCAGTTTTGTTTAATAAGCACAAGTATCCATATGTCTGTTTCATTGGTCACTTTTGTTTAATAAACACAAGTGTCCATATGCCTGTTTCATTGGACACTTGTTTAATAAACACAAGTGTCCATATGTCTGCTTCATTGGGCAGTTTTGTTTAATAAACACAAGTGTCCATATGTCTGTTTCATTGGTCACTTTTGTATAATAAACACAAGTGTCCAGATGTCTGTTTCATTGTACACTTTTGTTTAATAAGCACAAGTGTCCATATGTTTGTTTCATTGGTCACTTTTGTTTAATAAACACGTCTCCTGATGTCTGTTTCATTGGACACTTTTGTTTAATAAACACAAGTGTCCGTATGTCTGTTTCATTGGACACTTTTGTTTAATAATACAAGTGTCCGTATGTCTGTTTCATTGGTCACTTTTGTTTAATAACACAAGTGTCCGTATGTCTGTTTCATTAGTCACTTTTGTTTAATAACACAAGTGTCCGTATGTGTGTTTTATTGGTCAGGTTTGTTTAGTAAACACAAGTGTCCATATGTCTGCTTAATTGGCCACTTTTGTTTGATTTAAAAAACGGTGCACCAAGTCTCTTCGAGTCATCACTTTGGTTGCTATATGAAACAAAAATGTTTATAAATAAATAAACTTTATTAATTCATAAAATATTTTGGTGACGATTTTGTTTAATAAATACAAGTCGCCCCAAGTCTCTACAAGTGGTCACTTTGGTTAAATAAAGACAAAAGTGTCATCGCGAGCCCATCTCTCGATCTGCGATGGCCACTCAATTCACTCCATGAGAAAAATGCTAGGCTTCTCACGACTACTTTCCAATGCCAGAAAATCCAAGAAAGCCTGCCTAACATCTTAGTGGCCAGGAAAGCCAATTTTTTTTTTTTGGCCAAGGTTGCCGAGAAAGTTTGGCCTTGGAACTAACATGGCCAAGAAAGCCGGACTTTTGTGGCCAAGGTTGCCAAGAAAACTTGGCCGTGGCCAGGCTTGCCAGGCTTTACCAGGCCCCATTTTCCTGGTAAGTTTGGCCAGGCTTTGCCAGGCTTTGCCAGGCTGGCCGGGTTTTTGACCGGGCTCCTGATGCAAGGGTGAGATCGTCGGAAACCTTGATAAAAAGCAGTTTAAGCTTTATCACCTGAAAAGCGCTGTCATCAGTCGCATTAAGTGTTTCATCTGTTTGATTCAAGCGCAAGATAAATTACGTTTTTGTCTGAATTAGATGTGCACCAAACAGTTGTAGCTTCAGGGAATCAACCTGCGTTTCCATGCAAAACTGAATCCCATGCGTTCCTGCAGGGGTGGGGAGGGTGGGGAAAACTGTCAAAGTACTATCGGCCAACTCTCCACATAAGCGTGTAGTGTGCGTTCTACACATTCAGTGAATATCGCGTTCTGGTGTTAGACAGCGAGTGGATCAGAATGTTTTAACTTCAAACAGACATTTTTACAGCAGGTTTCTGTTGGCTGTTGAATGGGATCAAGAATGGCCATCTATACAAGGAATACAACTTTTGCTCATCCTCAGAATGAAAGACAGTTTGCTTTGCACGTGGACTGCTCTATGAACTGAATCGCCAACCCGACAAATTCAGAGTTCACAAATATTTTTCTCCTACGGGAAGCGAATCACGAAGAAATTCACTTAACGGCAGTTAAAGATCAAAATATGGAATACAAGAGTGTCAAAACAATTTGGAGACTTTAAATGTGTGTGAGATGAATAACCTTGAGGTTGTGTTGTAACGCCTGACGGGCCAGGGAAACGATTTCGTCAAATTTGCGAAGGTCGGCTCATTTCTATTTACGTAGAGGGTTAATAATTAACCTGATGGTGCTTTATAGCCTGTACACAATTGTAATAAACAGGCCTATAGTAAGAAGCAATCCATTACCCATCAAATTTATTTTCCCGCGAAAAACAAATTTCGCGCTAAAACTAATTTGCATGTCAAGACAGGGACACCTGAAAGAGCTTTCTCTGTTTAGTCTGAGAACGACTCGTTCTGGGTACACAGCACGGACCTCTAAGTACATCTAGCAAAAAATATACTCTAGATAAATGGCCTATGTTGGATGAGTTAACCGAGAGTACTGTTTAACATATTTGAATTACCGGTCGCATCAAGCTTGAACAAGAAACGCTGTGTTGTGTTTTGTTTTGCTCGAATAGGGCAACGAATACTGCAGAACTTTAAGATGACACAAATCTTCTTTCAATTTAAACCATTCCAATTGAAAAAAGAGACCTTCCCAAATCGTCAGACTATTCTATTTTTCAACTGAGAATTGTATTTTTGTGCGAAAAAAGAAAAATATCCCTGCTAAAGTCGGAGGATTCGCCGCTCATATCTCATCTCATGTTGACAGTTCGCAAAGTTTGTCCGCCGACTCCAAAATGATTTCGTAAAAATAATGTTTCGTAGGTAATTTGTGGACAATAAATAAAATGTTTTGCTATGAGGTTATATCTTTAGCCCGTCTGAGTTTGCATCTGGGAACGGAAATCGGCGTATTTTCATTACCTGAATGTGTTGTTGCTGATCTTGATTCAGAAATTTATGATTCTTCAATGAAAAAAATTCCACTGTGAAGGTAGGAGTCTATTGAAACAGTAAATCTGTTTTACCAGGGACCCCTGGTTTTAATTTTCTCTTAGAAAGTGTTCTTTCTAAAATTCATGCCAATAAAGTTAGAATCAGGTATTTTGACCGGTGAGTGAATCGGTTGCGTATTCGCCGGAAGGAAAGTGCCACCGCGTTCCATATAAAACAGTTCACAATTTCACTCGCAAGGAATTGATGGATCGGTTAACAGTCGAAACAACTACGTACAGGCCATTATTTTAGGCAGGAAATTCCATACTTATCTATCAAGTGTAGTACTTTCTTGATTAATAAACTGAAAGTTGGACGATTTGCCGCTCCGAGTCTCATATAGTGTTGACACTTTTGCGAAGTTAATTGTCGGTAAACTTAGCTTTTAATCGTACCACGTAACTATGTAAAGATGATTTCGTAAAAACAGTGATTCGTGGTCAATTTGTGCTCAATAAATCACATGCTTCGCGGTGGGGTTATATATTATTCCCTTGCGAGTTTTCTTTCGGAACTCCGACATATTTCTTTTACCGAATGTGTTGTTGTCAGACAAATTAGAGTCGAACTCTTGGAACAAAAACCTCGAACAAAAATTTATTTAGTTTGGCGCTAAGAAAGAAGATTTTAATTCTAGAAGGTTAAACTGTGGTACTGTTGTGTAGGCAAGTGTTTTTCAAAAGCTCGGCGAAAGAATTCTTTTAACCGTGAATCCGATCAGTTGATAATGCCCCGCTCGGTGTAGTTCGATCATTTCATTGTATTTTGATGGTGTTTTCAGTTCAGCCGTTCTCCGCGGAAAAATTTAGAAACAAGTCATAAAATCTTTTCTTGTTGTTTTCGTTGTTGTCAAACTTAAGGTTTAGAGGTGCCTGGATGTTTTAGTTTTTGCAGTATTTCGTTTGTTGTGCTCTGACTCTTCTTTACAGAAATCGGGAACGTAGAAGAATCAATTGATCAATATTAATTCCCGCGCTGCGCTGTATTGTTGGCTTCGCTGTGTGGTATTACCTCTACTATGTCGAAAGAAGTATTTTAAAAAAACGAATTAAAATCTCTCTTTATTGTATTTCAGGTTTTAACAGCTCTGAATATTCTATGCATATTTCCTTTATCTGGGATTATTTCCTCTGTTAAAGTGTTATGAGTTTCCTTGTCTCTGTTTACAGAAATCGTGTACGTGAGAGATCTCACAGCTTCGCCAGATCGCTCGATCAATCGCGCTGCGAAGTCTTACTTTTGAAAAATTTTGACCGCTTAAATAAAAGCTATGATTTTTTCCTGGTAAATTGAAAGAAATCCCGCACTTGCCTTCGGCTAGATAGGTATTTTCTCATAAAGCTGTTCTGTTAAGTAGTTATCGCCCTCTATATTTTTTCCGTAATGGCAGCTCAAGCCGACAAAACTTCTGTCTGCTGCAAAGTCTGGTGACACTTGGTTAATCACGCAAACATATACCTTAATTTGCTTAATAGGCAGGAATTTTCTGGCTATTAAGCACAAGGTGCGTGTTAATAAGCAAAAATTGTTACCTTTTTTGCTTAATAACACGAAAGTAGATTAATAAGAAAATTTGACATGTCAAACCTGCTTATTAAGTAGAAAAGGCGGGCAATTTGTTTAATAAGCATAGGAAATCGAGTCTGGAAACAATCTGACAGTCCGGAAACAATCTGACTCCTGTTTCTAGTGCCTGTGTGGCAATGGCACATGTGGACGAGATGTGCTGTATATCCTCGTTGTTGGCAGCCATCTTTGTTTGAGTAAGTTTTAATGCCGGCAAAGCATCATTGGTCGAATACAGTTGGCCATAAAAAAGTTGGCTATATAAAAATTCAAGTTGACCACATAAAAAGTCGAGTTGACCATCTAAAAAGTGTGTAATTGACCAAACAAAAAGTCGAGTTGACCAGATAAAAAATATATAGTTGACCACATAAAAGGTCATTAGTTGACCATATGAAAAGTCAAGGTGACCACATTAAAAGTCAAGTTGACCATATAAAAAGTGAAAAAAGCCATAGAAATACATATGGAATATTGACGGGTTTGGCGCCCCATATGCTCCTGTTTTGCGTGTTTTTCAGTCAGTAGGGACTTTAAGCAACGACGACGGCAACGCAAAGGAAAACGTTGTTTTCGGTTCTTTTATTCTTCTTCGCAATTATTCCAACTCGTTTAACTTGTCTAATGTGGCCGAACTGTCTGGGAACTTAATTCGTAGGGACGGCGCTCAAGTTCAGGAAGAGAATGAAAAATTCACCATCGTTTGTTCCCGTTCTCTCAAAAACCTTAAAAATGGTCATTTCACGTTGTTGTTTTGCAGAGGACAGCAAAGAAATGTACCAGAATGTCTAACGCACGTGCAGAGGCATTGTTTTGCTCATTAAACCCTATTCTTTTTCGACTTCTCGTTGCCGTCGCCTAGTAATATTCAGCACTACGACAGTACGTAGCTTATGACGGTTCCAGTTCCTCGACTTCGAACTCACTAGGAAAGGTAGCGTTAAGTTTTGCATTGGCCGTATTAAATGAAAAAGATGTAAAACCCTATTGGTGGGATCTATTGAGGTCAACAAATCACAGAAAAAAACGACTTCTGCAATTTACAGCCGATTTCAGTGCAGTGTGTAGACCCGGGTTTTTTGAAACATGATTCGCCGTGCATGATTCGCCCGTAATGATTCGACGATAGTCACGTGATTCTGACAAGGTTTACCTGCACGTGGTGTAAACTGAAAATGGAGGATAGTAGCGTTTCTTCCATGGAGGATAGTAGTGTTTCTTCCATCATAAGCGGGAGGCAGGCCCTGCTTTACGTAAACACAAAGGATGGTAAAGCAAGAGGTGTCCCAACAAATTGCTTTCTACCAGAAGAGGAGTCGTTTAGCGCGTGGAAGGGAGTCATTCGACGTTCAATAGCAGAACTGGAATCTATTGTTGTTACCGATGTCATAATCGAAAAAATGTATTTTGTGACCAAAAGCTCGCGGTCTTTGTCATTGACAGGCCTCGTCGGAGACGATGGTGTGCTAGCAGCGATGCTTGAATACCCACTGCGCCAAAAGAATGGGAAAAAAAGTACTGCGATAACAAAGCTAGCCTGCGACTGGCACAAAAAGGGTAAGTAGCAACATTTGATTGACGAAGCGAGATTTGCTGATATTTTTCGGTGGTAAATTGTATTTTCTTCAGCTTATCCCCTTATGTTTGATTTATTAGTATCCTGAATATTTGTTATTGCCAATCTAAGACTAGTCTAATTAACCGCCGCTTCGGCGGGGCGACAAGAACTTGCGAGTTTCATTGTGTCATTCTGCATTGTTTTTCATCTGTGCCCAGTTATCTCTCGCCAAAAGACGGCAACAAACGACACTAAAATATTGCTCAAAGCGAGAGTTTCGTCTCCCGTGGTGATACTGCCGAATATTATCACTTCTGAAATGTTTTTGAGGTTTACCTGGTGAATGCTGGACCTGATGGGCGAAGCTGTTCCTTTTTTGGCGCGAATATCTAAGATTGTGACTTGTCTTTACATGTAATGATTCCAGCTAAGGTTTTATGCCTTACATTTCGTTGAAAATAATCTTTTAACCCGATATCTCGTCATTTACTTATAAGTAAAGCTGTGGCAATAGTTAATTCAGTAATAATTCAGTTACTCATCCGCTTGTTTGGCGAAAAACGGCTTGTAATAATCTCGAATAATTTATTTATTTCTACTGTTTATATAGGATTCGCTTCTCCCGCCCGTTCATCTCCACGTCTGCAAAAGACCGATGATTATACCTTTAACATCTACGTAACAGCGGGAGTAAAACCTCCTTCAACAGCACAAGGACCAGTGTATACTATACACGATGTTTCTTCTCAAGCTAATCTTCATGCCATCAAGAAGTTGATCCGGGAACAAATCCCCGATGTCTGCCTCAAAGCGGGGTTTTTTTGGCTTCCCAAGAAAGGAAAGCAATGCCATGCATTGTGCACCGATGTTGATTTAAACACAGCTAAAGACGAATACAACCAAGGGGGGACCGTGAAGAATTTAAGGCTGGCTGTGGCAACGATTTCCAGTAAGCCCCTAGTTTGAGTATTTATATCAGTTACATCAATAATGATGGGCAAACTTTTTGTGGATGCATGCATATATTTACATTCATTAGCAAGAGCTGTTGTTTATCAGGAGTTACTTGAACTTGCTTTCAATCTGGTAACTAGCAAACATTTGTAAACATTTGTTTGAACACTCTATATTTGGGGTTTCCGAACAAGCAGGGTATGACATCCTGAATTTGTGTTGTCAGGCTGAGTCACCAATCATTACCTTAAGTGTAGAGAAGATCCTCGCAGTTATTAAAGCAACTTATGCAGTTGCGAAAAGAAAGCCTGAAAAAAATCAGGCTTGCCAGGATTCGAACCCTGACCTCTGCGATACCGGTGCAGCGCTCTTTTTTTCAGGCTTTCTTTTCGCAACTGCATAAGTTGCTTTAATAACTGCGAGGATCTTCTTTACACTTATTTCTTCATTCCGCAGTTCAAATATATGAGTTTCATATATTCATAATTTAATCATTACCTGATAGGGCAATGGTTTCTTTACCTCATATAGGCTGCTTACGTATGGTTAAAATTTCTGTGATATTTATATTTCAATTTCTTTCTGCTTTTTATCTGATTTGAATTGCACAGATTCATTGGAGAAGAAAATTAACAGTAGAAATTTGTAGATAAGGAATGTGAAATGAATTATTCTGACCATAAAGCAATCACAGAACTTGTGGCCTTCTGCTGGGATAAGCTATTGAATACTGCAATTTTCGCTTGGGCGATTTTTTTTTTCCATTTCAGACCACCTGATATTCTATAAAAAAGTTCTTTTCACTATCTTAAAATTATTCATTCATATAAATGTCACTATTTGACAATTTCAAAGTAAGAATTCTCAAGAGTATCATCACATTGTCTGAAATTGGACAACACACTGGCCAAGCTAATAAGGTCTATTTTTATTTTAGGTGGTGGAAATTCATCAGCAACAGTAAGGAGGGCCATCATGCCTCATGATGAAAAAGCCAAAAGAAGGAAAACATTCCCCTCCACAGATAGTGACAGTGGTGATAGTGATGATGAAGCTGCTTTTCAAAAGTTTCTCAAAGGCCAAGGTCAAGGTAAACTTAAGTCCTCCAACGACAGTTGGAATGCCTGTCATTTGGAACTGAGAAAAACTCTAGAACAAGCTGGGACCCTGGATCGATACGGTATTAAGCATCTCAGTTTATGGACAGATCTTATCAGAGATGGTACGGTGTCGGGATGCCATGAAGAACCTGACTGGACTAAGTATCTACATGTCGTACATGTGGCACCCCTTCCAAAGAGAGGGTTGGGGTTTACACGTGCAAGGGGGCCAAATGATGTACTCACCAATTTTCTCCTGCATCGTGAGGAAGAAAGACAATGGGAAAGACAACAGCAATCTTCCCTCCATGCCTTGCTGTTATCAGCATTGTCACCAACAGTAAGACCACTTACCAATGATGGTGCATCAGCTTCTTCCCCTGCAACTCAGTGTTCAAAAGAAGGCACAGAAGGAAATCAAGGTCAGTGTACTGAACAGAGTCTTCAACCCACTAGGAGACAAATTAAATATAATACTTGGTCTCCACCATCGTTTTCCTCCAGTTCTCCAGAGTCAATTAAAGACTCACCAGCAAATAGTAATTCTCCAATAATTGTTAGCTCTGACACAACAGAAAGTGATGGCTCAGAGCCCTTTGACTTTGATGAATGGGTAAACGATCAGATTGCCATGTGCAGAAGAATTCAAAGTTCATGATTATCTATTAATTGGAAAAAAATTTTCATTACTAGTCTCCTTAGGTCTCTTGCAAATGAGTGTTGAAGATGTGGGACAAGCATTAACAATGCTGAAGCTAGGAAAGTATGTTCAGTCCTTTCAAGACCAACAAATAGATGGTGCTGTCTTAGCACATTTAAATGATGAAGGCCTTCAGCAACTGGGAATGAATGAACAGTTGCATCGTTCCATTTTACTTGGATTTGTTTCAAAAAAGCAATTGGCCTAGACACCAATTAACTTAAGGAAAAAGTATGGTGCTTTGAAGTTTTCACGAAAATAAATTCTGTATTTTGTGTTACTAAATTCTGTAATTCTTGTTGTGTTTTAGTTTCTCCCCTCTCTTCGGAAGGAAACATCTGTTACTCGTGGCTTAAAAATTTAGTTCCACAATTTGATATTAGATTGTTAATGTTCCTTGTAAAATCATAGTTTTCAACATATGATAACTGTACCATGTACTGGTTTATATAACCATTGGATAGTTGAAAGTTGGAGGATCATGTGGGCTAATACCAGTCAGTAGTTACTCAATAAAATGTGCAATCTCAAACATTGTAATGCTTTATTTGTCATTTGTATCTCAGTATCTGTAGCCACTGTCAGTGAAGAAACTCTGGGCGTCATCTGCGGTGACCTGAAAATAATATGAGGTTTTTAGTAAACAACAATACTGCAACTTTTAAATGGAGACCCCTTTTGGAATTGCATAGATTCATTTTGAAATTGTTAGTTGGTCAGTATCACACTGGTGGACATAAAAAATATTTCCCCTTTCCCAATTCTTTCCCAATTCTTTTTAAAGGATAAGACAGTACTTATTTTCTAATAAAACTGTATACATGAAGTCATACCTGCTAGAAAATGCATTGTCTGTATGTTGTGGGAATAGCAACTTAGTGTCCAGTTATAAGAGGTGACAAGTAGAAGTTATTTGTGCAGTAGATATTTCATTGGCTTCAATTTATAGGCATGCTACAAATTATCAAAATATGGATAATTATACATTTCAATTACCTCCTCAAGAGCTCTAGCCATGCAGTACTTTGGATTGATTCTTGTGACATGTCTGTTTCTCTTCAGAATTGCTTTCGCCAAGGAAAAAGCATACTCAATTGGGTTCAGGTCTGGGGAGTAGGGCCTACCAAAGGAAAAAATGTTTTACCATTATTTAATTGAAATCCAAGGAGTAGTGGATGCACTTACGACAATGAGGGAAACTCATTTTTATTATATGTTCAAGGTTTTGTGCCAGCACTCATATTTTAACCATGGCAACAGGAAACTTACAATTGGCCAACTAACATTCTGATCAGAGCCAATGAGAAAAGAGGTGGTCACCAAAATTTATTATAACATTACTTGACATGAACATTTCATTGGTCAGACAGTTTCTATTAATGGCTCTGCTGACAGAACACAAAACACAGAAAACATAAATACATTAATTTCATGTAAATTAATACATACGGTAAGAATACTGCAATTCCTCCTTTCCGCCGGATGATGTCGATGGTCTCATTAGAATCATGTATTCTGCAGTTATCCATTACCACAACAGAGCGTGGCTCCCCTAGGGCAAATCTACCAATGCTGGGTGCAATAAAGTTCTCTAAGGCAAAGTTAAAATCTTCCGTATTGAATGCATTGGGTACAGTATGAGAAGCAACAATGCCATTGATATCCAGTGCAGCCACCACACTATATCTCTCTTCCCTAATGAAGTCTCCAACAACATGGGAACTGAATCCTGGCCGGAAGTGCCCCATCTCTCTCTAAATGGAGGAAAACAAATTGCTGTGGTCTTAAAGTTAGAAAAGAGAAAGATGCCCAGGAAAGAAAAGTCCAGCTAACCGATAATAACATCCAATCAGGTTCTGTCTTAGGTCCAAATAGGATATAGAAATCATTATTTTTGAAAATATACCAAAAAATATATTTTGGAGTAAAACAAGATAATTAGTGACTTGGAGATGTGTGGCACACCTGCACCATTACTTGACATAAGTTTATTTTAACATTATTTACAACTTGAAGAGTTCAATTCTACATGTATTACAACATCATGAATTAAGAAAATGTTTAAATAATTAATTGTTTCTAGCTTAATTTTTTTTCAATTTAAAATATTTTACCACCCTTACCTGTAACTTCTTCTTGTCTTTTGCTGTTTCGTCAATAAATAAGAACATATCCTGCGGTATATCAGCTACAAAGCGACAGTAAGTTGCTCTTTCTAGTTCACTTCTTTGTTTGGCAATGACCCTCAACTATCGAGAACAAAATTAACAGCCACACGAGTTTCTTAATATTTTCCCTTTCAATAGCATTTGCATTTGAAGTAACTGTCAACAGTCTAGTATACATCGAAGCAGATGCTTGTAGCTATGTACTGCAGCAAAGGAAAGATTACAATAACCCAACACTTATTTATAAAACTAAAGAAAATTCATTTAGGTAAGAGTTACCTTTTTATATGTAAATCCAAGGCGAAGTATCGACCTGCACATAGTTGCGATGCTAATCTGGGTTCCTGTGACTGTTTGAAACCAGTCTTGATACTCGTCTATATACAGCTCCGGCTTACTCCTTATCATCGCCTCCAGAATTCTGTTTTCTCTATCTGTTCGAATATTACATAAGGTATGTTTGTGGTACAAAACCTTATTTTTGCTTGTCATGCCAAAGCATATACTAGTAAGCTTTAGCTAAACTAACTTTGAAATAAACAGGCTTTTACTAGATACTTAAGCGTACTTACGGGACAAGATTCTCTGCCTCCCACGTCTTCTCTTCTGGCTTACCTCTCCACGCTCCCTGTATAGCTTCCGAATTTTAGAGACGAAGCCAGTACTCGTAAAAAGATTCCGGCGGTTTCTTTTATTGAACTACCGTAAAAATGTTGGTGATAAATCACTCGCCATCTTAGGTCTTCGTGCAACGCTTTCATCGTTGACATTCAGCTTGGTAACCTCGCGGTCGAATCATGCACGGGCGAATCATGTTTCAAAAAACCTGGGTCTACACACTGCACTGAAATCGGCTGTAATATCAGCTTTATTGTTTTGTATAACACCACCTTAAGCCTCACAGCCATGCTCATTACACTTCTTAGTAATTACAAACCTTTACCTTTGCGCTACGAATTTATTGCCAAAAGTTCTTTGTTTTTCGAGGATTGTTATGCTAAGATAAATTAATCGATTTCAAGGGATCTGGTCTGAAGCAAAAACATTGCAGTTTATCTCTTAGTTAACAGATGAAGGCAATTTTAAAGTAAAAGCTAATATAGATTTATATGAAATCTATATTATATTTTGATCACTTGACTAACCACACCCATTTTTGTAAGAAAACCTTTGACTAAAAATTCCCATTTGTGACCGAGCGAAATCTTAACCAACATTATACTGTCAGAAGTGTCCTTATAACAGCAGCTGTAATGAGACAAAAGCTTTCCGTTTCCAGCCTGGTTTGTAAATTATTACTTGAGGTAAAATGTGTTTTCCAAAACAAGCTAACTAAGCATATTTAGGGTTTCCTAAGAAAAAGGGCGTGGTCTATCACGTGACTAGGCAGTTCAAAATTTTTGTGAGTTCGTTGGGTACTTTGTGTCAGTTCACCGTTCTTTGCTCCTTCATTGTCTAACAGACTGAGATTTCGAGAAAATAGACTGAAAATTGGACAGTATTTTAGAGACAGTCCTATGAGCCCTTTGTCCGCTTTCGTGATATGTAATGTGACATTTTGATTTGCGAAAGGGTAGGGTTTTACGAGCCACTGTTCGACCTAACTTTCGGTACGAGTGGCTGTTTTTGGGCATGACATCTCTCAGTGTAATCGTTCCTACGACAAACCATTCTATGATAAAAAAAAACAGGAAATGAGATTTGGGCATGGTGCCAAGTATCTTCTTAAATCTCACCACCCAGACAAATGTTTGCTCTGCCATGAGTGTATTCAGGTTTGTAAATCTATCTTTCAATGCATCAGGGTTGTGTAGCTCTCGACAACTTGCATTGACATGGTTCCTTAAGTGTAACTTGTCGATGACACACGTTATAGACAACCATAAATGCCTGTAGGGATAAGTGATAGATAAAGGTTTCTTGGCTACATTTAAACGGTCCAAATTACATAAATTATCATAACTGAGAACGAAATCGTGCCATTTTTCTTTGGGAACATGTTGCAGTCTTAAATACAAGAAATGTATGGCTAAAAGGAACGCTTGACTGGGAGATTCCGAGCTGAAAAATTAAAACAGAAAACGTGAGATTGGAACAGTGACAGTCCACGTATTTTATATTATGTAACAAATTTCAAGGACAAGGTCACTCCAGAAACGGTGTATTTTTTGAAACCCATGTTTTCAGCTACTAAAGTGCATCCAATCCTACTGATATTCCTCACCAAAGAGGGCTCTGAAAACGAGCCCATGTTACCCGACTGCTGGTTTTGTTGTACGATTTGATGTCGTGGACAAGCGGCCGGGCTGCTAAGGATGATTTTAAATGGCGGGCCGCAGTGTTGAATTTCGGCCCCTCTGGAGAGGAATTCCAGTGGGATGGGATGCCCTTTAGAAGCTAAAAACATGGTCAGTGTTATCTTTTTACTGGCAATTACCAAAAATACACCGTTTCTGGAGTGACCTCCTTTAACAACGCTTTACCGAGTCCATAAAGTGTCTGTAACAGAATTTGGAAAGGTAAATGTGATCAGTAGCACAAAATTCAGAAAAGAATCCAATTTGAGAGGCCACTAACAAACGTAGACATTTAAAATCATCAAAATCATCAAAAGTATCGAATATCTTAAAATTACATTGCTGTAAAAAAACTAAGTAGAAGTAAAATGTGAATGGAAAAAAAATATGAGAGAGTTTATCGCTCTTGCTAGTCACACGAACAAGGGATGGAAAGAGTCGATGAAGCCTGACCCGTGGACAAAATGCATCAAACCACGAGACTACTTCTGTAGACATTTCTGTTTCTGACCCGTGTCTTTGTTACACTTTCGGTCATTTTCCGGTGGATTGTCCATGCTATAAGGAGTCCTTTGTGTTTAGGCGGAAATGATGATGTTCCTTCAGGTGGCAAAAGAGAATATATCAATTTCATAACGTATGCCCGCGATGAAAAAGCAAAGGCCACAAAGCAAAACACTTGTAATGCACCTTGACTTTCTGGGGCAGTAGAAGCAGAGAGACTACCGCCCTCCTTCTCACGCAGCTTATTTAAGAAAGCCTCCACCAACTCGACATCTTTAAAAGGTGATGTTTTCCATCTCTGCGTCTATGGGGAGAAATGAATTAAATAAATTTAAAAAGTAGTTTTCGCAAGCACTACCATAAATAAAAAGAGATCCCTGTTACTAACATACTAATGTAAAAAAACTTGCAAAGTTTACCATGTGAACAGGAAAATAAAACACACCAGCAAATGGAGAGCCTGGGGTGGGGTACCTCATATAGAGTGCTAGTCTCTAAGCTGTTCTATTGCCATATAAACTCTATCTAGCGAGGTTAAGATAATCTCCTTTCATAACCTTTTGTCCACAAAGGATAAAGGGGTAGGAGAGAGACTTCCCCCCCACAAGGCCCTATCTCCATCCTTCTTAAGTTGCAAGTCACAAAGTTGGCACCAAATCGTGTTTTTAGTATTATTGGATATGCTATGTCTTTTCCTCAATGATCTTGACACATGCAGTGTATGTCAAAACTAAAAACGTAATAAAATATGCCTATCGACGTAACAGATATACATTGTAACGTTTTCGAATGGGAATTTTATTTCTAGGACTACTCCTCTACAATACAGCCGTTATGGTAGATTAATGCCCTGGGGTTAGCTTAACACATTAACTTGCCTTTCTGGGGGACACCATAGTAAGTATGTATTAAGTCGTAGCTTTGTCGGGATTCCCTTCTCCGTGGCAATAGCGCGGTGTTTTTTGCAAAGTGCCGAAGTTTGGTCACTAGGATCTTCTGCACACACACTTGGCAAGTTGAGTGTGGGAACCCCACAAACCTCCACTTTAACCGGAAACATGCAATGAGGGAAGCGAAGTTTCCAAATGCCGTCCATTGCCACAAAATTTTCACAGCCTGTTAATAGATACAGAGAAACCCTTGTCATGTAGAAACCGCTTTGGATGTTTTTACATCGCATAATAACAAGTAAGATTAATAAGACGAAACGGAATGCAAGTCTGGCACTACGGCAAAGGGCTGCATGATGTACTTAATGGTCAATATTTTGGCTAACAAATTTAGGCTTCCTCAGCGTCCTGTTGACTGCTGAATGGAAAGGTCATATTCGTAAGTAAGTTTAATTGAGGTTGTTTAAAGAGGGGATGAACCTTTGTCTTTGCATTGTTGGGAACATTTTTTGTGGCGGTAAAGTTCGCCTTGGCGTAAGTCGTTGATTTTAACAAGTACTTCTCGCAGAGCCACGTCGTCATTGCCTATGAAATTCCAGTGGAGCTTCCTTTCTTTAAGTTCGTCTTCGATCTCATGCCAGTAGAAACCATCCGATACTAACCGTCTGTCCAAACGGGGCGTGAATTGGTACCTTGCTGTCATATGAAAGTTAAACATGACAAAGATTAATGTAGCAAAGAGAAGTGAAACGGCTACAAAACGCATAAAACTGTGGCTATACGAACGGTTTTTTTCTTGACTGAAGGAAAAGCAATATGAAAGGTGGGCTGTAACACTGAACAAAAGAGCATGGGCATATTTATTGGCCCATATGTCACTTAGTACAATGGGCCATATGCAGAGGCCGTGCTACTTAGAAGGAAAAAAAATGACCCCAAAAAGACGCATAAGACGTGGTCCTGTATCTACTGTTATAGGTGTACTGCAATCAATCAAACATTATAAGTTACAAACCTTTCCATTTGCTTTCAAATTGTATAATCTATCGAGATGATTCAGAGGAGTCGTTATAAGCTTCACTGAATCCTTGAAATGATACCCAGGCATGGTTTCTAAAATTGAATTAACGGGTTTAGGTATACTAAAATCCAGGTGGTATACCTTAAAACGAGTTTAACTCATGGAAAAAACAACACAAATCACAAGTGACATGCTAAAAACTCTGAAGATTATCGTTAAGTGGGGGAACTTAAAACAAAATTATTTTAGGCACATACCGTAAGCATGGGCAGTTGTATTGTTAGTAACCATTTCACTGAAAAAATTTAGGAACGAAAGGGACGAAAATTGGAAAAGAGGGCGAAGTAGACGGGAAGTTTATTGTGGGAGTTCATGAGTTTGCCACCATATACCTGCTGGAGTTGAAACTGAACAAGTTTGTAATCTGTTCGCACAACGGAGCCATCATGTGCGTGTTTGATCGAACTGAAGACAGAACAAATTTGAACAGTTGAACTTGAAGAGGTAATTTCTATGCAGCTAAGAAGCACAATTACTGTAGCGATCAGGAACATTAGAATTCACCATCAACATTTGTTAAACGCAAAGTGCAAAATTCAGTTGTTCTCAGTTTAGAGGTTGTGGACGGAATGGTGAAAACAACATTCAAACAACTGGAAAAGCGATTCAACTCCGTTTACGTGGTATCCGATTTCTATCTGAGCATTTGGACCTGTTGGAACACAGAGCTACAACGAGTGCAGGTAAACCAGTGTCAATTTTCCTTCCTTCCTTCTTGGTAGTTTGCAGCTGTATTTTTTTAGTACTTGTTTAGACTGCTTCATGATTTTCGCACCGACTCGCCATGAATGTGTGACAGTTTTTATTATATGCTCTTGCCCCATTTCACTGTGTTTTATTTATGTCTTGTCTTGATATTTTGAAGTGGAAATCCTTTCTGATAAAACCTACCGTTTTTTTATTTCAATGATCGACGTGACGATCGATGAAAGAAATTAATTGTAAACACCATGCTTAATACTTAAATTTCTATTTCTGCGCAGTTTCTTCAATCAATTTTGACTTGTGTTAGAGGACGCTGTTGGTGATGCTTGTTGGTGACACTGTTGGAATCTCTGCTTAATTTAAATTCGCTGCCAAGTCCATTTTTCTCGCTGGGTTGCTCGCAAGGGAAAAACTTTCAGCTCACTTTGTTGTTGAGCGTTCATTGACCATATTTGGTCGCAGCAGGTATATGAGCTGATAGCCTAGCTCCGTTGAGCCAATCAAAATGCTAGAAATCCAATCTACCTAGTCCAGTTTTTAATAAATTTCTATAGAGAATTCTTCGTACAGTTGAGCAGTTTCAGAAACGGCATAGCTTTCGATAAGGAGCTCAACTATGGGTCATCAGCAATGAGGAGGTATTCCATATCAGTGAACAGCTTAAAACTAGACAAACCGTTGACAAAATTAACTGAAGACGTACAAATTCCGGAACAAGACGAGGAGATATTAAACTACGGAATAGGGGGAGAGCCAGTATGGTGTCTAAACAAGGACGTAGCAATAGACAAAGACGGCTGTCTAACGAAAGCTGAAGATCATGGGCTAATTTGGACAAGTCACTTAATGGACATAGGGAATGGAAAAGAAATTGCAGACGAGTTTTTATCTGCAAGAGTGGAGAAAGGGGAGATAACAAATGCTTACTTCGACGCAATGTCACACTTCCTAGGAGGCTCGTTGGAGGAAAACACAAAGACAAACCCACAACTGAATAGTGTAGTAAGTGAACTGTTCGGACATGATCCGTTGTTGGCGTTTGAGTCAGAATGGGATGGCGAGGAGGAGCCAAATTCTCCTGAAATAGGCTGCGTGGGAGAGCAGATGGAAAGTGACAATGACACACAAATTAAAAATAAATTGAATAAGGAAAATTGCCTTTCTCAATTTTTTCTTGCAAGTACAGGTGTAATCATTGCAAATTATCAAGAGGTGAGATGTAATTATAAAACACACTTAAACAGTAAAATTTCTGTCATTCGTACGGCAACAATTCGTACAAAAACGAAATAAGATAAACAACTTACGTTTGTTTGTTGGCCAATAATGCTAAGAAGAAACCACTGAAACAATCCTGTGTTGCTTTTCTTTCCTTCACACTCAAAAAATATTACAGGTTTGAATGAGCTGGCTATCCCTTCCTCTGGTATCTTCATGGCACTTGAAAGGAACGCCCGGACAGGTCTGTTTCCAGCGCCTTTCTCTTGCTCAAATCACGTCCCTGAAGCGTCGCAGAGCTTTCATAGCATCCACTGGTTGTAGTGCATCCATCCCTGGATCACGCATCGGTACCAGATCGCAGTCATCTTGTTCCTGCTGAGCCCCTGGAATACATTTGAAACGGTAATGTATACGATTAGAGTACAGCTTAATACTCTTTGTCACCGGTAGTGGGTTATGTGAGCTGGCACCAGTTACCTTTTAGTTACCTCATAAATTATGTAACAATTCTGATTTACATAACAAGAAGAGCTTGCGCTGCTTCATTAACATCGCCTCCAGATGCAGAAAGTACTGCTTCTATTTCGCCTGTAGTGGCATCGGGGCAAATTTCTTCCAAAGCAGACAAAGCCATTCTCGCAGCTTCTTGGGAGCTGCTTTGAAAATACACAAGCTCTTATTCAATAAACCAATACATTAGAAGTACCTTAGCAAAATAAGGTTGAAAAGAAATGTGAAGCGCTTACAATTGAGACCTGTTACGTAGCGCGTTGATGTCTACTTAACCTTGCTGGCAAAAGCCACTTTCTCAGTGTCCCGCAAAGGAATTATTCATTACCATTCAATTAATCTCAAGGCCATAATTGAGAATACAGTCACAACACGTCTTCTATTGGGATCAAACGTTTCAACCTCAACCGGTTTTGGTTGAAACAGTTGATCCCAATCGAACATGTCCTCTGAATATAATCAAGCACCAAGGTGAAATTTGTGTTATTGTTTTTGGGCTTAGGTTTGTGGTAAACAGAAGGGTTCAAAGAATCACCCATTGAAAGAAAGGTAACGAAAAAAGTACCATTTCCAAGGGTGTTATTTTACCTTGGCAAGGGTGTGTTGATGTCTTCATGTTCTTTGACTACAATGGCTAAATTTTCAATGGTTCGTTGTTTCTACAGGTAAAGGATAATTGTGGTATAAAAATAACTGAATTTATTTATTTTAGAAGTATGACAAGAATGCACAAAAATTTGTTCTAGTGCAACTATAAGCCCTTAAGAAAGTGTCCCTGGTGTTGTAATTTTGGGATTATTTAAAAGCAACTATATCTGAATGATGAATGAAAGGGCTAGTGTTTCACAAATCACCTTTTCTTTGGGAGCTTCATTCTCATCATTATGTTTATCTGAAATGTGGCTACTCAAGCTCGCCATAGCAAGAGACATCCCACATAGCAAACAGTTCACCCTAGGACCATCTTGAACCTGAAAGGGTGACACAATTCAACAGAGTTAATTCAAAGTTTGCCGAGATTGGAATTGTGTATTGATCAAGAGATGAATCAGTATTCAAATCAACGTCCCACGTTTAATTAAACCCTCCTGTATATCTTTCTAAGACTACAGAGCGTCAGCTTTGTGTGAAGGAAAGAACAACAATACAGGATTGTTTCAGGTGACATAGCCAGGGATTGAGCGAAGAAATGTTTCGAACTCCTTTCTTAACGAGTCCTTCCGCTTAGCATAACTGGTTACCCAATCAAAATTCATCAGCTGCTGTAAACGTTGGTCAATCTTCTCCAGATCGACGTCAGTCCTGTCAACACTTTCCGTTGTCCTGACTATTCGCTTATAACTGCACCGTTGGCAAAATCTAAAATCCTGATCGTTCGCATGGAAGCACACAGGACATCTAACAGAGGGTGTAAACAACTTGGCAACAATAGGGAGGTCCTAAGCAGGGAGAGAATAAGACCCATGTTCCTTTATCTAAACCATCATTTATTTTTCTGATATTCTATATTTATAGATATCAGAACTATACAAGAAAGGCCAAAGAACTTCCAAGCGTTACTAAGGGTCCCCACAGCTCAGAATCCTATTGAACTCAAATTTTTTGTTTATTGCTGGTGTTTCTGATACCGTTTCATCGTTACTTACAAGTTCAGAGTTACTGCTGAAAAACTACCAGGAAGGCCCACAGGTCCCCTGCGATTCCACTTTCATTACTCCAGCCTTCCTTTGAGGGCAGTAACAACACGTGAGAATCACCTGCACTAGCCATCTTTCATGCCTTCGTGGAGTAACGTAACATGGGCCACCAATATTTCCTTGGGTAAATACCAAGACCATAATAGTGCACGATTGCCTGTAGGACAGAAGGAAGCGCAGGACTGGGCCAACTAGCACATCTGGCAGGAAAATATATGGACACTGCATCACTGAAGAAAACTTCAACAAATCTTGCGCAAATAAATTCACTCCCATCGCATCAGGTGAAGGATATGGCGTAAAATGGGGGAGATTGACCCAACTTGTCAGTCATGACATTAGAATCGAGAGCAATTAAATCACAGGAGTAACCCTCTACACCCCCGAACTCTTGCTGTACTTCATTCCAGATTTTCAGCGCCAGCATATAGTCCAAAGACGAAGATCTCCGAGAAGGGGCGTCGGCAGGATTATCCTGAGAGGGGACGTATAACATGCGCAGCAGGATGTTTAATTCCGCGGTGGTAAAAACAATGCCTTAATTGCATTATTCAAATCACGACTCTTGCCCCCTTGATTGTTCCACGCGTGCATCACCGCCTGGTTGTCAATCATGACATCAACATGAGAATCTTTGATGAGATCTCTAAAAGCACGCAACACCCTAGTCGCAATATCAAACATCATTTCATCTTTTGACCAGTAGTCAGATGTTTCCTACCTCAGAGGCATGGAGATTGCGCCTCCCCATCCACTCTGGGAGGCATCCTTCGCTGTCTTGACCTGAAGGTATCTCTCCTCACGCCAATGTAAGGGATCATCCCATCGTTCTAGAAAGAGCTAATGGGTAATTTCATCGTGTAAGGCACCCTGGATGGCAATGGGTTTCAACGAACGCACACCCTTAGAGATCGTTGCCGACATCTCACTGGTGAACAGACGAGCCGCTGGGACGGCTAGAGAGAATGAGACACACTTGCCAATCAATTGCTGGAGAGTCTCAATCGATACAAAACGTGACCTAAGAGTTTCCTGGACTAGCTCTACAAACTTACACTTCTTTTCCAGGATTAGATGGCACACTTCCTGACAAGAATCTGCCAGGAAATCAAGGTAAGGGACGAGTTTTTGAGGAGTCAGGATTGACTTTGATAAACCAAGGAAGTACCCCAAGCATACCAGGTGAAATGCCACAAGAAACACCGCCGAATTAGCTGCTGCAAAGTTACGGTCGTCATCTGATTTCAGAATTTTATACTCTCCCTTATCCAGCGGCACCTGGAGTTGGCCATTATGTCTATCGTCAATATACAAAAGGCACGGGATGCCCAGTGTGAGAAGAAGATTCGATGCCATAAGGCCCATCGAGTGATACACGTAAGGGGAAATTTTCCATCCAAATGGTAAGGTATTATAGGTAAAAAACCAACCACCTCACTGAATTCCCAAATAAGTGCAGCTATCCTTAGTGAACAAGAGGTGATCGTAACCGGACTTGTCGTTGAGGACGGTCTGTCCTGTGGCAAGTACTGTGGCAAGTCCGTGACCATGTCCAACGACAAAGGCCTCTCCATCATCCACAAGTTTAAGTACCGTGCATCATGACGCAGTCTCAGCTTTGTAGGCTTAACTGTGAACAGTAGTAACTAAATGAGGTGGTTTCACCTGACCAACGTTACCCACAAGTGAGATCACACCAGTTTGTAGGCGATCCTAGGAGGCCTAGGATCGTTGTTCTAACAAATTTCCCAAATTGTTTACATGACACGTTATTCTTTAATATTCTGTGGGGAGGCCGATCGGAATTGTTATGTTCTCCCTTGAATGTTCCCTTAAAGTGTTTAAAGCATGGGAATGTCGACACCCTTTTATCAATCCACGACAGCACTTGTCCGATGAAGGAACCAACTTCACTATTTCTGCCCATGTAGGTGCATGTTTATGGAGCTCACCTGCGACAAAATGATCAGGATCCCGAAATAGTAATTCATCACATGCCCAACGACCTCCCCGTTTTGTACTAGTCGTGCCCAGTCTTCAAGCCGGTCATTTCCTGCCCTCTCACCGCTGACCGACATGGGTTTCCCCTTGTATCTACCCACTGAATCGCATTTGCACAATCGCCAACTTTAGTGATCGAGTTGTCAAAATTGTCATCTTTTTCCCATGACCAGTATATCGCCGAAAGAAAACAAGAGGAAAATGAATTTCATACACCCTTACGAAAAACCCTGTATAAGTCAGCAGGGAGAAAGCAGTTTTGACCCAGTATGGCCGGGAGGGTTTTGAGGTACCCCGCTTTCAGAGCTCTCTTCTCGCTGTGACCACGGAAAAAACAATGGGTATCATCTCCCCCGACCCCTTTTTTTTGGTGAACTCTCACCCCATTTTCCATTAGTGAACTCTCACGCCTTTTTTCCTTTTTTATATTTTTTTTTGGTGAACTCTCACCCCATTTTCTTTTAGTGGACTCTCACGCCTTTTGTTTTGGTCAACTCTCACCCCATTTTTCTTTAGTGAACTCTCACGCCTTTTTTTCCTATAAGCTCTTGCATCATTCCTAGTTTTTTCTTTGGTGAACTCTTACCCATTTTTGTTTCTCGGTGAATTTTCACCCCACTTTTTTTTTGCCTTCAGTGAGCTCTCACCGCAATTTCCCTCTCTTGGCGAACTCTCACCCCCGTTGGTATTTCATTTGGTGAACTCTCACCCCACTTTGTTTGCCTTCAGTGAATTCTCGCACATTGTTATACTTTGTTTTGTTTACTACACTCCGTAAAGTGGCGTCAACCAGATAGCGGCGAAAAACTTTCACCGTTCCACTTCACTCCATACATAAACTGGCACTAAACTTCACACTGCTCTCGTAGAGAGCTGGTGAAAACACTAGGGCTAGTAAATGAGTCGACAAGCAAATACTGACGAAAGTTCTTAATGCAACAAACGAAGCATGAAACCAGAATAAATAAACTACAATGTAGAACACAAGGAATTGCAGCCCTCCCTTTTGCGGACAGTTCATATAGAAAAGAAACGACAAATAGACTTTACCTCAAGCTCTCCTTGTTCATTTTGTCCCGGTTGCTGTTGGTTTTCTTGTCCTGCCGCCGCCTGAGCTGCTTGTGCCACGTGTTCAACAACTGGTTAGGCCGGTGCTGAAGCATCTTCCGTGGCTGGTTGAACAGCCTGGGCCCCTGCCGGTTGAGCTTCTTGACCAGCTGGTCCAGGTGCCGGGTACTGAATGTCCGCTATGTGCCAAGGGGAGGAAAATGAATGCCAAAAAAGAAATCTTCGACGCGAAGCACACAAGCATAACTACGCCACACTGCAGTTGAGCCAAAGTGATAATTTATTCATATGCATTGATCTTATATGCCTTGCTCTGATGTATGCAGTGTTAATAGTAGTTTGGGATTCCATAAAGAGAAATAAGCAAAGCGTTCGGTTAATGCAGGTCCTTTTAAAATCCCATTCTTTCCATTGAATATACTGCTCATGAGACACCACCCATGTGTTTTAATTTTGCTTGGAATTGATAGACAGCTGATACAAAAAGTCAGTCAATCAATTTTGATTTTATTTCGATCCATTATTTGGACATACAACTCATTACTACGTACATTTACATTTAGTTTTAGGTTCTCGATTAGCTAGATCTGCTCAGATGTCTTTTTATAAGACGGTTTGTAGTATTCCCACAATTTTTTTTTTGGCGGCAAAGATATCCTGATATAGAATTTTGAAGCTATTACCTCTATGAACTGACCTTTTGGCCCTAAATGAACCTAATTTATAGTCTAAATAAAATTAATGCCAATTTAAATAATCCAATCATGTTGCCATAATAACTACCCTTGTGAGTAACAAAAGGCTTTCAAACGATATAGGAACACCAAAACCAAAGTTTTTCCTACAGCCATAATCTATTAATTTAGCGGTAAGACAGGTACAGGCCTTGGCATCACTTGTCATGCTTACGGGACTGGAAAACGCAAGAGAACGAACTACAAAAGCCCACGTTTGCCTTCGACCACTTAGACTTTATACTTCACTTTTGTAACGCGTTTTATATTTTTGGGCTTGTAAGCCTCCCTTAATTCATCTTTGAGTTGTTGCCCTTCCTTTGCTCGGTTCCGCTGCGGTTTTCTAGGGGACCAAGTTTCAACAAGTGTAGCGACTGGTGCAGTTGGTTCATCTTCTGGGCACTCAGCTGTTTTTCTTCGGTTGTCAGAAGGACGGGAACTGTGGCCTCCTGACCTGGCTCATTTCTGTGTTTCCTTCATTAGGTGCATCATCGACTGGCGGAGGGCACTCCTGATCACGACTTCCTCCTCGTCAGGCTCCTTCCGCAGGCTCCTCCTCGGTAGGCTGCTCATCCCTTTCAACTTCTTTTCTTTGTGTGTTCTTCATTCTGGCATCCACTAAACCGGTTGCACTTCGCGAATCTGAAACTCTATCTTTAATAATAGAATTAATGCACACACTTTGTCCTGATTTTAGAAAACTGTTAAGCCTATATGTAATATAGCATAATGTAATATGATTAGTAGGTAGTGTAACTAGATATATAAGTTCTTATTGTAAGGAATTTGTAGTAGTTGTAATCTTTTTCAGTGTTGTAGGCACACACCCCTTGTGGAAATCAGCTTAGTATTATATTAGTTGACAGGGCAAGCGTGTTTAAATAAAGTTTACCTACCTTCCTAGAAAGGGTCCATCATCTACGCATCACAACTTTCATCTTAGTAGTATCAGATAATAGAGTGGCTTTCAGTGGATTGTCAAAAGTAATTTGCCTTTGCTTTTGATTTTCTTTAGTATGCTCTTTGATTGGTCCAATGCGTTACTCGTGCCCGTTCTGAATAGTTAATGTAGATTAACGTTGTTTTTTGTTTTACGACACTCAATTGTATAGTGCACATCAAAAAGAATTCAAATCTCAACCAATCCTAAGTGTTCATTCTTCAATTTGAGTGAATTTGAAAACCCCTTTATGTCTGTCTTTTGCACCGAGGCAAACACAAGTTAAGTAGTTCAGTACAAAAAAGCAAACTGAAGTTCTCGCTTTTTGTCTATCTTGTTAATCTTTTCATTTTTATATCTTGTTGCGGTAATGGTATTTTTACTTATTTGTCAAGAAATAAATAAAAGGCACAAAGAAAAATCAGTCTGCTAGTGTTACTTGTCATCAGAAGATGTCTTATCTCATTTCCGCTGGCAGCTATCGCAGTCAAGCCGACTTCAGGTCTCTTCACAGAAATACGGAAACTGCTTCGTTCTCTACCATCGGTGAATTTATTGTAAGAAAAGGATGTTTACTTACACGATAGCACTTCTTGTAAGACGTCTGGTGCCATCCAGGCGTGAAAGATGTAGACAGCTTGCAAGTTTCTTGCATTCTTGTCCGATCCACTTCTTTTCAATACCACGGGTTTGTTACCTTTAACAGTGGAGTCGGCCGGAAGAAACCAAGCCTTCTTTCCTACCAATCCCGCTTTCTCAGTTATTATTGTCAGCCTTAACTCGCTTGGAGGGATCGCTTCGTCCCCATTACGAACTGCTTTGACAACTCACTCCATGTTAAGGACCATGCAGTTCTTGCTGGTGGTATTGTCGACTGTATTTGGTAATATGAACGTCAGTACCTAAAAAGTAAATGACACAAAAAGTAAGTTAAATACAATCAACGAGCAGTTACTGTTGACATGGAGTTAAGCATCTGGAAAACATTTTTTTTCTGTTTGCCGAAATAACTGAATTCCTACTGAAGCGAAGTCAAACGCAGGGGAAAAATCATAAACTCCTGCAATTGAAAAGTATTTAACTCAGTAGAACAAGTCTGTGCCGAAAGACTTGCTCTGTTGCAAGATCTGTCATTGCATGTTGAATATTTTAAAAACACTCTTCTTATTCAGATATCATCATTAACTTTAATTAGTTAGTAATGATTACTTTAAATATCAATAATTTTTGAGGTTGCTCATTTTAGCTATCTTTTGTCGTAGCTTTGTATAGCGAAATGTTAAAACCTTAAACTCTTCTTCTACAGATCCTGTGGTACTGTTAACGTTAATTGTATCAATTTTAATGACTTTTTACCTTCTCCAAAGGTTTTTCCTTTCTAAAATTGGCAATTTTCTTCATCACATTTGTCAGCTGGAGACGTGGTCGATTTGTTGTCTTTGATGGCTTGGCTGCTGGTTTGCTTTGGTGGTAGATTGGAACAATGTTTCAAGCTACGTGCTCTAACAAGTCATCCATTGATGGTCGCTCTCCTTTGGGAAGGACTCGCTGTTAAACAACATAAAGCTAATGTGAATTGAGGTCAAAAGATGTTTCTCCATAATTACTCATGAATTCCGATGCATCTCGTAACCGACTGCTTGGTGAGTCTGCCTGGTAGGCAATGTTCTTTCAGGTAAAGCTGCAAAGTGCTGTATCAATCGTGCCATTCTAATTTGCTTATTATATATCGTTTGTCAGTTCGTTGAGTTTCTTCGTTAGGGAGCCCGTTCACCTTGCTGTTCTGATATGTTTAGTGGTTCTTCACACAAGTTATTCTTAATGGTGCTGTTTTGTGGTACGAGGACCCATAAATTCAGGTAAGCGTGCATGTGACTGCAATAATCAGATACGTGTGTGAAAAATTATGCAGCTTTAAGTATGTCTGTGAGCAGGTTTGTAAAAAAGCTGTTATCTTCAATTCTTCCTACACTGTATCTCGGGGGAGGGGGGGGGGGGGGTTCGTGAGCCATGAATAGTGATGTTCATTTGGCGTGAGAAGTGAAATGGCTGTTTTCTTTCTTGTGAAACGCAATTTAGTAAACAGATGTGAACTATTATTTGCCAAGATTATTACCCGTGAAGCAAGGACTGTGTGTTTTTAATTGTCGTAAATTTTAGCTTTTCAAAATGTCGCGAAAGATGATGAAATGGCATGA